>CM076577.1:244254915-244915652 GCA_034641835.2 Pinus albicaulis | reverse complement strand
AAAAAAAATCGAAACCAAAGCCAATGTTTTTTCAATGTATATGCATATTTTTTAAAGTGTGCGTTTGATTGTCGCTTTGCAATTTTAAATCTCTGAAAACTGTGCTAAAATGGATTCAAATCTGGCCATGAGGGCCTCAGATTTGTAGATTAGTTTGTAAATTTGTAATTTTAAAGACTGTAAGGGTTTAATTATTTTCTTGGTGTGTATGTCTTCAGGACCTGACTATTTTCTTGCAGGTTGTGGGTTTAAATCAGATTTTTTTTTAAGATCTGAGGCAGATCCAGCCTCCAAGAGCTAGATCTGGCCTCAAATCCCCACTGTTGGCAAATCTGGACGTTATTGATTCAAAGAACTTTGAAAATCTGAATTTTGGAACAATTTGAAGTTGCTAGACGTTTTTTTTTATTGTACTGGGTTCACATTTTCCTTGCTGCTGTCAGCATCTCCCTCAGATCCATTCGTATGCTTGTCGTCCTTCCTTTCTGCATCTTCAAATCGATTCTGCCCATCGTGATCCCTTCTCTGCAAACGAAATCCTCCCCACATCTTCATCGACTTCCAAACTTGTCTCCTCGCGTCGGATCCTCTAATCCTGCACTACCCTCATTTTCTGTCTGTCGTCCAGCTCTGCATTCGCTCGTTTTTCTTTGCGTCCACCATTCCCTCCTTGCCGTCCAAGCCATTTCTCCTAAGCTTCAAGCTGCACCGTCATTCCTTCCAAGCCGCCTTACCTAGCTGCTGTCTGAGCCTTCATCTTTGCCCTACGCCTTTCGAATCGTCCAGCTCCTCGCTCACACCGTCCAGCGTCCTCCATTCCTGCTGTCGTTCGAGCTCCATTTCTTCAAGCCGTAGCTGTTTTCATCGATTTCAACCTGCAAAGTGACAATCAAACGCACACTTTAAAAAATATGCATATACGTTGAAAAAACTTTGGCTTTGGTTTCGATTTTTTTTTTTTTTTGTATAGTTTCAATTAGGTGTTAGGTTTTAATTTTTTGAATTCGTTTAGTTTTATTTAGATTTTAAATTAGACTTTAGATTTCATTTATTTTTATTTTTAGTTTAATTTTATTTATTTTCAAGCGTAGGTTTTAGATTGAGATTTAATTTTTAGAATGTAGTTTAGTTTAGACGTTAGATTTTAATTTTTAGTTTTAGCTTAGTTTTAATGTTTGTTATTTAATTATTTTAATTTTAATTTATTTTAAGTTTAGTTTAGATTTGTTTAGTTCAGCTTGTAGTTTTAATCTTAGGACTTTAAATTTTAAATTTTCATAAAATAAATAAATAAAAAATAATAAAAAATATAAAAATTTCAAAATTCTAAAAATCTAAAAAATACAAAAACAAAAAAAAATTTTCAAATTTTTTTTTTCTCTATAATCGAATGAGCCTCAAATTTTTATCTGAAGTTTGACTGTGGAGCATTTTTATTTTCGAACTGGGTTATATTGGAAATATCATAATTCTTCAAGCATCGGGCATTTTTGTCTTAAATGATCGTTTCATGATAAGATTTGTTGATTGGCTCAAGTATCTTAATGAATGATCGTGACACTTTCTATTGAATATCATTGTGGTCATTTAGCAGCAGTTATACATCCAATACTTATCTTTAATTGCATAACAAGATCTTGTTTGACTCCATAAGGCACTGGTTTTAATATAATCAATCTGTGAAATCTCGTTAATTTTATTAAGTATTTGATGTTTCATCTGTGTCTCCTAAATTTTTCTTCTTCATTTATAATAGGGTCTATCTCCCTTAGGTTGCACGGAGACAGCTTAAATAGAGAGATTGGGGATCAAGGTGACAGCCCCCGATCTGAGCTGTTGTCGCGGTGCCTGGACAATCTGTGCAACAACACAGTTGCAGTACACTCCAACAGGAGAACATGTTGCAGACATCCTCACAAAGGCTCTAGGGAAGACAAAGTTTTTCTACTTCAGAGAGAAGATGGGGATGATGAAGAATCCCTTCCAGTAGCAGGAATGAATAGACTCGGTATTCAGAGGGAGCTGTGGTACAAAGGCAACAGTGATAGTGGTAGTGTCAAAGGCAGCAGTACAGAAGGCAGCAACGCAACAGATGGGGGCAAAGTCCTAAGATTAGCAGCGCAGTGGGTGCTTCAAAATCAGAGCAGCATGTAGCAGGCATATTGTTAGAACACCTTCCTCGCTAAGAGCGAGTGTTGATTTTTGTAGCATCCGACAGTGTTGCAAGTCTCAAACTTTGTAGGGAGGCTTGGACAACAATATTCCAAAGAACCCAGAAACAGTTTGTGGAAATTCAACTCGGTTCATGACTTATTAAAATAATTAATTATTTTAATGAAGACCCTAAGTCTAAACTTAGGGAAATGAAATAATTAAAGGGTATTAATAAGTCGAGTGGAATCTTCTAGAAAACATGGATCAAGTCAAGTTTTAATCTTAGCCATTGATTAATCTTTTAATCTGGGCCGTTGGTTCTCCAACAGGAAGATTATAAAAGAAGGCTTGAGGGTCATTTGGAAAACAAGCCGGGCATACACTCAATACCCAAAGGAGATCCATTTTGATGTAGAATTTGATTTTAGTGGGAGAGTTGCAGGGCGAGAAGTTTGTAGAAGCAGAAGGAGAATTGTCAATGGTGATTGAGATTAGGGACAGAGGGCAGCAGTGGGTCATTAGAGGCAGCTTGAGGCTGCAGTGCAGAGAACCCACGCAGTCTTCACACAGACTCATGCAGTCCAGCGCTGGGACTGCGTAGTGACTCACGCAGACAGACACAGGAGAATGCAGGGGTTGTTCAGGGTGTCAGAGAATTGTTCGAGTAAGCCAAAAATTCAGTCTTAGGTGTTTCATAATTTATTTGATTTCCCTGTAAAGATATCATTTGCTAGAGAATTAATAAAACCTTCATCTACTGCACCGGTTTTCTTGCATTGGGTTTTTCCGGGGACAATTGTCCAAAAATAACTGTGTACATGTGATTGATACTTGTGGTTATGTTCTCTATTGTTTATTTCTCTGCATATATATTTGTGAATGTTGCAGAAGTATTTATTTCGATATTTGCCGGAAGATTTCTAAATAATAACTTATTGAAATAATAAGTGGGAGAAAGAAATCTATCACTGCAATTGTTTAGATTTCAGTTTGAAATTTTCACAGGGTGCACACACCCCTCACACCCCACGCAGCTAGGACGGGGAGTCTACTGGGGGTGCGTTTCCCCAGTGTGGGGAACGAGACTCCCCAAAAGGGGTGTGTTTGGGCATCCCCCCTCAAAGGAAAGTAGAGAAGCTAGTTCTAGTGCACATTTCTCGATGTCTTGCACAAAGGAAGACATCAGATTATCGGAGGGGACCAGTAACACGATGGGATGTGGATCCAGAGGATAGTGCACAGATAGATGATGAGGATGGACCAGATGAGCTGCAACATGGTTTGGTTGGAGTTACTCAAGAGAGTGACTCTGACTCAGATAACGCCATTCCCATTGATGGTCTCATTGACTTCATGGAGCGATGGATGTAGAGGACCAATCATTGAGAATGAGTCCTTGACGTTGATTTTATTTTCAGTGCTCATTATCCATTTCTACTTTTCAGTTTTAACTTTTGAGTTATGACACTAGATATTGATGACCTCAGACTGATTCTTGATTCTACTCTTAATTATTTTTTAGTTTGAAACTTTGAGTTACATAAATTTAGTGTTCAAACTTCAGTATCTAGTATATAGTAATATACTAGTATGTTTTGCTTACAGTTTAGATTCTACAATGATGAATGATGAATTTAATTTTTAAATCAATGTAGACTGTAGAATGATGAATGATGTGGATCAATGTATTTGAATATTTCGTTATTGATACTTTTTATTGAGTCTCATGGTATGGATGAATATTGAGTATGTCATATGAATGATGTATGTATCAGAATGAATGATGAGGTTGGATCAATATATGTCATTATTTAATTCAATTATGAATTTAAATTTTATGTGTGGTTCAAATTTCAATTTTCAACATATTGGTATCTGTATTACTATTAGTCTATTTAATATTTATGCTTTCATTATTGAACAATGGATATGAACTTCAATTATATATATATATATATATATATACACCCCAACAGTCCCCCGCACCCCCGAAATTTCCCTAAAATTCGAGGGTACTACCACACGTCCCCCCTCTGCGTCTCCCCGCACCAGAGTCTTGGTGGAACATTGATTACTACCCATTAATTATTTTAATTTCCTAAATTTAGACTTAGGGTCACATTAAAAATAATTAATTTATCAAATAAAACTATCTCTGGGTGGAATTTCCCAAAATGATTTCTGGGTTATTTGGAATACATGTCTAAGCGTCTCCAAAAAATTTGAGACCTAGAGCACATCTGATCCTACCACAAATCAACATTTGAGACAAAAACTATACAAGTTGAAGTTAAGAGAAGAAGAAATCACTTCATATTTTATGAAGATTTCTGAAATACAAGATCAACTGCAGGAATTGGAGAAGTAATGTCTGATAGAGAAATGACTACAGTGGTACTGAATGCTCTACTAGAGGGATGGGGAATCTTCACTTCAAGTATCTATGGGAAGAAAGAAGCAACACCATTCTAGGATCTATGGTTTCTATGTAAGATAAAAGAGACAAGGTTAAAAGCTAAAGTTGATATAGGATCAAATAAAGAGAATCAAAGCATATGCTGCCATGTGGAGAAGAAAGGGAAGATTTGGTAAGTTTGGTCCTCAGAAGAAAAGGAGAAACATGAATAAGTTACGATGCTATGGATATAATGAACTTTGGAACTATAAGAAAGATTGTCCCAAATATAAGGACAAGAGGAAAAAGGAGGAAGCCCATGTTGCTGGAGAAATAGAAGAACTTGATTCAAAGAAGTCTAAGAAAGAGGAAGCGAAGTTCTCTACTATGATTGAGATCATATTCCTCTTTAAGAGGCATCTGTTGGTTGTAAAATAATATGTGTATATTAGAATTGACATCATGATGAAAGCATTGAAGGAGGAGCACTCATCGTAGAGGATGTCTGTAACACATATGTGACAACTATGCTATGAGATAAGTGGCTCCTGGGAACCTCATTGAAAGAACATTCATGTAAGATAGTCATCTAAATCAAGGGTCATCAATCAACAATCAATATGGAAACAGGTGTTGACATTTTCTAATGGAATCTTCTTTGGATTCACTGGTTAGAAAGAAATCAAAAGGTTTCTTTGAGAATTCTAACTTGCAGAATTCTGGGATTAGAATATGATAACATATTGATGAAGCAGGTCAAGAGAATGAAACTCTTTCATTCTAAGGAAACTTGTTGCAGGATGACTCAAAAGGAAAATAACGAGGTACATGTATATATATGCTGACACTGGATGCTATAAGTCATGTCATGTGGTTGTAGGTAGCATCGGAAGTGCTCTAAGTCTCCAAATTTGTGGAGAGGCTTAGGCACATGTATTCCAGAGCACCCATGAACTGTTTGTGAAAATTCCACTCGGAATATGTTTTATTGTAAAAATTATTTATTTTAATGGGGACCCTAAGTCTAAACTTAGGGAAATTAAATAATTAAAGGGTATTAATAAAACAAAGTGTGTATGATCTAGAAAAAGCGAAGATCAAGTCAAGTTATAATCTTAGCCATTGATTAGAGATCTAATCTTCGCTGTTGATGTCTCAACGAGAAGTCTATAGAGGAAGGCTTGAGGGCCATTTGGAAAGAAACACCGAGTGAATCTAGAGATCGAAATTTCTGAAGTGAGCGGTGCTTAAGACGAGAAATTGATCTAAGTGATTCTAGTGCAGAGAACGACAGAGATAGCTTTCGGAGGAGAGTGATCCAACACTCTCACGCAAAGGCGATGTAGAGCCACATAGGGCTACGTAGAGGCAACGCAAAGGGTTAGAGAGAATCCGACATTTTGTAGAAGAATCAGTTTCAGAAGCCGGGAGCTGAGGTGTGAGACCAGGAGGCTAAGAACAGTGACTCCATGCTGCAGATCGATCTTCTAGCTAGGTGATGTAGGGACTACATAGTGGCAGCGCAAAGCCTGCCAAGGGCACGTCATCCAGTGACCGGATTGTTGAAAAGTGTAACTAGGTTGGTCTTCATATTGACTGTGTAATTATGTATTTTATGTAAAGAAGAAGACAAGGATAATAAAATGTATTTTTGGTTGTACTTGCTTCATGGGTTTCATGAGCAAGATTTTACTATAGACTTCTTCCTGATGTCTATTAGGGTTTTTTTCTTGTTACATTTGTAATTTAGTGTTTAGTAAATGAAGAGTCTAGTCATCAATATATGCTCCAGACCTTGTCATGAACCTTGTCACAAATCCTTGAAGAAATGGCTATGGACAACCTTCATCAATGTTGGAATATAAGCTTCAAATACAGTGAAGAAATGCCTCATTAAATGCTCGAGTAAATACACATCATGTCGGCCTATATATTAGTAACTAAAGTCAACCTACCCACTAGCTGAATGGTCGGCCTAAAGGCAGAGATGACACCACTATATAAACTCAAAATCTGCGGATCATTTGAAAAGCATAGGAATGCGGATGACTCTGAAATAGTGCGGATTTCAGGAAGGGTTCAGGTGTGGATTCCAGTACGATTTTAAGTGTGGATTTCAGTGGTTTAGTATAGGGTTAAAATGATGGTATATCTGCGGTCAATAAAGAGGATAAAGGGATAGACTATAAGGCTGAAAACAACGCTGATCACAGGACATAATTGATGTGAATATCTCTGTGATGGTTATAGCATATATAAGTTTGGTTTAAGTAAAGGGAAGTGAAAGGATGCAGATTGTCCCGAAGTAAATATGTGTTTGAAGGCATTCTACATGTCAGAAATCAGTGCATACATAGGACAAAAAGAAGTATGGATACAATGAAGTAGTAACTCTCTCATGAAGATGACACTCGAAAGTGCAAGCATAGAAGGAAGGTAAATCTATGATACAAAGAAAATATAGGTCAAGAAAACATGGAGCAAGAAGATGAGTTCAAAGATCAAATTAGAGACCGAGATCTCTAAGGATGGTGCAGATCAATGTAAGCTAGTGCAGAAATGAAGGATCAACGTTGGAGGCAAACAAAGAAGCATTGACAAAGTCTTGGAGGCATTCCTAGGTCAAGGGTCTGAGTCTTGGTCATGGTACTTTTCATTTGAAGATCTATAAGAAGAATTCTTTGCGGGTTTTCCTCTCTAAGAGGGAGAGGTTTTGCCCTGGCTCTAGGAGCCTAATTTTGTGTCTCGTGTATTTTGATAATTTACTTGATGAAAGACTAACTAACAACTTCTAAGTAAGCTCACAAGTAATTATCAAGAAGAGAATTTGAATTATTCAGTAGCCCTCTAAATCCTCAACATGGTATCAGAGCTAAGGTGCTAAAGACAAAGGGCTATTTGACAAAGAGACACTCAAGGATCAAAATTCAGTTTTCTAGAAAGCATCAAAACAAAAGTCAAAGTCTACATTGTAAGGTCAAATCAGTTTGCAAGGAAATCCTCAAGCCATCTTAAGAAGACTTTCACCCTTAAGGAATCTACACATCGAGGAGGTATTCTTTAACATCAAAGATTCTTGATATTGAAGAGATTGTTGGAAGACACATCATTAAGCATCACTCAACACTATTCAAGACATCTTCATTCTAAAGTAATCCTTGATCATCAAGGATCCATTATCACCTACTTTGAAATCAATCTAAGATGGAGTTCTTGCCATCATCTTCAACAAGGAAGCTTATATATGAAGAAAAGCATCTACTCAAGTAAGTATCTCTATGACTTCATATGAATTTATGAAAATGTTTTCTTTGCAAAGAAAGCAACAAATTGGTTAGGGTTTCAGACTTTCCTGCATGGAAGACAAGGACAATGAAGTCATGCCAAATACATGAAGGGAGATGTAAGAGCCCAAAGGATTCTTACAGAATCCATAAAAGACTCTCTCATCTCCGATGTATCAAATATAAAATCATCGAAAAGGAATATATGAGAAATTGGTGGAGCTATTCTCTGTGAGTACCGCAGGAGAAGAAATCTGAGATTAACTATAGGAACTGGGAGATGTAATGTCTGACACTAAGATGTCTACAGTGGTGCTGAATGCTCTGCCAGAAGAATGGGGAAACTTCACTTCAAGTTTATACGGGAAGAAAGAAGCCACACCATTCCACGATTTATGGTCTCTATGTAAAATAGAGGAAACCAGATTGAGAGCCAAAGGTGTTACAGGATCAAGTGAAAGGAATCAAGCCTTTGCAGCCACGTTAAGGAAGAAAGGAAGATTCGGTAAGTTTGGTCCTCAGAATAGTATGGACAAAGCACGATGCTTTGGATGTGATGAAATTGGGCATTATAAAATAGATTGTCCTAATCTTAAAAGGACAAGAGAAATAGGGAAGAAACCCATATCTCAGAAATGAGGGAAGAACTTGATGCAAAGAAATCTAAGAAAGAAGAAGCAAGGGTTCTCCTCTATGATTGAGATCATCTTCTCTTTTAAGAGATTTCTGTTGATTGTAAAATAATATGATAGGAAGCAATGTATATTATAGCATCATGATAAAAGCATGGTAGGACTTCTTGGTGAAGCAGCTTCGGGAAAACCTCTTTGATAACAACACTGATGGAAGGTAGTCATCAAGATCAAGTGTCATCATGGAAACAATATTCTGGGATATGATGACATATGAATGAAGCAGGTCAAGGGAATGAAGCTCTTTATTCTAGTAAAACTGCTACATGATGACTTAAATGATAAAAGTATGAGGTATGTATATATTTATATGCTGACACTCGATGCTGTGAAGTCATGTCAGATGGTTGCAGGTAATAGACTTCCATATTTAGAAGTAATATCTATGAAGGAGGATCTCTCGGTGCACTAACAGATGAAATCAACATAATATATCCTCATGGAATATGAGGTGGTTGTATATGAACGAGAAATTGGAAAATTTGTAAGATGCCGGGAATGAAGAATGTGCAGAAAGGAAGAGATCATGAAATGCAACCATGTCAAGAGGAAGTTATCATCTGAAGGCCAAGAAGATGTGACTAGGAGATCTCCTGAGAGAATATGTAGACTCTGACAGAAGTCTAGTAAAGAAGAAGACCCTTGACAAAACATATCACTAGGAGATGTGTCAATCTGTATAAAGGATGTCGATGCCTACAGGAAGATGTCATGGTGAAAGATCATCACTGAGATAACTTTTCTTTTAAAAGTTCATATGTATATGTTTATCTGGATGAATTTGTGCAGGGCTTCTAATCATGAGAAAGGATGTATGATCCTTAGAGATGATTCGAAGGAAAGAAACATGGCATAATGGTGGAACAGATGAGAGATACTGATGAATCGCTTTCTGATAGTGGACATGACTCGTGACTGAAAGTGATGGATGATCTGTGCCCTACGAAGCCAAAAGTTGAAGATTCCTCAATATCGAAATCCATGACATCGAGGGGAGGAATTCTTCACAAGTAGCTAGATTGTTGCTGCAGG
The DNA here is from genome assembly GCA_034641835.2 of Pinus albicaulis. Classification (NCBI taxonomy): domain Eukaryota; kingdom Viridiplantae; phylum Streptophyta; class Pinopsida; order Pinales; family Pinaceae; genus Pinus; species Pinus albicaulis. The sequence goes on along the minus strand of CM076577.1, from coordinate 244,906,095 downwards.
ACCCTGGTTGATAGGGAACCTGGTGGTAAGTTTCTTGCTTGGAAGAAACTTGAAGTATGTCCTTCCTGTGTTGAGAGGGAGTGACGTATGTGATTCTTTATTACATGTGTCATGCACTAGACAAGGACTCACAACCGTAAGTCTTAGTGAAGGCCATGTGAAGAGAATGGATAGGCACATCATTCTGGTCTTCACCTGGAAGACAGAATGGAGGATTGGGTAATCATCTGACATTCGATACTCTTTTATAATGAGATAGGGCATTCAAGATAAGAGTAATCGAGGACTGATGTTCTTTGAGGGTTGGCTACTCAAGAGAAGAATAGTCCAAGAAGGTCATACTCTAGGAACACCTAGGTGGGGTATGTACCTTGGAGAGACAATCACTATGGTGTCTATTAGTCATGTGTCTTGCCAGCATTGTAGCCCATTGTCTCGTTGAGAGATGGGGCTGTTAGTCAAGGCCTTGCACTAGGGCAATGCTGGTTGATCTGATGCTATATAGATGCGATTACCAATCCGATTCTTCTTATGAGATTCTTCAGTTTGAAAGTGACCATGTAGCTGTATGAATACCTCCCTAGTTAAGAGGGAGTGTTGAAAAGTGTAACTAGGTCAGTCTTCATATTGACTGTATAATTATGTATTTTATGTAAAGAAGAAGACAAAGATAATAAAATGTATTTTTGGTTGTACTTGCTTCATGGGTTTCATGAGCAAGATTTTATTATAGACTTCTTCTTGATGTCTATTAGGGTTGTCTTCTAGTTACATTTGTAATTAAGTGTCTTGTAAATGAAGAGTCTAGTCATCAATATATGCTCCAGACCTTGTCATGAACCTTGTCACAAATCCTTGAAGAAATGGCTATTGACAGCCTTCATCAACGCTGGAATATAAGCTTCAAATACAGTGAAGAAATGCCTCATTAAATGCTGGAGTAAATATACTTCATGTCGACCTATATATTAGTAACTAAAGTCGACCTACCCACTAGCTGAATGGTCGGTCTAAAGGCAAAGATGACACCACTATATAAACTCAGAATCCGTGGATCATTTGAAAAGCACAGGAATGCGGATCACTCTGAAATAGTGCTGACTTCAGGAAGGGTTCAGGTGCGGATTCCAGGAAGAGTTTAAGTGCGGATTTCAGTGGTTTAGTATAGGGTTAAAATGATGGTATATCTGCGGTCAACAAAGAGGATAAAGGGACAGACTATAAAGCTGAAAACAGTGCGCATCACAGGACAAAATCAATGCGAATATCTCTGTGATGGTTATAGCATATATAAGTTTGGTTTAAGTAAAGGGCAGTGAAAAGATGTAGATTCTCCTGAAGTAAGAATGTGTTTGAACTTTGAAGGCATTCTACAGGGCAGGAATCAGTGCATACATAGGACAGAAAGAAGTATGGATACAGTGAAGTAGTAACTCTCTCATGATGATGACACTCAAAAGTGCAAGCATAGAAGGTTCCTATCTTCAGTACAAAGAAAATATAGGTCAAGAAAACATGGAGCAAGAAGATGAGTTCAAAGATCAATTTAGAGACCGAGATCTCTAAGGATGGTGCAGATCAGTGTAAGTTAGTGCAGAAATGAAGGATCAGCATTGGATGCAAACAAAGAAGCATTGACAAGGCCTTGGAGGCATTCCTAGGTCAAGGGTCCGAGTCTTGGTCATGGTACTTGTCATGTGAAGATCTATAAGAAGAATTCTTTGCGGGTTTTCCTCTCCAAGAGGGAGAGGTTTTGCCTTGGTTCTAGGAGCCTAATTTTGTGTCTCGTGTATTTTGATAATTGACTTGATGAAAGAGTAACTAAGATAAAGAAGACAAGACATAAGTAACTCAAGTAAGCTCACATGTAATTATCAAGAAGAGAGTTTGAATTATTCACTAGCCCTCCAAATTCTCAACACAGATCAACAGAGATTTTTCAGTGATTGTGTGAGGTAATCTCACAAATCTTTTTGCCCATATTTGTCTCTCTATAATCAAATAACCCTTAAGGTATTCAGATATGTATTCAAGATTTGCTACTGCTTAATAAAATCAAACCCTCATATCTGCTGCACCAGTTTTCCTACATTGGGCTTTTTCGGGGACTTTTGTCCAAAATAAAGATGTCCTATGTGATTGTTCTTCTTTGCTCAATTTTTAGAATCATATTTAATTAAGTGTAGGCTGCTTCAATAATTTACTTCAATGTTTCAAGAAATTATCTGAAATAATTTTGTAATGTAATTTACAAAGTGGGTGAAATAAATTCAGCTGGTTGCAGTAGGATTCCTGAGATTGTTAGATCTAGGAATTTTCACAATTTCCAGGTAGCAACCTGATGACATTTTTAGGTAGTAGCCTGATGACATTTTTAGGTAGTAGCCTGATGATATTTCTGGGTAGTAGCCCACTGACAGATGTTTCGGGTTGCAGCCTGTTGGTTGGAGGGTGGTAGCTTTTGCTCCCCATGATTCATCTTCATTATATTCGTGAATGTTTCAGCAGATAGAGTTGAGCATATTGGTACACATGATGACAGATGACACATTGATCGATGGACATGTTTTACAGGTGGAATTCTCCCTAGTTGAGAGGGAGTGTTAAAATTATGCAACTGCAGTCAAATTCCACTTTGGGCTACTTACTTGATGGAGATGATGATGGCATTGAGTTCCTCTTTTAGAGAGGACCAAAATCGACCTAAAGATCACTTCATTCGGACAAGCAGAAGTTGATTTTTGATTTTGCACCCACTCATGTATATTGGATCAGGTCGGCTTCACTCATATGGACAGGTCGGCCTCAACATCAAACGAACATCATTGGCACCCCTTTGAAGCGTATAAATACAAGTGATTTAGAAGCTCATTTGGACATCACAACATCAAGCATCTTCTTCTCTTCTATCTGATTGGGTTCGATACATCGACGGAGAAAGAGATCATACAGAGGTCTGAAATCACAGGTCCGAAGGTCGCTCTGAAATTAGGGTTTCTGGCTGAGCCGCAGGCTTAACACTAGCGGATCAGGGCTAGCTATAGACAAGGTAGCGGCTCAGATCCTAAAGCCACGGACATGCAGTCTTAGGTAGCGCCTCTGGGTTTGATTACTATTGACTGTCATCTGAAGGTCCTTGAAGTTGCCTGAAAGCTGAATCAAGTTGTCTCTGATATATTTGACCTCTGTGCACAGGTTCATGAAGTTGTTGGGTTATATTATTGTACATATTGTATTAGGCTCATTTTACTCTCTCCTGAACATTTTATGACAATATAATAGAAGAAGATTTTCAAAGGGTTTTCCCTGTAGTGGGTTTTTCCCTGGTCTTTGACCAAATCTGTGACTCTTGTTGATGTGTTGATTGTCTCCTTTGTCATTACTTTTATTGTTCTATCTGCAAATACAGTTAATGAATGGAAAGACTAATTGTAATTGGAAATATTGCTAAGTGAAGTTTGGAATTGGGCTAAAGTAATTGATGCAACATAGAACAATCTAAAATTAACATCCATTTTCTTGCAACTGGGACATTGAAATTAGATTCATTCCTAATCCTGGCACATGCAGCACATTAGTGGCTCTGATGCTAGTTCCTATTTTCGTCTGAAACTCTATGGCGCCTCTCCTTGCTGGAGTGCATTTTGTTTTGTTTCCCATAGTGATCTGGAAGTCCATATGTTCTTCCTGATAGCTTAAGAAATATTCTCGTACTCTAGTCATGTGAGTTGAAGCCCCTCTATCAATGTATCAAACACCTGCAGATGCTGAACTTGACAAACATGCGAAGTCTTCTTCCAATCTAGAAGACAATTTAGAGACATCTAAATTTTCCATATTTATTTGTGCTATTTTTCCTTCTGATGCTTTTGCAGTCCAGTATAACTACGTCCCTCCTGAAGACTGTTCTATGCTGAACCTGCTGCGCAACTCCCTCTGTCACTGGCAAATTTCGATCCGGAAATCTTTCTCTCTGTTGACTCACTCAAAGAGAGATTTTCCCCGAAAATTTGAACCCTTGTACTGGACTGCGCAATCCTTTTGGAAATCTAATTTTACTACCTGTGCAGTGTTTTTGACCTCCCTCTTCTGTTCAACACTGGTTCTTCTGGATTTGTTTTCTATGCTCTGATACCATGTGAAAATTTCGAAATCCGGAAGCCTACTGCAACAACTAATTAAATTTCTTCTATTTGTTTTAATTGAACAAATTATTTAACGTATGCTACGGTAAATATCGAAATAAAATATACTACAGTCTTCACAATAAAAATGCAAGGAAAAATACTAGCACAAGTATACACAACACCGTTATTTTTGGACAATTGTCCCTGGAAAAACCCAATGCGGGAAAACCAGTGCAACGATTGAGGGTTTGTATATTATTCTTTAATTTTCTGAGTACAAATATATGATTGACGAATCTATCAAATCATGCAGAGAAACTGACAAGTAAAATCTTGTAAGGCAAGCCTCACTCCTCCACGGGAACCCGACACTGATCAACACCCAAAACTAGCTGCTCTATGCTGCCTCCACTCCGCGCAGTCTTTGTGTCACACCTGTAGCTGCCTCTGTCACTGTGTTGGATCTCTCTGCTGACTGGAAATTGGAATCTGCTGTCCTTCGGAAACTTCCTTCGAGAACTGGTACTGACCCTCTGCTGTCTCCTCAACAGAAAAACGAACTCCCTCTGAAGCTCTGTGCAGTCCCAACGTAGCCTCTGCATCACTCACTCTGCATAGCTCTCTATGGCTTCTCCTGACTCCTTTGCTATGCACTCTGCAAATCAAGAATTCTTCCTCCTGGAAATTATCCTTGCCCCTCTCTGTGAGAAACCTCTCGATCAATCTTCTCCATGAGGACTGCTCACTAAAGAATTTCGATCTTTGGATTTTTTCTCTGTCTCGATGTGTTTTCCAAATGACCCTTCAAGTCCTTTTTATAATCTTCTCGTTGAAACTTCAATCACTGAAATTAAATCTTTAATCAACGATTGAGATTAACTTTTGACTTGATCTCTGCCTTTTCTAGAACATTCACACTCTGTTTCATTAATACCCTTTAATTATTTTATTTTCCTAAGTTTAGACTTAGTGTCCCTTTAAAATAATTAATTACTTTAATAAAACATATTCTGAGTGAAATTTTCCCAAACGATTTCTGGGTTCTCTTGAATACATGTGTCTAAGCCTCCCTGCAAATTTTGAGACTTAGATCACATCTGATGCTACCACAAATCAACAAATCCTTCATTGCTATGTTGCAGGAAACATTGCACAGAGCTCTGTTTCAGCTCGGAAACGAAACGAAAACGTGTTTCACTGTATCGTACGGCCTAGAAACATGTTTCCGTTCGTATTGGGCCGTTTCACGTTGGGGGAACGTGCCCAGTACGGACGGAAACACGTTTCCAGGCCGTACAGGCACGTTTCCGACGTTTAGCCTATGGCCCTAGTGTTGATATGCAGTTCATGGTAAGGTTAAATTCTTAAAGTTAAAGTGACTTTTACTTAAATTTTTAACATTACCATGAAATGACTTAGGATGTTTGAGAGTGGTTTCGCCCTCATTGGATTTCATATGGAGAAAGTAGAATTTTATATCTCACTCAAAATCCAGTAGACTTATCATTTTTTCGGGATTTCAGGATGGGGGGATTGCAATGTTTCCATTGGATTTTGTCATGTACTAGGGTATGGAACCTTGTGTTTAATCAAGAGAACCAAGCCCTCTATGCAGGGGAGACTTCCAATAATCAAGAGCACCTAGGGTACTAGGTTATGGAACTTGTATTTAATCAAGAGCACTAAAGCCATTCGACTATGCAGGAGGAGACTCCCAATCAAGCACAAGACAAGAAATTAGAAATTTCTCGTGGCTGATTTTGGATATGCTATTTTCATTATGTGATCATTCATGAGTATATGTGATGTAAATTTAAAGACTTATAGTTTATGCATTGACATGTGACAATTTAATCATAGTGTAATAAATTATAATGTATCATGTATGCTTTGTGATTGCACATATTTCTTAAATGTACTAATATATATATTGCATTTCCCCATTTCCAAAATTTGCGGAGGTCACATTTCGTACTCGTACGAGTTTCGGAAACTCGTACTCGTTTCCTCGTTTCGTGCAACTTAGCTTCATTGGAATTGGCCTCCAAATGTTGCATGCGTGATTCCATAGTCCAAACAAATAGGGCACTAGTTTCCCTTTTATCCACCATGCCCAAAATATTTCTATTCACTTTTTATTTTATTCTTAGTTGCTAAGTTTCCTTAACCCCCATTCTGTACTATAAGAAGTGAGCTTAGTAACTAATACAGAAGCTCCCCTTGAGATAGGTCCATCCTATGCCTAAAGTGTAGAAGAAAGTTGGTGAGGTGGTAGTGGCTAACCTCTTAGGGACACAAGTCTTCACTTAAGTGCATTGGACTTCACATTTTTGGATGACAAGTTTGATGGTAGCACCCAATACCCTTTTGAGGTTAGAGGTATGTTTAATTCATATTCCAAAATCTTTTTGCTCTGTATTCTTTGATAGATGCATTGGTGGCTGCTAGAGATGCTTGTTGTAGTGTTCTTCCTCGTGAAGTTTCCAATGGTGATTGGATAGGTTATGTAGATATTTTTTGAGGTAGTAGCTTTGTGCTTCTTTGACTTCCTTGTAGAATGGAAAGTTGCCTGGTGTTGATGGAGTTCCCTATGAGGTTTACAAGGTCATGGGGGATACCATTTGTTATGATTTTTGTTGCTTGGCATCTACCGTTACTCACCTCCTATCTTTAAAGGCATTCACATGCCCAACCCAAAATCTCATCACCAAAACAAGAGCTAGCTCACCATAGAAGAGTCTTCCAAAAGACAACGAGCAAAAATGCTAAGATGCCAAAATCAATTAAATGAACCAACATATAACAATGTGATTCTATCAAGCATGATTATTAGCAAGTAGAAGTAAATCTCCCTAAAGCACCAATTAATCAAATCGTAGCTTTATCTCAAATTGTAGGGGTGTAGGAAAAGAAAGAAACTCATATGTATTTCCAACCCATAAAAAAATCCATATGTACCTTGCTTCAACATATCCATTGTGATGAAAATGACAATTGGAACCTCATGCCATATGAGTTGCAACACCAACACTTTAACCAACAATGTATTAATGTTTCTTTGAACAAAGACAACATTTGACCTGTAATTTGAAGAACTTTAATTCCAGTGCAATTTTGTCTCAAAATATTGGTCATTCTTAGAATCACAACACAATAATTCCATCCATGAACACTATATATACCAGTGTTGATAATATCGCCGAAATATCAACAATATTTGGAAATATCAGCGATATTTGGAAATATCACGATATTTTCGGCGAGATGAAATATCGCCGAGAAAATATCGCGATATTTTCTCTGTCGAAAATATCTCGATATTTCCGAAATATTGTCGATATTTCCGAAATATTGTCGATATTTCGGGGAAATATTGCGCGACGATGGTAAATATCGCGGGGCACTCCTGGGCCGCGGCTAGAAAAGGGAATTTTGTCTTTTTTTTTGTCATTTTCATCTGTGAGGCTTGGAGAAGGAAGGGGAAGAGCTTTGTGGTGGTTGTCAAGGAGGGATTGAGGATCTAAGAGCCATTATCACTATCAACTCAGAATTTTTTGTTGATCAAAGATTGAAGAACATGTATGTTCTTCCATTAATATGTATGTTCTTAAAATCCCCTATGTTAATGATTTTTTTCATAGATTTAGGGTTATGCTTGCTTGCCTCTTTGCTTACCAAGATTTTGTTTCTTTGTTTTTTTCCATTTGCTATGATTTTCATGCCCATGAGCCAATGCAAGGGTTTTCTCCATATTTGGACAACAAGCTTTATTTTTTATTTTTTACTTTCTTATGCACCCTCGTATTGACATTTTTTGTGTATGTGTGTTTAATGCCAATTATTTGTTTTTTTTGGTGCCCTAGGTTTGAAATTTGAATTAGTTCACTGCAAATATGCCAAAATTCTTGGACCCATTTTGGGAGTATGGGGAGCTTGATGGTGGGATAAATCAAGCACATATATCATGCAGATTGTGTGCGACCAAGATGGCAAGAGGGGTTACACAATTGAAATACCATTTGGCTAGACTCTCTGGACATGATGTTATACCTTGTATAGTTTCTATTGTGGAAATTGTACAAAATGCTCTTGAAGCAATTGCTGAAAAAGACAAAAAGATATCTGCTAGGGAGAGGGAACTGAATCTTGATCTCAGATAGATAGTTGCTAGTTTTATTTGTTTTGCAGCTTTGCTACATATAACAGTTAACTCATGACGATGAGATACTTCTAAGTTTTATATATGTGATGTTATTTTGTATTGGTTCTCCACATTTGAGTCCTTGATTGTACAATTATCAGGGATTAGCAGGATTTGGTATCGTCTTTGATATATCATTTTTATTTTACATCCACTACATCATATATATCAGTGCTTTCTTTATATTAATGTTTCAATGTGTTTATTGCTTTATATGTTTAAAAATCTGAAAAAATGGATATATTATGCATTTTTTATGCTTGACGATATTTGCCGATATTTTCGCTGATATTGCTGATAAGATGTTTTCTGGACCATCGCCGATATTTTGTTGATACTGATATATACACTGTTCCACAAAAGATCAAACTAGGGTGGACTGACCCTTCAACAATACGGGAATTCTGTTTAATATTTCCAAGATTGTACTGCCTCATTTCTTTGACTATGGCAACACTAGGATCATAGTATTAGTGAAAGCATTGCAAGCAAGAACAAAAAAATAACATTTTTATTCTTCGTGGACAAAGCATCCTTGAAGGGGGAGGCAATGTAACAAATATAAAGTACATATAAGAGTAAAAATAATAATAATATCCGAAGGTCACATGTCTGAAAAGCATGTCCATTCAATATATATTTATACAAAACATCACATGCAATCTTACCATTCATTTACTTATTTATTATCAATTCTCTCTCTCTGTCTCTCTCTCTCTCTCTCTCTATATATATATATATATATATAAGTATGTATCTATGTATGTATGTATATGTATATGGATTCTTTGATATTTTGCTTCTTATGTTGGATATTTTTGGTAAAGATAAACTATTGTTTGTTTGCAAGAAGAAAGGCATTAGTAATATTGATATTCATGATAAAGAAGGCAGTGTTGTTAATAGTTATTGATGAGGTGTTGGTTTTTTGATTGACTACTTAAGCATTTCCTATAAGATGAATGGATAGTTGCTTAAGTGAGTTAGGGAACTCAGTACCAATCTTTACCTTCAATATGAGGGTGATGGCAACTTGATGGTAGTGACATGGGTAGGTTCCTTGCTGGATGCCATCTTTAGTGTGAGGGTACTTGGAGGTGATGACAACTCAATTGCTAGTTCAAATACATCCAAGGTGTGTAGAAGCAATGGATAGTATTTATAACAATGTTGCGAACATCGGCATCGGGATAAAATCAACTAGGGTCCGAAAAAGGAAAATATCGGTAAAAATCGGGAAAATATCGGTAAAAATCGGCAAACATTGGCAAAATCAAGATACCATCAATATATCAGTAAAAATCAGCAAACATCGGCTAGGCCAAAAAATCGTGATTTCGAGATAAAATCGGGATATTATCGAGATGCTTGCAACACTGCTTTATAATTCTTTGTCATTTTTTCCTTATAAAATGTGTTGGAGTTCTTGCATCAAGTGGGGTTAAAATCTAGCTTTTGGTATTGTGAGAATAATGACATAAATTAGTCATTGTGACCATTAATGTAGAGAAGGGGTTGGAGGATATAATGGTCCAATGATTACCGTGGGTTAACCTGAATAAATAATTTCAGTGTGTGAGCTATTTTGATGTACTTATTATTCGAATTAATAGAGGCCTGACATGTACACAATTAAGGTGTAAATTGGGGAGATCAAGGGAGTTCACTTGTGAGCTATAGAAATGATCCTGTTGTATTTGGGTATTCAAATATTACCTTCTGGTACAAGCTTTTATACCTTATTTCCTCTTGTCATTCTTGCGTTTTGACAACACAACCTAGAAAAACATTGGAAATACGGAAAACATGCATATAAAAATCACACACATACAAACAACATATAAAAATCACGTAAGTGTTTAAGTAGATATAAATTCAATTATAAAGTGGCTTGTATTCATAAACCAACCTATAAACAAGGAAATGAGATCAAAACTTAAATATAAACACAATTCATAATGAGAGATGATAATTATATTTGCATGAAGTGAAAGTGCAACATATGTAAGGGAAAGCTGGTATTTGATTTGGTCCATTGGAAGACAATTCTCCCTGGACTATCCACTTGGCCACATCATTCATTGCACTTAAATAATCCTCCTAAGACTAATATTTGTCTACTTGAAAACATGAATATCAATATCACACAAATACAAACAATATATGGAAATCATGTAATTGTATAAGTATATAAATTCAATTATGGAGTATTTTGTATTCCTAAACCAACGTATTAATATTCAAATTGAAAATTAAATTAAAAAAAATTGTAGTGAGATATATTACAATGATATTTACATGAAACGGAGGTGCAACATATCTAAGGGGAAGGCAGTTTAGTTGATTTAATCCATTGCAAGTGCCAGTAACACTTCAATTGGCTACATCACTTGTATCGCTTAAACAACCCTCTGTAAATCGATATTAATCTACCTCTATCTTATTAATTTTAAAGTGCTATCCACCTTATTACCAAAAATTTGGTCTAGATACGATTTAGGGCTAACAAGGAGAATTAGAGTGAAAGTCATTGATTTATACTAATCTAGGAAAGCATGGAATGGTTTTTGTGTTTAACAACTATGTTAACAAAGTTGTCTTGGAAGATTCTACTATTATCATTTTCAAGATCATGCACTAATGGACATACAAAATCTAATCATGTTGATTATTGCAGGGGTACAAGTATATCGAAGGTTCTACTCTGAAGAAAAAGAAAAATCTGGGGGTGTTTTGGCGATTGTTGTTTCTAGAGTACTTGCCCAACCATATATTGTTATGTCTGATATGCTCACTGTAAGTCATGCTTTTACTCTGTTGTCATCCCTTTCAGGGGTTGTACTACAAACTGAGCTAGATCACTAAATGAGTAAATCCTAGATAGGGTTGAATCAAATATCTAAGCTGAAAGGATGATACTCATAATGACACAATATGATACTATCAATGAATTAACTGATGCATCTCATTTTATATCATTGTTCACTAAGCCAATCATTTCTACTTAGGAATGTGGGATAGATTGCTTTACGCAAAAAGTGAACATTAACATATTTTAAAGTCATGTAGTGACTTTATTACATAGTAAGGCTTACAGTACAAAAATAAAACATACTGGCTGAAAACAAAAACAACATAAGTATTTAGAACAAAACATTCTTCATAAGATTCTTCTCTAGAAAATAGTTCCTAGACTAGGTAGAATTCCATCAAGCTTCCTCATAAGCATCATAATGGTGTAGCTCTTAGGCTGAATCCTAAAGTTCCCAATTTCCACTTTTCCGAACTCACAAATTAAGAATCTCTCAAATTAAATAACTGGACTTCAATCCTTATACATGTCTCATAACCTCATTATTGGACAACAACCCACATGGATGTCTCAATATCCTAATGAGGGATAATTCCTGAAATCCACAAACTCCCAAACTATTTGGGCAGCCATCCATGCTGAGTTGTATCTACACCATATCCCTTCCTTTCTTCAAAGTGCAGGCTTCTTAAAATGCACAAGATACCCTTACTTCAGTAAGCCCATCACCATCGTCAACATCTAGAGGTTTGTAATAATGGCTACATTTTCCACTTGTGGTTTGTCTTTGAGCTTTCCCTTGGGAACATCATTAGCTTGAAATTTACAGTTCCAAGTTGTGTGACCCATTTTTTTGCAATAGCAACATTCCACCTCCCGCTTTTCTTTAGGTGATTTGCTAAGATTTTTTCTCAAGTATAATGCCATCTTAGGTTAAGAATCATCTTCAGTCAATGGTTCTCTTTTCTTCAGCTAAGAGAGTTGAAATCATGTCTTCTAGAGTTTGAGAAGACATGCTGGTAATCCCTTGATTTGTCTCTGTCGACAACAGTTACTACATATTCACAATCAGACAGACTGTGTGGCTTTTAGATTGTTAAAGTCACAAGAGTGGAAACCTTGTTTTTCGAAGCCTTGAGAATCTTGATATGGCTTTGAATTCCTAGACTCTCCCCGCTCGAATACCATATTAAAAAATGAGCTAGATCTAAACGAGGAAATCCTAGATAGGCTGAGTCACATATCTAAGGTCAAAGGAAGACACTCACAATGACACAATATGGAATTATTGTCAATTTTCTAGTGCAAACAAGACTAGTATAATTTTTCAAACTGCTAACTACTTCCAATGATACAATTTGACTTTTTTAGAGCATTCCAATAATTAAGCAGTTACACTTGAAAAATTTCAACCATTAAATTCAATAGAGCAATAGGGATTACAGATAACAATAAAATAAGAGACACCAAAATTTTCTGGGACAAAAACCCCACAAGGGGGAAAACCCAGTAATCTTTCCTTATGAGAGAGAGTCCAATTCATCAAAATGTACATCAGAATATTCCAGTCAAAATGCCAATCTCTGACCTCAATATTTTCCAAGTTAAACCAGTCAAATGAGACAGAAAAAGTCAAAGCCCAGTTGAAAGTCAAAATCTACACAAGAGGGCCGAATTTTGGCTTGAGGCTTCTGGTCAAAGGGCCTAAATTTGGCCTGCAATTCCTCTGTCAAAGTCTCCGTCAAGGTGCAATAGTTGACCTGTGGTCAACTCTTGGTCAACAGCTCAAAACAGACATAAATCTTCGGTCAAACACAGTCAACGAACCATAGAGGATTCAGCCTTCAAACTTCAGTCAAAACTCAGTCAAACAAGAGAGAAATGAACCAACTCCATACTGGTCAACATAATTCAAAAATGTTGGTCAACGCAGAAATCAAATTCTCCCTCTTTCTCCTTGCACGCGTGAACAAATACTCTGTGTGTTGGTTGAATGAATGAAATGTGATGGAAGCCAAATGAGGTCAATCAAATGCCAATATATATGTGAGCCAAGAGATGGGTTTTGACCATAGGGTCAAACCCCTTCAAGTGGTGGGGCAAACTTGTGCAAATGAGGCCGACTTGGGCAACTGGAATATAAATGATTTCTCCTTTGTTTTTGCCAATGAAAATACCAATTGAAGTTACAAATTTTCAACACTCCCTCTTAGCTAGGGAGGTACTTTTCATTCTCTCTCTCTCAAGATCAATCTCCCTAACCAATCCGTTGGTCTCTCACTAATGACCTAAGGGAAAGATCAAATGTGTAAGTCTTATCATAACGAAAGATACATAGCATCAAACTCATCCCATGTGCCAAACCCAATGCCATCAAGGTCAACACCCAACTGACCATGGGATTAATCAATGAGGAAAAACTCTCCAATCATATGAAATGGTTTCTTAGTCAAGCACAATGACTCAGGAGTGTTGAAATTTGACAGATCCAGGATGAATTTCCCTTGAGGGAAACCCTAAGCCTCCAAATGCAAACCCTTGAGACCCATGAAGGATTATATTAGTCAAAATAATTATTTGAACAAATAATTATATGGGAATTTGAGTAATATATATATATTAATGGGAAATTCAAATTTTAAAATTCCCTCCATGTTTTAAAGTCGATCTCATATAAGGGACCCTATCATATATTATAAAAATAACATCTTTGTGATTCACAAAAAGGCAGATAGTTGAAAAAGGTTTATATCGTCCTATCTTCTAAAGTTTGAATTTTCTTTGGTTATGGCACGTACACAGGTATATATATATATATCACTGGGCATCTCATCCTTTGTGACTGGGCATCACAATCCTCTTTTGAGTGGGAATCACACCCTTTGTGATTGGGCAACACATCTCTGTTGTGACTAGGCATCGCATCCCTCTTTGGACTGGACATCGCATCTTTGTTTTAACAAAGGCCTTTCTTGGTTAAATGGTTCATCGCTATGGTTTGTGGTGATATGAGTTTCGACGGTTCGCTAGCATATGCTTCTTGCTAGCTCAATTTCTTGATAGCACAATCTTTTGATGGCATAACCTCTCTTGGCACAAGTCTTGCTTGGCTCAGGTTTCACTATGGTACAAGTTTTCTTCCATGGCATGGCACCACTATTTCGTACGGAACAAATCTTCCGCTCTTGGTCACAATAATCATGTACAGGATTCTCACTATAAATGGCACTCTGGCATTAGTCACAGGTATCTCACAAGAACTCTCGCATGGGTACAAGTACTTTTGCTCTGAATGTGCATCAAAGTATGGTCTTTGTAAGTACGTATATATAGCATGGAATCTGCATGTCTCTGCAACCTTTGCTATGTACACTCTTGACGATGAATGGTAATACAAAGGTTCTACAATGTATATGTCTCGATGTATGGTTCTTCTGTCCACCCCTCCAACATTACATAGTTGGCATCAATATATATATATCGTTGCATCATACATCATATATAGGGTTGGCATCGCAGGCACGGCTGGCATCATATGCATGTTATGCATGGCGTAGTTGGAATACAGTTCCGTAATGGGATATCTCTCTCTCTCTCTCTCTCTCTCTATATATATATATATATATATATATATATATATATATGGCTTCAGATATATTCTAGCATCAGGGGCATCGATCATCGCATTTACATATATGTGGCGGGCATCTCAATTGTATGGTATCACAGGTATATGTATGATTTAGATCTCATTGTTATGGCACGGCATACCATTTAGTATTGGCATCTCAGTGTTGTATATATAGCTTCATTGACATCTTAGTTCAGTTTTTTACTTAGTAATATTGGCATCACTAAATACTTAGTGATTCAGTCTACTTAGTACTGCTATCTACATATTGATGGTTGAATGTGTTTTGGGTAATCAAATTAACTCCTAGATAGTTCTTGTTTAGATTAGTTTGATAATGCCTTAGTTTTTTCTTTTCTCATAGGGACTACTCCCCTTGGCTTCGCTAGGAATTAACTTAGACGGAGGAGTTGAGAATTGAATGACAACTACTCAACTCGAGACTTGACCCCAAGGCCACACCGAGTGGATTTAAAGATTTTATCCATGTTAGTCTAGATGTGGATTAGTCGGCAACATGGTCTTCATTCCTTGCTAGGTACATTTGAGCTAGTAACCCTATGTTTTCTGGGGAGATACCTAACATTATCTCCATCTTTCAAATTCTATGGCATACTTCTGTACATTCTGCCCTTGTGTCTGCCTAAAGTAATGCCACCTGATCCATTAGTCCTCTACATACCCAATAGGGTAAAATTGTGACTGTATGAGGGTTTTGAAATCCTCCCACTTAGTCATTGGAGGATCTCCCTCTAACCTCAAGGTTGTGAAAATTCCTTGAAATGCAGTAACTCGAATTTATTCTTCTAACTGATTAAATTATGCAGTTTGTTTTCTACGACAAATAACGAATAAATCACACTGCAATTTCTTCACAACAAAATTATGTTGCAAATAGAGCACATGCAAAATAAAATGACACTAATATTTTCGGACAAAAGTCCCCAGAAAAACCTACCGGTTCAACACATGAGGGTTTATTTTATTATGCAGTAGCAAAATCTGAGTACAATATCTGGATGCCCAAACTAGCAATCCTCAAAAAAGTAATCTGGCCAAAATATTAGTGAGGCAATTTGTCTCACCCAACAATTGATCTCAGCTTTGAAACTGGCTCTTTCTGGGCTAATCAAAACCCCTGTGTCAGCCTCTGCGTTGCCTCTGCGCAGGCTCTACTCGCACTGCCTGTGGACATGCTTTGAGATTGTCGTTTTGCCCAACTCAAGCATTGGAGATAACTCACTTGGCCTTGTAGTGTTGAAAAGTGTAACTAGGTTCGGTCTTCATAATGACATGTAATTATGATTTTATGTAAAGAAAAGACAAAAAAATAAAAAGTATGTATTGTATTCCTTGCATCATGGGTTTCATGAGCAAGAGATTTTATAGGTCAAAGACTTCTTCTTGATGTTTTTAGGATTTTGTGATCTTGTCATAAAGGTAATTAGAGTCATTGTCAGGAAGTCATGTTACACTTGTAAGAAGACACATTTGTCTATGGAAAAGTAATCATCCAAGACCTTGTCACTAGGCCTCTCCAAGTCGGCCTAAAATATGATGGAAATCCTCCTTGATGATGTCAGCCCTCCTACAAAGATCATGTCGGCCTAGAGACAAGAAGATAGTCTCTATATATAGCATGACTCAGCCTCACTACAACATATCGAATTTGGTTAAGAATTTCAGAGCTAAAGTGCGAAGGAAGGGACTGCAATAAGTGCGAAGAAGGAGGCATACTATCGAAGGAGCAAAGTCTATATATATCTTTGTTTTGGGTCTATACATATCTCACATAACTCAGAAAGGCTGATGGTTATTATAGTGTGAAGACAAGCTCGGTCTTGGGCTTAAGAGACAAATAAGAAAGGTGCAAAAAGAAGGTCGAGAAGGGGACTCTAGGAAGCTGAGGCTAGGATCAAAGGAATTCAAGAAAGAGTACCTTATTTAGGGCTGTTAAAGTAGAGGCCGAGCTTCTCTAGTATTGGTGCAGTACAATGCAAAAAAAGGTGGATCGAAGAAGGAGCTGAGAAGAGCAGTGAAGGCTAGTGACAAGGGTCTTGGGAGGATGATTGTGTCAAGGGTCTTTGTCATTGTCTCGGTACTCGTCAATTGAAGGTCTGTAAGAAGAATCTTTGATCGGGTTTTCCTCTCAAAGAATGGAGAGGTTTTGGACCTGGCTTATGAGCCTAAACATTGTGTCTCGTGTATTTGATAATTGACATGATGAGAAGAACATAATAATCTAACGAAGACAAGATCTATGGAAGAAGCAGAAAGTAAATCACAAGTAATTATCAAGAAGAGAAATTTAATAAAAGCCCTTAATTTCTCAACACCTAGAACCTCTTCCGACCACTAGAACTTGAATTGAACTCCTCTCCAGCTAAATCAAACTACCCGCTGAAGCCTTCTACACGGGCCTTGTGCAACCTCACTAAGGAATAATGCGGAGCTCTTGCTGCTGACTCTCCGACAATGGAAATCACTGTTGTTGTTCCCTCTCACTTCTTCTTTCCTTCTGGCTCAAACTCTTCTTCCCTGCTCGACCTCTGCAGTTGGATAGCTTGATTTACCAAGGAACTCCCTCTCCTTCGATGTGTCTATCTCCATCCCTATCGACCTGCACTTATATTCTCTCGTTGGTGAAACAACAAACATGATTATATCTTCATCAACGGCTAAGATTATCTCAAATTCAATTTGTGTGAGTTTCTAGAGCATTTTCACCTTTCCTTATGTAATTACTATTAATTAACCAATTTTTCTAAGTTTGACTTAGGAAAAATTTAAATGATGGTCAATTAATTTAATTAAGGCATTTTGCAAGCTTATCTTGTGAAACCTTTTCTGGGTTTTGAAGATCTCGTGTTCTTAGCCTCTCTGACACAAAATAGGACTAAAATACCTGTCCGATGCTACAAAAACTAACAAAGGTCTCCATGTGGCTTTCCCACAAGGTTAGGGCTATTGAGATTTGTAGCTTGGGAGGTACTCCAAACCCTAGGATTGAGGGGTGTGGAGGAGTTGGCACACAAGTATGGCTTGTGGGCGTGAAACAAAAGCCTATGGGCTTTGCGCCTGAGCATATGGGTGTGATTCTATGAGGAGTTTTGGACATGTGGCATCCCAAGAGAAACTAGGAGCATCGAAAATCACTCAAATTCGAGGTCTAGAACTTGAGATATGAATTTTTTAATGTAGATGTGGCTTAATGTGGCACCAAAAGGATGTCAGCTTGATGTTTTGGAGTGCCACAAGTTTTGACACCACATGAGGTTGTATAAATAGGAGTCACGTTGGAGGTCATTCCTCACTCATCCAAGTGCATCCATTCCTAGAGAATACATCTCTGAGGCAACATAATTAGAAGAGAGGACTAGACGTTGAATAGAAGGACTTGTTTTGAGTTTCTTGAGGTATCTTTCAGGGCCGAGTTGCTATAGAAGGCCACCACATTTCTTAAGGGTTGTTTTGTTGGTGTCTTGGGGTTGTTTTTGTGTGGTTCTTCCTTCCTAGAGCAGGCCACAACCCTAGTTGTGAGTTACAGGTAGGCCGCAGGCCTAGTTTACCTTGAACAAGGGTTGAGAGGATAGCAACTTAGTCACAAACCTTGATTCTACAGAGAAGATAGGCCGTGAGGCATGGTTGAGGGCTGGAAATAGCCCAAAACACCATTAAAGGGTGGGAAGACTCATTTGGAGGGAGGCCAGAGTAAAGAAAGAGGTTCGGTGTGTAGAAAGAGGGTTGTAGCAGCTTGCCAACAATCCCTAACTAGAGCACCAGATTTGCAACAATGACACCAGCCCTTGGGAATGCAGGTATGTGATGTATATTGATGTATTTGTGTTGAATTGGATGCTAGGGAAGATGTCGTATTGTGGACAAAAGTGTTGGGTGCCTTTGGATTGTTGGAGGGAAACATGTAGGTGACCTAAGAGTAGCCCTTGATCAACAGTCATAAAGGAGGTTGATAGATGAAGGTGGGTAAAGTGATTGAGCCTATGAGTAGCTCGTTGATGGAGAAAGGAGGCTACTAGAGGAGGCAGTTTGGAGCTCAAGGTTTGGCTAGCCAGAGGAGCAGTTTATGACAACCCATGTTCATCATGTGTTGTTCCCTTGATGGACTAAGGCACAACTAGTGAGCAGATTGGACAACCGAGATTCAGTGGTTAGATGGACTTGGAGCATTGATAGAGGCAGGTGTTATAGATCGGGAGCCGAAGGACCGGAAAGGTACAAGGTACAACCGAGAGGAGTTGTGAGTGCATGCTACATCAGCCAAAGGGTCGAAGTATCTTGTTAAGGGCAGATTGGTTGTCAATGGACTGACACCAAGCCCCAGTTTTGTATTCTTGTACTAGTGGATGTATGAGGGCCATTATCCTTGGTACGAGAGCCCTAGAGTGTTGTATTATTCAGGTTCAATTACTATAATGAAGTTGGGTTATTGTACAAAATTGTGTGTATTTTGTGCACTAGTAGATTTACTGTTGTTTATATTCCACTATGCAAAGTAGCTTTGTTGTGATTCTTAGTTTGGTAGCGTCAATTATTTAAGATTCTATCCTAGACACTAGGATCGTGGAAAAGCAACATGGT
Source organism: Pinus albicaulis (assembly GCA_034641835.2). Lineage (NCBI taxonomy): Eukaryota > Viridiplantae > Streptophyta > Pinopsida > Pinales > Pinaceae > Pinus > Pinus albicaulis. Next base: position 244,886,725 of record CM076577.1, on the reverse strand, counting down.
ATCAAAGCATGTTTGAGCTACTTTGAAGGACCAGTGAATCAAAGTGTGCGCAATGAAGCAACTCAAAGGGAGTTGTGGGTATCTAGATCATGGAGCATAGGGTTTAGTTGAAGACATGGAGATGTGGTCTTGATTGGCTTGGCAACGAGATTGGCTGGGAGTTCTGGTGGATTGACAGTGAGCCTGGGGAACAACAGTTTGTTGCAGTACATGTTGTTGATCATGGAATTCCTATGATTTGTCATGGATGGTTGGAACAACTCGAGGATTGTTTTGGCATGGACGAGATTGGTTTGATCGATATTGCTTCACGTGATGGGCTATAGGTTGGCAGGTTAGAGTCTTCATCGGATCGTGATGTGGCATATCCGAGATTGGAGGGATTTGCACGAGTTGTATTTGATCCGGGAGGATGAGTGCTTGTAGGACTGAGCCAATGGAGATCGTGTAGGCTTAGAGGGAGTCTAGCCTCAGAGGGAGCAACCCTACAAAGATCTTGGATCTTTAGGTTCAAATGTAATGAGGCAAAGGAACTATCGAGATTGCAGGGTTCATTCTACAGAGTATGCTACAGTGATGGACGCCAGATAGGCTAGTGTCGACTATGATGATGATGGTGGAGACTTCCTAGTGTTGGAAGTACCTCCCTAGCTAAGAGGCAGTGTTGAGATTTGTAGCTTGGGAGGTACTTCAAACCCTCCACTGAGGGTTTAGGAGTTGGCACACAAGTGTGGCTTGTGGGTGTGAAAGCCAAGCCTGTGGGCTTTGCAACCGACCTTATGGGTGTGATTCCATGAGAAGTTTTGGACATGTGATGATTTGAGGTGATAAAGCATCCCAAGAGCAACCGAGAGCATCAAAAATCACTCAAATCTAAGGCCTAGAACTTGAGATTTTAATTTTTTAATGTAGTTGTGGGTTAATGGGCACCAAAAGGAGGCCGACTTGATGTTTTGGAGTACCACAAGTTATGTTTTGACACCAAATGTGGTTGTATAAATAGGAGTCACACTGGAGGTCATTCCTCACTCATCCAAGTGCATCCATTCATATAGAATACATCTCTGAGGTAGCCGAATTAGAAGAGAGGGCTAGATGTGGAAGAGAAGGACCTATTTTGAGTCTCTTGAGGTATCTTTTAGGGCCGAGTTGCTACAAAAGGTTGCCTCATTGCTTAAGGGCTGTTTTGTTGGTGTCTTGGGGTTGTTTTTGGGTGGTTCTTCCTTCCTAGAGCAGATCGCAGCCCTAGCTGTGAGTTATAGGCAGGTTGTAGGCCTAGTTTACCTTGAAAAAGGGATGAGAGGATAGTAGATTGGCCATTCTTGGGAGCAGACAGGCCGTGAGGCATGGTTGAGGGCTGGAAATAGCCCAGAACAATAGTAAAGGGTGGCAGAATCATTTGGAGGGAGGACACAGTAAAGAAAGAGGTGTGGGAGGTAGAAAGAGGGATGTAGAAACTTGCCAACAAACCCTAACGAGAGCACCAAATTTGCAGCATTGACACCAACCCTTGGGAATTCAGGTATGTGATGTATATTGATGTATCTGTGTTGAATTGGATGCAAGGGAAGAGGTCCCAGTGTGAATAAAAATGTTGGGTGCCTTTGCACTGTTGGAGGGATACATGTAGGTGACCCAAGAGTAGCCGTTGATCAATAGTCATAAAGGAGGTAGATGACTAAAGGTGTGTAAAGTGATTGAACCTATGAGTAGCTCCTTGAGGGACAAAGGAGGCTACTAGAGGAGGGAGTTTGGAGCTCAAGGTTTGGCCAACCAGAGGAGCAGTTTATGACAACTCGTATTCATCATTGGAGAAGCGACATTTGATGGTGATAGGTGGCAACCCTCCATGCCCTATGCTAGTTTATTGGAGCAACACTGGAAGACTATAGTGGGTTGAAGTCCTTTAGTAGCTGAGGAGCAACAATGGGCAGTTGTGAGTTGTTCACAAACGGAGTTGTGAACAACTCGACAGGAATCTCAATGTGTTGTGCCCTTGATGGACTAAGGCACAACTCGTGACCAGATTGGATAGTCGATATTCAGTGGCCAGATGGACTTGGAGCATTGATAGAGGAAGGTGCTGCAGATCAAGAGCCGAAGGACCGGGCAGGTAAATGGTACGACCGAGAGGGGCTGTGAGTGCATGCTGCATTGACCAGATGGTTAGAGGAGCTTGTGGAGGGTAGATTGGTTGTCAATGGACTGACACCAAGCCCCAATTTTGTATTCTTGTACTAGAGAGGGCCATTATCCTTGGTACGAGAGCCCTAGATTGTTGTATTATTCAGGTTGAATTAATATAACGAAGTTGGGTTATGCTACAAAATTGTGTAAAAAGTTGTGTGTATTTTTCAGTGTGGAAAAAGTCGGCAAAAAGTCCAGACTTTTTGAAAAAATCCCAAATTTTTCCGTGAGCCGACTTTTTCATCCTTGAAAAAGTCGCGATTTTATCCTTGAAGTCCCAACTTTTTGCCGACTTTTTCCAAAAAATCTTGAGTGACGTAGTTTCTTTAATAATTTTTAAAATTTTTCCAAAAATGAATATTTTTGTATTTTTTTAGTTTTGTCGACTTTTTCAAAAAACTCCAGACTTTATCGAGTTTTTCAACTTTTTGACCCTTGCCTATTTAATCCCAACTTCGACTTTTTCCACATTGGTATTTTTTGCACTAGTAGATTTATTGTTGTTTATATTTCGTTGTGCAAAGTAGCTTTGTTGTGATTCTTGGTTTGGTAGCGTTAGTGATTTAAGATTCTATCCTAGACACCAAGATCATGGAAAAACAACAAGGGCATGTCCTTTTAATTTCAGCCGAGCAAGCAGGATCTTCTATTCTTACTCTATAGGCTGAACACTAAAATAAACTGCTAATTGCTGCAATGAATGATTTAACTTCAGAGTGTGATTCTCACCTCCATATGGCTTGATGTCGACCTCCGCTAGGGATTGTGTATGGTTCACGATACTCGAACTGGGTTTATACTTTTCGGGTTCTTTCTTAGACTCTTTCTCTGGTTCTTCTTAATTTGCTAATTTCCCCTTTGATGTAACCTCCTTATTAAAACCTCCATCTTCTCATAATAACCCAAGCTTATTGGTCACCACTGCCATGAGGAAGCTCACATTATGATTTATATCTACGAGGTGTGCTTCCAACCTTTCAAACCTCTCCTTTGCGGGATCTTGAGGGTTATTAACAGATTCATTGCCATTGTTGGGGTTTTATGATTTCCATCTAACCTAATCTGGATCCCCTGTAAATCCCCACAATATACGCAAAGAACCCTGTTCTAATATCAATATGATCTCTAAACTGCCTTGGATACTGCATTGAACAATTTGTCTCAAAAGATCTAATAAAATATGAAGTCTATACCAGTGTTGATAATATCGCCGAAATATCGGCGATATTTGGAAATATAGCAATATTTTCGGTGAGACGAAATATCGTCGAGAAAATATCGCAATATTTTCTCTCTCGAAAATATCGCGATATTTTCGAAATATTGCCAATATTTTGGGAAAATATCGTGCAACGATGGTAAATATCGCCGGGCACTCCTGGGCCGCGGCTAGAAAAGGGAATTTTGTCTTTTTTTTTTGTCATTTTCGTCTGTGAGGCTTGGAGAAGGAAGGGGAAGAGCTTTGTGGTGGTTGTCAAGGAGGGATTGTTAATTTATGCCTATGTTCTATGCCATTTCAGATTAGGGCACAATACTGAAGGAGATAGAACATACCATTAGATCGATGGAAGACAAGCCAAAACAGAGATGATGAATGGTGGCGTTACGACGATCAGCAGGATGCTTCTACCAGCAAAGTCTCCAATAGGTCATTCAGCCAAGCGTGTCACACATAACCCAGAACAACCCAAACAAAGAACAGTCCATATATATCACAGCTCCAACGCTATCCAGAGAGAGAATTCCTACACAACAATGTGTGTCAAATGATCTCTAAGTCTCTCCAATATATAGGAATCTTTGTGGGTGTGTGACACGTCCTTTAAGACATTTAAGTCTAGATTTTATTCCAGGCTGACCTAGCACATAAGTGGAATAAATTCAAAGTACATGTTCCGCTCATCCGATCGAGATGATCTTTAGATCAATCTTACACCTCTCCGAAAGAGGAATCCAATAAAATATTGGGATCGTCATCTGAGCAGCACAACCCGGAGTTTGGACCTAGTTGTCCAATTTTAACACTCCCTCTCAACTAGGGAGAACTCCGTCCCCTAGTGCAATCCAAACATTCCAAACATCGTGCGTCATCCCGCCGTAACTTGCTTTGATGGCCTCTTTATTTCAGAATAAAAGTGGGTTAGTCACAAAGACATCATTCCCGGCTGACAGATTCAGCCCAGAGGTCAAAACCTCTATTGGACTCACAAAGAGTCTCCAACCAACCCGAAGTTGGTTCATCTGACCCGAAGTTAGGCGGAGGTCCGAGACCTCACAAGACTTGATCCCAGATCAAGTGGTTGGATCGTGTCATCCTAGATAGAGAGTATGGCAATTTCTGATGCGTCCATCAGTCTTTGCTACTAGTCTCTAGCCTTTCCCATCTCATTGGCCAAATGAGAGGTACTTCCCATGAGCCCTGAACTCAATGGGTAGGATGCATACGGGGCATAGATAATGAGAGGTAAACCAACTCAATAATCATAACGGTGGGGTCCAAGCACACCAACAAGGTTCGGCAAGCCTAGCCTTGTGGTTGCTCCGAGAAGCTGTCCCAAAGCCCCCCAGAGCTCCCAAAGCTCATCGTCCAACAGGATCCTCAGAATAGGATTGTTCCATGATTCCAAGATTCTCACGGAGGGTTATGAACATGACCTTCCCCAAGGGCATAGTGAGAATATCCGCGACTTGCTCATCAGTTCCTATGATCGAGCCTTACGGCGCCTCGCTATACCATATCCCGGATAAAGTGGTACCAGCCATCAACATGCTTGGATCAATCGTGGAACCCGGGATTCTATGACAAATGAATCCCCCTCTGGTTATCACAAAGGATAACAGTGGCATCTAGCACATGCTCGAACAACTCACAGAAGAGCTTTCGCAACCAAGTGACTTCACAACAGGCTATACATGTTACAATGTATTCGGCCTCAGCGGTGCTCAAGGCTACTGACTTTTAGATTCCTGCCCGAAGCAAATCTACATGTGAAGTAGCATCCAGATGTGCTCTTGCGATCCACCACACTGCGAGCCTAATCGGCATCAGTATATCCATGGAGTGTCATACTCCGGCAGTGTATCTCAGCCCCTGGTCTATCGTGCCTCAGAGATATCTCAAGAGTTTCTTGGCACCAACCCAGTGAATGTTATGATCAACCATGTGTTGACTCAAAGTGTTCACTGCACAACATACGTCCGAATAGGTGTTCACTAAGAACATCAAGGTCCCTATGAGTTGACGATACTCAGTAGGACGGGCCCAGCAGCGCTGCCACTCAACTTCTTAAAGTTGTGTTCCATCGGTGTCGACACGGACTTAACAGTCCATCATACCAGAAGCTTCATAATGTATTTTTCTTGAGAAAGGAAAAAAAATCTCGCCAGGTCTCTACTAAACCTCCAGGCTTAGACATCAGTCCTAGGTCCTTCATCTCGAGCTCAGCAGCGAGCTCCCTCTTGCACTGATGAATGAGAGGGTCAGAACCTGTCAGGAAGAGGTCATCCACATACAACACCAGAATGAGAGGTTTTCCCTTGACAACCTTGAAGTAAAGGTTTGGATCAGCATTACTTCGAGTGAAGCCCAGCTTCATCAAGTAGCTATCTATCCTCTTGTACCAATCTCAGGGTGCTTGTTTCAGTCCATAGAGGGCTTTCTTCAACCTGCAGACATGGGTATCCCAATCCTGGACTTCCAACCCCAGAGGTTGCTCCACAGAAAATGCGGTCTTCACATCATCTGATGAAGACTCCATCCTTGCGTAGAGCATGGGCTATAATAGATCGAATGGTGGTGTATCGGGCCACAGGTGCAAATATGTCATCATAATCTATGCCTTCCTTTTGAGAGAAGCCACGGGCAACGAATCTTGCCTTGAACTTTTCAGCACTTCCATCAGATCAATACTTGATCTTGTAGAGCCATTTCGAGGTGACAACTGCTTTGTCCTATGGTCTTGGAACCACATCCCAGACATCATTCTTCATAATGGACTCATACTCTTTGTGCATAGCATCCTTCCAGACTTGATGCTTTACGACTTCCTCAAAGTATCCAAGGTCAGATTGTACAAAAGTACTCATGGCTACTAGATACCCTGTTATTTATATAGCTTCTTGGTTTTCCTTCGGAATTTTCCCCCTCTGAAGCCATATGTCCCTGAGCTATGAGGATCTTCTTTCGTTCAGCAAAGGTATATGCTCAGGAGCATATACAGATATATTCTCCCTCTTAATGCCAGCTTCTCTTTCGAGAGAAGACTTCTAATTTAAATGAGGGCATCCAAGACACCAGCTTGGTAAGGAGACTTAATCTTCCACAGTCAAAGCCATCCAACAGCCTTTGCTGATTATGTTTCAAGATCTGAAAGCTGCCGAAACACTTTTTACCATTATGCTTCAGTGTGAGACTCCTACTGTCACATGTTGACTGCTACATAGGTGTTTATCTATGTCATTATCCAACAAGGAGAATATCTCAACAAGCCTCAGCTTGTTAGAAGTTGTGTTATTCTAAGGAGGTCTGTTGTAGCTTCCTCAACCAGTGCTCTTTACTGCGTCCCACAGAACTAGGAATCCAAACATGATTCCTTCTCTGCACTTGAGAGCTTCATCTACTTATCTGACCTCTCATCCAACACTGCTTCTTATTCACTGATCTGGCCAAGACTGCAGATCTCAGTTCTGCGATTTTTCTCCTGAATTTCATAGATCTAGGAACCAATCATACAGATTTTATACCCTTCTCCATGTCAGTCCATGCAGATCTAGCACAGTCATAATGGTACTCCTGCTCATCAATGTTCCAGCCTCAATCATCTAATAGGATAAAACTGGACAAGGCACTTTTTAAGGTTACTGCTAATAGATTGAGTTCAGGTATATGCTGGTTCACAACCACTGTCACTAGACAACAGTATCATAATATTGTTCAATGAGGCACTGCACTGCCCCTCAAGTCATCAATATATGTTACATGTGTTCCTTTGTTCATCAAAGTGACCCTATTAGAAGAAGGTATGACCATTTGCTCATAGTTACAATATATGTTGCAACCAATACTCAAACTGTCTCAGGCCTCCTGCACTCTGAACATTGTCCCCTATAGTGAGTGCTAACCTGCATCACCATCATCACTACGTCCATAGGAGATGTTTGTGTTAAAGGCTTGGGTGTGTTAAGATAAAAGGCTGCTCCAGATCCTTTTAGCGAACAGAAGAATTGTGTTCACCGTCCATAGGAGACATGAAGTGTTTATAGTAGACCAACAATGTCACTTCTTTGGGTCAACTGAGATTTAGCCCTTCAACGCCATAACTAGACCACAACGAATTAAAAATCACAACCCAAGAACTCTTCAATCATGTGCAAAAGGAGCTTCAGCGTGTCCAGGAACTGCCTTCAAAAACTTCAGCGAGTAGTTCAGACTTCAATCTCTTTTATATCGTGTAATGATGCACGAAGAATCCAACGATGGAGTAGCTATAACAAATGGTTCATGAATACAAAATTTGCTTGTAAATGTAGCAAAAATCTTCAATGAATAATCACTGGATCTTGAGCGAAAGTTCTTCACGCTATGTTGTCAAGTATTGCTGTAGTTTTTGTTCTTCCACAGGCTGCAAACAAACTCAAGGCAATGAGAGTCTTTTCGATCATTACATGAGAAACAAGGCTGCAGGAGACATCATCAGGTCTTTGCCCTAAATTGCTTCAGAATCAGAGCTTCAATCTCTCATTGGGTTACTTCAGATCTGCGTGGGTTTATATATAATACGGTGAACTGTTCCAGATCAGTGATCTTTCAAGGAACTTGTGAGTAAAGGTATTGGTTGAGTAGGGCTGCTTCAAAATTACCTTTTCATTAGCCTTCTTTGTCATTATGATATGTTGCCTTCCATTGGGTAATCACCATGAGCTACCATATCCATGAAGGTCCTTGCTTCACCAAGATGTCATGGATTTGTATTGCATATTCATCAAGGCACTTCTGCTGACAAGGGTAGTTACACAGAGTTGTATCATGGAGCTACGTATTTCTGCTCCAAGATTTTCTTGAAAGTTTCAAGTGCTTCAATTCCTTTTGCTGGCTAAACCGTGTAGCTTCTTCATTCCTAATGAAACCCAGTGATGAGAGTAGTGGTAAGAAGCCCAATTTAACAGCTATGGCTCTTTCTGGCATTCAGATTCTTTGTTCGGACTTGTCTGGACGGCGATTCCGATCATCAGCTCATACCCTGCTCGTCGCTGGGAATTTATGCTTACGCAGAGCAGTCTTGCGTAACTGTGAAATGGCGGTAGCTTCTTGCGAATAATTTCGATGATCCCTATCGAGCATCCGGTGAATTAGTCACCCACGAGCGACGAAACCTTAAATTTTAAAGCCCGAGACCTGTGAAAACTCCTCTCCGGAAGTATGTTAACCATCTAAAAACTCTACCGCATATCCGCTTCAATCCCAGCATTTAATGTAACGCTGACGGAGCCTTGCCTTCCTCAGCAGAAGCGAATGCTACAGCAAACATAAAAGTGATGCGTGGACCCAAAGCCACTTGTTATTGGCTTTCAACACAACATCTGTTGTTGGCAACTTACACATTTCAGATTTTAATGTCGACATAAAATGCCACACCTCGGTCAGGAGATTTTAACAATTACGGTAAAATACGAACGGCCTGCGGCTGCCGCTATTCGAGCCTCCAAAGCGAATCTTGACAGAAAACTCGAACAATATGCAATGCAGCCATTGTCGACGCTGCCATGGCTCAAAGTTCAAATTTCCAATACCTCTGACCAGTGCGGGCTTTAAAATTGACAGAATAACAGAAACAACGTTTGTTCGTCTTCCCTATGTTGTGGTGTTGAGACCATCCGCAAATTCGATGATGGTGTCATCCGCCTTCGCCAATTCCAATAATCACGACTCTGCACCCCAATACACGAGATCAAAACTTCTGAACCGGGGCAGAAGCTGGCTTTGTAAGACTGCATCGAGCACGTTTAGGTGGGTTCCATAGGCATCTTTGCCCGATATTTACACCACCCATTTCGGGCAAAAGAAGAGCACAGATGCTGTCTAAAAAACATGCCCACGCTGTCCTAAGGCTCCTTCGTCTACGCTGAAGGTGATTCTACTTCCACGCTGAAGGATAGATCTTCTTGCAGCAGACCTTAGATAGAGGTCTCTTAACTCGCTGCCCTAGATTCTCAACTAGATGAGCTTTGTCTTCTCCCACCTCTGATACCATGTTAATTTATGCCTATGTTCTATGCCATTTCAGATTAGGGCACAATACTGAAGGAGATAGAACATACCATTAGATCGATGGAAGACAAGCCAAAACAGAGATGATGAGTGGTGGCGTTACGACGATCAGCAGGATGCTTCTACCAGCAGTCTCCAATAGGTCATTCAGCGAAGCGTGTCACACATAACCCAGAACAACCCAAACAAAGAACAGTCCATATATATCACAGCTCCAACGCTATCCAGAGAGAGAGAATTCCTAAACAACAATGTATGTCAAATGATCTCTAAGTCTCTCCAATATATAGGAATCTTTGTGGGTGTGTGACACGTCCTTTAAGACATTTAGGTCTAGATTTTATTCCAGGCCGACCTAGCACATAAGTGGAATAAATTCAAAGTACATGTTCTGCTCATTCGATCGAGATGATCTTTAAATCAATCTTACACCTCTCCGAAAGAGGAATCCAATAAAAATATTGGGATCGTCATCTGAGCAGCACAACCCGGAGTTTGGATCTAGTTGTCCAATTTTAACAAGGATTGAGGATCAAAGAGCCATTATCACTATCAACTCAGAATTTTTTGTTGATCAAAGATTGAAGAACAGGTATGTTCTTCCATTAATAGGTATGTTTTTAAAAAACGTTATGTTAATGATTTTTTTCATAGATTTAGGGTTATGCTTGCTTGCCTCTTTGCCTGCCAAGATTTTATTTCTTTGTTTTTTTCCATTTCCTATGATTTCCATGCCCATGAGCCAATGCAAGGGTTTTCTCCATATTTGGACAACAAGCTTCATTTTTTTTAAATTTTCTTATGCACCCTCTTATTGCCATTTTTTGTGTATGTGTGTTTAATGCCAATTATTTGTTTTTTTGGTGCCCTAGGTTTGAAATTTGAATTAGTTCACTGCAAATATGCCAAAATCCTTGGACCCATTTTGGGAGTATGGGGAGCTTGATGGCAGGACAAATCAGGTACATCTATCATGCAGATTGTGTGGGACTAAGATGGCAGGAGGGGTTACACAATTGAAATACCATTTGGCTAGAATCCCTGGACATGATGTTATACCTTGTACAGTTTCTATTGCGGAAATTGTACAAAAAGCTCTTGAAGCAATTGCTGAAAAAGACAGAAAGATAGCTGCTAGGGAGAGGGAATTGAATCCTGATCTCAGATAGATATTTGCTAGTTTTATTTGTTTTGTAGCTTTGCTACATATAACAGTTAACTTATGATGATGAGATACTTTTAAGTTTTATATATGTGATGTTATTTTGTATTGGTTCTCAACATTTGAGTCCTTGATTGTACAATTATCAGGGATCAGTAGGATTTGGTATCGCCTTTGATATATCATTTTTATTTTACATCCACTACATCATATATATCAGTGCTCTCTTTATATTAATGTTTCAATGTGTTTATTTCATGTTGTTATTGCTTTATATGTTTAAAAATCTGAAAAAAAATGGATATATTATGCATTTTTTATGCTTGACGATATTTGCCGATATTTTGCCTATATTTTCGTTGATATTGCCGATAAGATGTTTTGTGGACCCTCGCCGATATTTTGCCGATACTGATATTATCAACACTGTTTTATATGACTACTAAGTGGTTATGGTGGTTTAACCACCCTAACCCTTAACTATGACATCTATCATTACATTCGTCATGTGCTATTAAGTTATAAATTGACGCTTATACACATATATATGATTTCTATATTATTGTAGTGTAAATATTGTAGAAATTTTGGTTTCCAGCCCTGGTTTTCAGTTTTTCCTTATTTCTCCCATAAAGTTAATTGCCCATTCCCATAGACATACATTCAACGAGCTGGAAAAATAAATATTTTCTAAAAACACAAATTCTGGAAATTTCACAGTGCTGAAATGCAGAAATAAAAACTCAGAAAATTTAATCAGCCGCACAGAATTTTGACACTGATTTTTGGTCAACTTGACCCTGGAAAAACTCCCTACAACTCTTGGGGAAAACTAGTTCGAAAGATTCTTCTTATTTCTGGAAAATGCTTTTACAGAGAAGTGAAATATACAGGAAAAATTTCAGCAAACAAAGTACAGACTTATCTTGTTTTCCGTGCTTGCCTCCGCTTTGGAAAACGTGCCAAAACAGCAAAAAGTTCAAAACAGAAATTTATTACAGCACTTAATAGCCTTGGAAATCGTGCCTAGTACTTAGATGTACAGCCATACGGACTGTACAGACTGTATGGAAACGTACAGCAAAGCTGCCTCCTCGAAATCTGTGCTAGATGCCTCAAAACTGTGCCCAACCACCTTGGAATCTGTGCCTTTAGTTGGTTGTACCTTCACCTCGATTTCTGTGTTGGCCCTCTCCTTGAAAACTGTGCCTCACGCTGCTGTACGGACTACTGCCTCAAAAACTATGCTGCTATACGGACTTGTTGCCTCGAAAATCATGCAGCCTCTTGCTGCCTCGAAAAACGTGCAACCTCTTGCTGCTATACGGACTGCTAACTCTTCCTCTCCTTCACCTTCTCAAGCTCAGAAATTCTCCAGCTCTCTCCTTCTTCTTCTCTCAATCTGCTCATGAAAGAATGAATGACCTTTTCCCTCATTTTTCTCCTTTAACCTAACCCTAAGTGACTTTTGGGGAATCCCTAAATCTAATGGCTGAGATAGCTTTAGATCTAGGGCTGAGATTAAATGTTCATTTAAATCTCACTTTCTATTTTTTAATTTACCCCACTTTAATAAAGACCCACTTAGTCATTTATTTCCAAAGTCACTTTTCACTTTCTAATTTCACATTGACTTTATTAAAGTCACTTTAAAATTAGACTTTAGTAACTTTATCACTTAAAGTCACTTTTAAATTATATTTGACTTTATAACTTTATAAAGTCACTTTAGGAGAAAAATTAAATTCTTTTGGACACTTTTCCCTAGGCCAAAGATCAAAGCCTTAGGGAATCACCTGTCCTCTGGTAACCAAATTTCAACACTCCTTCTTACCGAGGAAGGTGTTCCTCACCACACCCATCTTGTCTCTGAAGTAGACATGCTTGCCCCGTGGTAAGACTTTGGTAAGGATATCTGCAACCTGCTCATCAGTGGGAATATACTCAAGCTTCACAGCTCCCTTCTGAACATAGTCTCTGATGAAGTGATATCTGATGCTGATATGCTTTGACCTGTCATGAAATACTGGATTCTCCGTGAGTTTAATTCAAGAGCTAAAATTCTAATACACTAGAGTTCTGACTCAATAGTAAACTTATCCCATTATTATAGTGTTTATTTATAAATAGTACTCTTGAGGCTACATTATTCAGTACTTCCATATCAAGATATAACGGTTTTCTTTTTTCATTTGTCAAACAATGTAGATTTATACACAGTTCTCTTAATCTCTATTATCTTGTTTTCAATGACTAAACCTAGTTTCATAGTTGATTTTTAGCCCAATGATGCGGAACTTCTTGCAAGTTTTGTTTAGCAATGATGACGTGTTTGAACTTTTTTCAGGACTTGCAAGTTGAAGGAGTAAGAGCTTTATTGGGACTCAGATCCACAACTGGAACTGTTCCTGATGCACTTCCACCTCCAAGATCTGTTCTTCTGTCTTCATTCTCAGCTGTTAACAATCCAAATGTAAGTTTCAAAATCTGCTCTGTATGTCTGACAGTTTTACATTTCATAGTTGCTTATACTAAGATGGATTATAATCAGTAGATACTGAACATGAAACTTTAATTATAAAGCTGATTTCAAAGTCACTGCATAGGAATAGTACAAACATGGTACAGAAAAATGTAAGTGCATAGCGATGCTTCTATTATAAATCTCTTGTGGCTGCGGTGAGGATATTAGCAAGTTTTTTCAGTTGAATGTGATCTTCAATTATATTTCCTTTATTCAATGCTATAATCCTTGAATGATATTTGTATAGTAGGAGAATAGGTGCTAAAAAGTGTTTATAGAGAGGTAAGTTAAGAATACATTTTTTCTATTTTCATATATTTTGCTGTTTATTACTTGAAGTGACACACTGCTAGAAATGCTTATTGTTAGTTTGTTTTCCATTTCTGAATCCAATGGCCTGATTTGTCACAAGAGAGGGATATGCTATTTCTGTTTATGAATGGAATTTATGTGGTCATTTTATTGAATTCCTATAATCTTTAATGGGTTTTTCTTATCATTCATGCATGCAATTGCAGTCTACAACATGATGGCTGTTGTTATGGTAAGTATTCTCCATCCGTCTATTAAAAGAGAGGTATTTATCTTTTACCAAAAGCAGTGAAAGTGCTGAAACCTTATCTGAGGGATAAATAGAATGTGATATAGAGCGGTATCTCTTTTATAGACATATAAAAGTTGAATTTTCTTACTTTTATTAAAAAATGTCACCTTTATTTAAAGTGATTGCTTGCTGTTTGTTGTTTTCCATTCCAAAATATATTGACATATTCTATCATCATACAGCATAGATATTGGAGAAAATATATGATAAATATATTTGTTCTTTTTCTTAGTTAAATTCCCATGGCCTATGAAGGTTTTGTTTGTCTAGTGTTAATGTTTGTAAACTGCAATCTATGATCTATTTCCTTATCAGCATACAGACTGTAATGCATATCAAAGAGGTGAAAGATCTGTGATTTCTAGAGTGAATGATAAGTCCGATTTTGAAAATGTTAGGGTTGCTTTTGAACACATCAGACATGCACACACATTATTTGTTTTCCATTTGTTATAACTTATTTCCCTTGTCCTTTGTTATAGTTTGATTTGAAAGCCAGTTTAAAGTAAATCCATGATTTAAAGATAAAATGAATGACTTTGTCTGCCCATGTTTTTTTTTTTGTACTGTATTGTTTTCTTATTTGCAAGCTGCTTGTGTGTTTCGGAGGTTCAAGGAAATATATTGACAGTGGGAGCACGGGCTTTAGCAAAGTATGTTCATAGAAGTAGTGATGGATGGTGGGGCCATTTATGGGCAAAGGTAAGTGCATCTGATCTTGCAGTCTGAAAATTCAATCTCTGTGAGCATCTCAAAATATTGGTATATTCATATAATGGTGTGTGAGGTTGTGGACAAAGTAAACTTTTGTGCTCCAAACTGCACAAAACTGAGATTAGAACAAAATATACCCAAATAACAGAAATATATTCAAATGTTCTGGGAGTAGCTGCAACATTCGGTAAATACCCAGATATCATTAATAATAAGCTAGATACAAAACAAACACTGCTTCCAAATTGATGCAGCTCCAAAGCCCTTGCCCTGGAAAGATAAACAGAAGTACTCTGCCACCCAAATAGATATGATACACCTTAAAGCAACTAACAAAATATAAGAGAAATGATTCTGAACAGATGCCCAGCAATGAGAGAAGTCATTTTTTTATAGTAGAAAGAAGTCCAAACCCTAGGGATTATGGTTGATGCACCCGATCATAATAAATAGTAGTATGGGCATCTTACAACATGGATGACTGCATAAAATAAATGTACGAATGCATTTCATTAACGCATAAGTCTCAGCTAATGCTTTAGAACCCATAGACCTTCATAGCATCCAAAATTCCACTGGCAAAACAAGAAAGAAGTCCAGTTTAACTATGTAGGTGTGGAGTCAATGTCACCTTGCTCTAAACCTATCTCACTTAGGGTTGGTGATTTTTTAACCACAGGGGGGCTTCCTTAAATGGTCTAAGGCAATGTTATCAGAACTAGACCAGTCATCGAACATGTATAGTCCCCTGGACCGGGAACATGTCAGAAACAAACTGGAACTGGTAAAAAAGCTGGACCAAAAAACTGGTCAACCAAAAACACATAAAATATTCAAATTTTAAATAAAAACACATATATTCATATGCATCCATATGAATCCAACCATTTATACACAAATAAGCAAAAGTTTTCATTTATAGAGCATGTAAGGGTGAACGTAACCAAAATAACACAAAGTGCAATCCATCTTTGAACCGAAAATACATAAAAAACAGGCCCTAGATGGCCTCTAGCATCCAAAAAAAATCATACTACAACAAATACCTATATATCATCAAAATATTTGTCTATATTGGGATCTTCTGTTGATTTTTCCTTGGTACTTTAGAATTAGGTTTATGTCTAAGATCACCATCACAAACACACTGAAATACCACAACACTAGCACGTAGCACATCGGAAATTTACAATAGTGAATCAATTTAGTGCACAAGACAATTTTCAACCCAAAACTTGTTATATTACAATCGTTAATACAACAAACATGGGACTCATGTACCAGGGATCATAGCCCTTACAATTTTCTCTAATACAAGAACAACTAGGGCTTGGGATCAACTACTTATCATCACAAATCTGCCCTTAAACAAAATACACTTGACTTACTTGCTGATGTAGCGCTTCCACAACTCTTTCAGTCCACATACCTTGAACACTTCTGGAAGGTCCTTTGCTACCTCTTCTGGTACTCACAAGACTTCTGCAACTTTAGAATGCTTGCATCTCCAGCTGACCAATCTACCTCTATCAATCAGTCCTGTTGGTTCAAGATGATTGATCTTAGGTCTTCAACTAGCTCGCTTCTAGCAATGCTTTGCCACTTCAAAGGTCACTGCTCATAAGGTCTTCAAATCTGCCCACTTACAGACCTCTTGCTCCACCAGGTGGCTGTACTTATGGCTTACACAATCAACCTTCTAAACACCCTCACAACTTCTATGAGTGACTTCTTCTTAGGGCACACAATACTGCCCTCTTTTCACTGAACTAGGGAACACATCAACCAACCCTCTTGACTGCTCCAAAATCAATCCTTAGGTCACAACAAAAAATCCCTCACACTATCTCATTGCATGATAGAACTAGGACTTTCAAGACTGCCCTCTTAATAGTGACAAGTCTGCTCCTTGTTTACTGTACTAGGGCACATAAAATTGTTGTTCAATACCCTTGGAACAACCCTACCAACATAGCAATTCATCAACATAAATTGGTCCTGTTGACCGCTAAAGTTGCACGAGAAATATTTTTGACGACTCCATGCCTGATGATATGTCAGAGGCTTCATGTACCATCAAAGTTCACCATATCATCATAGTTTTTCAACTCTACTTCTTCTTTTCATCTTCTTCTGTTGTACTTAGATTCCACAAACCATGCAGGGATGATGTAAAGTGACGCTAGTATGATGAGTTGAGTCATGTGATAGGCCTAGGTAACTTGGGACTTTGTCATCAAGTGAGTTTATTCTAGGAGGTTTTTTTTCACTTGGTTAATTATTATATCCTTACGAGGACTTAGTAATCAATTGACGTTTTTCCTCCAAGCATAACCCCAAAGCCAAAGTGCTGCTTGATGGTGAGTCCTAGTGTCTAGATTCATTGTATATTACCATATTAGATCACTTGTAAAATTTTGTGGAATTTGATTAGGTCTAGGGGTCATTTTTAAAATATTTTAAATTTCCTACAGGGCGAAAATTTGAAAAAAAAGTTGAATGTAAAATGCAATATGTGATGTCTAGAGAAGTTTTATGGGGTATGTGTGCTCAAAATTACACCTCTCACTCTCAACTTTCTACTATGACACACTTTGAGGGGTAAAAAATAAGTTCTAGACCCTCAGCACCTAGTTTTCTTAAATTTTGTGGAAAATATGGCAATAAATTAGCCCAACAATTAAATAAATGGAGAAAAAAAATATCCACACATGCTCAAATGATGTGGAAATGAGGTGGAAATTCATCTAAAGGTCAAAGTTGAGTTACCAAGTGATGTGGACTCCACATAAGCCACAAATCAAGCAAATCGAAATTTTTGTGGAGAAGACAACGAATTCCAGTGACAAGATCCATGATTTGAGGAAGTTAACTCAAGTTTCAAGGAGATATCATCAGTTGACTTGAGATTGGATTAGAGTTTACTTGAGTGAGGTGGAGAGTGGTCTCCTACCACTCCACTTCACTTTCCCACATGTCCTCTCATCTAATTCGAACTCCCTCATCAAGGATTATGTGGGCCTCTGAGGAAGAAATCAAGTTGCCACTTGGGAAATTCGAATTTGCATGAAGGAGCATTGGGATGGTCACCCATTTGTCTTGGCATTGTCACCATTTGCCTTGGTATTGGCTTTGAAACTTCTATATAATAGAGCCATGGGCTCTCACTATGAATCCATTTGAAAACGAGCTATTGTGCTTGGGGAATCTCTGTTCTTATGTACACTTATGTTCTATTGCAATAAAAGACTTTCAGGTTCACATATGAGGTGTTGTTCTTCTTGAGCATGGTAATATCTTGATCACTGTGTTTCATTTTCTACTTATGTTATTGTGTGCATTAGTTTTCATTATGGTTTTGGGATTTGATAATGTGTAGCTATGTCACATTGACATTTGGTTTTGAGAGTTTTCTCTAGATAGGAAAAGTTTTAGTTGATTTTCCAATAAATCTCTAAGATATTTTTAACATTGTATTTCTTTTAACCCATGTGGATCTATTGTGTATTTGAAGTTATGTAGAGACAACTCTTGGATCAAGCCTCAAGTGTGAGGGGAAATTCTTGGAGGAATCATTCCATTCTTGAGCAAGTTCATTGAATAACTCACATTTTTTATCTCCCAAGGCTTTATCTTACGATTTTTAGTTGCAAGGATCCTTGGATTTTAACTTGTGTTTCAAAATCCAAATTCACTTAAAATCATTTGTCTCAATTTATTGTGCTAATAACGATTTTATTTTGCTATTGAAGAGCATGTGGAAAATTATGGAACAATTGGAGTTTTGCTCCAATTCCTTAGTCTACATTTTGTAGAATATTTGTAGATTATATTTGCTAACATTCCTCTTTGTTTTACACTAAGTTTGAGTGTGGGTTTTGCAAAAATTTCAGATTTATTTATGGATTATGCTCACCCTTTGTGTTGACAAGATTGAGGAAGCTCAAGCTTCAAACACTAACTATTGTTGTAGGACCCCAAGAGCACTTGAGCATCAACTTTAGGGAGGCTGTGGGAAATCTTGGACAACAAAAAAATAGCTTGGCCGTGGGCCTTTGGGCACTTGTAATTTTCATATTTCAAGAGTTGTTCATTGGCCACTGTGGTTGCCACTTCTTTGAAGGAGATATTGGTTCCTATAGACTCCTATTTTGTAATTTTCTCTTCCATCTTTTGGGCAACCTTTTAAGGCCTTCTCCTCATTGTAATATCTCTAATAAAATAATCTTCTTGGGCTTGAGGGAGCTTGGCATTCATCTCATCGTATCCTACTTCCTCATTTTGAAGGAGGACTCTTGTGGGTGGATTGATTTGCATTCTTAACTTTCACAATTTAGTTTCTGTTGCGTGCACTTTCCATTTGCTAATACTCATTCACACATGGTAAATTTTGGGAATTAACACAACCTCAAAACTCCATTTTGTTGAGTTTTCTTGTGTGATGGGGTAGCATCGGATGTGCTCTAGCTCCCAAAATTTGTGGAGGGACTAGAGTACATAAGATCTCCCAGACCCAGAAAGGGATTTGGGAAATTTCATCCGGTTTGGGAGATAATTAATTAATTAATAAATTTAATTATGGACCCTAAGTCTATCTTAGGAAAATTAAATTATTAAAGGTAATTAATTAAAACATGTGATGATATTGTCTGAAGTCACACAAATCAAGCTTTCTTTTAATCTTAGCCATTGATTCAAGATTTGATCATGGCTGTTGGTTTCCCAACGAGAAAAGTATAAAGGAAAGGCTTGGGGTCATTTGGAGGAGACACACAGAGGCAGAGCACTAGAGCTAAGCTGGAATTCTGGGGCGTGGTTTGCTAAGAATTTCTGGAAGTGTTTCAACTGCAGAGAGGGGTAGTTTAGGCAAAGGGGATGGTATAATCCCAGTGCCTAGAATCAGCAAGAGGCAGAGAGAAGCTTCCAGAGGCAGCTCAGAGAAGTAGCAGCAGAGAGGGCAGCAGCTGCGCAGCGCAAGGGCAGCTTCAGCTACGCTGGTGCTATGGTGCTATGCAGTCCCTTCTGGGGCAACGCTGGTCAACCTGGGACCCATCTGGGTATTATGGATTACATGTGTCTTAGCCTATATACAAAGTTACAAGGCTAGAGCACATCCGATGCTACCATAAATCAATAAGACGTGTCTTTGATTTTCTATTGCTCAGATCTTGTTTCCGCACTTGTTTATATTCCGCAGTTTTACTGTGAAGGCTGTAGTGTATGGATTTCGATATTTGCTTATGGAACACAATAAATAATTTGTTAAGTAAATAACAAATAGAAGATTTTCCATCAGTTGTTGTAGTAGTATTCCAGGTTGTACGAATTTTCGCAGAAACAAATGTGTGTTAGCTTTCAAATAACCAATACTTAGACATGCTTATTCACAAGAGTACTTAGAAGCATGAACACTTATTAAACTTTTAGGACAACAGTAAGAAATTAGTGAAAACAATGAGCTATCTATGTGAGGGTGTGTGCCAAATTGTGCCCAACAATTGCCAAATGTTAAAACAAGTTTTCCAAATGGAAAGATTAGATTTTAAGCCCTTTAAGATGCAATCTTCAGATATGATCTACTAATTATGCAGAGATATTCAGTTATTAAACAATCTAGATCTATGCCCAACTTGCGAAACAATTAGCAAATTTTTCCATGAAACTTTTAATGTGTTTGGATTACTTAGATATGATTTTTAGGGCACTTACTCATGATTTTTGTCACTGTTATGAAATATTTATCACAACTGTAGCAAAACAGTGAGAAGACAAGGGTTTAGAGATCAAACCCTAGGCCCAAGGCACCTGAAATTTCTAGATAATTTGGCACCTGAAAACACCAATTTTGGGTTAGTTTCTTCCTACAAAACCCACCAATATTTAGTTTAGAAAATCGAGGGGCCAACCAGGGATAGAGGAAAGGCAAACTAGGGTCAAATATTGCTAACACTAAGCCCAATAGGGCTAGCATTGTGGAAAGGAAGGCCCTAGAGGCCTAGCGGCTAAGGGAAGAGACCTAATAGGCCTCACGACAAACCTAAGAAGGCTTTTGTTGGGAAAGAGAGGGGCTGGAGCCTAGGGTTTTGAGGCCCTAAGGCCCATGACACCCTAGATGAGGCCTCAAAGAGGTTGCCGCAAGCCTAAAAAGGTTGTGGCCCTAGGAAGAGAGGGCACCGAGGGGAAAGGAGGGACCTAGGGGAGCCGCAAAGGGGTAAGGAAGGAGGACGAACGAAGAAGAGGGAGGAAGGAGGGACATGCGAAGGGAAGAGAGCGCAACAGAGGAAGAGGAAGAAATTTGAGGGCGAGGAAAGGCCCCCAAGGGCCTGCGACAAGGAGGAGAGGGGAGGTTGAGAGCTCTAGGGCTTATGGCCAACCTCTGAGAGGCTTGAAACCCTGGCGCAGAGGGTACAAAGGTTGACGCAAGGGGCCAAAGGGGCTAGACGACTAGCCTAGAAGAGAAAACCGGGCTTGGGAAGCTCAAAAAAAATGAAACCCCTGCTCCATAACTAAATTTGCTTCAAATCTTCAGATTTACTGCAAATTTTTTTCAGTCGTTGGCCCTGCAAAATTTTTAGAGGCTAGATCTTACCCCCAGGGGCCTAAATCTAGTTCTAATCCAACTCTTCTCACTTGATCTCCCCTGCACAAACAAATTTACAAATACCCAAAATCACATTATATACAAAACATCCAAAAATCTCAAAACCCCAAAAATCCCAAGTAGAAAAAAAAATAATTTACAAAATATATTATACAAATTTTATTTACAAAATGTACAAATATACAATGCTTTTAAAAGAAATTTTGAGAAATATTTTTTTTGAAGATTTCTGATAATGGCTAGATGTACTTTGAAAAATAAATGCAAGCTACAACCTTAGCGAAGTTAGAAAAACCATAAAAATATTTGAAGTCCAAACAAGGTCAGCCTATG
Source organism: Pinus albicaulis (assembly GCA_034641835.2). Taxonomy (NCBI): domain Eukaryota; kingdom Viridiplantae; phylum Streptophyta; class Pinopsida; order Pinales; family Pinaceae; genus Pinus; species Pinus albicaulis. The sequence continues at coordinate 244,865,333 of CM076577.1, read as the reverse complement.
CCCACAATTTGTGAACTTTGAGCCCAAGGGTTGGGGAACCTGCGAATACTAAAGAATTATTCAAGCATAAACCATTAGAAAATCAATGAATTAGATCATCTAAGATAAACCCAAAACTTATCAATAGTGTGTTGCTATCATCTACAATGAAATAACGATTTAATTTAAAATTTAAACACAATATAAGATTTCCCGTACCCAACATATACCACAAATCAGTAGAACGTAGACATCATGAACCGCACCTCAAAGTCTTTACTATGATTCAAAAAACTTTCCCAACAAGATAGTGTGAAATTTTCAATCTAAAATACTATTGCAGTGATTGATTTGTTTCGCCTACTTATTTATGATAAGTTATTTACAAATGCTTCAGTAAATTTTGAAATAAACACAGCTGCAGTATTCACTTATTAAAAAATAGAAGAACAAATAGAACACATATAACACAATAGAAACAATCACATGAACATAGTTATCTCTGGACAATTGCCCCTGGAAAAACACAATGTGGGAAAACCGGTGCAGCAGATGAGGGTTTATATTATTCTTCAGCAGTAGAAATCATTTACAGAAAATATGACGAGCATATGTCTTTGGAAGAATTTCTGACACCCTGGAGGTACCCTTCCTCCCTTTGCGTCACTCTGTGTGGCCTTCTGCGCAGTCACCGTGCTAGACTGCATCACTCTGTGTGGAGGACCAGTGCTGCTGCTCAACGATGCCCCCTTTGTGTCCTCCTTCTGCTTTCTTCTTCGTCTACTGACTTCCCCTTCCTCCTTCTGTCTTTGCAACTCCGCCTCTACAACCTCGTCCTCCGATATTGAATTCTCTTACTTCAGAATCAATTTCCTTCGGGTACTGAGAGTGTGCCCGACTTGCTTTCCAAATGACCCTCAAGCTCAAGCCTTCTCTTATAGTCTTCTCGCTGATGAATCAACGACCCAGATTAGATCTCTAATCAATGGCTCAGATTAAAATATGACTTGATCTTCGTTTTCTAGAAGATTCACACTCTGCTTTATTAATACCCTTTAAATATTTAATTTCCCTAAGTTGAGACTTAGGGATCAATTTAAAATAATTAATTATTTTAATAAAGCATGATCCGAGTGGAATTTCCACAAACGGTTTCTAGGTCCTCTGGAATATTGATGTCCAAGCCTCTCCCCAAAATATGAGAATTGGAACACTTTCCAATGCTGCAAAATGAATAGATAGTAGTGTTACATCAACTTTTCTGCAGAGTTACATTAGCCAAACCTCAGATGGGTTGAGAAACAAATGACTCCTAATTTAAAGATAAATCCTCTAAGTGGAAAAATAACGACTAGTTGGCTTGTTCTCCGTCAAAGTAATCACAACCGTTGATAGAGCCTTGATTATCTTTTAATCGCTGTCGTCAAAAATATTTATTTTTGAGGAATTTTCGAATTTCTCATTTAACCTATTGTTTATTAGCTCAAAAGTAATTATTTCGAGTTAATTTCCTAAAAAGATGACATTGATTAACCACCAAGGCCCAAGGGTCCAATTTTTCTTGAAATTTCCATTATTCCCTTGTTGGGGACCTCCAAAAATTAATTTCTTCAAGACCCACGAAAAATTTCACTTGGAGAATCTAATTTCTCTAGGATTTTAATTTATTCTAATTAATTAATATTCTAGCTTAGGATTAATTTAATTTTTTGTTAGAAAAATTAATTAATTGACGCTTGAGGGGATTAAATATTTTTTCCACCCTCTAATATTTTAGCCATGGTGTCTAAAATTCTACATATGAAGGGCCATTCACTAACATTTTTTTTACATAAGATAATTACATTTCAACCCTCAAAGGGGGAACACCCATTCGGTATAGACCCTCAAATTGCACACCTAATTCTGTGACACAATATGATCTAGTAGACCAAGTGATTTGTAATAAAATAATTTAGCCAATTAGCTTAAATTATTCCCAAATCATTTTTACAGAAAACTCAACTAAAACACTAGGAATCACCGAAGACTTTGACGACAAATTCCACCCTAGCTTTTGGGTGAGGTTGGAGGGAAAAACTCTGTTGACTGTCCATGTTTAGAAACGTAGATGAGTCAGTCAGACAGAAAACCTCCTAGGATGAAATTTTCGCCAAAATAATAGGTTTACCTAGGTTGTTACATACATTCATTGTCTTACTAGCATTTACATTTACAAATTTTGTAGAATGCGTTTACAATGACTCAACTGAAGGTTGATGAGTTCAATCCTTTCGAAAATTTTTGGCATATCTGCTTCCTTGGAACTTTGATAAAAAGAGTGCAACAGGGAACAAGAAATTAATTTAAATGCAAAAATCATTGAGAATATGTAATATTCCCAATTAGTAAGAGCTAATTGGAAATATTAATTTTGACTATTTCTCCTATATAAAGTTAAGTTATAAATATAGTGGGTGAAGAGGGACACTTAACTCACACTTAGGATAAAAAGTATTTCCTAAAGTCACTTAAGAGACATGACTAGTTGGCAACGTGGGGCCTAGTGGTCAAGTGGCAGTGTGGGAAAAGGGGCAGCGTAGGCAGTGTGGGACCAAGCCAGCGCAGAGAGAGATGGACAGCGTGGCTCAAGGAGACAGCGCAGTTGATGGTGGGGCCTAGGTGAGGGCAAGGCTCACCAAGCATAAAAGGAGGGAGGGTCTCCTCATTTTGATTCATTCTGATTATGCATCTTTGAGATTTGTTTTTTGATATTGAGCACGCTTGCTGTTTAGCAAAGTCTGCATGTACTGTTCAGTACATTGGGTGTTTCCGTTTGGAGATCCCAACCTCAGCCTCGGGGGCCTTTGAGTGCCTGCTCGGGTAAGGATTTTCATCCTTGTTTTTCCAGAGAGAGTTGCAGCAACCATAGGTGGAGCATTCACTCAAAGAGACAGTGCAGTCAGTGAGAGGGAGGACGCAGTCTTGAGAGGAGGTGGTTCCGAATTGAGGGTTTGTTGGTGGATTCAGCCCGGGATAGTGGGAAAGGGGTCAACCCTTCCCTATTCCAGTATTTTGGAGGAGTCAGGGGCCATTATTTGGAGTCGATCATTCAGAGCCAACGTCCCTCCTTGAGGAATAGCTCAATGCCTCAAGGGAGCCATTTTCGGGGGTCAGCCATTTCCGGAAAGATTTCTAGGCTTTTCTGGGTATTGGGAATAGAGGCTATTCCCGAAGTTTCAGAATTTTCCGAGGTGGGGAGCAGCCCCAAAGATTCAGTTCATTCCAGCAGTAGCAGCAGTACAGTGGCAGTACCAACAGCTCTGGAGATAACGCAGTTCTGCGGGAGCAACCATTCCGAGTCATTTCTTGAGAGTCTTTCTACGCTTGCCTAGTGCAAGCCGAGGTGCCATCATTATGATCACCTCTGTACTTATTTCCATTTCTTAGTATTAATAAAATGGCTCAGCGTTCTCCATATTGTCTGGTTTTTATGATTTGTCTCTAGTTGCTGTATGTCTTTGTTTATGTGCTTTATATTGTGGTTTATTTCCATTTGGGATATTACAGTGGTATCAGAGCTCATAGACTTGGCTCAGCCTGTGGAGCAGATTGTCTATGACACCAGCAGGAAAACCATACATCACTTACTGGGGAAGAAAATATAAAGACCAAGAGCGAAGGTTAGAGCTCACCTTCGGGAAAGGTGATAGCGTTCCAGTGGTGGACGTAGAGGAAGAGGAACCAATGACGGAGGAAAGAGATGCCGAGAAGGAGTTCGGGGAACTCCTCCTCAAATCAGTGCAAGATTTGTCGAGGCAGATAGAAGAGATGGGGCAAAGGCTCACGACAGAGTCTAGACAGTGTGAGACCCCAAGGGGTTTCCATGTTGGAGAGGGCTCAGGCACATCTCATCACTTACAGGAGCACCTCACAGTGCAACAGGTGGGCATCACACACACCTCCCCGTTCCACAATGCCTACTTTTCTTGCTGCAGACACTGGGGCAGGAGCACAGCAGGAGTAGTCACTGACACACATGGGAGATTAATTTGCGGAGTACTAGTCCTACGGTCAGGAGTTCAGCGATGCCCTCACATTCTATGATTTCGTTTAGCTCAAGCGGAATAGCAGACCCCGCAACCATCACAGGGGGAACAGGCACTCACATGACGGAGATACGCAACGCACTGTAGGTAGATTCTATCTGCCAACATTTGATGGTTCATCCAAGTGTTCGGAAAAGGCTTGGGTGGAGAAGTTGGACATATATTTCCAGCTTAACCAGATGGCGGAGATAGAGGCCATCAAGGTAGCAACATTGCACTTGGAGGGCGAGGCCCATGACTGGTGGTTTCACGAGATGGCTATGCTGGGACACTCAGGAGTGACAGCATATGCCGAGTTCACACGGAGGCTGATAGAGCGATTTGATCGGGGGGATCCAGAGGAGCACTTTGTTGAGCTGACTAAGCTCAAGAAAACCGGAGTCCGGAGACATACATTTCAGAGTTCTTGAGACTTTCCGTGATGGTGCCTCATTTATCTGCAGCTCGGATGATCTATATGTTTATAGACGGATTGGCAGAGCCTCTACGGGGGTTAGTCAAATCGACGAGGCCAACCACACTTCATGATGCAGTTGGGAGGAATTGGGATTTGTAGGATGCACTACCTTGGACTAGAGCCCCTTTTCCCTAGAGATCGACATTCCAGCTAAAGGGGAAAGACGTGAGGGTTCCGCCTCCAAAGGGGAACCAGGGCAGAGGGCCAAGAGATGATGAGACCCGGAGGGATCTGAAGCGGAGGAGGCTATGTTTCACATGCCAGGAGCCATAGGCACCAGGACACCGTTGTGCCGCAAGGAAGTTACATTAGCGAGGAATGTGTTCTAGTGCTATTGCACACCATGTCTCTGCATCATCTTGTGTCACGTTGTTGATGCCCACCAACTACTGCGCAACTCTGATTTGCGCTACACCTTTGCTGCTGTTGACCCTGCTGAACTGTTTCCAACACTACGTCTGCAATGCAACTCCGTTGTTGCTGCTACTGCAACATCTGCAACTGAAAAACATCAAAAACTCTGAATCAATTGTGATCAATATAATGCACATGTCACCCAAGTCTTTGACTACTACTAGCTACTGCACTGTCCACTGAGGACTCTGCATTGCTGCTGAATTTTCATTGCTGCCAACTCTTCACTGCGCTCTCCAAAATCTGACTTCTACTAGTCATTGTAAGTGTCACTCTGGTATTTGACTGCATCAAATGTCACTTATCCATCTTGCCACTGAATATCGTGGGCCCTCGTAGCAGGGTATTGATCCAAGAGGTGGATTCCTCAAGGATCCTACCCATTTGTAGCGCTCTGGGGCTGTAACACCAAGTCACCCCACCTCACTCTTGGAGGTATATCGATGAACATAGCAAAGTCTTCCTCCAGCCTAGAGGAAAGCCTGTTGATGTCTGCTGATGCTGCCTGTTGGTCCCGCTTCTCCTCCTTGTCTTTCTTCTGATAGGACACTAAGTACTGTAGTGACCGAGCTCATCACATCTGAAGCATTTGACCTTCCACAAGTCCTTCTTCTTCCTTTGCTCCTGTTGTCCCCGACTGGGACCCTTAGATGCAATGGCCACATTCTCCTCCTCCTTTACCACCTTCGATCCACTATTACTGCTTCCACTGATGAAGCTCTTTAGCATAGCTCGTCTCAACTCTTACAAATCAGTCGACAACTTGTCCCATGCTGGTAGTGTCTCTGCCCAATATACTTTGGACGAAGACCTGCCAATCCTTAAACACACTGTTGAGAGCTAATCACACTAGCTCTGAAGGTTAAGATGTTGCCCCAACAACCAACAACTAGTCCCAAACCTCCTGAATCCTTCTAAAGTAGGGGTCTATGCCTTCCCCTTTTTGCATGCGGATGAGTCTCAACTTCTCCTCGAGATACATCTTTCGCTGCTCGGAAGTACCTTGATATAATGTGGCAAGAGCATCCCACATCTTCTTGGTAGTATCTTTGCTAGCTATATGCGAGACTAAATGATCCCTGACTCCATCTAGGATCAAACGCTTCGCCCGTGCCATCTCCTTTCTGTACTCTTTCAACTGATCTGCATCTCGATGAACCAGCACTACATTGTCAATGTAGGCTTTCAAGCCAAACTCATCTAGAAGGAAGGACATCCTTGTCTTCCAGATGACGTAGTTGGAAGCTCCACCCAACATGTCCTGATCACAAAGCCCAACAGTGGCCATCTCAACGAACTGTCGAAAACTCCCTCTTTACTTATTCTCGAATGTTTCTCTACTACTGACACTCCATTTTGGAATGAAAAAATCTACTCACAACGACTGTCGATTTCCAAGGAAAATCGAACTTCTTGAGACTAGAAGTTCGTTGAGGAAAAATTTCCCTTTGTGTGTGCTCTTCTCTCTTCCATCTGACGCAGGTTCTTCTCTAGCAATATGTTGCAAAACCTTCTGGGTCTAGTTAGAGATCTACTCAATGAAATAAATGAGTTGCTCCCTCTGCCTTTGGAATGACTCGATGTGGAGTGATTGAATTTTTCTTCCCCACTCAGAAAAATTGAACCTCCACAAGTAACTCGACCTCCTGACAGAATCACTGTGCTGCCCTTAGGAATTTTTGCTTGTTGCCCTTGCTGAGCTACAAAATTCATTTTCCTTCACCTTTGATCTCTCCCATTGATCAACTGCGCTATGATACCATATGAAAATTCCAAACCATAATCCAATTGGAGCAACCAGAAATTATTCTCCTAATTCTTAATTCTATTTAACAATTTATTTGTTGTTAGCTACGGAAAATACTGAATAAATCAAACTGCAATATGCACAATTAAAATTGTGGAAGAATAAAACGTAGGAAGCTGAGAAATGTTAGCACACACACATAAAATTAACACTTGTTTTTGGGTAAAAGTCCCTATAAAAACTCAATGCAGAAAAACTGGTGCAGCAAATGAGGGTTTTATTATTATGCAGCAATGAGAAATTACGAGTACAACTAGACATCGAAATCTAGCAATCCTACAAAGAAAAATATGGGAAAAAATCTAATGAGGAATTTTCCTCACCCCACAAGAAAACTCCTGGTCCAACCTGCCTTCAGAAACGCGACCCTATGACCCTCTACATCAGCCTTTGCGCTGCACTGCGCAACTTGCTTGACGTCAAACCTCAGACTGATATATGATGAATTCATTCTGCCTTCTGCTGGTTTGGAATATGCTTCTCTGACACTCTGGGACTCCTTTTGGGCCTCTAGAACCGAAGACATATTTCCCTCTCAGCGGATCGAAATTGCCTCTAGAAGCTACTGCACATTCCCTGTGTTAGCTTCTATGTGGCTCTTCTACTTCTCTGCAAATGCAGTTGATGGATCTGGAATACTTCCTCCAACCTCACTGTCTTTGCCCTTATCTCAATACTTTGATCTCTAGCTCCCTCCGACAACTGACTGTTGCTACTCTGGAAATCGATCTGCTAATGAAATTGAATTGCTCAAGTGTCCTCTTCATCACCGCATTGATCTCCTCTTATAATCCTTTGTTGGAGCACCAACGACCAAGATTAAAACATAATCGATGGCTAGGATCATATTTGGATGAATTCGTGTGAGTTTCTAGATTATTCTCTCCTTGACTTAATTAATACTAATTAATTAACCTATTTTCCTAAGTTTAGATTTAATAAACATTAAAAAAATTGGTTAATAATCTAATTAAGTCACTTCTAGGTAGGATTTCCATAAATGATTTCTGAGTTCTAGAGATCTCATGTATTCTAGCCTCTCCACAAAGTTTTGTGGCTATAAAACATCCGTTGCTATAAAAACTAAACACAAAAGCCACAAGGATAAAACCCAACTAGATTCTTCTATTAGAAATCAATTGTTCGACAAAGATACAAAGTAGAATGAAAGAATGAAGAAATTCAACGAAATATGAAGAATATCTCTGATAGCAGTAGTTGATGCAAACACTGAATCACTTTGTCTCTCCAACATTTGCTCTCGTTCTTCAAGTCTCTCGCTCTCTCTCTCTCTCTCTAGACTCTCCAACTCTCTTTTTGAAGTTCAAATTCTCCTTTCCAAGCACAAGGAAGCATATCAAGTGAGGATGAGAGGCACAAATATATAGGAAGAGCAAGGAGGTTGAATTCATGAAGGAGTAACTCTTATGCCTTGAGGAGGAGTTACATATGTCAAAACAAGAGTGTAACTTATGAATTTAGGAGAGAAGTGTAACTTATGCATTAAAGAGGTGCAAGAGAAATATTTTTATAACGAGTCATTAAAGTGTGTAAGAGAGTGTAAGAGGTGTGTAAGAGCATTAAAGAGATAGAATAAGGAATCCATTAAGAGAGAGAGTAACATATGCATTAATTGAGGGGACTTACATATGAGATGATTGAGTCTCATGATTGAAAGACTTGAATTTCTTTTTAATAATAATAATAATGAAAATATTGAGGATTAAGTCAAAATTGAACTATTAGGATTGATTGATGATCAAAATGGATTTTCCATCAATAATGCTTGATTACCAATTGATTCAAGGTGATTTACTACTTTTGGAAAGGCATACTCAAGACTTTCTATCTTTAGAATTTCAATTTTTATAAATTCATCCACGAGCTGCCAATTTTCAACTCTCTCTCTCAGCTAGGGAGGAATTTATTTATGCAATACAAATCTTTGCTTTCTCTGCTCATCTATGTTCATCTCTGCTCTGTATCATTTGGAACAATGTTGTCTCACTCTAATGAAGAAGAATCATCATAGGGGAGATTCATCCATCACCCTATATTCACTTGGGGGCAATGCCACTTGCCAACATATTACAAGGATCTTGCTCAACCAAGTCTCATCTCTGCTTGGAGGGATCCACTTGTCAACACCTGACAAGGATGTCACACTTCGAAGGATCAACTCTTCTTGGGGGGTCCACTTGTCAACACATGATGAGGATCTCACACATCTAAGGCTCATCACTACTTGGGGGGATCCACTTTTCAACACATGACAAGGATCTCGCACATCCATGTCTCATCTCTACTTGGGGGGATCGACTTGTCAACACATGACAAGGATATCGCACATCCAAGGCTCATCACTACTTGGGGGGATCCACTTGTCAACACATGACAAGGATCTCACACATCCAAGTCTCATTAAATATCAACTGGTGGAACACCTGCATCCTAGACAAGTCACGTAGACAAGTCTCACTACACCTATTGGCTAGATAGGTGGCTCTTGCCACATCCCAAACTATGGGTCAGATGCATACTAAGGCTTACTCTTGTGGCACACACAACACAAGAGGTCCCTCATCTTCAAGAGATTTATGGTATCATTCCCTAATCATGTGAGCTCTGACAAGGGGAAAGGCAACTCAGTGTTCTCGAACAATTGTGACCACTTCTCGGAAGGGTCACGTCCATAAGTCCAAGATGCTCTCTAAAAACCAAGAACTTTCCTTTCGGTTAAGGCTTGGTAATAATGTCAATTATATGATCATCAGTGACATATGATGGATCCTCATTACTCCTCTCTGCACAATATCTTGGATATAGTGATATTTGATTTCAATGTGCTTGGACTTGTCATGGAACATAGGATTTTTTGCAAGACGAACCCCACTCTTATTGTCACAATATATCTTTTTTATGTCTGCAACTCGCTCAAATATCTCTCCAAAGGGCTCCCTCATCCATATTGCCTCACAATTAGCCATGTTAGCAACAATATACTCAACTTCATTTATACTTAGTGCAATAGACGTCAACTTTTTGTTCATCCAAGAGATCATGGAAAATCCCAAGCTAAAACAGCACCTAGAAGTGCTCTTTCTATTAGCATAGTTACCAACCCAATAAACATCAATATATCCATGAAGTCTTACATTTTCAACAGTATATCTCAATCCAAGATTGATGGTCCCATGCAGGTATATCAATAAATGCTTTGCAACAATCCAATGTGCATGTGATGGCTTAGTCATATATTGGCTCAAAGTATTGACCACAAAACATATGTCCGATCTAGTGTTCACCAACATCAATGCCCCAATCAGTTGACGATACTTAGAAGGATTTTCCAAATCAGGACCTATAACTTCACCACATAGCTTCTTGAAATTCATTTCCATTGCAGAATTCATAGACTTGCATTATGTCATACCAAATCATTCATGTAGTTTGACAACATGTTTTCCCTGAGAAATGAAAATCTCACCAGGTCTTTGCCATACTTCAAGGTCCATAAAGTAGTGCATCAAATGAAGATATTTCATTTCAAATTCAGAAGCTAACTCCCTCTTACATTGGAGGATAAGAGGTTCACCACCGGTTAGAAATAAATCATAAACATATAATACCAAATTCAAAAGGCATATCTTGGACTGTCTTGAAGTAAAGATTTGGATCAACATTACTTCTAACAAAATCAAGCTTCATCAAGAATCTACCAATGCGGGCATACCAAGTTAATGGAGCTTGCTTCAAACCATAGAGGGATTTCTTAAGCTTGAGCACATGAGTTTTCTGGCCATGTAATTCAAAGCCTTGTGGTTTCTCCACAAATACTTTTCTTTGAGTGATTGAAATTAAGTGTTGAAGTAGAATTGATTAATTGCCATCAGTGAATTGATTGTTAATTGAACTGCTTAAGGTGGAAGACTGAAGGAAATTTAAATCATTTATGAGTTAAACCAGCAGCATATTAAGAATGAAATTGGAACAAAGAACAAATATTATAGACAACAAACATTGATTACGGAGTTCGTCTCTGGTGGACTACGCCTCCGGGTCCACTTTCAAGATGGGTGCCCGCTTTGTTAGGATTAATCTGAGGAGGTATTTACAAATCAAAAACACTAGACTGATCGTGCTCACAGGCACTTCTAGTCAATGAAAACAAAAATATCTCCCTCCTAGCTTTCCAACGCCTGTCTTGGTTCTCGATTCCGCCTCCGAACAACCAAGCTATGTTGAAAACAAAATTGCCTATGTCTCTTAGAAACTAAATACAAATTCACACTTTTCCTTCATGAAGAAAATCAAGGTTTAATAGGTTGTCTCGAGCTCCAAACATCGCATATGGTTTTACATTTATGGTGGTTTAGATGAGAATGGGTGCGTTGGCAGTCTACCTCTGCATGTGACAGCTACCCCTTGTGACGGTTGCGGCTTAGTTAACTCCCAACGGTTGCTGTTCAACTCCACGGTCAATTGCCTGTTCACATACATGGCGGTTCCGCTGCAGTCATCTTCATGGTTTATCTGTATTTTATTTAAAATTTGGGTTTTATGGATAGTTTTAATGTAAAGGTATGAAACCTTTTAGCTTAGGTTTATTACATTTCAATGCACCACTTAGGTTTACACCAAGGTTAGGAATTAGGACCTTTTACATGACACCACTTAGGTTTACACATATGGAATTACATTTTCAATTCATCACATGACATCACCAATTTTGCGACACACACTAAGTTTGAACCATACTTTAACCATGACATCACCATGTATATTTCCATGAACCATAATCACAAATTCAACCATGACGAAGTAACTCTCATCGGGTAAACTGGAGGACCTGGCGAACTAAAGACTGAACTGGACGTCAGACAAACTGTTGAAGTTTGCAACAAGAAACAGTGAAGGAGGCATCCTGAAACATCATCCTTGATCCTAGTTGGAAAATAATCACCTAAACTAGGTGGGGCCCACACAGGCTATTTTTAGGTGTATGTCTATTTTTAGACATGGTGAGCATATTTCAGAAGTTGCAGGATGCTATTTGTGGATGGTTGGTCAAGTTGGAAAAATAGATGAAATTCTATTTTTAGAATATTGGGTGAAGTCTATTTGTAGATTGTCTCTAAAAATAGATGCATGTCGATTATTATTAGCTCTTAATAATAATCAGACTCTAAACAACAACTTATTCTCTTGGAGCACTTCAGTTCAATGCACAGATGTGGCACATAAGCTGACAGAAGGAATTACGCAATTCCTAAGGGTTTACTGGCACTAATGCATGGAGGACTTAGTTAGAACTCAAGTGGCAGAGTTATGACACAGTTGGAAGAAGTAGTTATGGAGTTGTATTCAATTTAACTCAGTTAGACTCAGTTGAGCTAGTTGTATCTAATCTAACTGAATGATACACTAGTGAGAGTGGAGTGAATTAAAAAGTTAATTAATTCACAAATAATAATGCATTAATCAACCGAACAATACATCAAGCACAAAGGCATGGTCCTTTCAAAGGAGACCAAGTGGAGAGATAGACCAAAGGGCAAGATGGGACTATCTCACAGACTACTAGTGATGCATGAATTGCATCTACATATACATTGGAGTTGCCAATGATAATCATGCGCTCAATGAGAGTGGGATTACATTGAATTGGTCTTTGTAATAAGTTTGATTGCAATAAAGGACGCAGTTACAGTAGCAAAGAAGATTGGTGCATGGATTTGAAAGATTGGTCCTGATTAGTGTATGGAGATTGTACTATACTGAGGGCTTGTGATAAGCTTGTATGCTTGTATGAGATTTTCATATGATCTCCATGGTACATAATATGATAGTTGGGGTTTTCAGTTTCAGGGTTTCCCGTTAAGCAATTGTGTTATGTGCGATTGAATATTTTTGTTTATGCTTCACATGTGTGTGCAATTAATTGTTTCCGCAAAAGATTAACAAGTGGAATAGATTCAATATCTTGCATAAAGTTAAATAGTGTGAGATCAGGTGGATCTTGGACATATGCATGCTTAGTGCATATAATTTCTACATGGTATTGGAGCATTGTTGATTGAAGATTGCAATTGTGAAGTGAGTTTGTGCTGGTGGACAATTCAAATTCGCTGCAGGAGTTTCTTGGTGCGACAGTTGAGTATACATTGAAATGTCTTTCAATGGGTTGCGGTTGGAGTATGCACTCGAGGGCAACTCTAACTACATAGCCTAGAAGGACAGGATGGAGACGGTGCTTGAAGATAATGTCTTGAAGGAATTCATCGAGAGAGATGTTCCTAAGCCCACTTCGGTGGATGCTGCAGTACTTAATGCATGACAAAAGAAAGTAGCAAGGACGAGGAGGATTTTGTTGGAAGGTGTGAGAGACCATATTGTCTCAAGCCTTCATGTGAAAGCCACTCCATATGCTATGTGGAAGGCTTTGACAGATTTGTTCCAAAGCATAAGCGACCAGAGAAAGTTGGCGCTTAAAGACAAGCTCGGAAAAATAAAAATGCAGAAGAATCTTTATAGATTTGAAGTAGATGAGATTTCTATGGAGCTTCCTACTATTGGGAAGTGCAAGAAAGACATGCAATTGAAGCTTGAGAGGGAGCAGGATTTGTATGAAGGTAAGAGTGAACCTCGGGATGTGGAGCAGCCACAAGATGAGGATCATGGAGTGGGAGCAACCACTCATGCAGAGAAATTTCGTGCCAGATGGGCAGAGGGAGTGCATGCAGCTATACCACCAGGTGAGAGGTGGGGCGATATGCATGAGTAATCCCAAGAGGAGATTTCTAGGCAGGATTCATTGAGATGGTGTGGATCTCATGAATTGAACCTGGCTACGAGGAGCCCACAGAGCAGCGGTAGCATGCTCAGTTGGATTGATGCAGGCATATCAAAGTGACAATGTCGGATACTGGAGTGTGGTTCAGAGTTCACAGCAAGTGCAGAGTGCATGGGTGCAGAGTTCAACAACGCAGTGGTTCCTGAAGACATGTGCAGTTGGTACCAGCAGAAGTCGAAGACTTTGATGATAGATGCATTAGACTGATTGAGTTGTTTGGAGCCTTTCAGTTTTGGAAGTGTTGCAGCAAGAGTTGCAGAGCAGTTGCATGGAGTTGCAGACGCTTGCAAAGGTTGCAGGGCAAATGCATGGAGTTGCATGTCGCATGCAAAGACAACCCTTTCTTGTTGAGAGGGAGTGTTGAAGTTTGCAACAAGAAATAATGAAGGAGGCATCCTGAAACATCATCCTTGATCCTAGTTGGAAAATAATCACCTAAACTAGGTGGGGCCCACACAAGTTATTTTTAGGTGTATGTCTATTTTTAGACATGGTGAGCATATTTCAGAAGTTGCAGGATGTTATTTGTGGATGGTTGGTCAAGTTGGAAAAATAGACGAAATTCTATTTTTAGAATATTGGGCGAAGTCTATTTATAGATCGTCGATCTAAAAATAGATGCATGTCGATTATTATTAGCTCTTAATAATAATCAGACTCTAAACAACAACTTATTCTCTTGGAGCACTTCGCCGTTGCATAGATGTGGCACACAGCTGGGCTGCATGAATTACGCAATTCCTAAGTGGTTGCTCGGAGCTAATGCATGGAGGACTCGCTAAGAACTCGCGGCGTAGTTATGACACAAGCTTGGAAGTAGTTAACCAGTTGTATTCGCTTTATCTCTTTTAGACCTGAGCTAGTTGTATCTAATCTCACTGAATGATACACTAGTGAGAGTGGAGTGAATTAATTAGTTAATTAATTCACAAATAATAACTCATTAATCAACTGAACAATACATCAGTTAACTACAGTGCATGGCAGTTTCAGTGGAGACTCAGTGGAGAGATAGGTGAAAGGGCAAGATGGACTATCTGTTGTGACTACTAGTGATGCATGAATTGCATCTACATATACATTGGAGTTGCTAATGATAATCATGCAGTCAATGAGAGTGGGATTACATTGAATTGGTCTTTGTAATAAGCTTGGATTGCACAGTGGAGGCAGGCTAGCAGGTGGCAAAGATCGGTGCATGGATTTACAAGATTGGGCCTGATTAGTGTATGACGATTGTATTGTATTGAGAGCTTGTGATAAGCTTTGTATGCTTGTATGAGATTGTCATATGATCTCCATGTTACATAATATATAGTTGGGGTTTTCAGCTTCAGGCTTTCCCGGTTAAAAACTGTGTTGTGTGCGATTGAATATTTTTGTTTATGCTTCACATGTGTGTGCAATTAATTGTTTCCGCAAAATATTAACAAGTGGAATAGATTCAATATCTTGCATAAAGTTAAATAGTGTGAGATCAGGTGGATCTTGGACATATGCATGCTTAGTGCATATAATTTCTATACAAATTGGAGTTGACTAGACCTCACAGTCGATCTATATTAAAGCAAGATCCTTCTGGATAAATCCTCTCCACTTGAAGGATTTTGGACCATAAACGTTTGATTTAAGCAGACATTAGGCAAGGGTACAACTCCCTCACTTTTCTGATCTCTATGCACCTCGTTTGGCTCGAATTCATGCCCTGGAGTCCTACTCAAAGATATTCAACATCTCCTCGCCTTGAAGTCCGAACCTTCTTGTCCAAGATGATATCTTCCTGCAACTCATTCATATACTCAAGTGCTAGTTCATCAACAGTAGGAATCTATGTATCTTCTAATTCATCAACAGTAGGAATCCGTGTATCTTCCTTGGGATCAATGATCATCGGAGGTTCATACAACTTCAAATTTTCTACATTCACAACTGAATAAATGCACATGTAAGGTGGTAAATCTAATCAGAATGCATTATTGCCAATCTTTTCCACAATCTTGAAAGGACCATACCTGATGCGTTTTAGTTTCTTACCTTCACCTTTCAACCTGTCTTTACTAATATACAACCATACCTGGTCGCTGACCTGGAAATGATGATCGACTTTGTGCTTGTCATGGTACATTTTGTACTTGGCTTGACTCTTCTCTAACTGATCTTGCACTGCTTCATGTATCTATTGTATCTGTTGAATGAACTTAACTGCTTTATTGGAATCATCGTGTCCATCCACTTTATCTTCTTCAACGAACATGAATTACATCAGTGACTTTGGTAGATACCCAAAACATGTTTCAAATGGCAATCGATTAGTCGAAGAATGTAAGGCTCGATTGTAAACATGCTGCACATAAGGTAAATATTCATCCCACAACTTAGGATGCTTGCTGCAGTAACCTTGGAGAATATGTATCACTGTCTTGTTCACCACTTCTATCTACCCATCAGTCTGTGGATGAAAATTTGTGCTCTTCTTTAAATTTGTGTCCATGAGCCCCCACAAAGTGGACCAAACTTCTCCTACAAAGTTAGTATCTCGGTCAGAAATAATGGAAGTAGGTAACCCAAAATGAACCCACACTTGTTGAAAAAACATCTGTGTTATCTGTTCTGTAGTCACTCGCTTTTTGCACAGAACAAGAATGCACATCTTGTTGAATCGATCAACGACGACATACATGCAATCATGTCCTCTCCTAGACATAGGAAGTCCTCCGAAAAAATCCATGGAAATGTTGTCCCATGGTCGCAAAGGAACTAGAAGTATCATGTAAAAACCAATCTTTCGATTTCTTGGCTTGCTTGTTGAACACATCACACATCCTTTAATGTACTTCACAATTGTTTCATACATGCGAGGCCAGTAACAATACCTTTGAATCTGTGCCATTCTCTTGTTTATGCCAAAATGTCTTGAAATCCGAGAAGAATGAGCTTCCCGAATAACATGCACCCTTTATGTCTGTGGTATGCACAACTTACCCAGATGATATAACAACCTGTCATGAACATGGAAATTGAATTCTTCCACCTGATTACCTTGCGTCAGTGATTCATAAATATCTTTGAAATCAACATCAATACTATATTGTTCTACCTAACTTTCAACTTTCAAAGAACTATTCTGCAACACTACCGAAGCATTCAAAGATGGTCTGGACAACATATCAACTACTTTGTTTGTTACACCTTTCTTGTACTTAATTACTAAATGAAATTGCTGAAGAAATCCCATCCATATGTAATGGCGATATTGTTGCAACTTAGTCTGTCACTGAAGGTACTGAAACGGCTGATGTTCTGTGTGAATCACTGTTTCTTTACCCATTAAGTAGTGTTTCCATTTCTTTACACTTTATACCAAAACACATAGTTATTTATCATATGTCGAATAATTTATTATTGCCTTAGAAAAAGTTTTAGAATGAAAACAAATTGGTTTCCCATTTTGAAGTAAGGCTGCACCCATTGCATAACCACTTGCATCTGTTTCAATTTTGAATGGCTGCTGAAGATCAGGCAAAGCCACATATGTCTAATGGTATCACATATGTCCACATATTTCTAATGGTATCACATCTAAATCCACATATGTCCACATATGTCTAATGGTACCACATCTAAATCCACATATGTCTAATGGTATCACATCTAAATCCACATCATCTATGTAATTAGCTATGATGGCAAATTTTAAACGACATTGCTTTGTCACATTAATTTGAGTCTTTTCCTTTATCCAACCTAATGGGTATGGTCTTGGATGACTCTGTGTCTCCAAACTCAATTTCTTAACTAATGATTCAAATATTAAATTTTCCTGTGATCCACTGTCAAAAAATGTATCTATTTTTGTGTTATTAGAAGTTATCCTTATATGAAATATTTCAACTCTTTTATCCTCATCCAGATGATTAATGTTTGAAGAAGAAGCATAAGTACTTGAACTTGAATTAGCGTTAAAATTTGTACCTGTCGAAACCATTGCAGTTATTTTCCTTTCATCACCTGAGTCAGAGCCTAGATCTTGTTGGATTGTTGTTGTAGCCTTCTTTTCACCTTTATTTTTCTGGAAATTCTTTGGTCTGAGTTCTGGGTGAAGTTTCCAACATGTGGCTTCATCATGTCTGATCCTCTGGCAGTGAGTACAGGTAGGTATTTTAGTTTCCTTCTGAGTTGTCACTGTCTTCTTTCCCTTCGAACTTCTCTTCCTCTTGTTTTCTTTGAAATCCTTGATTTCCAATTGTTTGGATGCCTTCGGTGAAAACTTGAACGGTTTTCCATGTGATTCGATATGTATGGCTTGAACACATACTTCATCAAAGTCATTAAGATTAAACATCAATAACGTATGTTGCAAATATGAATGTAAATTGCCAATGTACTTTAATAAAGTTTCACAGGTACCCAAAGAAATACCAAGCACCAATGCTTTCTTCCTGAACTCCTGAGTAAACTAATGAACGTTTTGTTCCTTACCTTGCCGCAAATGCTGCCAATCAATAACAACTTGCTGCATGTATCCCAACGGATAGAATTGTTTCCTGAGAACTTTTAAAAACTTAGACCATGAGGAGATGAATTTACCTTTACGCTTTAAATCTATTTGTGTTTTAATCTCCCACCAGATTAAAGCAGTTGCCCCCATCCTAAGAGTAGCTAACTGGATTTTTGTTCTTTCATCAGAAATGTTCTGAATTCTACAATACACTTCTAACTGCTTAATCCAGTTATCTAGTTTCTCTGGGTTCATTTCGCCATCATAAACAGGTAGTTCAAATTTTACATCAAGTTTCAAAAGAGATTTCTAAGGTTTCTTTTCTGTTTCAGAATCTAAACTAGAAGAATAAGAAGAAGAAGATGATGATGATGAAGATGATGGAGGAGAAGGAGGTTTATCATCTTTTCATTTCCCCTTGTCCTTCTTCGATGCCTTTGAAGAAGAAGCTGCATCTCTCGCCTTCTTATATTCGTAGAGTTCTCCCAACATCCATTGCATGTTCAAGAACATTTGCTGACTATGTTCTTCGTCCATGACCTTCACTTCAAGAGTTTCACCTGTGTTAGTTCCTGTCATCGTCGATTGATGAACGACTATCTTCTTTCCAATTTTTGGATCGAACTCCTCAAGCGTTCCTTCTCCACGTTGCAATCCTGACCTATTTAACATTCACTGGCAAAAAGACTACTTGAAAGCACAACCTGTTCTAATACCAAAATATATGATCTGAATGTGATCGAAATTAAGTGTTGAAGTAGAATTGATTAATTGCCATCAGTGAATTGATTGTTAACTGAACTGCTTAATGTGGAAGACTGAAGGAAATTTAAATCATTTATGACTTAAACCAACAACAGATTAAGAATGAAATTGCAGCAAAGAACAGATCTCAAAGACAAAAAACATTGATTACGGAGTTCGTCCCTGGTGGACTATGTCTTCGGGTTCGCTTTCAAGATGGGTGTCCGCTTTAGTAGAATTAATCCAAGGAGGTCTTTACACAACAAAAACACCAAACTGATCATTCTCGCAAGCGCTTCTGGTCACTGAAAATAGAAAGCTCTCTCCTAGCTTTCCAATGCCTATCTCAGTTCTTGATTCCGCCTTCAGATGACCAAGGAATGCTGAAAACAAAAATGGCTATGTTTCTCAGAAACTTAATACAAATTCACACTTTTCCTTCATCAAGAAAATTCCAAGGTTAAATAGGTTGTCTTGAGCTCCAAACATGGCTTATGGTTTTACATTTATGGTGGTTTAGTTGAAAATGGGTCTCGGTCTTATCACATGTGTACACTTAGTGGATTAGTGATAAGGTGGTTTTAAATGAACAACCTTTACAACTTGCGAAATAATCATCAAACCCATTTTAGAACCTTAGGATAAAATTAGTTGTTTACGGTCAGCAACCGGCGCGGATTCACCTGGCAGTTGCATGTGATCAATCGCAGTCTAACCCGTTGCTGACACCTTGCGATTTTGGCCCGACGGTTCCGCTGCGTTGGCAGTCTACCTCCGCATGTGACAGCTACCCCTCGCGACGGTTGCGGCTTGGTTAACTCTCGACGGTTGATGTTCAACTCCGCGGTCAGTTGCCTGTTCACATACATGGCGGTTCCGTTGTGGTCATCTTCGCGGTTTAGCTGTATTGTATTTAAAATTTGGGTTTTATGCATAGTTTTAATGTAAAAGTCCGAAACCTTTTAGCTTCGGTTTATTACATTTCAATGCACTACTTAGGTTTACACTAACGTTAGGACTTATGACCTTTTACATGACACCACTTAGGTTTACACATATGGAATTACATTATCAGTTCACCACATGACATCATCAATTTTTCCACACACACCAAGTTCGAACCATACTTTAACCATGACATCACCATGCAGATTTCCATGAACCATAATCATGAAGTAAACCATGACAGAGTAACTCTCATTGGGTAAGCTAGAGGACCTGGTGAACTGAAGACTACACTGGACATCAGACAAACTGGAGCTGACTGGACCTCACTGTCGATCTGTATTAAAGCAAGATCCTCCTGGATCATTGAGGAAGCCATGCAAAAAAGAAATCTTCTCATTCATTTGATGAAGGGACCATCCTCAACTAGTAACTATAGCCACAATAGATCAAATGGTTGTATAATGGGCAACGGGTGCAAAGATTTCATCACAGTCTATCCCCTTTCCAAGAGAACCCTTTGGCTACAAATCTAGCTTTATATTTTTCAATACTGCCATCAACACCATGTTTAATTTTATACAACCATTTAGAAGATACAACAGATTTACCTTGGGGTCTTGGAACCACTTCCCATACATCATTATGAATCATGGGCTCATATTCTTCAACCATTGCATCTTTCCACACTTGAGCCTTCACAACTTCTTCAAAATTGCATGGCTCGACTTGAATAATGTCTCTCATGGCTACAACATATCCCCGAAATTGACATGGTTTCTTTCTTTCCCTGAAGGTTCCTCTGGGAGAAGCATGTCTATCAACATCCTGTAAAGTGCCAGGAAACCATAATCATCTTTTTTCTAGCACATGGAGAAGGATCCAAGGAGTCCACGGGATCCATGGGTTCATTAGTAAGATCAAGCTCAGTCTTTGGATCTTCTTGTGCATCCAAGGCATCATCTAGTCTTTCAACATTAGTAGGAGGATGAGTGTCTATGGCTTTTCAAAGAGTTGCATCTTCATCAAATGTTATTTCTTTGCTAAAGTCTATATTTCTTTGTCCAGGTACATATATTCTATAAGCTTTAGAATTTTCACAATAACCAATAATCATACCTTTCTTACCTGAAGCTTCCATCTTGGTACTCTTTTCCTTTGGCACATGAAAGTAGACAGGGCAATCAAAGATCCTTAAGTGCCCATTTTGTTCTGGGTCATATTGTACGATGGTCTCTTTCCTGATTCCAACTTCTTTGCAGAAGTCTTGAGCTCTTGTCCACTTCATGTCCACTCAAGTCATGGGATGGCTCTACACCTTCCTCAATCTCAATACAAAGGACTTGGTTCTCACATTCATCAAATGAATCTGTTGATCCCAGAACAAGAGCAAGAGAAATAGTAGCAAAGTAAATAAACATAATGAAAATATACCTAATGATGAGGCAAATCTTTCTTTCTTTTCTAGACGTGAGAGTGGCTCCATTATCATTGCACCAGCTTCCTCTTGGAGTTTACTCTTCCTGCACTATTTTTCACCCTAATGATCTTTAGGATCTTGTTTTCTTGATTGCAACCTCATTAAGAAATTAGAGAGAACCATTCAATTACTCATGCAGGAAAAATAACCAATGATCTATAAAGATAAATCTAAACAATTACAATGACACAAAGAAACAAAATAAGATTTGAAAATACTTTGGGATTGAAGAAAGTTGTTAGCTTCCTCTTGATCTGACCTTTATAGGTTACCACTGTCTATAAGTCATATGTCATTGACAAAAAAAATGCATCTTCTTAATCACCACTTGGAAAAATCCATCATGATCCACTATAATCTCAGGTATTTCAAAAACCATCTTCTTCACATGAGGTAATGCTTTATAATGAAGATGAGTGAAATTTTCGTGCCATAGTTTATATTGATAATTACTTATAATGAATCAATGCATGGATCGACCTTCCATTGATTTTGTACAGCTCTTAAAATACTGATCACAGAGTGAAGACATGTAATAATAATTATACATATTGACTTCATTATCTGCAATGATATTAATTATAATCCATCTTTGATCGTTGCAAAAGAGGTTAACTTAGAAAATTATTATACCATCTTTTGCAAAAGTCATGAGAATTACCTACAACCACTATTGTTAGTAAAATTTAATATCAAATTTACCAAAACCTATAATATTATGACCATTCTCATATAATGTGAGAATCAAAATACCCCTAAATTCAACATACAATTCCTATTAGTTATTCTTTCGTAACCTTCTATGCATTGTACTTCTTTTGAAGACAACAATTTCTTACACAAACATAAACAAAAATAAAACTACTCTTTTCTTTTGCATGAATCAGTAAGTACCAAAACCACAACTATTAAACACATGCAACACCTTAATTACTATATGCAAAATTACTATCATGTCTTGGGTTCCTTGAAATCTTGGAATAATGGTAACAGTAAAATTTCAGCAACAAAAATTTAGCATTAAAATTTCAACAGTGAGATTTCAATAGTAAGTTTCAACAATAAAATTTCAGCAGTAGAATTTTAGAAGTAAAATTCAATAGTAAAATTTTTGTTGTAAATTTCAGCAATAAAAGAGGAGATATTTCAACATAAAATGAACAATAAGTAGAAGGAACAAAAACATATATTTTAGCAAAAAAAATGTTGCAAATGGAGAAAACAACAAGAGATATTTCAACTGAAAAAGAGTTGCGAATAGAGCAGAAAACAAGAGATATTTCAGTAGAAAAATAGCTTTCAATGGAGCAGACAACAAGAGATATTTCAACAGAACGGAAGTTGCAAATGGAGCAAACATCAAGAGATATTCCAGCAAAACGAGAATTGCAAATTGAAATTGTCTTCTTGAGTTTGTCTTCACCAAAGCTGTGATACCTTGTTGATGTTTTGATGTTATATGTTGTTACAACCACTTATATCCAAAACTTTTTTATGCTGCAAAATAATTTAAGTAATTGTAGATAGAACATAAACCATATAAACCATATACACAATGAAATACAACTAATAACTCAATGAGACACAGAGAAGTTAGGTCAATGACTAGAGAAAAACTCGCAAGGGGAAAACCCAGCCATATTCTTCTTCTATTAGAAATCAATTGTTCAACAAAGATACAAATTACAACGAGAGAATGACGAAGTTCACCCAAATCTAAAGAATATCTCTAATAGTGTAAATTTATGTAGATGTTCTATGCTTGATGCAACTTTACTTTTCACTACAACAATCACATAAACAATCAAGTAAAATGCTGATAGAACATGCCAGTGGATCTACAAAAGACAAACCAGAAACAGAAAAATGTGTTGGTGCATTACGACAGTCAACAGGATGCTTCAACTAGCAAAGTCTCCTTGGTCAGCCAACCCAACATGTGTCACAGCAGCCCTCAAAACAGCCACATGGTCAACTCAAAGTCAACCCCAGAAAAGTCAATGCTATCCGGAAAAGTCAACGCAGGACAACAGCAAGAAAGTCAACCTAGCTCGGTCTTCAGTCAACCTTTTGACCTCGTTTTTTGTGCCAATATGTACGGCCTTCCAAAATCAAAGTCTTCACCAATTTTCAGCCTATTTGGACCATGCGTTGACCAAAGTCAACGCTGGTCAAACTTGCATGGAAACCGTAGCTGCAGTAAATTCGTCCAAACCCTAGTTGCAGTAAATTCGTCCTTCTTCCCACGTGTGAACAGAAACTGCTTCCAAGGAGCTCGTACTAAATCAGAGGAGGAGATGATGTGTGAGGATGAGATGAGTGAAAAAGTCTTCCAACGTTGACTCTATTTATATCAATCACTGAGGTGTGTGACACATCTGTTGGGGGTGTAAAACCTTAAGGCTGACCTGCACATATTTGAAATTATTAAAAATAAATTCAAAATAAATGTTCTGCTCATCAGATTAAGATGAATTTTAGATCGATCTTACACCTCTCCGAAAGAGGAACCCGATACAAATATTGGTATCTTCATCTGAGCATCACAACATGGAGTTTAGACCTAGTTGTCCAATTTTAACAGATAGGAAGTAGTTGATGCAAACACTGAATCACTTTGGCTCTCTAAGGTCTGCTCTTGCTCTTCAAGACTCACTATATATCACTCTCTCTCAATATTCCTCTACACTCTGCAACTCTCTTTATTTAGCTTGAATTTGCCTTTCACAAGCACAAGTAAGTGTATCAAGTGAGGATGAGAGGCAAAAATATATAGGAAGAGCAAGGAAGTCGAATTCATGAGGTAGTAACTCCTATGCCTTGAGGAGGAGTTACATATGAAAAAATAGGAGTGTAACTTATACGATAAAGGAGACAAGTGTAACTTATGCATTAAAGAGGTGTAAGGGGAATCTTTTTATACGAGTCAATAAAGTGTGTAAGCGAGTGTAAGAGGTGCTTAAGAGCATTAAAGAGAGAGAGATGAATGAATCCATTAAGAGAGAGAAAGAGAGTAACATATGCATTAATTGAGGGGAGTAACATATGACATGATTGAGTCTCATGATTGAGAGACTTGAATTTCTTTTTAATAATAATAATAATATTATTATTATTATTATTAATGAAAATATTGATGATTAAGTTGAAATTGAACTATTAGGATTTATTAATGATCAAAAGGGATTTTCCATGAACAATACTTGATTACCAATTGATGCAAGGTAATTTACTATTTTTGGAAAGTCATACTTGATACTTTCTATTTTTAGGCTTTCTATTTTAGAAATTCTATTTTTATAAATTCATCCATGAGCAGCCAATTTTCAACATAATCTAGGCTCATGCTATCCTTCTAGGGTGCTCTTTGACATTTTTCACCCTTTTCTAAGGCCACTACCTTCATTCCTAGGATTTTGTACCATTTCGTTCTACAAATGTGAGTTTTTGAAGTCTACATTCCATTAGGAGCCTTCGGTTTGTCATTGTTGATACTATGAATTCAAACTTTTGGTTTCCATTTTTGAATGGGGCCAAATATCATCTTGGTTGGATCAAATCACTACCCTATTTTGAAGCAAAGGTCTATGGATGTATTGGGCAAGGTCACCTCCTATTGAAGAAGAAGACAATTATGAACTCATATGTTTGAAGAAGGACAAAGCTCTTGGATTTATCACTCTGTATGTTGTCTTTGATCGCATTCATTATACTGAGGATAAAAAAGGTGTGAAGAAATTTGTGATATCTTAGATTATCTATAGATTGGGTGTTAGGATACTATTACCCACAATATTGTGGATAATGTCAGGGATGCTCTGATAACACTTTGAAGGCCTGAGATGCCCTTGTAGCATTTCATTGTAGGCAGTGTAGGACTCAGCCTGCTTACATTTTGAAGTGCAGTTGAAGTTGAAGAACTGATTCAAGTTTCCAATCCACTTGGATATGACACTATTTACTATAGAAGGCATTGTTTTACAAGGGAGTGGAAGTGTGGAAATTAATCTTTGGAAGCCAAAGATAAATATATAATTGTTAGTAAAGGTAATTGGATTTTCTCGAGTTTCAATACTTGATCCATTCTATTAGTATGATTTGGTTGGTGTTGTTTCCCACACTAATGGCATTTGTTGGGAATTCCTATTCAATGTTCATATGCAAAGGAATGACCCGGAGATGGTCTTCTCGTTTATCGAGAGTAGGGATTGAAGATGGATGAATAACATAAAATTATTTTATGAATTGGAAGAAGACATATTAATGGGATGTAGCCCAGATGAATCGAGGAAAGTCCAACAATCGAACAAGTAGATAACCTTTGTAAGCATTTTAAGATCTTATAGGTTATTGATAATATGGAACATGAGCCAATTCAATTGGAAGTCAACCATCAAGCTTTCTAAAAGAGGGAAAACAACTTTGATGGGTACCTTCTTTTATTCCAGTCTATCAAATTTCATGTTAATGAATATGGTGTATGTATTGGTAACATATTCTTTCTTTGAGTGTACAAGTAGACTGAAATATGCCTTCATTCCAAGCGAGGATGACAAGTTCCTTATTCATAATACAGTAGCAACTAATGCATTATTGGTCCCTAAATTTTTTATTTATATATCACTAGGGTTATATACATGATGAGTATATATAATAGACATAGTGAATGAGGAAAGTATTGTTGGACAAAGTTGTGCCACTACTATTGCATCATGCATCATTTCAAACATAGAGCTATGATCTAGATAACCCAACCAACCAAATTTAAAATGGGGAGGAATAATGTTGAATAGAGATGTGCAACTATTGTTGCATCATGCATCATTTCAATCATAGACATGTGGTCTAGGTAACCTAATAGACTGAAGTTAAGATGGGGAGGAATAAGGTTGTTCAAGGTATATATACTTTTATTGCATTAGAGTAGGAGTTAGGACCGACCTTGTATAAGGTTATAGCCAACTTGTATTTTACATTTTGATGGAATATAAAGTGAAATGATAATTAGAGGCAACCTGCACAAGAGAAAATTGGGGCTGCCCACTTTGTTGAATTAAAATAACCTAAATTTTAAATGAAAAGAGTTGTTGTATTGGTGGGTTTCTCATTCTTGTTGTGGGGATAATGTGTCCACGGTGGTTGCTATCTTTTGGAGATCCAAGTCCACATATAGGGCATAATTTGGAGTATTTGTTGCTTAAATGTGGTTGTGGTTGATTCTTTGAAGAAAAAGAGCTTCACCCTTAACTTGTGGAGCTAGCATTGGAAGGAAAAACCTGTTGCAAGAAATATTTACTTGTTTGTGGATAAGCCTTCACAAGTAAGGAATCACATCTTGGGGGAGATGTGGTGTTTGGCACTTTAATGAAGGAACTAGTCCTCTTAAGAGTTGTTGGTAGAAATGTGGGCTTTGAATGCCCACTTGGAAAGTCAAAGGGAGACATGATTGTAAAGGAAAACATCTTGACGAGCCTTTGGAGGTTGGACACTGCACTAAAATCCCTCTTTGCCCCTCCTTTATTGGAGATGGGTCACTTTTATGGGCTTATGCCCCTTGATATTTGTACACAGGGCATAAATGCCCCTTATATTGTATTATTTTTTATTATTTAATTGTTGAGGAGGGCATTTTTCCCATGCTTAGGCTAAAATAGGGGATTTTAGTTAAGAAAAATAATCTTTAATGTGAGGGAATTTGAGTACCTACTCTATAAATAGAGGTGCACTTCCTCTCATTTTCTCATGGTGAGATTTGGGGGAGAAATCCCTTAGCTAGTCTCAAATTTCTAAATTTTTCTCTCTTTTCTTAATTACGGCTATGGAGGAATAAGTAATGATATCTCGGAGGATTTTTTTGGTATGGATGGTTCACTTTTCTTGAAGGATATTAGTAGATCTCTATGAGAAGGCCTTGTTGATGTGGATAGAATTCTTGTCACGAATGACTATTGTTGAATTTTGATGGATGTGTGATAATATTGAGTAAGCTATTTTTCTATAACCTTCTCTTGTTTATGGAAAAGGGTTATTAAATATTCACCATATTTTTGTTGGTATATTTTGTCACTTTGGTCTCCTTTACTCTTTTTTTGAGGTGACCTTGGTTAATCTCCCTCACTTATTTATCCTTGAAATTGCAAGGCACCTAGACAAAGCTTGCAGGGTACACTAGTTAGTATGCCCTAGTCCTTGAGCCTAAATCTACTCCAAGTCTCTTGAACCACTTAGCAAGTTATTTTGAGATGACCTAAGATAAGATTGCTCCCTTATCCCATCTTTGAAAATTGAAAGATGCCTAGGTTCAAGGTGTAAGAGGCATGCATGTGTCTCCTCTGGATCTTTGCACCTACATCCATCTCCATTTCTCTCCAATTGTATCGCTACTTGACCCCATATGCCCCCACAAATATATTGGCATGCCAAGGCATTGATATTCTATCCTTCATCACCATGTTTCTTGTAAAATCATCTAAACCATTTGGTTCCTTTTTACTAACTTGGTGATTCCTAGGTTGTGTGTGTTTGGAATTTTCCCCTTTGAACTAAAATCTACAAGTTTCCCTAAATTCCTAACAGTCCTATTCACTCTGAACCATAATTATTCTTCCTATTTGTTGGTTGAAGTACAAGTGAAGCCTTATGAGTCTTTTGACTTCGCTCGTTTAGGCCATTTGATCCCTAAGATCTACTAGGGAAAACACCCTTTGAGCTATAGGAGAGTTATCCGTAAGTAAGAAGAGGGTTGGTGAGGTGACAATGGCCCCCTTTTGTTGAGAAATCAATCGGGGTACAATGAAGTGATTTCTCTTAGGTTTGATAACTGCTTGTGATATTCTTTTACTTTTCTTTAGTATTAGCTTCTTCTTGTGTTATTATTACATTGTTCTTATCATCAAACAACCACCAAAACATGAAGATCAATAGTACACAAAGACACAAGTTGGACGCTGCTAGCAAGGAGAACCCACAAAATCTCTTCTCTTCTTATAGATTTAATTCAATGAAGACTTCCAAGATCTAGACCCAAGACTATGTTAAAATATGTAACTAGGTTCGGTCTTCATAATGGCGTATGTAATCATGATTTTATGTATTTGATGTAAAGAGAAAACAATTTTATTATTCTTATTATTGAGGCATGAGTTTCATGCTCAAGGGGGATTTATTTCTAGGTCAAGCGCCCATTGAGTGCTTCTAGGGCTTGTCATTTAGTCTACAAGTCAATTAAGTCATTGTCATGTATTGAAGACCCATTTTGGCATGTTACATATTGTAAAGAGAATTTATTTGAGTCAAAGTAGAGTGAAAAGACCCTCAAAGACCTTTTCATGAGCTAGCAATCAAGTTGGCCTTCAAAAGGAGCATTCGACCTATCTAGAAGGACAAGTCGGCCTATTGGACACTTGAGAAGCCTATATATAGAGAACTCAGCCTCACTTGAAGAGGCCATCCATGCATCTCACAAGAAGTTCAATCAAAGTATAAAAAATATAAAAGAGTGAGGAAGAGGAGTTGAAACCAACAAAAGAAAATCAAAGTTTCTAGGTATCTTTTGGGCTATATTCCTCCACATGTGCGAAGTTTAGGGAGTCACCTTGTTGCAGTGAAGACCGAGTTGTAGGAGCCGAGATTTCAATGACAAGAAGTCTAATTTGCAAGTAGAATTGACAAGGAAGAAAAGGAGCGTCAAGTAAAGGAGAAAAGAGGAAAACTGGTCCATATTATAGCCACATGTGTGAACTAGGATTTCTATAGAAGAGGCTGAAATTACAGATCTGCAACAATAAGACGAAATTCTGAGGAAGGGTTGAAATCTGAAGTTGTGAAGCAAGCATTGACATGGAGAAAGAGGAGCTCATCAAGGAGAGGTTTTGACTTGGCCTTGGAGGGGTCTTGGTCAAGGGTCATAGGTCTTATTCATCAATTGAAGTTCTATAAGAAGAGAAGAGTTCTTGTGGGTTTTCCTCTCAAGAGGAGAGGTTTTGGCATTGGCTGATAGCCTACATATTGTGTCCTATTGTCTCATTGATTTTATTGTTTGGTAGTTCTTTAATGATAAGGAATAATAATAATAATCAAGTGAAAGAAGAAGTTAATCAAGATAAGTAAAAATACATCACAACCAGCTATCATAGTAAGAGAAATCAACTAATATAACTGCCCTAGATTTCTCAACAACCTAACCACCAAAATACAAGCCAACCACCCTTAACAACTTCTATGAAAATTCAGTCCTGAAAGAATCTTAGTCCCCTCCAAGGATCTTTCACATTTGAGATATAGAGATACCCAAAAAAAAAATGTCCCTTCTTTTCTTTGCTGCCCTTCTGACTACTTCACTCCTCTTTCTTGCTCTCCATCAAATCAGAAAACTTCATGTTTGTGTGTATATCTAACTAGGTTGAGTTCTTCTCTTTATATAGGCTTCTTGAGGGGTACATTAGGCCTTTTTCTAGGCCATCATGTAGGTTGGTCGACTTTTCCTTTTGGTTGCTTCTAGTCTCATCTATTATACAAAAATATTTTTCTTTTATTGATACAAGGGCCCTCCAAGGGGGACTTTACATTATGACTTTCACTCTTGACTTGGCACAATAAATCCTTAAGCACACAATAGGTGCTTGACCTACAATGAGCAAGAAACCCATTAAACAAATAAATTATCTTTTGTAAAATATTTTATTTTTCTTTCTTTTGACAAGTACAATGATTACATCAATTCACATTAGAGGAAATTTCAGCCTAAAACTGCCCATGATATTTTTACATACGTAATATTTATACCAATAAAAATTCTTTAAATTTAAAAAGAGGTACATGCAATTTTTTTGGAGGGAAAATTTTTAAAAAACTATTTATTTATTGTATTTTTGACTTATCTCCTTATTGGTTTACTCAAATTTCAAGTGTAAAAACTCGTTGGAAGCAAAATCAAATTCCGCATCCAAAAAGTACCCATTATGCATACTTTTGAGAAGACCCACATTCATAAAAAACTAAGGCACATTAAAAACACGTTAAACACTTTTTTTTAATGTATCTTGAATTTTTATCAATGTGGATCTTCTCAAAAGTATGCATAATGGGTACGTGTTTGATTCATAATTTAATTTCGTATCTAATGAGTGTCTACATTTGAAATTTGAGTAAACATATAAGCAGATGAGTAAAAAATACAATGAAAAAAAATAGTTTTGTTGTTGTGAAACCAGCTCCAAAAATAGAAGAAAAGAGATATCAACGCCTTAGAGATAAGCCACTTCAAGGGGGCAACCTCCAATACATTACATGAATGAAAAATTCTTGGATGATACAAATTACAAAACCTCCTTTCTATATATAGGAGTCCATGGAGCCATAATGTAATCCTAGTGGGGCCACAATGTAATCCTAGCTGACCCAACAATAATAAGTTAAAGGCATAATAATAACAATATGGGGGTTACAGGGGTACAATAATAACAATAAGGGGGTTACACTAACAACAATAAGGGACTATACTAGTAATATAGGGACCTAACATACTCCTCTCCTTCAAAAAAGTGTTGTCCTCAACGCTTGAGTAGCTCTAGGTGCTTCTGTATAAAATTCTCATCCTCCCATGTAGAATCTTCAGTGGGTAAGTTCTTCCACTTGATGAGATACTCTGAAATTGATCGATTTCGTAGCTGTCGAGTTCTTGTTTCCATGACTGCTTCAGGTTCCAATATGATTTTTCCTTCCTCATCAAGTTCGGGCAATATTGTTTGAACTGGAATATTTTCACCTATAACCTTCTTTAAGCATGAAACATGGAAAATTGGATGCACTCATGAAGAAGCAGGAAGCTCCAATTTGTATGCCATAGTACCAATCTTTTGCAACACCTTGTAAGGATCATAGTACTTTGGCGATAATTTATTATCCTTCTTAGCTTGCTTGAGGGACATTTGTTTGTATGGTTGTAGCCATAAAAATACCCAATCTCCTACATCAAAACTTCTCTCGCTGCGATGTTGATCTGCCTGTTGTTTCATTCGATTTTGTGTCAAATTCAGGTTATCCTTTAAGAGTTGGAGAACTTCTTGCTGATGCTCGATGTGATCTTCCACTGCTTGAACCTTCGAATTTTCCCTTAAAGATGATGCGATGGATGGTGGATGATATCCATAAAGTGCCATAAATGGGGTCATTTTTGCTGCAGTATGGAAGGAAGTGTTATACCACCATTCAGAAAGAGGTAACCACTTGACCCATTGTGTTTGTTTATCAGATACAAAACAACGAAGATATCCTTCCAAACATTTATTTACTATCTCAGTTTGACCATCAGATTGAGGATGATAAGATGAGCTATGAGCTAATTGAGTATCCAAACAAGAAAATAACTCCGTCCAAAGATTTCTAGTAAAAGTGGGATCTTTGTCGCTCACAATAACCCTTGGGTTTCCATGTAGCTTTTGAATTGTGTCCATAAATGTAGTAGCAACTATACTTGCTTTAAATGGAGGAGATAATGCACAAAAGTGTGCATACTTGGTAAGTCTATCAACTACCACCATGATGACACTCTTTCCTTCGAACTCAGGTAAACTTGTGATAAAATCCATTGAAATCTCCTCCCAACGTTGACTTGGAATGGATAAAGGTTGTAGAAGTCCCAGGGTCTTAATTGTCTCAACTTTATTCTACTGGCAAACCAAACATTCCGCCACAAACTTTTGAATATCAGATTTAAGGCCATCGCAAAAAAAATCTTTCTTCACCCTGTGGTAAGTTTTTAAAAATCCTGAGTGTCCTCCTCAAGGAGAAGTGTGCAATTCCAAAAGAATCTTTTGTTTTAGTTGGGAATTCTTACAAAGATATAAGTGATCTTTGTACCATAAAGAATCATTTTTCCAACTAAATGTATCAGATGTACTAGGATCTTGCTGCAAGTTTTGAATGAGTGCCCATACTTCTTTTTCCTTCTTCCATTCATGTCTTGCTTCGATTATCCAATCTGGTTGGATAATAGAAATGGCACAAAGCAATGCTTCCACCTCTTCATTCTTTCTTGAGAGTGCATCTGCAACAACATTAAGCTTCCATTTTTTGTAGATTATTTCAAAGTCATAACCCAACATCTTTGTGACCCATTTTTGCTGCTCTTCTGAAGATATTATTTGTTCCAAAAAGTGTTTAAGACTATCATGATCAGTTTTCACCTTGAAGTGTCTTCCCATTAGGTAAGTTCGCCATTTCTTTAGTGCATGCAGTATTGCTAAAATTTCCTTCTCATAAATAGGTTTCTGTAAATACTTTCCTTTGATTGGACAAATTTCAAAAGCAATGGGTTTTCCTTCCTGCATTAAAATAGCACTAATTCCATTTCCTGAGGTATCACATTCCACAATAAAGGTTTTTGTGAAGTCTGGCGTAGATAAGACCCGTGCTAGGCACATTGCGTCTTTAAGATGTTCAAAGGCCTTAGTTGCTTCAGGAGTCCATGAAAATGCATCTTTCTTCAATAATGTCGTTAGACGTGCTGCTATTCTCCCATAATTCTTAACAAACTTGCGATAATACCCTGTTAACCTGAGAAATCCTCGCAACTGCTTTATGGTTGTGGGGAATTTCCATTCCTTAATGGCTTTAATTTTGTTAGGGTCTACCTTAACACCCTCGTGAGATACAACATGACCTAGATATTCCACCTCTTGTACTCCAAAGAAACATTTGGATGTTTTTTCATATAATTGTTTCTCCTGCAATAGTTTGAGCACCCTGTCAACATGTTCAACATGATCCTTCCAAGACCTGCTGTAGATTAGTATATCATCAAAAAATACTAGTACAAATTTTCTAAGGAAGGGTTTGAAAATGGAATTCATCAACCCTTGAAATGTAGAAGGTGCATTGGTAAGGCCAAAAGGCATGACCAAAAATTCATAATGACCCTCATGAGTTCGAAATGATGTTTTTGGAATATCTTCAGTCTTCATTCTAATTTGATGATATCCCGAACGAAGATCCAACTTGGTAAAATAAATTGCTCCATGTAATTCATCCAATAATTCATCAATCACAGGAATGGGAAATTTGTCTTTAATGGTGAGCTTATTGAGCTCCCTATAATCCGGACACATTCGCTATGATCCATCCTTCTTGTGTACCAATACTATAGGAGCAGAGAAAGAACTTTGACTAGGTTGAATTATACCCGCCTCTAACATTTCTGCAATCATACGTTCAATTTCGCTCTTTTGGACATAAGGATATCTATAAGGCCCGATGTTTGGAGGAACACTTCCCGGAATCAAATGAATAGCATGATCATGATCATGAATAGGTGGGAGTCCTTTGGGAGTTTCAAACACCTTGGAATGATTGTCCAAGACTTGTTGGAGATCTGCAGAAATAGATGATTTTGATGTTGGAACTTCTAGTGAGCATAATTGTGCAATTACACCTCGTTGTTATTTATTTAGAAGCTTTTTCATGACATTAGAGTTTATTATCTTTCCCGGCTTCCTTGCAATACCCCGTAATTCGACTTCCTTTCCTTCTGAAAAAATTTCAAGAAAATTTCTTGAAAATTAAAAGCTACCGTCCCCAAAGATTGTAACCATTGTACTCCTAGTACAACATCAACACCTCCCATAGGAATGGAAAGCATTGGACTATTCAATATATATTCCCCTATGGTTAGCTTGATATTATGGCATTTTCCAGAGCAATTTATAGTTCCTCCATTTGCAACCATCACTTGACATTCTGGTGCTTGGTATAGGAAACAATTTAATTCCTTGGCTACCTTACAATGAATAAAATTATGGGTGCTAACTGAATCAATCAACACTATTACCTTTTTCTTCTTGATATTTCCTTCTATCTTGAGAGTTTGAGGAGTGGTAATTCCTGCCAGTGCATTACACGATATGGTCGGATTCATTTCTTCCCCTTCTATGGCTGGTTCCTGGTGTATATCCTCTTCTTGTTCATTTTCTTCTTCCTGTTCACAATATATGTAAAATAATTTCTTCTCGACACACTTATGACCTTTAGTGTATTTGCTATCACAACTATAGCAAAGCCCTTTTGCTCTTTTTTCTTCCAACTGTTGTGGTGTCAAATTTGTAGGTTGTGGAAATCTAGGCGTAGCAACACTCACTTCTTTAAAGAAGTGAGTGGTAGGCTTCCTTATCGCCATAATTTTACATTCAATTTTCTTGCCAACTGAATGCCTTTTCCAATGAATCAGGTTCCAAAACGAACTTCATGGATGTTATCTTTTAAAGTACCCATGAAGAGATCAATCTTGTGTTCCTCTGAAATATCAGTTACCCTTATATTCAGTTTTTGGAAGTCCTCAATGTGCTCCCCCACTGAACACTTTTGTTTGAGATTTATCAATTGACTAAAGAAGGTGTTTCTCTTTGTATCCTCAGAATGTGCTATCATTTCCTTCATAAAAATTGACCAAGTGACAATTTTTTCACGGGAGCAAAGCCATCGATACCATACAAATGTATTTTGTTTTAAATGTAAAGTTGCGATGTGTAAATTTTGTGTGTTTTGCACATTATTGAGATCAAAATATTGCTCTATCTACAGTATCCATGTTTCCATAAAATTTCCTCATATCCATTTTGGAATATGGTGGTTCTTCCCTCCAACAGTAGATTTTATGAAATCACGATTAACATTTATTTTGTTCTCATCATGAGTTTCCTCTACTATCTTTTCACCATTAGGAAACATTTCTTGTATCAACTTTGTGAACCTTCCAACCTTCCTTGCTTTTAGATCATTCTTCATGTTTTCCATGTTGTCTTTCATTTTTTCATCGATCTTAGCTTTCATGTCATCGATCTTGTAGCTTCCATGCCATATATCTTAGATTCCACACCTTTCTTAAACCATCCATCTTCACTTCCCACACCTTTCTTCAAAACATCCATTTCATGTTTTGTTGCTATTTGCGAGAGCAAAATTTGGTGCACTTGCTCTTGTAATTTTCATAGATCATGCTGCAATTCTTCATCTTCATGAGTCATAGTAGAGCGTTCTGAAGACTTAATGGGTGTTGATTTATTTTTATGGGGCATTTTTTTTAACCCAATAATGATATATATTCTACAATATGCCCTTGGAATCAATTCAAATTGATTCTTCAACAAGACATACCAATTGGTAAAAAAATACACACCTTTTTCTTGCTTTTTGAGGAGCTCGATATTAGTGGATTATCTTTGTGATTGTAGCACTTCAATATTTGAATTTCGGTACCAACGTAGCCCTCTGAATTATCTTTCGAATGCCACAGGTCTGACCTGATTTGGATTCTCCAAGACAAAGTTGTGTCCAATCTCCCACAATGACCTAATTCTGGACTGGTTCAGTAGAGCGAACTTGTACGACTTGTCACGTGTCACTGTTTTTTCCTTTGTCTCTGAAATTGATAGCCAAGAAACTACGATCCAGTGTACTAAACCACACGACACTCAATGCGTGCTCAGAGAGAGTTATGAATATTTTCCCATGATCACCTCTTTGAGATGAAATTGAGGAGCCTGAAAAAGCACTAAATTCCACAGATCATATCTCCAGGTATTATTGCAGACAAGCTGCGAAATATTTACGACGAGTTTCCTCATTGAAGCAGCGCCCTAAAAATTTCAATTTTAAACCTTCGTAGAAAAAAAATTTGCATAAAATGCCTCGATGACTGTTTAGATTAAATTGAGAGACACCAAAGACCTAACTTCCTGAGATCCTTATCTCCAAAAAAATTTTCTGACAAGCTACGAAATTTTGTGATGTTCTCGGGATTTTGACTTCGCACCCTAAAACTTTCGGCTTCTAAACCTTCGTAGAAAAAAAGTTATAGTGAAAATTCCACGATGACCTGTTTGGAGCAGCGAAACCCTAGAATCCAAAGCTCTGATACCAAATGTTGTGAAACCAGCTCCAAAAATAGAAGAAAGAGATATCAATGCCTTAGAAATAAGCCACTTCGAGGGGGAAACCTCCAATACATTACATTAATGAACAATTCTTGGATGATACAAATTACAAAACCTCCTTTCTATATATAGGAGTCCATGGGGCCATAATGTAATCCTAGTGGGGCTACAATGTAATCCTAGCCGACCTAACAATAATAATTTAAGGGCACAATAATAACAATATGGGGGTTACAGGGGTACAATAATAACAATAAGGGGGTTACACTAACAACAATAAGGGACTATACTAGTAATATAGTGACCTAACATTTTCTTCTTTTCCATCCAAACTTTATAGCTTTTATTTTATTATTTTATTATTTTTCCTTAGGAGGCCTCTTTTAGGATGAAATTTCCTCTAATGTGACTTACAATTATGAAGACTGACACTAGCTACATTTCAACACTCCCTCTTAACTAGGGAGGTATTCATAATTGACCACAAGTACAAGGACGATACTTCCATTGAATTATTCTCATAAGAAGGGTTGGATTGGTAAGCCATCTCATAAGCTATATTTTCAACTTATGTTAGTGCATCTCATTATATCGACCAACATTGTCATATAGCAAGGCCTTGACTGATAACTCTATCTCTCCACAAGATTAGAGCACAATGTTGGGGAGACAATGATTTATATACACCTTTCATCATTATCTCTCAAGGCACATATCCCATCCGAATTTCAAGGTATGTCCTTTTAGGACCATTTCCATCTTGGATTTACACATCCTTATGGAATTTCCTCTTCAACTACTCTTTCCTATTGGATACCCTACCTCATCCTCAAGGATTATAGGTATTAGTTTCAAATGCTTACCCAATATTTTATTATTTCTTCATGATGTGAAGACAATAATGATATGTCTATCTCTCCCTTTCAACTAGGGAGGATCCACTCATTCCTTTACACATGAAATGAATATATCCAAGCTCCCCCTTATCTAGGGACTTGCTTTCAATATCAACTGTTTATTCTTCCGTGGAGATCATGGTACCATAAGCTACTTGTAGGGCTCCTCCTTTCTGCATCATCATGT
The DNA here is from genome assembly GCA_034641835.2 of Pinus albicaulis. Lineage (NCBI taxonomy): Eukaryota > Viridiplantae > Streptophyta > Pinopsida > Pinales > Pinaceae > Pinus > Pinus albicaulis. Next base: position 244,828,058 of record CM076577.1, on the reverse strand, counting down.
CATAAATGGACTTCAACTTCTTTATCATGGAGCCATCTTCTTTCACAACTTATTATAGGGACTAGCCATAAATTTTCACATCGTTAATCTTCATCACCTTAATATTTACGAACCAAACATCATAGAACTTTAATCTCACTCCCTTTGAACATTGGGAAAATGATCTTCCAATATATGATCAATTAGCTATCTGAAACATGTTGCTTTTCTTGTCAACATTTTTCTTCTTGTCATCGTGGTTTACAATGTCATTATATCCTTTGGACCAAGTTCCAAAGTCAGCTACTTAGTTCTTGCATCTTCTTTGGTAGCAGAAACATATTGAATATTTGAGTCATCAGATAACTTCTTCACAAGATTTCATGTCTTGTCTTCATCAATGTCCTTCATCATGGTCTTCCTTCAATCATCTAAAATTCTGCAGCTCCCTCTCAATTCAACAGTTGGTCATGCTTTACGAGACCATATCAATTTTTGATCATTTTTCTGATGTTTTCATTTGTAAGAGCTCAAAAAGGTCCATGGAACATCATGCTTATGCAATGATGCAGGGGCATTAGGCTCAAGCAATACTTTGTATTTTTATAAGACATAGGGGGGTCTTATGTTTTTAAATTCTCATGTAATTATTAATATTTTCAATAAAATAGTGAGGAATTGTAAATGTTCTCCAACCATTAGAGAACATGAGAGGAAGTTGATTAGCTAGGAATGTGAAGGGTCAGTTTCAGTAAATCTAGGGATTTGGTCTAGATTTAGGAAATTGAGAAGTTTAAGGGTTTTGTTGAGTTATTCAGGGAATTGAATCAATTCATCATCAATTTATATAAATGTAAGCATGCAGAAATAGAGGGGAAAAAATTAGAGTAATTCAAGACGCAGAGTAGTGAGGATGGAAGGGCCATCGAATTAAAGATCAGGCCACAGAGGAAGTAAGTTTGTAAGTAAATTAGTTTTAATTATACAGAGGAATTCAAAGTCAGATTGATTTGTGTATGTGTATTTCAAGTTGACTTGCAATTTGGGGGAATTGATCACTGAAAGGATCGATTTTAGTAAAGTTGTTAATTACCTGTATCAATTTAGATATGATAAGTTGGATGCATTCTGGAATAAATCGAATTTAGGTAATCACCGTTGAAGGGGGTTCAATTCTTTTTAAATGTCTAAGTTATTATATTGTGGAAGAAATTGAGCTATTAGTCTCTGCGTGAAGGGTTATGTTCCGAACGCGTCTGAATTCTCGTTCTAATCCTGTGAGAATGGAATGCGTATGAATTGAATACATGTGTGAAGGTTTCAATAAATTCAATGAGGTTTCGATCCTTTTAATGAAGGACGCAGGCGATGTTAATTCCGACTATTGAATATGTTTGAGTTTAAATTGAACCTGTGCTTTGGTATGAAATCTGGTAGAGACCGACTGCAATACAGTGGAGTCCGATTTCAATAACATCGAAGCTTAAAATTGCAATTGAACATGTTTAATTTGCGTTGAACCCTATTTGACTGAAATCAATTGAAATCGATTGAAATCGATTTCCAATCCACAGAGTTGAACCTATGTGATAGCTTGAGTTGATGAACTGCGTTAAGGGGAATATGAATGCAGTGATGGTGTAGAAGACCAGAAATTCAATGGCGGAGCGATGGAGTAAGTATAGCAAGGGGGAATGGATCGATCTTGACTGGGTCGATGAAATGGAGTACGATTGTGTGAACCCAGAATGGCGGATGGAGTCTTGTGGACGCAGGGTTTGAAGGCACGATACTATTTGTGAACCAGAACTGTGGAAACAGTAAAGGAGGGTTTGAATGTCAAACCAGCGGTCTCGCAAAGTGTTAAAACGGCAAGCGAAATCAAGAAAAAAAATGCGATATACGCCAGCTATTGACACGTGCATTTGAGTGGTATTCTAATACCACCCATTTCACATTTTTTTTTAACGTTAAAGTTCTGCTCTTGAAAAAATGTGAATTCTACCAGATCCGCTTGGTGGATAGATCCAAGCGTGTTCGAATTTCAAGTTGTGAGGGATTTAAGTGAGGTATGAGCCAGCGTTAATAGTTGTCGAACATTGAATGTGTGGGCCGAAAGTTCATGCGTAGTGTATTGGTGAAACCAAAGTCAAACTTTGGTAAATCATAAGGTGAGAAGAGTAGATATTTACCTTGGGTTTTAATAAAAGTCGATGGTTAAATTTAAAGTGAGAGCCAAATACTTGGCTAGTATTTAATTGCAATTCGAATAATTAATTCGGATATTTATGATTGGGTTTGTAATATGGAATTATTCATGAGGTTTGAAGAAAGCTTCCGCAAATGAAATAACATTTGTTGAGTTTATTTGTTTTCAAATCAATGATTTGAAAAATGCAGCTTCCGCATGAGAGATTATAAACCTGGGTTGTATGTTTTTATAACCATCAGATGTGAAAGAAGAGGCTTCCGCATGTTGTGAATTTTCCCAGATTTAAAATTATTTGGGATAAATTTGAATTGCATTTTATATGCATTGAGGATGATGGAGAATGTGGGTAAGCAGGGTAACTCGCTATCATGTGGTATCAGAGCAAGAAGGCCCTCTTGAGGTAAAATATTTTTTTAATTTAATTTGAGTGCATGTGATGAAGAACGAAGGAAGATCAGATTCTAAAATCTGATATGCAAAGGTACACAGAGTTGCAGTGAACGGAGATTTGCAGAACTGGATGAATGAAGAACAAGATCATTCAGGGATCTTGCAGGTAAAATAATTTTAAACCTGATTTGAAGTTTATGATTGCAGAATTATGGTTGCAGAAAGGTGAAGAAGGAGTTTTGATGGTGATGGCAGTGAACCTGATATTCAACTAAAGGTTGGATAGGGAGAACAATTGCAGTATTCTCAAAAGAAGGTGAATTGATGAGCACTGTTTAACTCTGGTTTGGAGAATTCTTTGTAGAATTCAGATTGCAGGCAATTGAAGAAATCTCAGCAAAAGCAGATCACAGCTTTGAGAGCAATGATGAAAGAGTCCAGCAGAGGATTCTAAAGTGAAAAGGAAAGTGTGGCAGAACCTTGAGGAAATTCAATAGAGGTTGAATGAGTTCTAAAAGTTGCAGAGTGAAGCCTAGAGAGAGTAGAAGAGAGTGCTCAAAAGGTTCCAGCAGAAGGAGAACCAGTACTTGCCAAAAGCCCAGATCCGAAAAGGAAAGGATTGGTGAGGTAAGTGGCAGCAGGAGAACTTGCTGTTGCAGAGGCTTGATGCAACTGATGAGTGGGGAACTCATGGAGGAGAGGATGACTACTGATAGTCATAACAGAGATTGCAGAGGTTCTGAGAGGGGCCACAATAGAAAAGAGAAAGAAGATGCCAGGAAAAATGGCATGAGGCAGAAATTGACTGATGCAGAATATTGGAAAGAGATAGCTGAGATCAGAGAACAGTGTAATAAACTGGAGAGGATGATAGGGGGAAGCCAGAGAGTTGGTTGGCTCATGAAGAAGAGAGTAAAATGGCAACCATTACAATTAAGGTTGAGGCAAAAGGAGATTGCCCTTTTGGAAGAGGAACTCAGAGTAGCTGAGTTGAGAAAAGAAGTTTCTGGTTGTGAAGCAGAACAGAGTACAGATGAAGAATGGAGATCTGTAAAAGATCTTGTGAATCATGGTGAAGGCTTAAGGCAGCAAGAAGTTTTTCTTGCTGAAGAGAAAATCATTGATGATTTCCTGAGTTATTGGGCAAGTCCAGATCAGCTGGATGATGTAAAGCCTTGTATTGTTGAATCTGACAATTGTGAGGTGATTATAGGTTCTTCAGAAGAAGAGGATCAGTCTGAGGCACTGATAAATGGAGCAACCGAGACTGAAAATTCTTGTGGTTTTAAAACTAAAGAGTTGTGTATGTTTGCAGGTACATCACAGGGAGATGAACAAGCTTTAAAGTTTGTTGAGGAGGGGAAATTGAATCTGAAATCTGTTCAGATCAATGCTGAGATAGCAAGATCTCAGGAGGAATTGAAGACAAAGGAGTCTAATGAGAATATTCAACAGAGTATTGAAGCAAGAGATGAAGGACCATCTGGTGATCGGTCAAGAACAAGTGGAGGTATAAAAGGTTGTGTGAGGTTCCCAAAATCTACTCCAGTTGAAGTTGTTGAATTGTATGTAAGGTTGGATTTTCAAAGAAGAGAATTGGAGGAACAGAGGACCTATGTACAGGGTAAATTGCTGGAGAAACAATGCAGGAAGGCCTTCATGAATAGTGCTCATGAAGCAGATGATGGAAAGGAGAGACTAGCTGACAGTCTCATGGAGGATGCAAATCAACATACTGATGTGCTGGCAAAGGAATTGGGAGGAAACTCGGAGCAACATACTGATGTGTTGCCAGAGGAGAAGGACAGTGAAGAAATTCTGAGTCTTGAAACAGACTTGGGAATGCAGAGAGAAAACTTGGTGACTAAATCAGCAAGTGAGACCATTGGGTCTTTTGATTTTGACACTAACAGTTTGATTGTGTTTACAGGTGATGCAGAAGGCAATCCATCATTTGGAGTTGTCTTGAGAGAAGAAGAACTGTTGCAGAAAGAAGGTGAGGCAGTCATGTCTCATATGCAGAAACTTGTTACTGTTGGTGACAGGGAAAATTTGGCTTGTTTGAATAGCCAAGAGAAGATTGGAGGACAGACTTGTGGAACTACTACAATGATGGAAAATCAGAATTCTATTCTGATAAAAGATGAAAATGCAGAGTTTGAAGAACTCGATTTGATTGCCAGAATCAATCAAGGAGATGAAAGACAATTATTGAAGATTGTCAAGGAAGAAGAGGGATATGCTGAAACTAAATTGCAGCATACTAATGATGTGAAACAAGTACAAATGAGATGGCTGAAATGTTTGTTGAGGACATTTGAACAAGAGGAAGAAACTGCAAGCACCGGTGTAAAGATGTCTGAAGTTGTGAAAGGAGCAGATACTAGTTTGTTAAAATTAATTTTTCTTACTGGTATACAAACAGAGATAAATGAATATGTTACTACAGGAAGAGAATTAAATAAAAGTTTATTTTTTAAGAGTAAATTTGCAGGTGATGAGCAAGAGAATGTTGCAGAGGGAGATATCCTAAGAGATATTCAGGAAGTTTGGGAGGCAGCAACAATTGGGGAGGTAACGGATGAGGAAACATTGACAGCAGCAACATCAATGTTGGTAGCAAGAAGGGCAGTAACAACAACAACAACAAAGGCAGTTACAGCAGTAGAAATTGGAGGCAGCAGCAACGGGAAAAGTAATTTCCAGACAAGAAAAGTTGGACAAAGAAATTGAAAACATTAGAGAACTGATGATGAAAATGTCTCAGAAGCAGCAGACAGCAGCAAGAAAGCAGAGAAGTTTTAACAAAGGAAAGACAAGATCAGAATGTGAAAGTACAATTGGTGGTAAATTGCAGAACAAGATATGGAGACCCGGAGAAGTGCAATTGGAGAGTAATGCAGCTGTTGGATAGCAACAGAACAAAGTATGGGATCCAGGAAAACGAGGACTGAAGACACATGATCATGAGATCATGATCAATTTGAACCTTGGGAGTCTGATGCAGGGGCATTAGGCTCAAGGAATTCTTTGTATTTTTATAAGACATAGGGGGGTCTTATGTTTTTAAATTCTCATGTAATTATTAATATTTTCAATAAAATAGTGAGGAATTGTAAATGTTCTCCAACCATTAGAGAACATGAGAGGAAGTTGATTAGCTAGGAATGTGAAGAGTCAGTTTCAGTAAATCTAGGGATTTGGTCTAGATTTAGGAAATTGAGAAGTTTAAGGATTTTGTTGAGTTATTCAGGGAACTGAATTGATTCATCATCAATTTATATAAATGTGAGCATGCAAGAATAGAGGGGACAAAATTAGAGTAATTCAAGAGGCAGAGTAGTGAGGATGGAAGGGCCATTGAATTGAAGATCAGGCCACAGAGGAAGTAAGTTTGTAAGTAAATTAGTTTTAATTATACAGAGGAATTCAGAGTCAGATTGATTTTTGTATGTGTATTTCAAGTTGACTTGCAATTTGGGGGAATCGATCACTGAAAGGATCGATTCCAGTAAAGTAGTTAATTGCATGTATCAATTTAGATATGATAAGTTGGATGCATTCTGGAATAAATCGAATTTAGGTAATCACCGTTGAAGGGTGTTCGATTCTTTTTAAATGTCTGAGTTATTATATTGTGGAAGAAATTGAGCTATTAGTCTCTGCGTGAAGGGTTATGTTCCGAACGCGTCTGAATTCCCGTTCTAATCCTGTGAGAATGGAATGCGTATGAATTGAATACATGTGTGAAGGTTTCAATAAATTCGATGAGGTTTCAATCCTTTTAATGAAGGACGCATGCGATGTTAATTTCGACTATTGAATATGTTTGAGTTTAAATTGAACCTCTGCTTTGGTATGAAATCTGGTAGAGACCGACTGTAATACAGTGGAGTCTGATTTCAATAACATTGGAGCTTAAAATTGCAATTGAACATGTTTAATCTGCGTTGAACCCTATTTGACTGAAATCGATTGAAATCAATTTCCAATCCACAACGTTGAACCTGTGTGATAGCTCGAGTTGATGAACTGCGTTAAGGGGAATATGAATGCAGTGATGGTGTAGAAGACTAGAACTTCAATGGCAGAGCGATGGAGTAAGTATAGCAAGGGGGAATGGATCGATCTTGACTGGGTCGATGAAATGGAGTACGATTGTGTGAACCCAGAATGGCAGATGGAGTCTTGTGGATGTAGGGTTTGAAGGCTCAGAACTGTTTGTGAACCAGAACTGTGGAAACAGTAAATGAGGGTTTGAATGTCAAACCAGCGGTCTCATAAAGTGTTAAAATGGTAAGCGGAATCAAGAAAAAAAACATGATATACGCCAGCTATTGACACGTGCATTTGAGTGGTATTCTAATACCACCCATTTTGCATTTTTTTTGAACGTTAAAGTTTTGCTCTTGAAAAAATTTGAATTCCGTTAGATTTGCTTGGTGGATAGATCCAAGCGTGTTCACATTTCAAGTTGCGATGGAGTTAAGTGAGGTATGAGCCAGCGTTATTAGTTGTCGAACATTGAATGTGTGGGCCGAAAGTTCATGCACAGTGTATTGGTGAAACCAAAGTCAAACTTTGGTAAATCATAAGGTGAGAAGAGAGGATATTTATTTGATAGCTGGTACCTTGGGTTTTAATAAAATTCGATGGTTAAATTTAAAGTGAGAGCCAAATACTTGGCTAGTATTTAATTGCAATTTGAATAATTAATTCGGATATTTATGAGTGGGTTTGTAATATGGAATTATTCATGAGGTTTGAAGAAAGCTTCTGCAAATGAAATAACATTTGTTGAGTTTATTTGTTTTCAAATCAATGATTTGAAAAATGCAGCTTCTGCATGAGAGATTATAAACCTGGGTTGTGTATTTTTATAACCATCAGATGTGAAAGAAGAGGCTTCCGCATGTTGTGAATTTTCCTAGATTTAAAATTATTTGGGATAAATTTGAATTGCATTTTATATGCATTGAGGATGATGGAGAATGTGGGTAAGCAGGGTAACCTGCTATCATGCAACCATACATATCCCTGCAACTTTCTCTTTATGTATACAGGAAACATGAGTTAACTAAATCAAAGAAGAATAAAAAAAACATGCATACCTTTTATTTAAATTAGTCATATAGTCTTCTTCAAAATGCTCCCCATAGTGATGATGAGGCTTCATCATGCTAAAACTGTACTGGAAACTTCTACGAAGCTTGCCCTATATATTTGAGAGTAGAAAATGCCTGCAATATCATCATGGTCCTTTGTTTACCAGGTAAATAAATCTTCCCATGAAGTCATTCAATGGAGGATCTTTGAGTGACCCTCATTTTTTTACTATTATGTGCTATATGATTTCTATCTACTGGAAAATGTAACTAGGTTCGGTCTTCATTATACTTGAAGTAAAAAATGTAATATATTTGTCAAAATAAAATAATTTTATTATTGTTGAATTGAATTGTTAAGCATGGGTTTCATTCTTGGGTCAATGGTTATATGTCAAGCCAACTATTGATGCCTCGAAATTCGTTGCAATAAAATGGGGAATGACCACCCGGTCCGGACCTTAAAGAAGTTCCTTTTCCATTTGGAATGGTGGTTCCGACTGGTTTAAGTAGATCCAGTTACCTTCTCTCAATCTCCAATGGCTTAAAATATAACTTTTGTCTGCCAATGAAGAAGAGACATCAGATCATCCCTATTGTTGATTAGGCAAGAAAGTGATCCTTAAGCTAATTTGGGGCTCAACCAAGCCACAACTAAAGTTTTGTCACTTTGGGAAGAAGACTTATAGTAATGAAGAATAAAATTTAAATGCAAAATTATTCTAAAATGCAAGCAAAAGGAACTTTATCCTAATTCTATCTCAATTAGGCAGATATAGATCTAATCCAACTGAGAGCAAGATATTAAATGTTTGGGATTTAAATATATCTGGCTTATAATTCATTTCAAGTTAATGAAATAATTCAATTAATTGGCATTATGTAAACCAAAACATATTCCATTTAGAGACCTCTTAACTGAGATAATCAACCAACAAGATTTAGGAAGTAGTTCACAAAAATGATATTGATTGTTAAATCAATAATTCGAATAGTTAAACAATAATATGAGGAAATAGTTCACAACATATCACTCTTTGTTAAATCAGTATTTAAAAGACATATTTTTGAGTAAATAGTTACTCAGAAATCATAATTCAACCCATAAGATCAGAGATAAATAATAAAATATAATTGAGAAAAATTACTCATACTAACAATAGTGCACAAATATGAATAAAATGACACATTCCTACTATCATAAAATGAAGCAAGTATTTAAAATAATAGTATTAAAAATACCAATTTATTGAATCCATTTCTCTTGCTCTGGTCTCTAACAGTCCTTTATAATGCTTGAACTTCTTCTTTTTGAAACAAGAGCTGCAATAGTACAAACTCAATACAAACTCCGCTCTCCGTACATAATTCAACATGCAAAAGAAAAATGCTCAATAATCCCCATATGTGAGTTTTCTCTCCTCTACCCTACAACTCTAAAGCCTCTATACAATAGTGCCTTCAAGAATTCCTGAATTGCAGGGAAGAGGAGTCCCTAATACATTCTACAATCTACTATTTATAATATTTACAAAATAATTCCTCAATAGAAAGTTGTTGAAGAGTGGTTCTTCTCAATCAATTTTGATTGGTTGAAAATCATATTCTTAAATTGCTAGAGCCTTCTCATTGATTGAGATCTTCTTCTTATCATCTCTTCAAACTATTTCTCTTCAAAAACCAATCAATAATTGAATTAAAATGCAAATTGAAATCAAAATACTAAATATGGAATTAAATAATTGAAAAGGAAATCTGGGCTTTCTATTTATGTATGTGATGATTTAATTGGCCAAGGAGAGCATAGATGAATGAATCTGCACTCAGTAGAGGCTGTGGGCAAATAAGAATGCAAAAAATAAAACTCAGAAAATTGGTTTTGTTTAAAAATCCGGGATTATGCACCGGATTTTTAAACAAAACCACTTTCTTATTTATTTTTGCATTCTTATTTGCACTCAGTAGAGGCTGTGGGCAAATAAGAATGCAAAAAATAAAACTCAGAAAATTGGTTTTGTTTAAAAATCCGGAGCATGATCTTCTGGTGAATTTTAGACCCATTAAATGATCAAATCTAGTTTTGCAGCCATTTCAAAAATAATATCTATGGTTTTATCTATCCAACGAGAAGTCCTGGACCTCATTTGGCCAATTAAAACTCAATCTATGAGCTTACAAAGTTGCTATATTAAAATTTCCAAAATTTTGGAATTTGTATTGTTTGGGCTAAATATCAGAATTTTTTAATTAAAAGTCTAATCCTAAATTAGAATATAGTTTTTAATTAATTAATTGTAATTAATTGAAAAACTAAATTTCAGATGAACTATTAACATAAGTTAATTAATATAGAAATGATTTAGAAGAAATTAATTAAAATATAATAATATTATATTAATATTATAATTCGAATTATATTAAATTTATAATTATTATATAATTATTATAATATTGATATAATATTAAATTAAAACTTTAATTTACAAACCATTAAAATAAATCTAAATCAATACAAACTATTAGAATCAATTTCAGATCAATACATATATATAATTTGGAGATAATGGAGGAGTTAGTGGAGAGTAAGGTGAGTGGAAGGTGAGGTGGAGTGGAGTGGAGTGGAGTGAGGTGGAGGAAAGGAGATGTGAGGGTGATGTAAGGAGGATGAGTTGGGAGGCATAAGGAGTTCAATAGAAACCTTATAATAAAAAAACTTAACCTCTCGTATAAATCTCGAATTGCATAAATCTGAAATCACAAATTACATTTTTAAAATTGAGGTGCTTGAAGTGCTTAATAATTTTACGATATGTGATATCGCAATAACGCAATTACAATTTTTTATCGCAAAAATTTTTTGATCACATTTTTTGGAAGGAGGAGAAGAGATGTGAAGTGGGGCCCATGTGGGATTAACAATCCTACAAATTGGAGTATAGCCATTTTTCAATTTTGAGATTCTGGACTTAGAAGTTTGCTTTAAATTTAAAATATTGGAGTAAATTACCAAGATCTTGAAAAATGTTTTTGTCTATTGTGCAATTTAGCTGAGTCATTTTGTAGGACCATTAGTGAAAAATGAAAAAAACAGTAAAAATTAACTAAGAATTAATATTTACAATGAACGACTATTTTAATTGCGAAAAATAAAATATTATACATTTATTTACATTTTTTAGTCCAAGAGCAAATATGATCAAACTTCAAAGGAGTGCCATTTACAAACCGGTTGACCAAATGAGGCGAAACAAGTATAGGTGGAAAGATTGATAAAAATCGAATTCAATGAATCTATCATAATAGAAATCCAATAAAAATAAGAATAAAAATGACAAAATTATAGGATAATTAACTTAATGAAAATCATAAAAGGTGCTTAGCCGAAAATTAATAAAAGGGGTCCCCATTATTGAAGTAAATAATTCAAAAATGAGGGGTGTTGGGTTTTCCCTACAACATCTCCATTGAAGGCTTTAGGATTAATTCAAAGTCAATTTGTTGTTTGTACTCCTCCATTAAGTCATCCTCCTCTCCAAAGTCTTCAAGTTGGCCTCAAATAAATAATCTTCAAGTAGGTTTCCTCAAATATGTACATGTCGACCTAATATAAAGTCACACCTATTCAAAGTTTCATGTCAGCTCATATATGATAGACAAACCACTATATATACCAGTGCAAGGACTTCACACTTCATCATTTCAGAATCTCGGATAGAATTGCAGAGCTATCACAAAACTCGAATTAGTTGTAGGGTTCAGAGATCACAATGAAGTTAAGGGCTAGGTGCTTTTACAGACTAAAGGGTTCGGTCTTGCCACAATGATAAGGGCTCGAAGCAGCCACAAAAAGAAAGATCTTGTGTTGTCACTTCGTTCAAGTCACAGTCTCAATGATATCTCAGTTTGAGGTTCTTGGTGGTCTCGATGCACTGATGAGATCCCTATAATATTACAATGATGATGTCTTGGTGCTAACACGATGAATTGGATATCGACATGCTGACACAGTGAAAGAAACATCAAGGATGACTTAATGGAGGGAGTTTCTAGTCTAGTTTCTTGGTCATTTCATCTTGAATCTACCAAAGGAAGAATTTTGATTTGATTTTCCCAAAATATTGGGGTTTTTCCCTCATAGTGTGCCTACATCTTCTGTCCTCTTTTATTTTTTGTTTGGAATTATCCTTCATGAAAAGAAAAGAAAATTTAAAATAACACATAATAATAACGAACACAACACAAGATAATATCATAATAAGGGAAATTGTTTTAACTTCCACCTCTATGGATTTCCCAACATGGTATCAGAGTTATGGTCAAAGTCAAAGGTAGCTTGAAGAACACATATACAACCTTAAAGCACTCACAATTTTATCAAGATCCCTCAAGTTTCTACATCTCGGTAAAGGTTATATCTCACTCACACAGTTCAGAGAAAAGCTCACATAAATATCAAAAGTACAGGATTGGATGTCACAATTTAAGCTCTCAATAGTTCGATTTTAGGGAACAAGTCTTAGGTGCTATAAGAGAGATTAGAAGTTCGGAGAAGGACTAAGGTTCGGTGTCATTACAAGGAACTTAGATATGCTATCTATGCTTCCACAATTCGATATTATGTATACACAGTTCAGTATTATGCCTCCCACACTTCGTTATTGTTATAGGAACGATGATACTACAATTTAATGACTCCACAGATTCGATGATATGATACATGACTCGGTGTTACTACATATCATAGTTTGTGTACCATTTTGGTTCGGTGTTACTACAATAACCTCAAAACAGTTCGAATAAGGATTACAAAGATGTATTTTCGGTAGTCTCAAAAGCTATATTTCGGTGATATCCCAAGTAGATTTTCAGTGCTCTCATGTGACCTTAGTGATCTCATCTCGGTGACCTAATTTCGATGCAATTTCGGTGATATAAGTTGAAAAGAAGAAATATCAGAAACTCGCATATACCTTTCTCTGATGGAGTCTCAGTGACATAGTGAATTTTCTCGGTGTATCTACAATCTCGCTTCCATCTCAGTGCTATGATATTTTGGTATAAATCGCAGAGATGAAGCCATCCACAACACTACAAGGTATCACATCTTGGGTGCCATTTCAGTTCAAAGCCATCACAATGACTTCAGTTCGATAATATCACAGTGACATCAGTTCGGTGCTCTTAAGAAGATATATCAAGGATCTGAATACAAGCGCAAAGGTCCAACTTAAGGTAACTCAAGTAGCTATTATCAAAATTTCACATAAGGTGTCAAATCAGAGGAATGCAATTCACAAGGTACATATGTTCATAAGCATTTCAATTTGTATTATCTCTAATGGTTAATATGATCCCTGTATGTTCATAAGAATTTAAATTTGTATTATCTCTAATGGTTAATATGATCCATGTTTATAACTAGACTGGGATAAATATAGTACTCCTTAGATTAGAACCTTAATACTTGTTTTTCTGGAGTTTACAAATAATCTAGGATGTCAAATACAAGGTCCTACTGTTGATTGAAAGAATGAACAACTTATCATAGGATTCCACCCTCCATTATCATGTACTAGATCTAACTTAAAAATTTACATCATGTCCTTGGTATCACATATTGTGCTTGTAAGTATATAATACAGGTATAAAGGATGATGGCCTAATACAAAGAGTACACTTAAAGAAATCCTTACCATGTTTTCCAAGAACATCTCTAGGTATGTTTCAAACTATACACATTACAAGATTCTCTTAAAGGTATGATCATCTTATTTTTGAAGTTTGCATTACATTACTAACATCATTATGTCTAGCTATCATGAATCATAGAGATTATTGTGTAGGGTGATTCATCTCTCGATAAATCTACCTCCCTCATATTCTTAATTGACTTTATAGAACCCTAGACAGGTTCTCTGAAAAACCCTAACCCAAGGGTATGCTGAAAAAGTGTGAAACCCTAACTTGCTTAGGATTATTGCGAAATTCCATTTGAAGTTTTTGTTGATGATGTTATGTTTGGGATTTCGGTATGATCATGAAATATTAACTTGTTAGGGATGAATAATGTTTTCCTGAGATCCTAACACTTTGAAATTTTGGAATAGTAGGGTTTGTTGTGTTATGAAACCCTAAATATTTGGGGTTTGGTTGGGTCTATAAGCAAAACCCTTGTTATATATTTAGAGTCTTAGGAATGAAACCCTGGGCATCTGTCCATCGGTTCAAACCCTAGCTTGGTCTAGGTTGGTATATGTATAACATTTTAATATTGCATGACATATGATGTGCTTATGATATGTTGTTGAATTCCTAGATATATGTGTTGACCTAAATGTTAATGTTCATGAGTACTAAGGTTTGGAAATAAACCCTAGTCAAATTTTGATGGTCTACGATGATGTTTTGTAAATATATGGTTTTGCATCTAAACCATAGTAGTAATTAAAATTCTCTAGTATGTGTTATATGAAAATATGGAATCTCTGAATCTATATAGTGATTGTTGAGAATTTGAAGATGAAAATCTAGGGCGAAATATTAAACTCTAGTAGATGTCAGTCACGATGTTGATTAAGAGGTGACTATTGAAGCTCATGTATGAAATCTAGGACATGTATGGAATCTTTGTAAGGAGTCTAACATATGCATTCTGAAAGTTGTTAGATTTGATTTGTTTCTAGGGTTTGTTATATGAGAGAAATTTTCATTGAAAGAATATTGAAACCCTAGATATAATGAGCTTTATATCTTGTTGAGTTGTGGATGTAATTTAGGGTTTGTAACTAGCCCTAGAAAAAAAATTGAAGTATTGGAAAATGTAACTAGGTTCGGTCTTCAATGTACTTGAAGTAAAAAAATGTAATATCTTTGTCAAAAAGAAAATAATTTTATTATTGTTGAATTGACTTGTTAAAGAATGGGTTTCATGCTTGGGTCGATGGTTATTTTTCAAGCCTCCATTGAAGGCTTTAGGATTAAGTCAAAGTTGATTTGTTGTTTGTACTCTTCCATCAAGTCATTCTCCTCTCCAAAGTCTTCAAGTTGGCCTCAAATAAATTATCTTCAAGTCAGTTTCCTCACATATGTACATGTCGGCCTAATATAAAGTCACACCTCTTCAAATATTCATGTCAGCTCATATATTATAGAAAAACCACTATATATACTTGTGTAAGGACTTCACATTTCATCATCTCAGAATCTAGAATAGAATTGCAGAGCTATCACAAAACTCAAATTAGCTGCAGGGTTCAGAGATCACAGTGAAGTTAATTGTTAGGTGCTTTTACAGAGTGAAGGGTTCGGTCTTACCACAATGATAAGAGCTTGGAGCATTCACATAAATAAGGATATGGTGTTGTCACTTCGTTCAAGTCACGGTCTTGATGATATCTTAGTTTGAGGTTCTCGGTGGCCTCAATGCAGTGATGAGATCCCTACAATATTACAATGATGGTGTCCCAGTGCTGACACAATGACTTGGATCTCAACATGCTGACACAGTGAAAGAAAAATCAAGGATGACTTAATGGAGGGAGTTTCTAGTATAGGATCTTGGTTGTCTCATCTTAAATCTATTGAAGGAAGAATTTTGACTCGATTTTCCCCAAAGAGTGGGGTTTTTCCTTGGCAGTGTGCCTACATCGTGTGTCCTCTTTTATTTGTTGCTTGGCATTATTCTGGATGATAATAAAAGATAAATTGAAAGAACACATAAAAATAATGAACACACCACAATATAATGTCATAATAAGGGAAATAATTTTAATGGCCACCTCTATGGATTTCTCAACACTATCAATGCATCAGGCTTTCGTATAACGAGTTTTCCAAGAAATCTTCTTCACCAGGAAATCATACATAATTCTTTATATCAGAGTGCCCAAGGATCCAAATTGATTACCAGGTTTACCATTTACAAAGTCCTTTATAGTTCCCTCCTCTCATTGTGTTTGCCAAAAACATAAGATCTTCTTTACTTATCCTTCTTCCTTCTTTTCTTCATGATGTACCTGCAACATTTATTGTCAAACACAACCAAGAAAATATATGAAACCATGATGTCCATTAGTCATTCTAGGGTTTCCATGGAATCTAAGAGGATGGAATCCTAGGGTTTTCAGGTACAAACCCTATATCATGAGACGAGATGTCATTTAAAACTAACCATCCTCATCGATCATTACTAGCGCTTATGTTATATGTCCTAGAAATATAGATATAGGGTTTATATTAGGGAACACACAACTTAGGATTAGGGTTTTCTCATTTCTAAGGTTTCTCATGAACCATCTAGGGATTACAATCTACCTTTAATAATGGAAACAATATACCCTATAACCACATAAGAAATTAAACCTAAACCATCTTTTGATAGACCTTTAAAAAATAAATATGTTGTACATACCTTATGATTGCTTACCTTTGTAGTTCATGATTATAGAGGCTACCACAATGCCTATTGTTGGATACCATGCTCTCTTAATTGTTCATCAAGATTGAAGACTTTAGATTTGTTCATAAATGTACTATTTCTTGGAGATGACATATTCCTTGTCATGCTAGTAAAACCTTGTAGGTGTAGATTGCTTCTTCCTTTGAGATATAGCAAAGGATTTTCATAAAATCACTAATGTAAGACAATCTCCTTCCACTTCTTGGAGTTTAACATTGTAGACTAGATTCTAGATCTAGTTGATTATATAACCTTCGAATAATTTATATTTTTCAAGGGAGATAAAATTTGTATGCTTCCAAGTAGACTTCAGATTACCCTCTGCTAGGGCTTTCAAAAAGAAAATTTGATGTGTGGGTACTGAATCAATCAACGAGTGTACTTAGAATAACTTCAAGGGTGATACTTAGGATTTGACTTCAACTATATATATATATATACCCTTGCTTTAGAATGATGAATTTGTAGGCGAAGAAACTATAGGAACACATCAATAACTGGAGTTGACTTATTCTCACACTGTCCAAACCTTGAAGACTAAATATATGAATGCTCATAATTATATTCTTCTCCACATGGATCTTGTTGACTTCTTTATGTGACTGTTCCAACTCATAACATATGTAAATATACTACATTGTCATGGATCCGATACCATAGTAGGTATGCATCACCTTATGGTTCTAATGCCACTGTATATGCATGCAACGCTCTACCATAATGCACATATATTTTAGTTTCTCGACTTTCTCCATCAAAGTTATTGAGGAAACTTCTTCTATCCTTCCAAATAGGCATCTAACTATTGTGAGAACTAATTCACGTAGCATATATCCTTCACAAACATGCTTACGACTTCAACTTCTTTGAGAATATGATAGACTTGGGTTTCATTCATGCATATGTACAAAGAATGAGACTTCATAATTTCAGCTTCTTCACTAGAAAGCCTTTTAGGGCTTTTGAAACAAGATTTATGCTAATAATTTTATTACTATTACCTAGAATCTTGTGAGGAATCTGTCTTGGTATTCAATGATACTTATGCTCAGAATTTTGATTCCTTTGGTGACTGACTTTGTAGGGCTTCTAATGTAGGACTTCTACACAAAACCTTTTAGTGATGTTGTAACTTTATGACAAGCCTTTCAATAAAGCCTATAAGGTATTTATGTAACTTGAGTTTGAATGAGTCTTTTGCTAATGTGAGGGATGATCAATGTCCACAAGAAAAAATCTCAAACAAAGATCTGAACTTCTAAGGTTTGGATTTTTGTGATAACATTTTGAATTCATCTCCTTACCATGGTGTTTTATTCCTCGTCTTTTGTGCCTAGAGATGCGCTAACCATTATATAGATCTCGGTCTTTCAAGAGAAACGAAATTAACCTTCCGGTCCTCCAAAACAGAGCTCCTCACACCCTCATACTTCTTGTGTAGATTTGTGGCCTTATTACAGTGGTTAGGACTTGCAAAAATGCCCAAAATTTTGTTAACCTCGCCTTCACAAGTTCATACTAGGGTATTTTCTCTTCTTGAGATGAGATGGAGCCAATATGATCTTATTTTATGCCCTCTCTTCAAAACCCTAGCTTTCATACCATGTTGAGAAATCAATAGGGCTACAATGAAGTGATTTTTGTTAGATTTGATAATTGATTGTGATATTCTTTTACTTTTGTTTATTATTAGCTTCTTCTTGTGTTATTATTATGTTTTTCTTATCACTAAACAACCACCAAAACATGAAGATCCATAGTACAATGTAGGTTTCTAGTGTTAAAATATGAAAATTCTATGCATAAATTTAAAATTTCTTTGTAGAAACTTGAAAGTTCTATGCAGAAAAATTTATGTACTTGCAAAAAATTTGATGTACTTTGTAGAAAATTGAATGGAACTGAATGTAATTTGCAGAAAATTGAATGGAATTGAATGTACTTTGCAAAAAGATAAATGTACTTTGCAGAAAAATGAATTTACTTTGTAGAAAGTTGAATTTACTTTGCATAAAATTGAATGTAATTTGTAGAAAAATTAATGTACTATGTTGTTACAATTACTTAGAATGCATATTTCTTCTTCACAACTTTTCATATCAACAATTTTAGATAGAACGTAAACTTAAGGATCATATAAAGACAACCAAGCACAAATATGAGACACTAAGAGTTAGGTCCAATGACTAGGAGAAAATCCAGAAGGGGAAAACCCAAATGATTCTTTTTATATTAGATTTTTTCAATTATTCATCAAAGTAGAGAGAGAGAGAGAGAGAGAGAGAGAGAGAGAGTGAATAAAGTCACAAATGTTTGATCAACTTGCAGCTGAAGTTTTCTTTCTCTTTGCTTGAAGATATCCTCTTTCTCTTGATTAGATCTTGTCCTTCAAACTTACTCCAACTCTTCCCTTTCTCTTCCTCTTCACTTGCTCTCACACTTCTCTTGCACACACTCAATTGTAGCTCTTCTTCTTCACATTGACCACACTACTCTCAACTCTCACTTTCTCTTGCTTAAAAAGATGAGAAAGGAGAGGAGCTACAAAATGGATTCATTCTTGAGCCAATAATAGGAGAATTGAATTTCATGAGGGAGGAGTTACTTGAGGATAAGTGTAACTCATCCCAAGAATAAAGAGAGAGGTACAATTGTCCTAAGGAGGTACAATTCGAATTAGGGAGAGAGAGAGTTACATTTGGACATAAGAG
The DNA here is from genome assembly GCA_034641835.2 of Pinus albicaulis. NCBI lineage: Eukaryota > Viridiplantae > Streptophyta > Pinopsida > Pinales > Pinaceae > Pinus > Pinus albicaulis. The sequence goes on along the minus strand of CM076577.1, from coordinate 244,809,203 downwards.
AATATTTGGTGAGAGTTACAAATCAAATTGAATGAGGGAGTTACAAGTGCATAATGAGAAGTTACACTTTTTCCATACATTGAATTAGAGAGGGAGAGTTAGATTCTCTTAAGTGCGGAGTTACTATTTTATTCCAAGAGAGAGGTTCGATTTTCCAACTAAGAGATTCTCAATTTAATTTACTTATTCCATGAGAGAATTCATTTCATTAATCCATTAAAGGTGAAAAACTTTAGACTATTTTATAAATAATAGTACAATAATAATAATAATAATAATACTAGTAAGGATAACAATATTAATTCTTGACTTGTATAATCATGATCGATTTGATTTTAAAGTGGATTCCATAAGATGAGATTATCCTTGATCATTTAGACATGACTTTCTATTTTTTGGGAAGTCACTTCCAAATTGAGATGTGACTTACTATTTTTGGAAAGTAATATTAGAATTGTCAGATGAAATTTTATTATAGGTGGTTCAAACAAAACCGAAAGATATGATTTCTTCTAAGAGAAATTCATCTCTGAGCTGCCCAATTTTAACACTCCCTCTCATCTAGGGAGGAATTTATTTTTGCATCAAAGGTCATTGCTTCCTCTGATCTCTTTCATTCATCTCAATTCAACTCTGCTATGTAACACTTGTAACAATGAAGTCACAATATAATGAAGAAGCATCCACTTGACACATATTTGGAAAGGAAATAACCATCGCATGTCACATAGATATGGATTACACTCAACCAAATTTTATATAAAAAATTAGGTGATAGAGCACAAACATCACATAGACAAGACGCAAACAAGTCACACATACAATAATAAAAAAAACCAAGTGTAAAGTGTTGGAACACCTACATCCTAGACAAGTCACACAAACAAGTATCACTACACCTATTGGCCAGATAGGTGTCTCTTCCCACGTCCTAGATTATGGGTCAGATGCATAATGAGGGTTACTCTTGTGGCACACACTACATAAGAGGTCCCTCATCCTCAGGATATTTTCGTCATCATTACCTAATCCTGTGGGCTCTGGCAGGGAGGACAGGTAGCTTAGTGTTCTCGATCAGCTGTGACCACTTCCCTGAAGGGTCACATCCATAATTTCAAGTTGCTCTCTAAAAACCAAGAACTTTCCTTTCTGTAAAGGCTTGGTAATAATGTCAGTTGTTTGATCATCAATGGAGATGTGATGGAGCCTCACTGCTCCTCTCTGAACCATATCCTAGATATATTGATACTTGATCTCAATACGCTTGTACTTTTCATGTAACACAATTTTTTTTGCAAGATGAATCCCACTCTTATTGTCACAATATATAATTGTTGTTTCTGGAACTTGCTCAAATAGTTCCCCAAAAAGCTTCCTCAACAAAACTACCTCACAGTTGGCCATGCTAGCAACAATGTACTCAACTTCAGTTGTAGTCAGTTCAACAAAATTATGCTTTCTGCTAATCCAAGAGATCATGGAAGATTGCTAGCTAAAGCAATGCCTAGAAGTACTCTTTCTATCAGCGAAGTTACCAACCCAATCAACATCAGTATATCCATGAAGTCTTACATTTTTAGCAGTTTATTTCAATCCTAGATTGATAGTTCGATGTAAGTATCTAAGTACATGTTTTGAAACAATCCAGTGGGCATGAAAGGGATCGATCATATATTGACTTAAAGTGTTTACAACAAATCATATGTTAGGCCTATTGTTTACCAAAAACATCAAAGAAACAATGAGCTATCTATACTCTGTGGTATTTTCCAGACTAGAAACTGCAACTTTGCCACATAATTTCTTAAAGTTGATTTCCATAGGAGTTTACATGGACATTCATTCTACCATAGAAAATATTTCAAGAAGCTTAATGACATATTTTCCTTGAGAAAGATAAATTTCACAAGGTCTTTGCTAGACCTTTAGACCTATAAAGTAATGCATTAAACCAAGATATTTCATATTAAATTCAGAATCTAGCTCTCTCTTACACTAGAGGATAAGAGGTTCTCCTCCAATAAAGAATAAATTATCAACATACAATACCATAATCAAAGGTATACCTTGGATTGTCTTGAAGTAGAGGTTTGAGTCTGAACTACTTCTTATGAAACCAAACTTTATTAGATAGCTATCAATGTGAGCGTACCAAGCTCTTGGAGCTTGATTCATACCATATAATTATTTCTTCAGTCTGCATACATGAGTTTCCTTGTCATGCTCTTCAAAGCCTTGTGGTTGATCTACAAATACTTCTTCCTTAAAGCAACCATGCAAGAAAGAAGTTTTCACATCCATTTGGTGAAGATTCCATCCATGGCTAGCATCTAAGGCAACAATAGACCGAATAGCGATATATCAAGCTACAAGTGCAAAAATATTGTCATAATTTATTCCCTCTTTCTGAAAGAATCCTCTAGGTACAAATCTAGCCTTATATTTTTCAATACTATGATCCACACCATGTTTAATCTTAAACAACCATTTGGAAGTGACAACAAATTTACCTTGAGGTCTAAGAACCACTTCCTAGACATCATTTTGGATAATGGAATCATATTTTTCAGTCGTGGCATCTTTCCAGACTTGTTCTATTGCAACTTATTTAAAGGTGTATGGTTATGCTTGAATGATGTTGCTCATGGAAACATCATACCTTTGAAACCAACTTGGCTTCTTAATTTCTTTGAACTCTCCTCTTGGGGCAATATGTTGTTCAACATCTTGCAAGGTATCTTGCAGCCATAGTGGTATCTTTCTTGTAAGAGGAGCATGTGGTGGAGGATCTAAAGGATCCAAACCATTGGATTATTAGTAAGCTCATTCTCAGGTTTCAGTTCAGACTCAGATGTAAGCTCTTTTTCATTAACAACTTGTCCTTCAACAATGACATGAGGAGGAGAGTCTCTTGATTTTCTAAGAGACTCTATATCTTCATCAAATTTTATGTCTATGTTAAACTCTATAGTTCTTTGACCAGGTACATAAATTCTATAAGCTTTTGAATTATCACAATAACCAACAAACGTACCTTTCTTGCACAAATCTTCCAGTTTGTTCATTTTCTCTTTCGACACATGTAAGTACACAGAACAACCAAAGATTCTCAAATGAGTGACCTCATGCCTTTTACCAGTGAAGACTTCTTCAGGAGTCTTATTTTCTAAGGTTTGGTGAGGAGTTCTTTTTTGCACATAAACAACAATATTTGTAGCTTCTCCCCACAAAGCCTTCGGTAGATTTTGATCATGCAACATGGATCTGACTGCTTCCATAATGGTTCTGTTCTTCCTCTCAGCCACACCATTTTACTGTGGATTGTATAACACAATGTTTTCTTTCTTTATTCCAACATCTTTACAAAGATCATTAAACTCATTGGAGGTGAGCTCTCCCCCATTATTATATTGGAAATATTTGATTAGTTTTCCTATTTGATTTTCAATCAAAGCCTTGAAATATCTAAACATTTCAAATGCTTCCCTTTAAAATATATATATATATATATATATATATATATATATATATATATCCGTGTTTTGCGAGAAAAATCATCAACAAAAATCATGAAATACAAGTAGCCACCAAGAGAAGTAACGTGCATAGGTCCACATAAATCAGAATGCATGAGTTGAGGTACCTGACTAGTTTTTGTTATTCTTGAAGGGAATGGCCTCTTTATACGCTTTCCACTTGCACATCTTGGGAAAACTCCTCCATGATCCATTATGATCTCAGGCATTCCATAAACCATCTTCCTTACATGATGCAAGGATTTATAGTGAAGGTGAGAAAATCTTTCATCAATAAAAATCATAAAATACAAGTAGCCACCAAGAGAAGTAATGTGCATAGGTTTGCATAAATCAGAATGTATAAGATGAATTACTTGACTAGTTTTTGTTCTGCTTGAAGGGAGTGGTCCCTTTATATGGTTTCCACTTGCACATCTTGGGAAAACTCTTCCATGATCCATTATGATCTCAGGAATTTCAGAAACCATCTTCCTTACATGATGCAAGGCTTTATAGTGAAGGTGAGCGAATATTTTGTGCCATAGCTCACACTAAAGATCGATATCATGGACTAATGCATGAATGGGTTTACCATTAACTTTATAAAGCCCTTCATATATTTATCTAAGAGTGAAGGTTTCTCTCATACTCGAGTTCAAAATCCAAGTTAGAACTTTTCCATTAATAAAAGAAATTTTCATTCATTTATCTTCTAGAGAAGATATGGATACAAGATTCTTTTTCAAATCAGGTACATACAAAACTTCTTGTAGAAAAATAGATTTGCCATCATATAACTAAAATGAAACTGAACCATAACTTTTAACTTGGTGAGAAAAATTATCTCGAAGGATAAAATTTAAATTAATCCCCCTTTCAACTAGATTAGAGAGTGTTTATTTGTAACCAGTAAAGTGTTTGGAAGCACCACTATCAACTAACCAGCTCACAAATGAATCTGCAGAAGAAGAACTGGAAAGAGCATAAAAAAAAAAAAATATTTTGATTGAGTTTTCACTGCATTATTTCTATATCTTAGATTTCTTGTTTCTTTAGGATTCTCTTTTCTTTGATTTTGAGAAGAGCCTTTTCTATAATCAAATTTGTTTTTGAATCTATGTGCTCTTATTTCTTTAAAATCATGAGCAAAGTGACCATGTTTTTTACAGTTAAAGCATCTAACTTTTTACATGTCTAGATTCCCTTTATTTGATTTGAAATCAAATTTCTTTTTCTTACCTTTTTTTCTCTTGTCATATGATGAAATTTCAGTAGGTTCTCCTTCTTCATGATGTGAAATTCTCCTCTAGAAATCATTCTGGACTCCTCTTGGATACATTTTCTCAAGAGCTCATCAAATGTGAGAAAAGCCTCCAAGTGCAATCAAAACCATTTCTTTGTCGGGTACAATTTCATCAATTGTTAACAGTTGATTCCTGATTTTGGTCATTCTCAGGAAGTATGCTTGAACCATCTCTCCTCTATTCATATTGATGTTCTTCAACTGATTCTTCAAGGAAATAATCTGATTCATGTTACTAATTTCTCATGCCAATTACTTTGTCATACTTTTTTTAGCTTTCTTCAATCAGAAACTTAAGTTATGAGATGATCACTAAGAGAATCAAGGATAATTTTTCTAGCTTTGATTTCACCCTTTTGATATTTGGATTTGACAACAATAATTATATTCTCTAGTAGATCAACTATTGTGTCTTCAATATACTCCAAAAATGTGTGTTCTTCAAGAGTGATATGTACCCTTGTTTTCCATGGACCAAAGTTTCAAGCATTATTCATCTTCTCCTCTATCTTGAAGTAGGACAAAGTCATCTTAGCCATAAAGCTTTGACAGCAAGTGGGGTATCTTCAGGATATCTATGATCTCCTTAGACTTGTCTTCACCAAGGCTCTAATACCATGTTTAAATTTGAAATTTTTATGCATAAATTTATTTATTTTTTTGCATAAACTTGAAACTTCTATGCAAAAAAATGGAATGTACTTGCAGAAAATTGAATGTACTTTGCATAAAATTGAATGGAACTGAATGTACTTTGTAGAAAGCTGAATGTACTTTGCAGAAAACTGAATGTACTTTCCAGAAGGTTGAATGTACTTTGTAGAAAACTAAATGTACTTTGCAGAAAAATGAATTTACTATGTTGTTACAATTAATTACAATGAAAATTTCTTCTTCACAATTTTTCAGATAAAAAATTGTAGATAGAACATGAATTTAAGGATCATATGAAGACAAAAAAACACAAATATGAGACACTAAGAGTTAGGTCCAATGACCAAGGAAAAACCCACAAGAGGGAAATCCAAATGATTCTTCTTCTATTAGATTTCTTCAATTGTTCAGCAAAGTATATATAGAGAGAGAATGAGAATGAATAAAGTCACCAATGTTTGATGAACTTGCAGCTGGAACACTCTTTCTATTTTCTTGAATATCTCCTCCTTCTCTTGATTACATATTGTCCTTCACACTTGCTTCAACTCTTCCCTTGCTCTTACTCTTCACTTACTCTCACACTTATCTTGCACACACTCAACTCTAACTCTCCTTCTTCATAATGGACATGCTACTTTGAACTCTCACTTTCTCTTGCTTAAATATATGAGAAATGAGAGGAGTTATAAAATGAATTCATTGATTGAGCTAGTAATAGGAGAATTGAATTCCATGAGGGAAGAGTTACTTGAGGAGAAGTGTAACTCATCCGAAGAATAGAAAGAGAGGTACACTTGTCTTGAGGAGTTACCATTTGAATTATGGAGATAGAGAGAGTTACATTTATATATGAGAGAATATTTGGTGAGAGCTACAAATCGAATTGAATTAGGGAGTTAGAAATGCATTTAATGAGGAGAAGTTACATTTTTTCCATACATTGAATTAGAGAGGAAGAGTTCAATTTTCTTAAGTGTGGAGTTACTATTTTATTCCAAGGGAGAGGTTCTATTTTTCAAGTAAGAGACTCTCAATTTAATTTAATTATTGCATGAGAGAATTCATTTTTATTAATCCATTAAAGGTGAAACACTTTAGACTATTTTATAAATAATAATATAATAATAATACTATTAAGGGTAAACAAATTATTTCTTGACTTGTATAATCATGATTGATTTGATTTTAAAGTGGATTCTATATGTCGATATTATCCTTGATCATTTAGACATGACTTCCTATTTTCGGAAAGTCACTTCCAAATTGATATGTGACTTACTGTTTTTGGAAAGTCATATTAGAATTATTAGAAATGAAATTTTATTATAGGCGGTTCAATCAAAACCGAAATATATGATTTAGTCTAGGAGAAATTCATCCATGAGCTGCCAAATTTTAACAACTAACCAGGGCCAAAACCTCTCCTAGAGAGGAAAACCCACAAAAATATCATCTTCTTATAAATTCAATTAAATGAAGACTTCCAAGACCTAGACCCAATAATAACCATCAAAAGACAAGCCAACCATCCTTAAAAAATTCTCTGCAAGTTTGATCCTGAAAGAATCTTAGTCTACTCCAAGAATCTTGCACGTGTGAGTTGTAGAGACACCTAAAACAAAAAAAACATGTCCCTTATTTTCTTCACTTCCCTCCTGGATACTTCACTCCTCTTTCTTGCTCTCCATCAGATCAGAAAACTTCATGCTTGTGTGTATGTCTAACTAGGTCAAGATCTCCTCTTTATATATGCTTCTTGAGGTTTACATTAGGCCTTTTTTTAGGTTGACATGTAGGTTGGCCGACTTGTTATTTTGGTGGCTTATAGACTCATTTGTTATACAATTATTTTTTTCTTTTCTTGACATAAGAGCCCTTCAAGGGACTTTACATTATGAATTTGACTTTTGACTTGACACAATAAATCCTAAAGCACACAATTGGTGTTTGACCTATAATGGGCAAGAGACCAATTAAATAAATAAATTTTCTTTTATACAATATTTTCCTTTTCTTTCTTTTGACAAGTACAAATATTACACCAATTCATGACTCATACAATTATGAAAACTAACACTACTTACATTTCAACACCTTTTATGTGTAGTGGGTCTCATACTTAAGCTTTTGGACTTTATCTCAAGAAGTATGATATTTTTCTATAACAGGTCCTAACCTCCCTAACCCCTAAGTAGATAGAATAATATATTATTATGTAAAGGAGGCCATCATATATATATATATATATATATATTGCTAGTTTGTTCACAAACCAGTGGGAATAACCTGTGGCTTGAGGATGTGCAACTCATGGGAATTTAAGTTATCAAAATAACCCATGAATCACACCCATATTGGGCCACACCAACCTGTATTCATGGATGGATTTGTGCCCATGGGGTTTTGAACTAGTGGCTATTTCACCATGGAGTGTCTTAATGGAACACCTTGTCACTCTTTTCTATATGCCTCACATGATTTTCAAAAAGGAATTGGTGGTGAGATTTGATCCACTTATGTGTGCACTGGTTAAGAGACCATTAATATAAATATATAGGTGCAACCCCACATTCAACCACTACCTTAAGTTGTCACCATGCCTTTTAGAATAAGTAGACCTCATAAGATTTGAACCTTTCCTAATGGGGAAAATCTCCTCACTTGTCACCTTTGGATCCAACCCCTTTGGGTGTAAAGAAGACCATAAATACTAAATAAGGCATGTAGGAATGTGAACACAACTATTGTAAAAGGACTAACTAGAAGGTTCTACCTACAAGAAATTTCTTTTTCCATAATGTACTTAGTAGCTATAAATTAGTATATAAGGACATAGAAGCATTGTAAAATATGCCTTGGATAATTATCGTAATTGAGCTTTGCTCTAATGGAGGTTCCCCCTTGAAGAGACAAGTGAAAAATGTGATCTTAAAAATAAAGGTATTCTATTTTGGTTTATGTTAACTTTGTGCTCACTATTTTGATTACTTTCTATGAAATATTTCGGAATGCTTTTTGCATCTATGCTGTGAGTATTTCTATTGAGTATATTACAAGTCATTGTAATTAGAGCGCTTTCCTCGACCATTCTTAGAAATGAATTCAAACTAGAGATGCGTTTCAACATCTAGAAAGAAATACACTGATTCATCATTAAGTGAGTAAAACTTCTATCAAGGAAGAATACACACAAGAACTACACATGGTTTTCCCTTGTTGGAAACCCCTGTAATCCTTGCTTGCACCCTTTTGAGTAGTACTGCATCAATCAACACTTGTACATTGAATTTCACTTCCACGTACCCTTGAATATATTGAAACTCTTATAGGTATCTTGAGACCAACCCCAGATTAGTCGCTCAACCACTTGACTAATATAGTGGCCCTGATAACAACACTTGAGAAGATGTTGTTATGTACCAGGGTAATTGGGTAGTACAACTAAGGGGATGATTGATCTTCCATAGAGCCTTGAGGTATTGGGCTTAGTACTATGGTTGGAACTTCGTAGTATATTATAGAGCTATAACACAAGGAAAACCATTGTACATAAGACCCTTCAAGCCTTAATCATTGTTTTTTCAGTTCTTGGAAATTTAATTACTGCATATTGATTGCAAAATTCATACAAATTTGTTAATATTCAAAATTTGGGCATTCTCTCAATGCAACACTATTCAACTTAAAATATTACGTAGCATGATAAAAAAAGATATTTTAAAGTGGATCCAATGACACCCTTATTTGGGACATGATAGCCACCCATATTGGGTGATCCCATGATTTCTCCTATCATCTCTTTTACCCACCAGCCAACAACCCATAACAACCACTAGTAGTCAATGACAATGTCCCATTCATATCCCTACCACATGCATCAGTCATATGTTTCCATGCCCATCTAGAAAAAGCACATGTTGGAAGGCAAAATTCTAATCAAAAGTTACTTTTTTCATTTTGTAATCAGGTGCTTATGTTTGTTTGTATTCTGGCATTTTACATGGATTATGGGATAAATTCGAAGAAATAAGGGTTTCAGTTATGATATTATTCCCTCACCTTTAAATAGGGGTTAGTTTTCAATTTCACCTCCGAGACTCACTCCTTGCAAGTCCATCTGCCTTCGTCTACCTCTTCAAGCTACTCACACCTCCTCTCAGCAATTCTTCCAACAACTGGAAGTGAAATACTGCTCCTCCTACACTCTTTAGGGAATTGGTTACTTGCATTAGTTGAATATGACCTCCTTGCTAGAAAACTTGGCCTCCCTTCCATACACTGGAATTCTAGAAAACCTCATGAGAATTTCTTCGGAAATTATCACTACTCAAAACCTTGCTACTACTCTTTCTGGTTAAAACTGTGCCTTGCTCTTTGCAACTAGCGAATTTTCATTGCCTCCCTTTGTGTCTTATGTCTCGTGTCTTCCTCTGGTTCAATTGTGCCCTTGCTGAATCACTCCAACTAGGTAGTCGAACTGCTCAAATATTGTGTATTCTCCAACCCCATTGACCCTGCTCTTATAATATCATGTTGATCAATCAATGGCCATGATATAATCACAATCGATGGCTAAGATAATCTTGATCTCATCAAGTGAATTTTCCAGAAGTCTCTAGAGCATAATCGACTTCCCTTAATCAATCTAATTTAATTAACCAGTTTTCCTAAGTTATACTTAGGAATTATTTAATTATTGGCTAATTAATTTAATTAAGGTGTTTCTAAGGCATTTCTTGTGAAACATTTTCTAGGTTATGGAGATATTGTGTTCCTTAGCCTCTTATACACCATAGATACTAGTAACAGATGTTTGTTGCTACCAAAAACTAACACTCCCTCTTAGTGAGGAAGGTGTTCTCCACTACTCCCATCTTATCCTTGAAATAGAAAAAATTTTCCTTACCCATTGCCTTCATGAGAATATCTGCATCGTGTTGATATGTGGGAACATGTTGTAGCTGAATTAATCCACATTGTTCGTGTCTAACATTTGTGATACAATTGATTGCCATAAATTATTAAACCTCCGGTATATTTCATTTCTTCACTTATGTTAGCTAATCTGACCTCCTGGAAGTAACTTGGCCCCTCCAAATCAATTAAGCCTCCCTCTGAGACCTTAAATTGACCTTTGTAGTTGCATACCAAAAAATTACTGCATACTCTCCAACAAACTCGCATTATAGGGAAAATAACCTAACCTCCACTAGAAACCGAACCATCAAATTGGAAATTGCTTCTCCTCTACAAATGATATGACTAGAAAATTACCTTATTTCCCCGACAACTCCCTCTTCTTCAGTCAGATCACACTATCAGAGAGATTGCATACTCTCCCTTGAAAATAAAATAGATCTGCCTCTTCCATTGAGAAATTAGAAATCTCTATGAATAAAATCCCCCAACAATAATTGTTCACCATGTTATTATTGCGCTATCCTGATTCACTTGCTACACACTATAGTTGAACCAATTTGTGCTTCCATTGCACTACTCTAGTCTCACACTGTTGATGCCCCTGCAATGCCTCTGTGTTTCTGCTATCATTGCAATAGCGAGTCTCTATCTCATTTCTACTTTGATACTTGGGCTCTTGTAGCAAAGGTAATGGTCCAACCTCAGAATGAAATACAACAACTGGATTTGATCTATTGGTCAAGCCTTCCTTGTCTTGGTCTAGATCTCCTTGTTGCTCCTTCCTCATGTTATCACTCTACCAGATCTCTAAGGATGAGAAAGAGTCCAAATAGAGGTAACCACTGACCAATATTTTAGCTTGGTAGCTAGCCCTACCAAACCGGAGAGGGCTCTCTCCACAAAATCACAACCAAGAGGGTTGGATGAATTAGGGTTTTAGGCTAGGTATAAGTACAAGGGTTTGTTTATTTGATTTTAGGTTGTTGGATGAGTGAATTAGGTCAAAGAGGCTAGGTAATGGAAAATAAGATTAAAGTTGCTGAGATTCAATGGGGAAAGGTAGGTAGGAAGGCTAACAGTTTAAGGTTTTAGGGTGAGATGGATCAGACCGATGAGGAGCTAGAAAGAGCAAGGCAAAGCATGGATTTTTTCTAAACTGAAGAAGATGAACAAATTATGAATATTTTCCCAAAACAAAGCATGAAAGATGTATTCTGATTATCAACTTGAAAACCAGCATATAATAGAGATGAAATGGATCATGAAACAAAACATTCATACATATGTGACATAAGAAAAAACTATGCTAAATTTCCATACCACAGGTATCCCAAAGACATAGCTGCAACTCTCTCATTAATTTCCTGCCAAATATTGATTACACTAGAGTCTCTGATCAATGCAACAACCTCCAACCTGGGAAATGAGTCAGAAAGTATAAGATATAGACCACAAAAAATGTCTCTCAACCTCAGGGGTTGAATCCCTGAGAGGAGCAGTTCCACCAAAAAATGAACTGATACTTAGAGTGTAGGGAGGTCAAACTGACTCATCCCTCACTTTTTGGAAACTGATTCATTACATCATCATCAAAAGTTTTCATCTAATGTATTTAACCTAAGTAAGTGTAAAAATACCATAATTACATTTAAATCATTGAATTACAGAGGTAAAACATCATTTTCCCAAGGTGAAAATAGAAAAACTGAGAAAATTTGTAAATATCAGCAAACTGAGAAAATTTGTCAAAAGCGTAGCGCCATCTTCAGCTCCACTTTTGAGGGGGTTCCATGTGTCCAAATTAAGCTCAGGGTAGCTCATTGGAAACCATGTCCAGTCTAGTTTCTAGATCTATGCTTGGTTTCCTAAATGGTATTGATTTGACCTTCAAAAACCAATTCTCCCAATACTGGTCAAAAGCGCAGCGCCAACCTCCAAAACAAGGCAGGAATGTCATTTTTTGAGTGTTTTTTGACGTTTTGACTACTCCTTTGACCCAAGAAATCTTAGCAAAGTTGTTTTCATGACTATAAATTTCCTTCTGAATCCAATGGTACCTTCATTTTTTCCATTGGAGGTCCCTAGGAAAAGTGCAGCTCCTAGGGTGTTGCGCTTTTGCCAGTGTCACTCTGCAAAATAGTCAAAAACACAAAAATTTCCAAAATTTTAAAAAATTGCCCAAAATTCTACAAATTTTCTTCCGTGGGATGTTTATGAGGTGTATTAGAAAATGAGTGATGCCTAAGCAAGGATATCAAGCTTGTCCCCTTCATTTTTCTTGGTTAGGGTTTCAAGTCTTGATTTGGCCTTTTAGAGCTTTGAGCTTGAAAATTGATTTTTCTTGTGGTAATGTTTTTCCCTCTTCCTCAATATGCCATTTTCCTTCTTTTACTTCTCTAGGAGCTTCTCAAGATGCTGGTTGGCCTTGTCAATCCAATGCTCTCGGTTCTCATTGACCATGATGGAAAAATACTCATTTAGAGTGAGCTCATTGGCAAGTTCATCCTCGTTTTGACTCTCTAGTTCTAGAGCTCTTTTCAGCCCTCTAGTCCTAAGTGTCCTTCTTGGAACTTGTTCTTCTACCTCATTTTTTTCACTATACCTCTCATAAGCCTCATCAAGCAAGGTTGTTGCCTTTTTTTCTTCTCTTTTTGCCTTGAGAAGCTGAATCTCCATGATTGCTTGCTTGGTTTTGAGTTGTTGATTTTCCTGCTCATAGTATTAAATCACAAACTTAGATATCTCTAAGTTGGTTTGAAGCTCCTTGATTTGGGCACGAGGTAGGTCGAGATCTACCCCCTACCAGCTAGCTAGGGGTGCGAGCTTATTGTATATGTCCCGTTTCACCATTCCCTAAGGGAAAACCCCCTTCCTTAATTCAAATGAGTCTTCTGCTTGATAACCAATTTGGAGGCCTCATCAACATGCTGCTCATCCAAATAAAAAAAGGTCAAAATCAATCTCTGTCTCATGGAGGTCATCCTCCTCATGAATGACTTCCTCATGTAAATATTTCTCTGCCATCTTTTGTTTTCCCTTCTGTACCTTCTTTTTTGGTGAAGAAGGCATGGCCCCTCCCACAATCTATGGGGCAAACACTTTCCTATACCCTCTCTGATATCTCTTTGCCAATGTGCTCATTTCACCCTCTTTAGGTTTGCTAACCTCAACTCTGCTAGGTGACTCGTCCTGACCATGAAATGGTGATGATGGTGGTGATGCTGATGGAGTAGGTGAAGTGGAATGACGTGGAGGCACAGATGTAGTCGGGTGAGATGAAGAAGGTACATATTCAACATGTGGATCTTGTGGCGTAGTGAAGATGTCATTTGCAATGAAGGTGTCCCATGAGATGCCTAATTTATTAAGGTGATGGAGAACAATGATTTTGATCAATGAGTGGTGGAAGAGGCTATTCATCTTCTGGTCATAGTCTCTCTTTTGCACAATGAAGGCCATTTTGTCTATGCTCCTGAATAGAAAGTATGGGATATTGAGCAATATTACTCTTGTGAAGTGCATCAACATTCTAATGTGGTATGTGTAGAGCCTAGAAAACCTTCCTTCACAAGAGAAGTACTTCATGATCATTTTAATCATGGGTGCATACCTATCAAGAAGGGAGCTGAAAGGGAAAACCCTATTCCTTTCATTTCTGTACCTTGGTTTAATGAATAGTTCATAGTACTGATCCTCCAAATATTTGGATTTAAATCGTTTCTCACCCATGTTTGGTTTCCCTATGGAAGAAACAATGACAGATGTAGATATACTGAAGGTCACACCTACAAGGGTCACCTGATTGCCTATGATATTTGAGATGAATACTCTACTCAACATAGGATGATGTTGGACCCTTTGAATCATGTTTCAAAAATCAAGGCAACCTACATACTCAAAACAACTGACAGTCATGGGAGAGGCCCTCAATTCATTTGTGTTGGTGGGCTCCAACCTTAGGATTATTCCTCCTTTGTGAGGCCTTCTTTGTTCTCTATCCTCCTCTCTTTGTCTACCCTCCTCTTCCATATAGTCTCTATCTCCTTCCATAGTGTTTGGTGGCCAATGAAACCCTAGGGATAAGTTGGATGGGAATAGGGAGTGAAGATAGGTCTAGGGAATAGGGATAAGTCTAGGAAAATTTAGGGAGATGGGGGAAGGGATTATGAAGCTTTGGGAGGTGATAGGAGTTTAAAATGTGAAGGGAGTTGGAAATGATAATTAATTACAGGTTTAGGGAAGTGTCTGCCTAGGAATGTAGAAGCTTAGGACTTAGGGTTTTAATGGAAAGGGATTTAGCGATTAGGAAATGGTAGTGTAGGGGTGGGATAGGGTTTTTAGATGTGTGGGAAGGAAATGCAGGGTATTAGGGCATCAAATTTTGGGACTTAGGAATAAAACTAGGGTTTCTCACTAGACGAATGCCAATTTCACTTAGAATCTAAAACACTATGAAATCATTTTTTAGGAGTGCAAGGAGGAGAAAAATTTGGTGTACTTACTTGCAAGAGTGTGTAATACGAATTGCTGAGAGTTTGGGAGAGATTTTTTGAGTTTTGGTGGCTAGAGAGGTCACTAAGCAAAAGAGCAGTGCATCGGGAAAAAGCGCAGCGCCTTGCCCAAGGGAGAAAAGCGCAGTGTAGCCTACTCTAAGTGCAACGCCTCTTCTGTAAGCGCAACACAACTCTCTGAAAGAGCAACGCCACTGAAAAACTCAACCTCTTACCCTGAAAATCGATTTTTCTAGCTAAGGGAGTGCAGGATCAATGGATGAAATGACAAATGAGCTTCTTTGTAATGTCTTAGCTGTCTTTATATCTCATCATTTGAATGAATTGGTCCTTGGGACCCACTTTTTATTTCTTCACTCTGAATTTTTACCTTTTCATTTGAATTTTTCTTTGACAAATTGATCATCTGATGACTTTGAGAACACTAGGATTTGACATTTTTGATGCTTTGGCATGTTGGAACTATGAGTTAGAAGCTTGGGAATCATGATACCTATTACATTTTAATGACTTAAAATTACATAGTGAAAATTAAAAATTACCTATGAAAACCAAAATTACATGTTGAAACAAGAAATTTTCTTTACAAATCATCTTCATATGGTTAAGAGATGTCATTGGAACCCCCTTTACTTGCTGTTCTGATGCAGGAAATGAAGTTTTATTGGACCTTGGAAACCCTAATGACCTAATGGTAACCTTGAAAAACCCTAAAATACCTAATGAAACCTTGAAGGATTGAACTTCATAATGACATGACTGATGTGATGACATGATGATTTTGACTTTATTGATGATGTACAGTCAGCAAGGTATGAAAATTCTAGCAAGTAATCAAATTTGAGGAAGAGTGATGTTTTTGGACTATGGCTACCATCAATGAATAAATTTTTGCATGACATAGTGGAATGATAAAAAATTTCTAAGTGGGACCCCTAAAAGAATATTAAAAGAGGATTTTTTATCACTAATAGCAGGATGCAAATACTGCCACTAACATTGGCCTTATTGGGGATGATAGCTCTAAAAGAGGTGTCAAGAACATCATAGAACAAAAAGCCTTATCCATTGGGGCCAATACGGTAAAAAACTCAAACTAATAAACATGACTGAAAATTGATAACTCAGAAGAAATAGACTGACTTAAGACAAACTCAAATGATTGTAAATTGGCTCAATACTGACTTAATAGACTGAAAATTAAACCTTTGTAAATGGCAGAAAATCAGTGAAGCTCCATGGCCTTCATTTCCGGCTCTGAACTCCAGTGATTCTATAATTCAAACTTGCAAAAAATGTAATTGATATTTACAATGAAATTGAAAACTGACTGAGGAATGTACTTAAGAAAATATAGTGCTTAAGGAGCCTACCATTGACTGGTCCTCCTAAACACTGTTGCCCATTCATCTCTTCAAGTAAATAAGCATTCTGTCCCTGAAAAGTAGAAATTTGATATGGCCCTTTCTGTAAAATTTCAAATTTTCCATGCTTACCCTTATCCTCATTTCTGGCATCCCAATGGAGTACTACATCTCCAAACTTGAAGTTGTCTTCTTTTGTTTTCCAATCATAGATATTCTTTATCTTGTCATGGAGTTTTGAATTATTCTGAAATACCTCATCTCTCGTCTGCTGAAGGTGTATCATTTGATTAATTCGACGATGTATGTCATTTTCCTCATTACCTTCTTCTTGCAACAATTTCATTACCGGGACTGCCAATGATGAAGGAAACACAGTATCGACACCATACACAACTTGAAAAGGAGACATTCCAATAGACTTCTTACTACTCACCCGGTCTGCCCACAATGCATTGATCAGCTTCTTATGCAAATTATTTTTATTTGCCTCTAACATTTTCTTAATGATATTGATCAAGGATTTATTAGAGGACTCTGCCAATCCATTGCCTTGCGAGTAGTAGGTTGTAGAAATTAATCCCAACTAGATGTTATATCTGTCAAAAAACTCAGTCATATTCTTAGGCTTGAATGTTGTCGCGTTATCTGTGATAATATTAGTAGAACAACCAAAACGGGACAAGATATTAGTTTCTAAAAATTGAATGATGACAGAATATGTTGCTTGCTTGGTTGGGATCGCTTCGATCCACTTTTTCAAGTAGTCTGTGGTTGTCAATATCCACTTGTGTTGTGCGGATGATGCTGGGTGAATCTCGCCTATGAAATCTAGGCCCCACTACTGAAATGGTGGATGAACTGTACTGAAATAGGTTGAAGAGGTAATGGGAGAAGCTTTCTCTTACCGTGAAAAAACTTGACATTTCTGGCAACTCATAATTGTTTTGTATAGTGTCCCGCTCTCAATATTTTATTGGTCGTGGTCTTCCAATATAGGTGGCCCCCATAATCTCCTTTGTGGAAGTCATTCGTTAATTCCTTAGATTCTTTTTCGACTAAACAGTTCAGCAACACACCTCCGGGATCCTTCTAGTAAAGTGCATTGTCCAATATGAAATAATTGGAAGCTTTGAGATTCAAAGACCTACCTTGAATTTTAGTCATGCCTTGAGGAGTGTTTAGGTGTTTCAAAACATAAACAATATCAGAATATCGTTCAGATGACAAAAAGATATCAGATACCTGAATGAGATTCACTTCTTCTTTGTCATTAGACAAGGCTAAAATCTAGTTGATGTCTAGAGCATGGAGGTTTGACTCAGCCATGAGCCTGGCTAAGCCCTGACCTTTGATCACCTTGGTGGGCTTGATCTCAAGGTCATATTATAGTAATGATACTATCCAGCTCTCTCTCCTACCTTTTGGATATGTCTGCATGAGAACTTATTTTACAGCTGCATTAGTTACATAGGAAAGTGTATGTGAATGTAATATATAAACTCTGAAATATTTCAGCGCTTTAACCAAGGCCAAATCCTGTTTCTCTATGATGTTGTACTGAAGGGCTGCATCTTTGATATTGCGACTGAAAAATGCAATTGGTAGCTCTATTTTATCCCTTTTCTGCATCAAGACTGTTGCGATGGTGTGCTCATAAGAAAATGAGAATATTATGAAATCAATAGTATAATCAGACTTATAAAAACATGGGCAGTGGTCAAGGAAAAATTTACTAAGTTGAAAGACTTTAGGGCATCTTCAGACCACTTCAAATCATTGTCTTTCTTCAACATATTTCTCAACTCTCTAAGATGCTCAACCAAATTAGGAATGAATCTATGTAAGAAATTCATCTTACCATTGAATGCTTGTATTTCCTTTTTGCTGCGAGGCAAATCAATTTGTTGAATTGCTTGAACACGAGAAGGGTCAATCCAGATCCCATCCTTGGAGATGATTCGACTGAGAAGTTTTCCCTCCTCCATGGAAAAAATGATTTTCTTTGGGTTGAGAGAGATTCCGAACTTCCTGCATCTCTTGAAAAAAATTCTTAAATGCTGCAAATGTTCATCATCAGAATGTGAAAACACTGCAAAGTAATCTAAATAAACAACTAAGAAAACATATTTTTCATTGGAAAATTCTATGTCCATGGCCCGCTAAAATGTGGCCCTTGAATTTTTCAAACCGAATGACATCTTTGCATATTTGAATGTGCCCCAAGGTGTAGTAAATGATGTCTTGTCTTGATCATCCTCGTGCACTAAAATCTAGTTATATCCCGAGTAGCCATCCAACAGTGACATCCGGGAAGAACCAACAACTCTTTGAAGGATGTGATCCATTTTGGGAAGTGGATAGTTTTCCTTAAGAGATACTTTGTTCAAGTTCCTGAAATCTATGCAGAGACGGATTTTTCCAGTCTTCTTTCTTACTGGGACAAAATTTGAAACCCAATTAGAGAATATGATAGAAACAATAATAACAAACTTGAAAAGTCTGTTTACCTCTTTTCCAATTGATGGCAACAATCTGGGATTAATCCTTCTCAAATTTTTCAAAAAGGGCTTTTGATCGGACTTAATCATAATAGTGTGCTGAATGATGTTCTTGTCATACACCTTTAAATCTGCATATTCCCATGCGAAAATATCAAAAAATTTAGAAAGTAATTTAACATATTTAGCCTTTACCTCGGGAGATAAAGACTTGGAAAGCTTAACCATATTTGGTTTGTCTGTTGTCCCAATGTTTACATCTTCAACACCCTTTTTCGTAGGCACCAATGTAGGATTTCTTGCTATGTCATCTTGGTCAAAAAATTCTTCCAAAGGTATGAGACCTTTTGGAATATTGTTGTCTTTTAGCTATAGTATATCCACCTAAGTTGCTTCTATATCCTGGTCATCTTTATCACAAATTTCATCTATGGAACAATTCTCAAATTCAACCTCACCTTGGAGAAAGTTATTTACCTGCTTATCATCCCATAATACTTGCTAATACTGCAAGTTATCGGGAATAGTCGGTTGGTGTTTCACATGAATCTCAAACTTCCTGTTTGAATAGATGAGGATCTTAAAATTTCTTGCAGCTATAGCCAATAAATCTGCCATGAGATTTTGACTCCTTGGCATAACTGTAAGTGTATACTCCGAAAACATCCTCAAAATATCTAGGACAAAATTCTTGTATGCTCTCATTCGAGGATGGTTAGCTTGATATTCACCTTTAACTTGCTTGATCACAAGTTCTGAATCACCACGTATTGAAATTATTTTTTCCCCTAGTTTCTTCAAGATCTTTAGGCCAGTAATCAATGCTTCATACTTTGCCTCATTGTTAGTGCAATCAAAAGCTAACTTATAAGAGCATAATCAGTAGGGAATTTACAAGGCTGATGAAAAGGGTTGCGGACCCAAATTCTAATGTTTGCCTCGCCTTTTCCCAGGGCACCATCAAAGTCCATGGACCATAGACCATTTTCATCCTCCAAGTGCTGAAACTGTGATTTCTGTTTTGGCTCAAATTTCTGACATATTTCTTCATGCTTTTCTGAACTTTCTTCCACTTTATCTAATGGTTGTTTTGAGTTTTTCTTTGCCTCATCTGATGGTTGTTCTGATGAACTCAACATATTCTCTTTTTCCTTTTCTATAAATTTTCTGATGCAATTATGAATCTCCGGAACATATTCTACTTATACAGGCTGACTATTTACATCATTTAAGCCGTTATCATTAAACAAAATAAAAGGCTCTAAATTTGTATGTACAACATTTATTGGATGATTGTTGGGATTTTCTTTGCTTGTGATCATATATTTCATCTTTATTTTTACGATACAATTTTATCGATTGCCCGAAAACAAGAATGGTTGCATAAGAAAATTATAATTGCAATGTGCCAATTCACCCCCCTTGCCCCACCCCCCAGGAACTTGATAGCAACATGCCAATCCGTGGTGGTATGTCAGCTACCACCACATCCATTAGAACGTTCTTTGCCGTAATATGCTCTAGGGAGACTACCAAATCTTTAATAAGGCCAATACAATGGAATCTACCTGAATTGAAGGAGTATAAGTCATGATAAGGACCAGTGATATCAAGGCCCAACTTTTCCATAATGGCTTTTGGCATTAGATTATGGAAGGCTCCAGAGTCTAACATGGAATTGTGTAAAATGCATTGGTGGATTCTTAGAATCAGATAAAATAGGGGAACCTCACTATATTCTAATTAACCGTCAATAGCAGGACCAAAAATGAGTTCAGGTTGATCATCTTCGACATTTACCATGTCGGACAAAGGATATACTTTAAGCATCTTGGAAACATGGGACTTATACTGGTTATTCTTAACAAGCTTGGTTAAAGGAATAGACACTTTTAATTTTGAAATTTCAATTTCTAGGCTGAAAGGAGTGGATTTTTCTACCTCTTTGATAACGATGTCTCGTTTGTCAGCATGGTCCTTAACAAAGCTTCCTTATCCTGACTATCCTTTTCCTTACTTGTTGAACTTGTGGATGAAAGATTTACCTTACTCTGATTTGTGACTGCGGGCTCTTTTCCTTTACTCTGATTACCTGGAGGATTCTGACTTGTTTGAGTATATTTCTGCTGAGATGCCCTCTTCTGAATGGGATTAACCGACACATATCTTCTCCTCACTGAGAGCTGCCTTTGTTTTGAACTAAGTGCATTTAATTACCCCCACTGATAATCATCTGATTTGGGTCTCCAACTGATGATCATTGGCAAGGATAAAATATTCATCCTTAGGTTCATCTTTATTTTCAAAATACTCTTCATCTTCTATTAAAAACATGGGCAGACCATCAGCCTTGAAAAGGAGATTTTCCTCAAAAATTGTGTCTTCATCTTATTCTTCTATTGCTTGAGCATAGTTATGTTGCAAGGGTGTCCTAATTTTCTATTGTTGTGTTGGTTGCTCAAGAGCCCGATGTTCTCTCTGCTTGATCCTTAACTGAGGTTGTTTTTGGCCTCTATAGTTAGGATTTATGACCTCAGGTTGTCTCTTAGTGATGGAAATCCTATCAACCATCCTTTAAATAGTCTTTATCAATGTGTCCATCTTAACATCGGAAGATGAGGTGGATGGTTCATCTTTAATAGTTACTTTTCTCTCACCTCTAGTTCTAGCTTTTTTTCATCAGTAGATTTTCTTCAACGTTGATCGCGTTCTTTTGCATATCTTCCAATGTAGCTGGAGTTATTTCCCTTAGTTGGAAGGCCATGTCTAGATCAAATTCATCTGGATAACGTATGAGAGCTAAGCCTGGAGGAGGCTTTATATCAATGAGAATTGCATTATAAGTTCTGTTGAAGCAAGTATTGAAATATTGGGTTGATTCATTAGGATTTATCTTTATGTTATCATACTTAGAAAGCAACTGTAAATGGTTTTTATTCACCTCCCATCAGGCTATAAATGCATCAACCAGTTGGTCTGGAGTGGCAATGGAATTAACAATCACGAATATAAACCAAACTTTGACATCTCTAAAGAATCTATGGGCTATCATTCTCATGTTAGCATTGTCAGCATCAACTTTCTCCAAGTCTATGAAGTCAGTGACCTTGACAACGTGTTGTTTTGCAGATATGGTAAAATTTTCATCAAACAAGGGGAGTCTTTGGCCATAACCTTGAGGTAAATCATTCAATTGAGCAGGTAAGATAAGTGGGGCAAATTTGGCCATGATTCCTATTGAGTGAAGTGCTAGATTGACAACGGGATGGGTTGGCTGAATAGGTAGTGGTACAAAAGTTGTAGGTACTGAAGTAGTAGGTGTAAATGATGAGGTTGAGGGTGCAGATGAAAAAGTAAGAATTGATTGAGGTTAAGTTGATACATGTATTAACTCTTGATGGTAGAATTGGATCTAGTCTTTGATGTCAAGGTTCGATTCAGGTTTAATCTCTTCAAAAAGTAAATTTTCCTCAATTTTCATAGAGCTAAGATCTAACTCAGATAATGACTTGACCTCAGAGAGACTTCATTAGGGGAATTTTGAGGTCTAAAATGGGCCTCCTAAGGAAATAATAAAATAATAGCTATACCAATAAAATAATATTTATGAATTTTCACTTCAGTTTTTGCACCACAATCAATGTAACCATAGTTAAATTCAATTCAAAAGTTGTACCAAAATAAAATTAATAAAAAAATTGTATTGATGTGACTATAAATAAGAATGATTTTTTCAAGAAAAAATCATTATCATTGAACAACTAATGCATTTGTCCTTTGTACTTAAATAACTTAAAATAAAATAAAAATAAAAATTTATAAATTCTTAATTATATCATATGCTATTAATTAAAATTTATATTATTTAAATTGTATAATAACATGTAATTAGTATACTATATAAAAATAATATAATATAATATAGTATAATAAATGTATAGGGATATGCATTGTCTCTTTCAAGAAATATGAAATGACAATAATATTTTTTTATTCAAAAAGTGTGAAATGACATTTATTATGAGTACTTTACTTTGACTTTAAAAGTACTTAAAACACTACCATGGTTAACCATGCGTTTTTATCCACCATTGACAATGTGACAAGTAAGTACCTTTAACTCAACCAATGCCACCTCAACCATTAGGGATGATGTCATCCCCTAAAATGTGATTGGTTCTCATAAAATGAATTTTGATTGTTCATTTTCCTTAGGAGGCCCATATTAGACCTCAAAATTCCCCTAATGGATAAAGAGGTTTCAGACTTAGATCTAAACAATGCTAATTCAAATTTTAGATCATATTGTATATCTTCAAGAGATAGTACTTTGGTAGGCAGTGAAGTAGATCTTACCAATGGAATTGGTCCTAACTGAATCTTTGTAGTTTGATATCTATGCCTCCGGAAAATCTTCTTTGGATCTTCGATTGGATCAGTTGGATCAGGATCGAGATTTTCTCTGGTGTATCTTCTCGAAGCCATATCTACAATCTTGGCACTCTTATTATCCAATCAACCTTTCTTAAACTTAATCCTATCATCCAAAGGATCAAATTCCAATGATTCTTGTTGTACACCCAGGGAAAATAAATCTTTCGTTCCCCGATAATGATGCCAATATGTTATCACTCCACCAAATTTGTAAGGCTGAGAAAGAGTCCAAACAGAGGTAACCACAGACCAATATTTTAGCTTGGTAGCTAGCCCTACCAAACCGAAGAGGGCTCTCTCCACAAAATCACAGCCAAGAGGGCTGAATGAATTAGGGTTTTAGGCTAGGTATAAGTACAAGGGTTTTTTTGTTTGATTTTGGGTTGTTGGATGAGTGAATTAGGTCAAAGAGTCTAGGTCAGGGTAAATAAGATTAAGGTTGTAGAGATTAAATGGGGAAGGTAGGTAGGAAGGCTGACACTTTAGGGTTTCAGGGTGAGATGGATCAAACTGACGAGGAGCTATAAATAGCAAGGCAAAGCATGTATTTTTTCTAAACTGAAGAAGATGAACAAATTATGAATATTTTCCCAAAACCGAGCATGAAAGATGTATTCTGCTTATCAAATGGAAAACCATAGTATAATAGAGATGAAATGGATCATGAAACAAAACATTCATACATATGTGACATAAGAAAAAATTATGCTAAATTTCCATACCACAGGTATCCCAAAGACATAGCTACAACTCTCTCATTAATTTCCTGCCAAATATTGATTACACTAGAGTCTCTGATCAATGCAACAACCTCCAACCTGGGAAATGAGTCAGAAAGTATAAGATATATACCACAAAAAATGTCTCTCAACCTCAGGGGTTGAATCCCTGAGAGGAGGAGCAGTTCCACCAAAAAATGAACTGATACTTAGAGTGTAGGGAGGTTAAACTGACTCATCCCTCACTTTTTGGAAATTGATTCATTACATCATCATCAAAAGTTTTCATCTAATGTATTTAACCTAAGTAAGTGTAAAAATACCATAATTACATTTAAATCATTGAATTACAGAGATAAAACATCATTTTCCCAAGGTGAAAATAGAAAAACTGAGAAAATTTGTAAATATCAGCAAACTGAGAAAATTTGTCAAAAGCGCAACGCCAAGGTCAAAAGTGCAGTGCCATATTAAGCTCCACTTTTGAGGGGGTTCCAAGTCTCCAAATTGTTCAAAAACCAACTTCTGCGTGTCCAAATAAGGTGATATTTAGGTCGATTTTGGTACTGTCAAAAAGAGGAATTCAATGCAATCATTATCTCTATCATCTGAGTTGTCCAAGGTGGAATTTGACCCTAGTTGCAAAAATTAACATTCCTCCTCAACTAGGAATAATTCCACTTGCCAATATTTTTCTGTTGAGCATCACATCATCCTTTCATGTTGTCGTTATGTCATGACCATCTCAAGTATCTCATCATCTGAAATGATCAATGTTCATCTCGATCCATCCCTTGCTTATTAATGTTTATCTCTTGATTTTCCCTGCTCATATGTTGGACATTATCAAATATAAAAGAATAATAATTTGTTATCGGAGGGGAGCTTAAGCTACCACCCTCTATTTATTGGGCTACTACTCGGAAACTCATCAGTGGGGAGTCAATTCGCATCATCATTGGAGAACATATCATCAGGATGCATGTATCAACCGGTAACCGCATCAAGGAGCACATCTCGACCCAAAATCTCATGGGGGAGCTATACATCTATAACCCCATATCGAGGAATAAGATATTCAAACACACAGGGGAGCACATGTGAACCCTGGGACCACATTCGAGAGATCAATCTCAACCTGAAACCGCATAGGGTTATCTCAACTCAATCCTATTGCCCAC
This sequence comes from Pinus albicaulis, assembly GCA_034641835.2. Taxonomy (NCBI): domain Eukaryota; kingdom Viridiplantae; phylum Streptophyta; class Pinopsida; order Pinales; family Pinaceae; genus Pinus; species Pinus albicaulis. The sequence continues at coordinate 244,784,095 of CM076577.1, read as the reverse complement.
CGATATTCCCATAGATGAATTTAAAAAGTCATGTGGTAGAACACCTTCATCATAATCGACTTGGGTTGTACATCCTAAGTACACTCTCAACCCATTGGAAAAATGGGGAGCAATATTTCCGACAAACCCTGCTTGTGGGTATGATGCCAACCAGGGTATACTCTGCATAGAATGGATATGGGAGAAAATCTCGGACCCTATAAAGACAGGGGAGGAACATCTCCAACCATGTGGGTAACAGATAGGGTTGATACCCTATTTTCCAGAGTTCCCTAAACCCCAAGGATTCTCTATCTCAATTCCTCACTCCGTGAGCTCAGATAAGGAGGAAGAGTTGGATTAGTGTCCTCAATTGGTGATTCTCTCTATAAGTCATCAACATATCATCGTACTCGTATCAGGTAATATCCATGTATCAATAGTAGTTGTCTCATGTTCATACATGGCATTAAATCTGTAGGAATTATACAAACAATATGTATATCATGGATTCAATCCGATCTTGGCAATGTACTAAATCTACAAACTGAATCGCTTATACAAATAAATTTCAGAAATTAAAACACAATCGCCAATCACATGAAGCAAAGAAGAATCAATCAAACCAAAACACAAATAATTTCCTGGGGAAAGCTTGCTTCTCAAAAACCCTCTATCATATATTGTATATTCCATAAGGAATTATGAAATAATTACAATGCAACTCTTCTCACAAGTGTCTCCTACAATCTGCCTATCGTCTCACATTGATCCAGACAAAATCGGGCCAACACTTAGCTAATTCTTAGCCTGTCTTCAGCCTGCCTTGCTCATGCAATCCCTGATGAATGCAATCCCTATTCTTTAGGAATTTCAGGCTTCCTCAACTGTGCTGAGTATCATGGGAATCATGTGGTGTTTTAACTGCATCTGGGTAGCATGCTAATATCACAAATGATAGTCACACTTCCCTTTAACCTTTGTATCAACTAGGTATCCACTGAAACTGACATACATGCAACTAATAATAGTAAATCATCAGTTCCATGTTATATCACTGGTTGTAAATTAAATAATATTTAATTCACTTGATCTCTCACTAGTGCAACAAACAGTTACACCTAGCACAACTGACTTTAACTCACTTAACTGAGTTAAATGATTACTCATGCATTAAACTCACGCACTTAACTGCAACTTGAACTCTAAAACACATAGAATCACTCTGCATGCCTCACCAACTACCCTAAACTCAAAATTCATGAGTTAACTGAGTTTACCATGCTCAGTTAATTGTTACAAGTGATTATGAGATAAGATTACATTTTATTGTCCATTTTAATTAAGGGAAAATTAAAATAGACACGCACCAAATTTAGCCCACACCAGTGTAGGTGTTGCTAGGACCTGTGGTCCCACACTAGTGTAGGTGTTGCTTGGACCTCCTGGTCCCACCCTAGTGTAGGTGTTGCTTGGACCTCCTGGTCCCACCCTAGTGCAGGTGCTTCTTGGACCTCCTCATCCCACACTAGTGTAGGTGCTGCTTGGACCTCCTCATCCCACACTAGTGTAGGTATTGTCATGTTGTTTCCAGATGCCAATTTCATTTTTTCTTATTGCAAAATTCAACACTACCTCTCAACAAGAAATGAATTTCCTTTCACGCGACATGCAACTCTTTCATGCAACACTTCTCTAGTGTTTCTCGCGCATGCAACCTTTGCATGCAACACTTCTGAAACTTAATAGCCTCCAAACAACTGAATCGATATAATGCATCTGTCATCAGAGTATTTTGACTGCTGCTAGCTACTACACATGTCTATTGGATTCTCTGCGTTGTTGACATATGCATCCATGCACTCTGCACTGCTGCCAACCCTGATCTGCGCTCCAGTATCCGGCACCTGTCACTCTAATTTTTTTCCTCCTAACATATGGCTGCATCAATCTAACTGATCATGCTACTGCTGTAATATGGGCTCCTCATATCCAGGTTACACCATCTCTAGGATCCTATCCACATTTATTCTTAGGATTAATCTTGCATGTCTCTGCACCTCACACCTGCAGGTATAGCTACATGCACTCCCTCTGCCCATCTAGCTCCAAATTTCTCTACTTGAGTGGTTTATGCCACTCCATGATCCTCTGCATGTGGCTTCTCCACATCTTGAGGTTCATTCTTTGGAACCAAGAGTTCCTCATCTGTATGCAAATCAATCTCCCTCTCAAGGGTCAATTGCATGTCTTTCTCACACTTCCCAATGGTCAGAAGTTCTGTAGAAATCACATCTACATCAAGTCTATAAAGATTCTTCACACGAATCCCAATATTCTTGGCTTATCTTGTTGCTTTGTGTTGAAGGAAAAATTTTCCTTTATTGAAAACAACATCATAGCCTCTATCCTCCAACATTTGCAACTGAAACTAAATTTTTCTTCAAGCCTGGTACATGCATTGCATCTTTTAATTTAAATGGTTTACCTGACTGTCTCTGGAGGGCAACGGTACCAATACTGGTAGCACTATACCTTTTGTCGTCACCCATTTAGATATGCATCTGGAGGTCCTTCTCCTCCAAGATACTAAAAAGTTCTTTGTTTCCTGCCATATGGAAAGATGCACCAATATCCAAGTACCACCTTGATCCCATCGCACTTGACACCATGCATGCAATCAGTGAGAAGTCCAACTCAAATTGTGAGGCCAAAGCCTCACCAGCTGTAGATCCTGAAGCCTTCTTATTCTTCTTCTTTTTTGGATAGTTAGTGGCATAATGTCCATGCTCGTGACATTGAAAACACTTCACTCTAGACATGTCCAACTCCTTGCCTTATTCACCAGTCTCAGATTTGGAATGGAATTTATTTCCTTTCCCCTTCTTTTCCTTGGAAACCAAAGCACAATCTTCTTCATCATCACTCTTAGATGAAGATCCATCTCTGGTATTCTGCATGAATTCTTCTTGCACCAAATCCGACCAAAGTCGTTCCCAATATGGAAGCTTTTCCCTCCCATTGACAGATTCCTAATAACTATGCCAACTCTTGGGAAGTCCTAGAAGAGCTAGGATCACCAAGTCATCATCAGCGACAATAATTCCTACTCTCCCAAGCTCATCCTGACATTGGACAAACTTTGTTAAGTATACCAGAAGAGTGTCATTTTTCTCCATTTTGATCTTCCCGAGTTTATCTTGAAGTGCCAATTTCCTATGATCACTGCTGCTCTGAAATAGATCTGTAAAAGCCTTCCACATTTCATATGGAGTCGCTTTTCCATGGAGACTTGAGACAATGTGGTCTCGTACTCCCACCAGTAAGATACTCCTTGCCTTTGCCACTTTCTTTTGCCATGCATCAAGATTTGCAACATCTATCACAACGGGTTTGGGAACATCATTGTCAATGGATTGCTTTACTCCATTGTATTCTAGTACTTCCTCCATCCTGTCTTTCCAAGAAATATAGTTAGAGCTGCCCTTGAGTGCATACTCCAATATCAAGCCATTGAAAGCCATTTCGACCCTGAATCACCTGTAGCACTAAGAAAGTCTTCTGCAAATTCAAATTCTATTCAGTCACAAACTCAACCCCTCCTCCACTATTGTGATTTCCTGTGCTCTGATACCATGTAGAAATTATACAAACAGTATGTATATCATGGATTCAATATGATCTAACAATGTACTAAATCTAGATACTGAATCGGTTCTACAAATCAATTGCGGAAATTGAAACACAATCGCCAATCACATGAAGCAAAGAAGAATCAATCAAACCACAACAAAGATAATTTCCCGGGGAAAGCTTGCTATTAAAAACCCCTCTGTCATATATTGTATATTCCACAAGGAATCATGAAACAATTACAATGAAACTCTTCTCACAAGAGTCTTCTGCAATATTCCTATCGTCTCACACTGATCTGGACAAAATCGGGTCAACACTTAGCCAATTCTCATCTTGTATTCACCTTACCTTGCTCACGCAATCACTGATGAATGAAATCCCTATTCTTTAGGAATTTCAGCCTTCCTCAACTGCGCTGAGTATGATGGGCATCTTGTGGTGTTTTAACTGCATCTAGGCAGCCTACTAATATCACAATTAATGGTCACACTTCCCTTTAACCTTTGTCTCAACTGGGTCTCCACTGGAGCTAAGATGCATGAAGCTAATAACAGTAAATCATCATTTTCATTTAAGATCAATGATTGTGAATTAAATAATATTTAATTCACTTGATCTCTCACTAGTGCAACAAAATTTACAACTAGCACAACTGACTTTAACTCACTTAACTGAGTTAATTGATTACTCATGCACTTAACTGCAAATTGAACTCTAAAACACATATAATCACTCTGAATGCCTCACCAACTATCCTTAACTCGAAATTTATGAGCCAACTAAGTTTATCACACTTAGTTAACTATTACAAGTGATTATGAGATAATATTACATTTTATTGTCCATTTTAATTAAGGAAAAATTAAAATAGACATGCACCAAATTTAGCCGACACCAGTGTAGGTGCTGCTAGGACTTGTGGTCCCACACTAGTATAGGTGTTGTTTGGACCTCCTGGTCCCAACCTAGTGCAAGTGCTGCTTGGACCTCCTGGTCCCACCCTAGTGTAGGTGTTGCTTGGATCTTCTGGTACCACACTAGTGTAGGTGCTTTCATCTTGTTTCCAGATGCAAATTTCACTGTTTCTTGTTACAAACTTCAACAAAATCAAATATCATGTTTAAACATAAATAATCATATAAATCACAAAAGGATACCATATTCATCCTCCCTCTCAAGGAGGTATCAACCTCAAGCCTAAGCTTTTCTCGTACATCTTCACTGTATCAATATATGAAGGTAAAATAATCCCAGCTATATATATGGGATTCTATTGGACCCCACTCATTGTCATCGTAATTTATCCATGTCATATCCAGATCATGCTCAAATAACTCTCTAAGGAGCTTCTTCACCCTGCCTCACAACTAGCCATGCTAGCAACATCGTACTCAACTTTTCGTACTCAACTTTGGTCGTGCTATGGACCTCTCATTCAAGATATCATGGCATATATCATACTAAAGAGATACAAATTTCCTCATCAATAATAATCTCAAATATCAACAATATATCATATAAATAATATATTAGATCAATAATTGATCATCTTATGCAGATATATCGAAGGGAGCTCGATGGAAACTCAATGTGTATGAAGCGGCTTAATTAGCTCATTTTCTATGCACATCATATATATATGTGGAAAGATGTTCAAAATGGAACATCAATGCTTCAATTAACTGTCGGTTTCCAAGTCAAGTTCAACTTCTTGAAATTCAATCGAGTTGTCCAAGGATTTGTATTTCCGCTTTTCAATACTTCTTCAATAGATTCACAATATGGATTATATTTTATGAACTTCAGAAATTGATGCCATGATTCATGATTTAGAGATTCAGAAACTATCTCCCTCTTACTTAGATCATCAAAGGCTCATTACCTTACAATAGTAGATCATCAGTATATAAAACCAAAACCAAAATCAAATCCATACATTGGAACACCTTTGAAGTAGAGGTTTGGATCAACACATCATCCTGAATTCATCAATTAACTGTCAAATATGGACATATCATTATTGGTGAGCTTGTTGCATGCAATGCTCTATGAAAACATAACACTTTACCAAAACATCATGCTTAGACTTACATAAGTCAATTTTTTTTTATCAAATCAACTAAGTCAGCTCAAAAAAGCTAATAAGTGAGATCAAAACTAATATCAAAATCATCAATATCATAGTATCAATTCTTTAGACCAAGTGGTAGGTAAGTCATGACATGCCAACAAGTTATCATGCCAACAAGTTTTCATCTATCGCATAATATCAATTCAAACTTCATCAATTCATTCCCATGATCATAATTCAAGGCATTTAAGTCACTATATGTAAATGCATACACCAATGGTAAGTCATGTAGGTTTCATCTTCATACTGAATCATAGTTGTCAATACTTCAACTATTGTGCTAGGAATAAGGAGGCCAATACAAAACCATTACCGAATACCAATGGTAGTCACTGAAGGTCACTATGCACACATAAAATTGACATCAAGGCAAATCAACAATCGTCAAATCAAATCATTAGTCATCAGGTCAAATCCAAGTTCTCTATCATAGAAATATCTATATTCCAAAACATATCTCAATCATCAAGTCAAATTTCTAATTCATTGTCAAGCATCATGCCAAAACTCCAAACACTGATCAACTATATCAATAAGCCAAACCATGTCAAACTCTTGCAACAAAAAATTCAATGGTTATATTATGATGACATATCTATATGCATATCTCGGTCACCTGCAAACACAAGTTCAGTCTACATATTATTGTAATCATTCAAACTTACCTTCTCATAAATATTTCTGTTGTCTACTCCACATCTGTAGGAATGACATATTTAAGGTGAAACTGATCTTATGCACAAAACTTCATTTTTGTGTCCTATAGACATAATCACACCCATGGACCTTCCTCAGTGTGGTTCGTAGACTATAGTCGCACTCTCTAATATGTTATGTGAGCGACTGAGGTCGGATCAACCCATAACTTATCTTAGTGTCTCGATCACACCATTGAGCTTGCTTCTATGAGACTGGGAGGTTACATTCACACCTGTAGGCTTTCTTCCGTGCAACTGAGGCTTAAAGTCAGAGTAAACTCTCTTACCTTAGATTAGAACTTTGTTGTAGATCAAAAATTTCAGATGCACATAAATCATACTTAAGCAGTACATAATATACATATAATGTAAATGGTAATAGGAGAAGGGATCTTATGGAGGGATTGTCCCTCTTCATGGGAATCCACTTTATTCATCTTCATCATGACATAAATCTATCATCAATAGTTAGAGTCAAAGAGCTAATGGAAGTAGACTTCCATAATCATGATCACATGCATTAATTATTTTGCACATAACTCAATCTCTCAAGAGTTAGGATCATATGATAAGGGCAACTAACATGTGTGACATCACACTTCAAACAATATAGCTCAATCCACCAAATTAATTCAACCATATTTTCCATATGACATAATTACTAGGCCAATAAAGGACCCAGGATATTAATCTCATTGTTATACTTCTATCATCATGGATACCTTGATTTTTACAAACAATATTAATAGTATCAAGTTAGGTCATTCAAAAATACTTTACTAAATCAACAAGAGTATGATCCATCCTTTTACAAGCATTATAATCAATAGTATCATATGTAAGAATCAATGGGATAACCTTTTATATGAAATCCATCATGTCAAGTGTCAAGAGTATCATCTACTATATTCAAGGTGCTAGCCTTCTTTATGGGATCAATATATCCAAGGGATAGATGTTAGCCAAACATCAAGTATACCATTATATCAATGATCAACATTAGTAGCCTCTTAGAATCAATAAATTCATGATGTAAAATACTTGTTCAATATCAAGTGCACCATTTCATCATAAGAACCATGAATTAAAATCATTTTAATATGCATGCATGGAAAATTTGAGGAGACAATCTCATCATACCTTTGGGCTTACCTTGCCATTCAATTTGCAGATGAAACATAACTTTGAAACAATATGCTATGCATACCTTGTATTATTCAAATACATGTGCACCTGCTCATTTGAGATAGGCATCTTGTAGTACTTTGTCACCTTTTCATCAGGTGCCTCTTTACCTTTTCCATCTCTAGCCATATTTCTTGCATCTCAAATGATCCTCAAGAAGGATCCTCTTATTATATCTCATCAAGGAGGTTAGAAGCATCCAAATACTCAAATTCAGGAAGTAATGATCAAAATAATAATCATAATAATTAGATCCGTAAGTCTAAACAAAAGTAAAGACAAAAATAAACATCATAAGTCATGAAATACTTATGTTAAATGAGAGGTGGTCCTCTCCCTCTTGAACTGGACTTCAAGAACCATCACTATCCATAGTTCCACATAACAATGTTGCCTTCAATCAACCAACTAGGCCTACTGGGGACCAGCCCATCTAGGTAGTCATCAAATCTTTCACAAGAGCATCTTCATATTGACTATTCAAGGTTTCATATCTTTTCCATAAATTAGGGTTTCTCTCAAACCCTAATCTCATTGTATCCATCAAACCCTAATACAAAAATTTCCTAAGGTTTTCTCCAAATCCTACATTTCTTTTAGGTCTCCACCATCCTCTTCTTCAGCCTAGCTCTGAAACCATGTTCATTTTCCATAGGGATATATTTTTCTTGCTTTTATAATTGCATTTCTTCATTAACACATTAAGTTCACCCCATAGCATCGTAACATTATTCAGATTTACATCATAATTAAGCATCATATGGAACTATATAGAAAGAACAATATCATCATAATCAATGCAGTAGAACATAAGGAACAATATCAGAAAAACATGCACACATAGAGACACCAAGATTGGTCAAAGACCAGGGAAAACCCCACTATGGGGAAAACCCTTTAAAATTCATTTTATTTTTAGATTTTCATCAAATGATTCAGAAAAAGAGAGTACAATGATCCATATATTCATCTATGAAACTAACCAAAAAAATACCTAGAAAATCCATGAAATGAACCTAACTATGTTTATACACAAAACCCTGATTCAGAGAACTGTAATGTATTGTCACTATTTGCGGTCAAATTTCGAACACTGTGGTCACTAAGAGGAGTCTTTAGAAGATTGAAATTTCATATTTTAGTCCCTAGTCACATGGACGAGGATTCATCCGTGCAACTATAGCTTCCCAATCGCTATTTTAATCCTAACAAGTATGAGACTAGGGTCTAAACTGGATTGCGGAAACCCTAATCTCTTGGTCGCATGAACAAAGGGTTATCCATGCAACTGGAAGGCTCCAGTCACACTCATGAGCCTGTGTGGGAGCGACTAGGGTTGAAATATTCTTGTTTTGTGCCTGTGACTAGGACCCAAAACCCTAAATCAGAGATGCGAGTTTCAAACCTGCAATTTAAATTCAGAGTGAACCTGAACCTTCGTGGACAAGCCTCAGACCTATGCGTGCCAAAAACAAGATATAAGTGTGTCTCATCATTGTGTCTAAATGAGGTAGAGGTCACTTGTATTTATAGTCTTCCAATGTTTCCAATTTCTTTAGGGGCGACCTGATCCAATATGCACATGTGTGAAGGGTTGACCTAATCCAATGTACATGAGTGGGTTCATAAATTCAAAAACCAACTTCTTCTTGTCCAAATGAGGTGATCTTTATGTCTATTTTGGTCCTCTCAAAAAGAGGAATTCAATGAAATCATTATCTCTATCATTTAAGCTGTCAAAGATAGAATTTGAACCTATTTGAAAAAATTAACATTAAGGGTGAAATAACTACTTACATCATACAAAACATGCTCCCATTTCCTAAAGCCCTGAGCAATAATACAAAGAAAAATCAAGAAAAGGAAAAATAAAAATAAAGAATGGTGGAAAAAAAAGGTCAAGGTAACTCATGTATCCAAAATTTCTCCCTCCTACATCTTTACACCCATATGTGGACATCCCTCATCATTTCCACCCTTTAACCCATGGAATTTGGTCTTGAGACCCCCGTGTCCCATCCTCTCATCATCACTCACATGAAGCCTATCAAATGAAGGATGTAACATGGAACTATATTTCCCCTTATGGGTTGGGAACACATAATAGGGTTGTTTTTTAGCCACTCCTACTGTAATATCCCCAATTGGGATTAAACAGTAATAAAAGGAAAACTAGAGAAGAAACTACATAAAAAATAAAAAAACCATTAAACACAGAATATGGAGCCAAAATCAGTGTTGATCCATTTTATTATTATGTCGAGAAAGAGTACAAGTATGGTGCTAAACACCTGGGCTTGCTCAAGTTAGGCTGAAGGGAAACTCGAATCCTAGAAAAAATCCCTGCTGGAAGTAGCTCTGCGTGGCTCAATAACTATGCTGCCCAGTCCAGAAAATGTTGTTGCTGGATGACTTCAGATTGCTGGTTGGGCTGCCTCCTATGATCAGAAAATTTCGAGAATTGGACACCGGACACTCCTCAACAAACCACAAAAACCCACAATGGGTTTGCTGAAAGCTCAACCCCAGAATTTTTCCCTCTTAGGCTTGTAACATTGCTCTGCTGGGGAAATCAAACCACTGGTGAAATCTGTTGGAAACTGCCTCTAGAATGCTACTAAATACCGTGGTAGGAGGTGGCTAGCCTCCCCTCTGATTCTCCTGTTGAATCTCCTCTGCACTCCTCAATCCTAACACCCACACCAAACTGAACTACACAGTCTTGGCTACCTTTGCGTAGTCCTGAAGGGGATACACTCTCCTGGTTGATTTTGCTACTAAAATATAATGTGTGGCACTGTAGTGGCCTCCAATTGAACTGAAATGCATTGTTGAACACACCTTTTAATTCTATATGAATTCACCAAGGGGAGTTGGGCGCTTTCCCAATCTATCTCAATCACGTGAGGGTTTCCGTCCTGGGGCTACCAATGGAGTAGATAACCGGGTTCTCAACCTCACATATAAGAAAATATATAAAATGAAAGCTATACCTCAATGGCCTCATCCTTTTCTTTTATATATCTCATGGACCCTTCTAGAGCCTTCTATTTTATTATTATTTTAATCATGGAGCATTTTACCCTCTTATTAAAATATTCTTTTTAATGTGGGAAAGAGTAAATCAGATGTCATGCCTCCTCTGGTCACTGAAACTCATGTCCAACCATCCCATCATGTAGGTATTCTCATTCCAGTTCCAACAGGATATTACACTAAGGTTTTCTATAATGTATTCCTCCTAGAAGGCCACCTTGATCATAATTAATTGAGTTAAGCTAAAAAATAACCCTATTTTATGAAAGTTGTCAGAATGCACCTAAATGAAAGGAAACTATGCGGATGATGGAATATACTAAGTGAATGCCACCAATCCTCATAGAAACTCCTCAAAACTCCTCCAAAAATCCCATGAGCCCGCTGATGACACCAACTTGTACCTGTGACCTTCCTGTTCCCAACTCTGGAAGTCCATCCTAACCCTATCATAAGGAACACCAAAAAAAGGAATGTTACAGACCTTCCGCCCCAAGTTTTATTACCCTCAAGAAATCAAAATATGTGAGACACCTTGTTGGCTCGATGCAACTGAGACCCAATGCCCAGATCCCATACAAACCTCTGGGTGCTGCTATGCTCCTATGTCAAGCCACCTGGAATAGACCCCTCAATGTTGGGATCCCAAACTGGTCTCTCACATCACCTATCATCGATAAATCGTCCTAGATCCCAACGCCACCATGGCCAATCATCGCCTAAGTCCCATGGCTCGAACTGCATACTGTCTCTGGCGATAGTTTCTGCCCAATGAAGTGAATACCAACTCAGAAACTATCTCCAATCCAACCCCTAGCCTAGGCTGAGGTCAACCCTGCTTTGCTGATGTTGGGCTAGTGCTATTGAAATACTGATGGACTGTCGGTCCACAATCCATGGCCCAATGGAACATGCAACAACTCTCTCATCCAAGTGATCTTACTTAAATGTGCCCGAAACTAAGAATGATACTCCATCAATAGGGTACCAACTCATGATCTCCCGCCAATCTATCCTGGAAGAAGAATCAAATGTAGTGACACTCGCATACAGAACAAGTCTAGTGGGTTGTATCTAGTGCATACTCTACTTATGTTTCTTTGTCTCACCTGTCAACAAGATCTCCCTGAAGAATAAGGCCCCTCTCTCTATAATAGGCCAAAAATAGGCAAGACATGCTGCAAGCCCCATTGGTGTACTCCTGGAGAGCGTTTCTCCCTGAAAGTGTTGCAACTTTGCTAACTGCATGCGCATCTACCTGCACCTCATCAGTGGGTTGGCCCAAATCTGGATCCACCACCATCTCCAACAACTCCTCCCTCTCCTGATCAGGTATTTCATACTCTTGATGTATACTAGCCTCTCGTAGAACTACCCTATAAACCTCCAACATCTCTCAAGGATAAGTATCTGCAACTACTGTCACCTTGCTAGATTCCTAAACATCTATCTACTCCTCATTAATGGCTGAACCCAAGGGTAGCCGCACATCCATCAAAGACGTAATGTGAACCTCCATTTGGATCTCCTCCAAAGGACTATCATGCATACTATAAATATCCTCCTCCTTCGCTGACTCATGCTCCACCATATGCTACTCTGGTTGAATCATCACAAGTGACTCATCATCCTAAATATCCCCCATAGAGTCCCTTGACTACTCGCCATGCACACTAAAATACAAATCCTCCTACTGTAATCAACTCCACATGACTGCTCATGCTCCCTAGTAGAATCCTCATATGGCCCCATGGAATCATCCAAAGAGGAGTCCTCATCTTGATATACAAAAGGAATGTCCTCCTGCACTACCTCTTCCACCTCATCTGCATCTATCAAGCATGAGTGATTAGGCCCCCAAGGTTCTTTGTATATGAAGCTAAGAACCTTCCTCCTCATCTCAATTTTGTTGCTCGATCCACCAAACTAGAGCAGCTCCTCCCTAGTCAACTATCTCCTGAATAGCCCAATTTTTTGCTCAACCAGCCCTTTGGTTAGCTCATAAGAAATAGGTCAGACCGAATTTTCTCCCCTCCAAATGGTCAGTAGTCTAGCCCGCAACTCCTTGCAAATGACATCGCGATCTCCCATGACTGAAGACAAAATGGAAATCATCTTTGATCTGACTGTATCGGGGTGATGTTTCCTAATGTTAAAGAAACATCAAAACATATGACAGACCAAGTCATCACACCCCAAATCAAGCATGATGTCATACATTCTAAACATGGCCATACCTCCTAAAATCTCAAGCTCCTTCCCAAATGTAGAGCCTGCATTGTTTTCCAAGTCCTGAAAAATCCCCACTACTAACTTGAAAACTTCCCTCATAACATCATCATTGAAAGGAGCTATAGGTGTGGTCAACCTCATAATGTTACTGAGGCATGAAGAAACTAGAATTTTGAACCCTTCACAAGGTTCTTCCAAGAACTTGGGTTGTATAAGAGCAAGCATAGCAGGTTTTAGAGCCCAAATCAGTGTCTTCCCTTTCGACTAGCTTACTTTGGAAAGGAGTTCATCAAGTTGGAAAGAAATCTCCATGTGATCTTCATGAGTTTCAAATATATTCCAACTACAAGGATTTTTTGTCCTATTTATGGTTCTTTCTGAAGATCCTAGCTTGATTGTCCTTTTTGAAGAACGACATAGACTCCCTTTGAAAACGGTCTGTTGTTATTCTTGGGTTCTTGGTCCATAGAAGCATTGTGGTTTAAGGCATCGACTGTTGTGCTGTTATGTGGGTTTATAAGGTGTTTTAAAAACCCCATTGTTCAACAACATTTATGGAAGTAATAGTTTTTTAGCTAAAATCAGTGAGTCATGAACATGACAATAGGAAGCTACCACATCAGCATGTGAAAATACAAATGTACTCTAGAAGCCAATTCTACTCACCCCTCATGACATTCATTGACCACTACAACAATTTTTTTTTTTTTTTACTCAGTATACAACATACAAGAAGAGGATAAATACTAACAGCAAGATAGACAAACTCAACTCACTACACTTTATGGATCTCCTACCACAATGATAAAAATAGCTTTGGAACCAACTCCACAAATTGGCCAAATGATAATGCTGTGGTACAAATAGTTGGAGAAAATACACCTAGAATTGCACAAGGTAGGCTACAAGAACCAAGTGATGAGTGTAATAAAATCCAACTGCTCCAATAGCAAGCTCCTCTAGAAACTGCGTTGTTGATCCAAGACTACACTAATGCCTGACTTCGGCCTAATGAGGTGCTAGAATGAAGGCATCTAGGTTTGCTCAAGGCAAGCTAGAGATAGCCTCTGAGACAAGCTGGATAGTGACCCTCAGAAAGTACACTGTGTGGTTGTAGCTCTGCGCTTGTTGTGGCTCCCGAATATCTGTTATTTGGGCCTGCAATACTACTGAGAAAATTCTGGGATTTTAACCATGGACTCTACTCATGAAACCCACAAAAACCCACAAGGGAATTAACCAAATGTTGACCTCAAAATTTCAGCCCAATTTTCCCCTAGCTCCTCTAGCTGTTGGCTAAGTTGGGATCCCTATTTGGCCCCTCAGTTCTACCCAGAAAATTCTGCCAAGTTAATTTTGGTCTCTCCTCAATAAACCCAAAAAAAAAAACAGAAAGGGTTTCCTCTATTTTGGCCCTCTTCCAATTTTGTTTTCTAACACTGCAGTTGCTATTGTCAATCATTTCTCTCCAAATTCCTAGCTTACCTCCTCAAATAGCTCTCCTATCAATCTCCCAACACCCCATCTCCAAAATCCCACCAATGTAGCTCCCACAAATGAGCCTCCTCCAATGACTGTGTAGGCCCTTCTAACCACAATAGTTGAGATGAAAGTTGGCCTCCAAGATAATCTGTTGCACTGCTATGTTGACCCTCGACTCTAGAATGTTGGCCAAAACTGTTTTTTTTCGAATCTATCTATGGTTTTCATAATAAAACTCAGAAAGAATGGAAAACAAAATTTTTTCTAGGAATAATCTCGAATCATGATAGTTGCAACCGAAAATGGCAAACACGCAAGCTGAGCCAAGATTGATGCTCCGATACCACTGTAATATCCCCAATTGGGATTAAAAAGTTAAAAGGAAAAATAGACAAGAAACTATGGAAAAAATAAAAGCACCATTAAACATAGAATATGGAGCCAAAATTAGTGCTGAGCCATTTTACTATTATGTCGAGAAAGAGTACAAGTATGGTGCTGAAAAGATTGCACCTGGGCTTGCTCAAGACAGGCTGAAGGGAAACTCAAATCCTAGCAAAAATACATGTTGGAAGTAACTCTATGTGTCTCTATCACTGCACTACCCAGTCCAGAAAATGTTGTTGTTGGCTGACTTTAGACTGCTGGTTGGGCTACCTCCTATGCTCAGACAATTCTGGGAATTGGACACTGGACTCTCCTCAACAAACCCACAAAAACCTATGAAGGTTTTACTGAAAGCTCGACCTTGTAAATTGGCCCTCTTAGGCTTGGAATGCTGCTCTACTGGGGAAAACGAACGACTGGTGAAATCTACTGGAAACTGCCTCTGGAATGTTGCTAAATACCCTGGTAAGAGGTAGCTAGTCTCCCCTCCGAATCTCCCGTTGAATATCCTCTGCACCCCTCACTCCTAACACCCACACCAAACTAAACTATGCAATCAGTGTGAATTCTTAGCTACCTCTGCACAGTCCTAAAGGGGATACTCTCATTGTTGATGCTACTACTCCAATATAATCTGTGGCATTGTACCAGCCTCCAACTGAACTGACATGCACTGTTGAACACATCTGTGAATTCTAGATGAATTCACCAAGGGGAGTTGGGCGCTTACCCAATCTCTCTCAATCACCTAAGGGTTTTCGTCCTGGGGCTACCAATGGAGTAGAGAACCAGGTTCTCAACCTCACATACAAGAAAAGATATCAAATCCAAGCTATCCCTCAATGTCCTCCTCCTCTTCTTATATAGATATCATGGACCCATCTAGAGCTTTATATTTTATTATTATTTTAATCATGGAGCACTTTACCCTCTTATTAAAATATTCTTTTTAATGCGGGAAAGAGTAAATCAATTTCCATGCCTCCTCTTGTCACTAAAAATCATGTCCAACCATCCCATCAAGTAGGTATTATCGTTCTGATTCCATTGAACTAATACACTAAGGTGTTCTATCACATATTCCTCCCGGAATGCCACCTTGAGTGTAATTAATTGAGTTAAGCCCAAAAATAACTCAATTTTTTGAAATTTGTCAGAATGCACTAGAACGAAAGGAAAACTGTGTGGATGATGGAATATACCAAGCAAATGCCATTGGTCCTCATAGAAACTCCTCAAAACTCCTCCAAAAAGTCCCTGGGCCCGTTGATGACACCAACCTGTACCTGTGACTTGTCTGCTCCCAACTCTGGAAGTCCATCCTAACCCTGTCATAAGGAACACCAAAAAAATGAATATTACACCTACCTAGGGGTCTAACACTATTATGAGCTTGAAGCCCCAAATTTGGAAGGGAAGCCCATTATGAAGTCTCAATGTGCCCTTGATAAAAAATCTTGGTTCACTCAAATGCACTAATGAATTATTGTACCTAATAGTTAGGATGCACATTGGACATTATATGTTATTGGAAAGTGTTTTCATCATGGGTTGGGCAGCTTAATTGGGTCCCATGTCCACCAGAGGATCATATTGACACCCCTAGGGGAAGTGTTGAGATCCATGGGACTCCCATCATGTGAAGAGAATCATTCCATGCCATGAGCACCTTCAATAACTTAAACAACCTAGTCATTGCCCCACTTTATTCACAAGATGATGCACTTGGACCAGTGTGCCCCAACCTGCTTAGAAATTATCCAGGTGGCTCCAGAGACATGCACAGGACAAAGAGGGATTATGAAATCTCAAAAATAAAAGTGTTTAGATTGCTCTTGAACTAGGTTCAAGTTGAATATCTTGTCGTCTTGATCGCAACAGTGTGAATGGTTTGTCAAACCGAGTTCGTATGCGAAAGTTAGAGCTGGTCAAAGTTCTAAGGTTCACTGGATGACTTGACAAGTTAAGGAGGATGCAATTTCATAGAAATCCAGCCACCAGATTCCGACCAACTCCGGGCGATTCCAGGAAAAATTGTGTGACCATTAATTTGACTCCTACGGTCAAAATTCAGGTAAATTAAAAAATGCAATTTGTTTTATTAAAAGCAAAAAATATAAAAAAAGGGGTGGCGGGCCACCAGCCTTGCCACCCCACCGCACAGTTAAACAAATTAAATATAATTTTGGGTCGGAAACCATGACCGCGCTGGACCCAAACACTCCACTGCATAACAAATGACTGTATATATGGTGGGGTGGTTGGTGGTCAGCCTCGCCACCCCAACCACAAACCCTCACCACATATGATATACGATGTCGTATGGTAGGTTGTTGGGTGGGCCGCCCAAGGTGGGCCCGACCCATCCATATTTAAAAAAATGTTGGCCAAAAAAGTATTCCATGCGGATTTGGGGGAGGCGGGATTTGATCCCCTCACCTCCCCTTAACAAACCAACTTTTTTACCATTGTGCCAGCGACCGTAGGTTGGCTAATATGCCCATCTTATTATTTAAACTCGTTCTTTTCACCAATGTGCCTAGGCCAGAGGTAGCCAAGTGTGGGCAAGATTTTTGAGACTAAGGCAGGTAGAGGACAACACGCAGTTCGAGGTAGGATCTACATTCAGTTCGAGGGAATCTTTTGATTCTAACGAGGTGAAATTTGACTGTGCCAGAATGTATTAAACTTTATGCATTTTAACTAACATTTTATAGGGGGCACGATGGTGTGCCTAAATTTTCTTTTTGCAGATTCCCTGTGGAGGAGAATCTTCAAGAATCTTGAGGGAATATTTCAGATTCCTTGGAGGCCTAAATTCGCCAGTGTTAGAATGAGGTCAACTTTATACTCATTCTTCTTAGAATTTCACAAGGATCTCAATGGTGAGATCAGATTCCCGTTTTGAGTTGTAAATTTCCATATTCCCTGTGGAGCCACATCTTTGAGGAATCTAAAAGATTCCATAAGGCCACAATTTTTCCATAAGGCCACAATTTTGACAGTTAGAATTCAGCAAATTGGCAGTCGATCCTACACCTCTCAGCGACACAAGTTCTGATCCAGGTGGATATTGGTGGCCACTCACCTATTCCACTTGGGGCCCCACCATTGTCTCTTTCAGTTTTTTCACAACTTACTATTTTTAGCAGTTTTTTGGGTCCTGAACCTCCAGAGCCATTTTGAAGCCCCAAACGGAGATAGTATGCCGAAGTTACGTCCCCAAGAAGTTGAAACACCAATTTACTCAAACAGGGCCCATAGTTTTGGCGCTTCATCTCGTAGGGTGAGGTTTTTGGACGTTTATAGTTCTCCATTGTTTCTCCATAATAAATATGCCTTTGAGCCTCATTGTAACACAGTTCAGAGGTCTGTAGCCGCCACATCTCTTCTCAGAGATTCACTACCAACACCCTAGCTATTTTATTTCCATCATGTTTGTAAGCATATTTCTGTGATTTGATATTAATGAAATGAAGCCTTATTTCCGCTGTATTTCTATGTTTATGGTTATTTCTGTATTCTATTGCGTTCCTGCATAAATTCGGATCAGTGGTATCAGAGCGGTCTGCTTTTTCTCGATCCTTCTTTGCATGTCCCCAACTAGGTTGGGGTATAAGGAGTTAGGGCTCGATCTGGTGGAACCTTTGCAAGATCAGCCTCACAAACCCCGACGGATGCCCATGGGGGACGAAAAGAAAGATGAGGGAGCAGGAGATCCTATCAAAATATTGCTCGAGGAGGCCCTCGAAAAACAAAGGAACGCGATGATGGATAAATTTGCCCATATCCTTCAACAACTGCCCACCGGCAGTGCATCTACATCTAGCAGCCACTCTGGAGGCGTGAATCTCTTTAAGGTACAAGTAAACTTTGACATTCCCATATTTGAGAGTCAAATAGATGCAGATGCCGTAGATAGATGGTTGAATCTATTAGAAGGATATTTCTCGATTCATGACTTTTCTGACTGAGAGAAGATTATTTTTGCACTTTTCAAAGCTACCCCCATGTCAAGTACTGGTGGGAAACCTACTGTGGGAAAAAGGATGAGATAGAACCCTCTCTGTTCTCAGCCGTACCCACTTGGAATTATTCCTGAGATGCCATAAAGGAACAATACTATCTTGTGGGGAGCTATGAGGATAAGTACATACAATGGACCACGCTGCGGCAACAAAGGGATCAAGATGTGCATGAGCAAATGAATCTATTCCATACCCTGTACACAAAGTTGGGTATCAAAGAATCATAGAAACAATTGGTGCTAAAGTATCACGGTTGTCTGCACAGATACATTCAGGAGGAAATGGAGTTCCTCGACATCTCCTCGCTTGGTACGGCATACCGGTATGCTACCAAGATTGAGCAGAAATTCAAATAGAAGAAGCGAGACTTTGGATCTGCGAATCAAAAGCAAGGGAAAGGTGCCCCCAAAACGCAGTACAAAGGACAAAGCCAAGGCATGGCGGCCCAAGACAACCTGCCAAAGACACAAGCAAAGAACAACACCACGAAGCCAAATAAGGACACAGAAAAGTGGTGTGAGTTCCATAAGAGCTCCACTCACAACACAAGTGAGTGTCGGGCCAAGCAGTCGTTGGTGGCCGAGATGAGGGCTTCTGAATCAGATGCATGCTCTGACTCTGAATTAGAACCTAACAAGGTGAATGACAAAGGGAAGAAGATTATTGATGCAGAGCCCACTGCCACTGTTGCGACTACGAAGATTTAGAAGGAGGAACTAGAAGATCAAGAGGAGGCAGAGCGTCTCTTCCACTCCCAGATGTGGGTAAAGGGTTCGCCACTACGGTTCATTGTCGACAATGCGAGCCAAAAGAACCTCATTTCAGTAGATGTCGTGAAGCGGTTGGGCTTGCCGACCATAGCACACCCACAACCATACACCATCGGGTGGCTTCACCAAGGACAGGATCTCCGCGTCAGCCAGCAGTGCCGCCTTCTTGATAGCATCAAGCCCTTCACGAATGAGGTATTGTGTGACATTGCTCCTATTGATGTTTCTGATGTATTATTAGGCCAACCATACTTGTGGAAGCGACATGCTGTGTATGAGTCCCGACCTCACATTGTTATTGTTACTTTGGGAAATAAATTGTATAGGATACCAAAGGTACTATCGCCTCCCACTATCTCTTTGGTTACTACAAAACAATGCATTAAGCTCATTTCCCAAACTAGGAAATTTGTTTTCCTAATGATTTGCCCCTAGGGAAAGAAGAATACTGTGGCCACGACCTCCAGACATGGCTTCTCTACACGACAACAACAAATGGACAAGGTTGTGGAGGAGTACGGGGACATCTTCACCTCACCCATAGGGGTGCCTCTACACTGTCAGGTCAAGCACCCCATTGACCTGACCCCAGGGGTTCCGCTACCCAATGAATCGATATATAGGCGCTCTGTTCTGGAGAATGATGAAATCAAGATGCAGATTTAGGAACTGCTGCAGAAAGGTCACATCCGACCAAGTTCATCGCCCTGTGGGAGCCCGATCGTGTTGGTACAGAAGAAGGATGGGACTTGGAGACTCTATATTGATTATCAGGCGTTGAACAAGATCACTATCCAGAATAGGTACCTGATCCACGCATTTATGACCTTCTGGACCAACTCAAAGGGGAAAAATATTTCAGCAAGATCAAATTGAATTCTGGGTATCACCAGGTACCAATCAAACCCTCTGATGTGTGGAAGACTGCCTTCAAAGCCAAGGAGGGCCTTTTAGAATGGCTCGTCATGCCTTTCAGATTGACAAATGCTCCCGCAACCTTCATGAGGTTGATGGATGACATCTTGCGTCCATTCACCAACTCATTTGTAGTGGTATACTTGGATGACATTTTGATCTTCAACCAGACTTGGGAAGAGCACCTCCACCACATCCGAGAAGTCCTCCAAACATTGCGGCAACACAAGTTGTGTGCCAATTTGGAGAAGTGCACTTTTGGCATGACCCAAGTTCAATATCTGAGATACATTATTGATGAAAGGGGGGTGCATGTGGATCCAGCCAAGATCCAAGTCATTCGAGATTGGCCAGCCCCAACCACCCTAACAGAGCTTCGCAAATTTCTAGGTCTTGCTAATTTCTACCGCAGGTTCGTGTTGGGATTCTCTCATATCACTTGGCCCTTAAGTCAAGTCACCAAGGGAGGAGCAAAAGAAAAATTATGTTGGTCGGAATCTCAACAGAAGGCGTTCATAGAATTGAAACATCGCCTCTGCTCTGCCCCAATGCTCACATTACCAGACTTGCAACAACCATTTGAGATGGAGACAGATGCCTCTGACTATGCTATTGGGGCAGTTCTTACTCAACAGGGGCATCCAGTGGCATATCATAGTGAGACATTATCTGACATAGTTCAAAAGTATCCCACTTATGACAAAGAAATGTATTCCATTGTGCAGGTTTGTCGACAATGGAAGCATTACATTTTGGGGAAGGAGACAATCATCCACACAGACCACCGACCCCTGCAGTTCATATAGACACAAGGGAATTTGCAGAACGATCGCCATCAGAAGTGGTCCACATATCTGCAACAATGTCATTTGAACATCAAGTACAAGAAGGGTAGCACCAATAATGTTGCAGACTGCCTTAGCTGACCACCGATCATGGCCATAACCACCGTTCTCAACTCTTGTGGGCATGAGACTTCTGATTGGCCGCTTCTCTACAAGAGCGATCCATAATTCAGCTACACATACAAGGCACTCTTGGGGGGTATGCAAGTTCCAAATTTTCACCTCCAAGATGCACTATTATGTCACCTGGGACACCTTTGTGTTCCTTCAAGCGAGCGTGCCAAGATGATATGGGAAGCGCATTACAGTCAAGTCGCTGGGCATTTTGGGGTCGAGAAAACAGTGGCAGTATTGCAAAATTATTTCTATTGGCCGAAACTTAGACAGGATGTCGGGAAGTACATCAGATCCTGCACTGCTTGTGCCATTTCAAAACCGACCATCAAGAAGCAAGGGCTCTATACTCCGCTACCTACACCTAGTTGACCTTGGGAATCCATCTCCATGGATTACATGTCAGGCCTTCCTTCTACTAAGCATGGAAATGACTGTGTTTTCGTGGTCATCAATAGATTCTCAAAGATGGCCATTATGGCGGCCTGCAAGAAGAATATCACAGCAAAAGCCACTGTTAAACTCTTCTTTGAACGAGTGTGGGTGAACTTTGGGATCCCACAGTCTATCATATCATATCAACGACGGCGTGACGGTAGGTTCCTCGGCACATTTTGAGATTCCGGCCCTGCGGTCGGAGTTGGACACCAAGCTCACCAAGTCCAAAGCTTTCCATCCCCAAACTGATGGCCAGACAGAGGTCGTCAACAGGATGATTGTACACATTCTGCGCATGTACAATTCAAAGCATCCACACACATGGGATGAGAGCCTGCCCTATGTACAACATAATTATAACCAGGCTCTTCACAACTCAACCGGCCACAACCCCTTTCAGGTGGGCTTGGGATTCCATCCACTATGTCCCATTAACATAGCCATGCCATTTGCAGATACTCAGGCCGATTCAGCTCATGTCCAGTCTGAAGTTGACAAAGCAAACAACTTCATCGAGCACATTCAGCACATCCGCCAACAGGTTCATGACATATTGGACAGAGCCAATGCTAAGAACAAACAACGACATGATCAACATCGGTGCCACACAACTTCCAGGTGGGCAAAAAAGTGTGGCCACATTTGCAGAAGGAGCACCTCACTGGACCCCACTGCAAGATTCGCCCGCTCTGATATGGGTCGTACACCATCACCAAGGCTGTAGGGAACAATGTCTTCGAGCTCAGTATTCCACCATTCCTTGGTCTGCACCCAATATTCAATGTAGACCGCCTTTGTCCCTACTTCCCACCTCTATTGGACACCTCTGACATTGCAGAAGAACTCACACCAAAAGAGTTAAACCCGAACTGCATGGAATAGGCCACCACAGACTGTATCATGGACATGAAAATCAATAACACTCGCCGACAGAAGATCCAACTGTATCGGGTTGTTAAATGCACCAAGGCAAGTGGTTCACCAGGGACCAAGTTCAACAGAAGTTTCCTCATCTCATGGAGGAACTCAACGCAATGGGTACCATTTCTTCCTAAGGGGGGAGGAATGATCCAGGTGGATATTGGTGGACACCCGCCTATTCCACTTGGGGCCCCACCATTGTCTCTTTCAGTTTTTTCACAACTTACTATTTTTAGCAGTTTTTCGGGTCCTGAACTTCCGGAGCCGTTTAGAAGCCCCAAATGGAGATAGTATGCCGAAGTTACATCCCCGGGAAGTTGAAACATCAATTTACCCAAACCGGGCCCATAGTTTTGGCACTTCATCTCCTAGGGTTAGGTTTTTGGATGTTTAGAGTTCTCCATTGTTACTCCATAATAGATAAGCCCTCGAGCCTCATTGTAACACAATTTAGAGGTCTGTAGCTGCCACATCTCTTCTCAGAGATTCACTACCAGCACCCTAGCTATTTTATTTCCATCATTTTTGTAAGCATATTTTTGTGATTTGATATTAATGAAATGAAGCCTTATTTCTGATGTATTTCTATGTTTATGGTTATTTCTGTATTCTGTTGCGTTCCTGCATAAATTCGGATCAATTTCAGTGGTGTAGTCAGATTTTCCATCTGAGCCTTATGTTTTTCGGCCACTTTTCAAAGTGGAGTGTTGGTGTCTACATTCAGTGAGTGAGTAGTTGATTTCATGTATTTTGACTCCACGATTACGACGGTGATTTCAAATAGAGCAGTGGAGCAGCCTATTCTTCAGTCATCTTCAGTTTGAGGTATATGCAGTGTGATCATGTACTCCTTTGTCTCTTTTATATGAGATGCATTGTGTTGTATAAATTCCTACTTGATGTTTGATGCAGGATCTTTTTTTGTGAGATGTAATTTCTATCATGGATTTTCATTTATGTTTGAGATCCATTTGTTGCCATGTTGGAGGGATACTCATTGTCACATGTATGTTTTATTAAGATCCCTTTGTTGCCATGTTGGAGGGATACTCATGGTCGTTATGTGTGAGTTTATGTCATGTTGATAGGAGGTCTATTATGAGTGAGAGTTCCTTGCAGTGAAACGTCTCGTGGAGAGAATTTTCCACTCATGTTGAGGGCTGATTTCCTTGTATGATAAGAAAACAATGTCCGTGTACATCTTCACATTTACAGCACTGAATGAAGTGGCCAACACCATCGAGACACCGAGGCCCAAAGACGTAGTCCACACTCGACGAACTCCGTTATTAAACCTTTTGTATTTTTGTTGTATGATTGTTGACATGTGTTCCTGTAATATTCCTACTTAGCCTAAGCTAGGAGGAATATTCATTTTTGTTTTATTTTCTGTGGCATGAATAAATGAATAAAGGAGGACATGTAAAACTCCTAAGAAGACTAAATAAATCAATGCCCATGTGAACAAAGATAAGTCAGGGCCATGTAAATAATCACTTGCAGGTGTGAAAGGGGTTTGAGCTATGAGACTGGGTCAACCTTGACCAAATCTATAGTGTTGTCTAGGTTCAATGCATCTCCAAAAGGGACAGCGCAGTTCTAGAAGGAGGCCCTCATGTGAAAGAATCTAACTCATCAAAGTGGTTTAAGGTTTGCAAAGGCTTTCATCTTATAAAAGGAAGGGAAGGGCAGCAAGAGAAGGTTGTTGATTGATCATATTTTTGAGTATCTTGTCTGCTTAGACAAATACTATTATCTATTGTTTAGTAGAGAATTGTGCTGCTTAGCACTTGGAGTTCCTATGCAGTGATTTCACCTCTTCCTTTGAGGATTCTTGGAGGAGTATTTTCTGATTTGATCCACTATCAGGCTTGAGGCCAAGCTCTACTTCCAATTGCAGTGCAGATCCAGTGAGGGTTTGTCTACTTTTGCAAGCTGTAGCAAGTGGGATTCTGGATCTGCAGAGATCTAGCTTATTTTTGGGAGCCTCTTCTCATGGAGTGTGTCTTTTAACCTCCTGGAAGAGTGCCTCTCCTGTTTGCACTTCAGATCTGTAACTTGGCAGTGGCCATCTATGTCATTTGAGCTACAACGTTATTTCCATTGATGGACTGCATTATTTTGATATGAGGTTCTTTATGGTGTTTTGATCACAATTTTGATTAGAGATCTTTGGTGCTGGGCTTTGCCTTTCACTTGGGTGATCCATGCATTAGCTTGTTGATCCATGTTCTATTTAGATATGATATATTGTCATGTAATGTTATATTCAAAAATTGCTGCAGCATTTTACAGATCTGCAACTTGTAACTCAGATATACTCTTATTTATGCATGATTTGGTCAAAACCCCAAGGGGATATTGTAAAGAAAACTATCTAGTTTCTAAATCTGAAATAGATCTGATGTTTTTTCCACAGATCTATCCTAGATCTGAGTTGTAATATGAAGTTTCTACAACTCCTGAAAATAATGATGTTGAGCCATTTCTGCTGATATATATGTGTTATAGCTCTCTTTTCTGAAGATATCTTGCTCTATTTCCTCATGTAATTTACTGTATATTGAAAGAGCTTCACTTTACTTCTGATTTGATGTTTTACATTCATTTGCTAATTATATTTGATGGCCTCCTACTCATATTCTCCAAGACTACGTTATTATTGAAGCAGTTTATTGTGCATAGTTACTGTCCCTCTTGTAGGGTGTTTTTCAGCTAGACTAGGTTGTGGGAGACCTGTTTACCACACCTAGGTTGATTTTTTTTTGCTCCCCTTGTGGATCTAGACTCTAAATATGCTTATCTAAGGGATCCAAGGGTTGTAAACTCATTTCTGTGCATCAATCTTCCAGGAAGTGCGCTATTTCACAAGCTTGTTGTGCAATCCCCAATTTGGGATATTATAGTGGTATCAGAGCTCCTTTATTGGCACAACCTGTGCTTGCCTTGGAGCACCAGCCATGTTGCATTCAAAAGAAGATGAACCTCTTAATGAGAGGGAGAAGAGGTATCAGAACAGAAGTCATAAGAAGTATGACTATACTACTGAAGATCAAGACAAGGGTAAAGCCCCTGAAACTACAAGTGATAAAGAAGGAGAAGAGTTTGCAAGAACTCTACTGGTGGCCATGCAAGATCTTGCCAAGGAGATCAAGGAGATGAGGGTGGACATAATGAGGGAATATCTTGGAATATTTCATCAAGGAGAAAGCTCTGACATGTCTCATCATGGGACTGGTCAACCAGTGAACCTGCCACAAGCTCCACAAGCCTCACAATCCTCCACTATGCCTACCTTCTTGGCTATGGAGAATGAAGAACCACAATAGAAAGCCTCCCTTGAAGGTTAATTTGTGGAGTATGACTCTTAGAGTCAAAGATTCAAGGATAACTTGAGTTTCCAAGATTTTTGTCACCTCAAGGACAGAAGAAGACCAGGGCAACAGTATAGAGATGTTGGATTCTTTCATGGTAGACACCACTCTATGGGTAGATTATTTTTGCCCACATTTTATGGATCATCCTCCAGCTCTGCCAAGGAATGGGTAGAGAATTTATATATCTATTTTCAGTTTAACAAAGTCCCTGAGGTTGAAGCCATCAAGATTGCAGCGCTGCACTTTGAAGGTGAAGCACACAATTGGTGGTTTCATGGGTTGGATACATTGGGACACATCAATGTGAGTACCTATGCCGAGTTTAATAGAATACTGGTGGAGAGGTTTGACAAGAAGGATCCTTAAACACCCTTCATAAGCCTTGCAAAGATGAAGCAGTCAGGAGATGCAAAGACTTATATCTCTGAGTTCCTGAGATTATCAGTCATGGTCCCTGATCTATCTGTAGCAAGGAGAGTCTACATGTTCATCAATGGCTTGGAGGAACCTTTGCATGGGTTGTTCAAATCTACCAAGCCCATCACTTTGCATGATGCCATTGAGAGGGCTAGACATCTCCAAGATGCCTTGCCAAAAGCAAAGGCAAATTTCCAGAGCAAGGCCCCTCACCTTTCTAAGGGGAAGGAAGGAAAAGTTGCTCCTCCCAAGGAGAGCTCCTTGAAGAAACCTCGTGATATTGATCTCAGGAGGGAATTGAGGAAGAAGAGATTGTGCTTCACTTTCCAAGATTCATGGGCACCAGGACACAGATGTGCTGCTGGAAATGCACACTACATTGAAGTATTCTTAGATTTTAAGGAGGAAGATGAAGGTGATGAACCTAGGAGGGGTCACAACGTTGATGATGATGATGAGGGAGATCAAACACCATCCAGATATGGGAAGGGAGCCTTTGCTCCAACAAGTGGGACTCTTGCCTCTTTGAGAGGAGTGCCTAAGTACTTGACCCTAAGAGTACAAGGTTCAGTTATGAATCAGAGAGTATCTGTCTTGATTGACAGTGGGGAAACCCACAACTTTATTGATGCTCACCTTGTGAAAAAAAGAGGAATCCCCACTGATACTTTTGAGGGATTTTCTGTTTTGGTCCCAGGAGATAGGACCATGCAATGCATGCAATATGTTCCATAACTTTATGTCACTATGGGATCCTACACTTTGGTGGATCACTTCTTTGTAGTTGACATACCAGACACCAACATCATCTTGGGTGTCCAATGGTTGATTACCTTGGGGAAGGTTACCACTGATTGGAAAGCCTTGCAAATGGAGTGGGTGGACTTGAAGAGTGGGAAACCACAAATGATTCAAGGCATGCACACTTATCCTTCACCTAATGTTTCCACACAAACAACTGAGATGGCTTTGCGCAGTGGAGGAAGGGATATCACAGTTCCTTCTCTCATGTTCACAAGGATGCTGCAAGGGACATTCTTATCTCATGGAAAGCCACCTGGAATGCCATCAAATTCAAATCTTGTGGGGAAAGCCTCACAAAGTGTTGCTCCAAATCTAGATCCAGGAAGGATTGGAGCAATGAAAGATCAAGCTACAACATTGTGGGAGGAGAAGAAGGAGGGGATCAGCCTTCCAACAAACAGTTTTGGCATGTGTAATGTCAAAGAGGCAATCAACAACGAGACAAGCACTCCCATGGATGTATCAGCAGCACTGTCAATGTTGAGCAGTGTGGGTATTTATTAGAAATCTCAACTGCTTGTAGAGTATTCCAAAGATATCCACATAGGTATGATACTAGATGGCATGCATCAAGAAGAGGGATACTTAGTCCAAGGAGGAGTCATCTATTATCATGGTAAGGTCTTCTTGGCTAGAGCTTCCAAGCTCAAGCAGAAGATCCTACAAGGAGCATATGAAGAATTCTTCCTCAGCCATATGTATTCAATGAGGATCTACACCCTAATCACGAAGATTTTTGATTGGGAAGGCATGAGGGAGGACTTACATCAGCGCTTTCAAGAGTGAAATAACTATGGAGGATTGGGGCAGCAAATGGACTCTTTGCAAGAGTCATCTCAACCAGCTCTTCCTTTGCTTGAAAGTAGGGGAATTCTCATGCACAACTCCATGTGTGTGAAGGAGTATGATGGTAAAGGGTTTGATCATGACAAGCAAGTTGTATTTTCTGATCTATTACACTCCTTTGCCATGTTTTTGCAGGATAAGACTCCTCAAGGGAGTGAGAGATCATGTGGATCTCATAGTTTGTTGGGGGCCAAGGAAAATTCTGAGCTTGGCCACTCCCTTGATGTGCAAAGGGAGATTCCTTTTCCTGATGGGTGCTTCCCAAAGGCATCAAACTTATGTAACACCTTCAACCATGTTAAGGTGACTCATGCAGCAGAAGTGTGGTGGAAATGCCACTTGCCACACCTGGATCTAATGAAGACAAGAGGTGCACTACGCTGGCATCACATGTGGGATTTTGACCCACCTCCTCAAGTTTAGATTTCAGTTTGCATCTATGTAGTCTTTCTTCCATAAATTGATGTTATAGTTGTATTGTTTATGGGATTATATGGACAGAGGATGAGCAGTGTGTATGTACCACATGGTTTGGAACTTCAACCTGTACTTCATGATACATGTTTTAGATGTAGCATTTCTCCAACTATGTTTATTTCTGTTGAGTTCTTCACTCTTGAAGGGATGGAATATGCACATATTATGTTGGCCTTGGAGGAACAATTCATGATGCTTTGGCTTGTTAAGAACTTGGCTTATAATGAGGACTTGATCCTCGATGATGCCAACAATGAAGGAGGAGAAGTACTACAGCTCTTACCCTATCAGTTGCTTGAGGACAAGCAAAATTTTGGAAGGGAGGAATGTAATATTTCTACTTAGCCTAAGCTAGGAGGAATATTCATTTTTGTTTTATTTTCTATTGCATGAATAAATGAATAAAGGACATGTAAAACTCCTAAGAAGACTAAATAAATCAATGCCCATGTGAACACAGATAAATCAGAGCCATGTAAATAATCACTTGCAGGTGTGAAAGGGGTTTGAGCTGTGAGACTGGGTCAACCGTGACCAAATCTACAGTGCTGTCTAGGTTCAATGTGTCTCCAAAAAGGACAGCACAGTTCTAGAAGGAGGCCCCTCATGTGAAAGAAGCTAACTCATCAAAGTGGTTTAAGGTTTGCAAAGGCTTTCATCTTATAAAAGGAAGGGAAGGGCAGCAAGAGAAGGTTGTTGATTGATCATATTTCTGAGTATCTTGTCTGCTTAGACAAATACTATTCTCTGTTGTTTAGTAGAGAATTGTGCTGCTTAGCACTTGGAGTTCCTATGCAGGGATTTCACCTCTTCCTTTAAGGATTCTTGGAGGAGTATTTGCTGATTTGATCCACTATCAGGCTTGAGGCCAAGCTCTACTTCCAATTGCCGTGCAGATCCAGTGAGGGTTTGTTTGCTTTTTCAAGCTGCAGCAAGTTGGATTCTAGATCTACAGAGATCTAGCTTATTTTTGGGAGCCTCTTCTCATGGAGTGTGTCTTTTAACCTCCTGGAAGAGTGCCTCTCCTGTTTGCACTTTAGATCTGTAACTTGGCAGTGGCCATCTATGTCATTTGAGCTAAAACGTTTTTTCCATTGATGGACTGCGTTATTTTGATATGAGGTTCTTTATGGTGTTTTGATCACAGTTTTGATTAGATATCTCTGGTGCTGGGCTTTGCCTTTCACTTGGGTTATCCATGGATTAGCTTGCTAATCCATGTTCTGTTTAGATCTGATCTATTGTCATGTAATGTTATATTTATAAATTACTACATCATTTTACAGATCTGCAACTTGTAACTCAGATCTACTCTTATTTATGCATGATTTGGTCAAAACCCTAAGGGGATCTTGTAAAGAAAACTATCTAGTTTCCAAATCTGAAATAGATCTGATTTTTTGTCCACATATCTGTCCTAGATCTGAGTTGTAATATGCAGCTGCTACAGCTCTTGAAAATAATGCTGTTGAGCCATTTCTACTGATATATATGTGTTATAGCTCTCTTTTCTGAAGATATCTTGCTTTATCGTCTCAGGTAATCTACTTTATATTGAAATAAATTCACTTTACTTCTGATTTGTTGTTATACATTCATTTTTTAATTATATTTGATGGCCTCCTGCTCATATTATCCAAGACTGTGTTATTCTTGAAGCAGTTTTTTGTGCATAGCTGCAGTCCCTCTTGTAGGGTGTTTTTCAGCTAGACTAGGTTGTGGGAGACCTGTTTACCACACCTAGTTTGATTTGTTTTTTCTCCCCTTGTGGATATAGATTCCAGATCTGCTAATTTAAGGGATCCAAGGGTTGTAAATTCATTTGTGTGCATCAATCTTCTAGGAAGTGCGTTATTTTACAAGTTTGCTGTTGAGCCCCAAAGATGTCCTTCTTTTCCACCACATTTCACTTCATTTCCTTTGTCCCTCATCAATTACAGGCTTAAATGATCAATAGGATTGATTCGGATTACTTCAAGAATGTATATAATGACTAACTTGCTATGTTTTCATGATTTTGTTGTTGTAGTAATTTTTGACTAGACCCGGCTACAGAACGCAGTCCTTCTGTAGCCAGTCGCCTATTTCGCAGCTATCTTCATGTTCACGCAGGTTCCCGGTGTCACCTCAAGGAAAAACGCATATGGTCGTATTCCACATCACTCCCCCATCATTTCTTTCTCTCCACGAAGTCTGAGCTCGAGTCTACAGGTGGTTATGCACGTGGAAGAGATCAAAATTAGGAAGCAGATTCCTACTTGGACAAGGACTATACAGATGTCCTTAAGCAGAATACGAGGCTTTCACCAGAGTCCTAATTTGATTCTAATTTGGAAAGAAACTTGTCCCTATGTTATCTCAAAGACAGTTATGTAATTTTTTTATAAGTATGGCTCGGGAGACCAAGAGACGGCTAGCTATATTTTGTTTTGTTGCTAGATCTCAGAAGACCGTAATACTCTGTTTTTTTTGAAGAATTTCTCCTTTAATGAAAGAAGCATCACTTTATTGCAAGAGCTGAGTCAATCTTGAGTAGATTTGTGTGCTAATCTGGTGGTAGAGGGCCCTTGCTACCTGAGAATCTTTGTTCATATGGTTTAGATAAGTAACTTAGCCTTGTTTCATTCCTAGTTTAATCAATTTTCTGAACTTTGTGTTTTTATACTTACTTGCAGTGGATGCCACAGTCAATCTTATCCTTAAAAACTATTCCAAAATACCACTAACATTGGATGAGATATAATTGTAGTATTTTAGGAGTTAATTGCATTTTTTTCCAAAACTTTATGTTTTATGCTCATTTGCATTGAATGATATAGGCAGACTTGTTTTTACAAACTATTCCAAAATATCACTCATATTGAACGAGATAGGGCTGTAGTATTTCATAGAATTAGTTGCATTTTAGTTCAGTTGAAATACTTCGGAGGTAGATGTCACCCTAGTTTAATTTTGTCACTATATTTCAAGTTTGATAATGGCACTCTAGTTCAACTCTGTTCACTATATTTCAAGTTAGATTAGTGGCATTCTAGTTCAGTTCCAGTTCACTGTATTTCAAGTTAGATTAGTGGAATTCTAGTTCAGTTCCCGTTCACTGTATTTCAAGTTAGGTTAATGGCATTCTAGTTTAGTTGTGGTCACTGTGTTTCAAGTTTGATCAATCGCATTCTAGTTCAGTGTTATCCATTGTTCTTTAAGTTGTATTAACTGTCAAAATTAGACTTCATGGCCTTCATTGTTTACAAACTACTCTTGTTCTGACTTTCTATTAATGCATCATCATATGGACAGGAATTAGTGATATAAGTTTAAGGCCTTGATGGTTCTGCAATCTTTCGCAATTTCACAAATAAGCCTTTTCCCAAAAACTATTCTAGAAAATATCTAACTTTCGAATGAGGCTTAGTAGTGACAAGTTGAGCTGCAGAATGGATTAATCTTAGCATTACAAGTTAATTCAGAGCAGAAATCTTATTGTGCTACAAATAATCTTTTCCAATTGTGTTCCAATAAACTTCTAGCCATGGATGAGATTCTTTGTAATATTGTAAGATGATTGTTTACTTAGGAGAACCTCATTTTCACTAAAATTGTCCTTTTCTCAAGCTATTCCAGCATATTTCTAACGAATGAATTGGGTGAGTTCATGTTATGAGTTATTGAGTTCATGTTGTGATTTATTTCCTTGCTATGAGTCATTATCAAGCTTTGCATTTTCTGTTCTTTAGTGCCATACACAATTTAGAATAGGTTTTTCTCTGTTTTAGTGTAACCATCCACTTCTCTTTACCAACACTTGGTTCTTTTTCTTTTTAACATAAAACCATAAAACCAAAAACATTAGAAAAAAACTAAACACAACGTAGTGAGAAACAGATACCTACGCACATATAGTGCACCTCACTTCAGCAGTTTACTAGCCCTGGTTGACAATTTATGACATCAATTTAGGAACACTAAGTTGAGAACACATTTTGGCGCCGTTGCCGGGGAAGTGTAACTAGGTAGCCTTGTTTCTTACCTCCCAAAAACAATGGTATGCGTAGAGAAAGAGCCTCAAGGGGTAGATTCATAAGAAGCAGAAGCTTGATTCCTAGAACACCACTTGTTTCACCAAGACCAAGAGCCAGCACACCTTCAACTCAAACCCACATTCCATCCTTTACTAATCCTAGACTTCCAGAGGACTTAAGATTAGATATTCCATTAGAAAGACGTTCCACTTCCTCCACTGAACCTGTCTTAGAAGAAGATTCAAGGACCCCTGCTAGAGATACAAACTTTTCCACTTCCATAGAAGAATCAACTATGGCGGAAGAAGGGGGAGGAGTCTTTAATGGAGAACACACATTATTTGGAGGGGGTAGAGGTAGAGGTAGAGGAGAAGGAGAAGGAGGCAGAGGAAGAGGTAGAAGAGAAATGGGAAGCTCTTTTGGGTTTCCTATAGTAGATGAAGAAACCAATGCAAATATGAAAAACATTTCACCCTCTGCCCTTCCAAACTTTTATGGACTTAAAACTGAAGATCCTGAAACCTTCCTATTTGAATTTGAAGTCCTATGTAGAACCTATGACTACTTACAAGATGCTCAAAAACTTAAACTATTCCCTTCAACATTGAAAGGAGCAGCATTGAAGTGGTTTATGAGTTTGATCAGCAGTTCTATTAGGACATGGGAAGACATGAAACAATCATTTCTAGAGAGGTATTTGGATTACTGTATGCCAGTCAACCATAAGGAGGAAGTGTTTAAAATGCTACAAAAAGAGGATGAAAATTTGGAAGATTTGTTGGAGAGATTTAACTACAACATCAAAAGAGAAAAAATGGAAAACCTAGACCAAGATACCTTGAAAGCTCTCTTGTTGAAGACAATTAGGGATGAATGGTTAGATATCCTTAACATGATGGGAAAAGGGGATATATCTCAACTTACATTACCTGAAATAGTTGAATTATGTATCAACCTTTCAAGAGGGAAATCTAAAACTGTAAAAGGACCAAGAGAACCCGCTCTTGCAAGGGCAAGTAAGTCTGCTTCTAGGACAGTAAGTAGGGAAAAAATAGGAAATATGCTTGATGAATTCAAATCTGATATCTTGGGGAGTCTTAGTGAACAAATAGACACCCTTAAGTTACAAAACAAGCAAAAATCTGAATCTAATTCCTTAGCAATCTTTTGTCCCAAATGTAGAAAGAAACATGCCTTGAGAGAGTGCCCTTTGGATGCCAAAGTTGTGGAGACTTGTGTAATTTGTTCAGAAAAACATGAGACCAAGAGTTATCCTTCACTTCCTGGTCTTAAAGCCGTCTTTCAAGAAGAAAATCCTACAAGTTCCACAGAATCTCTCAATTTTGTCTCCAGGAGGCCTTGGCAAGGACCTCAAACACAAGGATTTCATGATCAGTTGTATAATCAACCCCCACCAAATTGAAATTCTTGGCAGCAACCTTGGCCCCAATTTCAAAATCAATCACAAACTTGGGCGTAAGGAACAAAATACCTATGGAAGATACTCTCAGTATTACCAATATCCACCATCCTATCCACCATATCCACATTTCCCTCCTCAACAAAATTTTCAACAAAATCCTCAACAAAATCCTCAAAATCCACAACATCAAAATCAACCACTTCCATTACCATTTCCTCAGAAAACAAATCAGTTGCCTGCCCAACCTATACCAAACCCCAACAATAAAAATCCTTAGAACACATACATGATAGAAGGCCAATAGTTTCCAACTTATGTGATCACTCCTTTAGACCTTAGTGATGTTCAACTCAGGTCTGGAAGAATACTTGAAAAGAAGAAA
The DNA here is from genome assembly GCA_034641835.2 of Pinus albicaulis. Taxonomy (NCBI): domain Eukaryota; kingdom Viridiplantae; phylum Streptophyta; class Pinopsida; order Pinales; family Pinaceae; genus Pinus; species Pinus albicaulis. The sequence goes on along the minus strand of CM076577.1, from coordinate 244,749,556 downwards.
CCTTCTGTAATCATACAAGAGCAAGACAATTCTGAGGAAGATTCTCTATGGGTAAATAAAAGTCTTGAAGAGAACACAACTTTCCAAGACTCAAACATTGAAAAATCAAAACAAAAAGAACCAATAATTTCAACTCCTATATTAGAGCGGCCATCAACATCCACTTCTACACCTCCCTTTCCAGAAAGATTACAAATTGATAGGGGTGTAGAAAAACAAATTATGGTGCCTAATTATGATTTCCTAGATGAGCTGAGAAATGTTTGTATTAAGATCCCATTATTACAAGCCATCAAGGAAATTCCAATCTTAGCAAAGACAATAAAGGAGTTTAGCATGAAGAAAACAAGAAAAAGAATAAGAGAGATAAAGAAAATTCAAATGGCAGGAAAAATAGCAGATATCATGATGGGTAAGATTGCTATTCCAAAGTATCTAAACCCAGGAAATCCAGTTGTTAAAATTCACATCAATGGAATTGAGATCCAAAACACACTTATTGATTTAGGAGCAACAATCAATATTATGAGTAGACAAATCATGGATAAACTGAAACTTCCTAATCTTCTTTTTACACCCACATTATTACAATTAGCAGACAGATCTGTGATCAAACCTGATGGGGTAATAGAAGACATTCCAGTGTCCCTAGATTCTTGGGAATATTCTGTGGATTTTATGATCCTAACTCCTAAGAATAATCTAGGAGGGCATCCTGTTATATTAGGAAGACCTTGGTTAGCTACAGCTGATGCTTTCATTAGTTGTAGATCCGGTGATATGTACATCTATTATGGTAGTTCAACTAAGAAATTTACCTTGTATCCTCCAGCAAAGACAATTACAGAATTAGATGATACTCAGTGGATTGAGGATGAAAAAGACTTACAACCTCTCTTCACAATTTCAGAAATTAGTGAAGATAGCCAGATTCTGAATACCTTAGAAAACTTTGAATCCTCTTTGGAATATAAGCATGAACAATTTCAAGAAGAATACAACATTGAGTTTTTATCATCAAGGCAGATGTCTCTTTATTCCATGGATAAATTTGGCAGCTCTACAATTGAGATATTTCCAGGCAAAACCTTAAACATAAACAAGAACTTAGAGAAATCTCAACAAGAGAGCTAGTCAAGATTTTACAGAGACATTCTTTTGCATATGCATGGGAGTACACTGATATGAAAGGGATAAGCCCCAAGACTTGCACTCATCACATCTACATAGAGGAAAATTGTAAACCAATCAGACAACCTCAGAGACGGATGAATCCAAATCTTAGGGAGATTGTTAAGGAAGAATTGCAGAAATTGTTAAATGTTAACTTCATCTATCCCATTTCAGATAGTCAGTGGGTTTCTCCTTTAGTAATTGTGCCAAAGAAAAATGGTAAATGGAGGGTATGTATTGACTACCAGGAATTAAACAAAGCTACTCTTAAAGATCATTTTCCCTTACCTTTCATAGATCAGGTGTTAGATACATTAGTTGGCAAAAAATACTTTTCATTTCTAGATGAGTTTAGTGGTTATAACCAAATTCAAGTAGCACTTGAAGATCAAGACAAAACCACATTTACCTGTCTTTGGGGTACTTATGCTTATCGAGTATTTCCATTTGGACTATGCAATGCACCCACAACATTTCAAAGGGCAGTACTACGAATTTTTTCAGATCTAATACATGATTGTGTAGAGGTATATATGGATGATTTCACAGTTTATGGAAACACATTTGAATAAGCCTTAGCAAACTTGGAAAAAGTCTTAAAGAGATGTAAAAAAGCAAATCTTTCACTAAGTCATGAGAAGTGTTTTATGATGTTTACTGAAGGAATTTTTTTGGGACATCACATTTCAGGGGATGGGATTAGAGTTGATGAGTCAAAAGTTGAAGTCATCTCTAACTTATCTATTCCAAGTTTTCAAAAATATGTTAGGAGTTTTCTAGGATTTACAGGCTATTATCGAAGATTTATAGAAAACTTCACCAAGATAGCATCTCCACTCTTCAAATTACTTACCAAAGACTGTGAATTCAAATGGAGTCCTGACTGCCAGTTAGCCTTTGAGACCCTGAAAACAAAAATTTCTGAAGCACCTATTTTAAGGGGACCTAACTGGAAGCTACCTTTTCATATTTCAACAGATGCCTCAGATACATGTCTAGGAGTAGTATTGGAACAAAAAGACTCGATTCCTTATGCCATCTACTATACCAGTAAAAATTTGACTCCTTTAGAGTTAAACTATACTGTAACTGAAAAAGAGTTTTTAGCTGTTGTTCATGCCATAAACAAATTTAGACACTATATAACAGGCTATGAAACTTTTGTTCACACATATCACTCTGCAATTAGATATCTAATGAACAAATCAATTACTAATGGTAGAGTCATAAGATGGTTATTGCTTTTACAGGAATTCAACATTACCATTCTAGATAGGCCAGGAAAACAAAACACAGTAGCTGACTTCCTATCTAGACTCCAAAACATCAAAGACAATACTCCAGTTGAAGATCAATTCCCTGATGAATATCTTTTTGCAATTTCTACTCAAACTCCTTGGTTTGCTGACATTGCTAATTATTTAGTTTCAGGGAAATTTCCTTCAATAATGAATTCAAGAGACAAAAGAAAGATCATTTATGATAGTGCAGAATATTCATGGGTTGCTAATGAGTTATACAAAACAGGTCCAGATTTTATCATTAGGAGATGTGTTAGGGAAGATGAGACGCCGAAGATCCTCAAGGCATGTCATGATGAACCTTGTGGCAGACACTTTGCTGATAAAACGACAATTTATAAGGTCCTTCATTTAGGATACTATTGGCCATCCCTTTTTAAAGATGCTAAAGAGTATGTCAAAAGGTGTGACAGTTGCCAAAGGGTAGGGAAACCTTCTCCTTCAGGTGAGATGTCATTACAGCCTCAGGGAAATTGTTACAGATCAAGGAGCTCAATTTACATCAAAGCTAGTGGAAAAAATGATGGAGAGGTACAAAATCAGACACATAAAATATACTCCCTATCATCCACAAGCAAATGGTCAAGTGGAATCTACTAATAAGGTCATTGAAGGGATCCTAACAAAGACTGTTCATTTACATAGAAGAGATTGAGCAGACAGGCTTCCTGAAGCTTTGTGGGCCTATAGAACTACATGGAGAAGCACAACAGGTCATACTCCCTATGAACTTGTTTATGGAAAACAAGTTTTTTTTCCCATAGAGTTTCAGATTCAAACTTTTAAAATGGCAATTCAGCTAGGACTTGATCTAACAGAGGCACAAAAGCACAGATTGGAGCAGATTAATGAATTGGATGAGATCAGACAAGATGCAGTTCAGAAAACAAGTATAGTCCAGCAGCAAAGGACTAGATGGCATGATAAGTATATCAAGGAAAAGAAGTCCAAAGAAGGTGACTAGGCTCTCTTGTTTGATTCAAAGTTCAAATATTTTCAAGGTAAATTCCAAACACATTGGCTTGGACCATATGAAATTGTGAAATTTTTTGACAATGGAGCAATAAAAATCAGGACAATAGATGAAGAAGAGGTCACTTTTCTTGTAAATGGTCATAGATTGAAGTTGTATCATAAGCCACTTTCAAGAGAAGAATTTGTCAAGAGATTTCAGGAAAATAGTGATGTGAAGTTAATGGAGAAGAATTTTTCTTCTTCATCAACTTAGTTGAATTTTCTGAATTCAAAAGCATAAAAAATAAAAAATAAATAAAATAAAGTATAAACATGAAAACTAATCACTGATTAGCATGTTTATACAGAAAAGATAGAGTGAAAATCAGAATCTTTCTGACACTTTATCTTTTCAAATTTGTTCTTTTTCTGCAAGAAGCTATTACAAAATCATAAGTGAAAACCTATATTTCCCTTTTGATTCATTTCATTCCATTCATCCATACTCCACTTCATTCCATACTTCATTCATTTCATTCCATGGTCCACCTCATTTCCATCTCAGATTTTTAAAAATTTGATCTTTTTCTGCAATTTAATAATACAAATCATAAGTTGCAGGTCACTTTCCATACTTCACTCCACTTCATAATTGTGATTCATTTCATTCCATTATTCACTTCACTCATACTCCATTACACCATATTTTATTATCCATTTTTAACTCATTTCATACAACATTCCATTCATGCTTCAAACCATTCCATTCCATGTTTCAAGAATTCTACAGGTACATTCTGCAATCAGTCAGACATTCTGCAGCCAGTTAGACATTCTGCAGCCAGTCAGACATTCTGCAGCCAAAGATCCTAAAGGCACTATCCAGTAATCACTTGATTTAGCAGCAAATTGATCCTGCATATCCAAGACAACAAGCAAAATCAAGGGAGTTATGAGGACTGAAGATCAATGATTTTCAAAGGAGGACAAGGCATATCAAAACCACAAAAAAAAAAATCAAAGGAAAGGCAAAGGTAAAAGTTATGAAATTATTATGGTGACGGATCATGAAAGTTTTAGCATATTTAAGTCATGTATGATTCAAAAAGTTATTTTAATTAGTCATGTTGATCATGCCTATCAAACCTATCATAAAAAATTTGGACAAAATCCCTTTCACTCCGCCATTCCAAATCATCATTTAAAACTTAACGGTTAAGTACTGAAGTGACCTAATCAGTCACGTCACTAGCTCGAAGCATTTAGTGATGATTTTGAAATTTACACGAGAATTTTTCCGCGGTTTTTTCTTTCGTGATAGCTCTCAACTCATTAATTCATGTGAATCATCCTCACCACATTATACTCATTTCATAACCACTCCATATCATTTCTTTCCATAGCCAATTCTTAGCCATTCCAGTCTGTAAAACAGAGGAAACATCTTTGGAGTAAAAACATCTCTTTAACAGCCATTTTCACCGTGAGCAGAGGAGTAGTAATTTGAAGGTTGAGAAAGGAGGCTATGGGTCTCATAGTAAGATCTGAACCAATTGGAACCAAGTACTTGGAAGGTTATCCACAAATCAGAGAAATGCTACAGCAGGCTGGGTGGTTACAATTTTTGGAAAAATTTAATGGTTTTCATAAAGAGGTAACCAAAACAATTGCACGGTCCTTCAATGGAGCAGAGGTCGAAATAGGAGATATTAAATTCACTATTACAGAGGCTTTCATTGCAGAAGCAACGGAATTACCCAGACAAGGAGAACGCTGGTTTAAAAATAGGGAATTTCATAATGAGGCATGGAGGCAAATACTCAAAACACCAGGTATGGATGTTTTCATTTTTAAGAAAGGTATTCCTAGCTCAGCACTGAAGAATAAATGGAGGAATATGTTGCTCATTTTGAAAAAATTTATCACTTGTGAAGGAAGATTTGGTACCCTCTATGTTTATCATATTCAGTTAATGATGCATTTATTAGATGAAGAAATCAATTTGCCCTTTTTCCTACTTCATAGTCTGAAAAGAATGGCCTCTAATGTTCAAAAGAGGGTTCAATTTCTAGAAACCACTTTGTATCACCATGGTTTAGTTAAAATCCTAATTGAACATCATTTGAGAAAAATGGGAGATAATTGGGATGAGTTTCTAGTAAGGAATCACTTTGAAGAACCCAAGGAATCTCCACCTGAAGACAAACCTACAAGAAGAAGCAGGAGAAGGGAATTTTCTAAAGTTGTTGAAACTAAAACTGGTAAATCAATACAAGAGGACAGTGAAGAGATGATTTCTGAGAAATTGGCTGAAATTAAGAAGCAACTTAAGAAGGAGAGGATAATAAGAAAATATGCCAAAGAGAGAGGTGAAGGTTCATCTCAACCAAGACGGAGCCACAGACTCAGAGGTATATTGAAGAAAACAGGGGTTAGACAAACGGGAATCATAAACATTAAGGATGAAGAAACACCTACTGCTAGATCACCTGAGTACCAGTACGAGGAGGATCTTGATGAAGGAGCTCTAGAGATAGACCCAACACAACAAAAAATTTATAATTATATTGAGACATTAGAGAAGAGAGCCTCGGAAAGTAGAAACAGAACTCCTAGCCCACCGAAATCTGCAATTGATGTACTAAGAAGAGACAAATATGAGTTAGAAGTGCTCAATAGGCATATCAAGAATGAGAATGAAATTTTAAGGGAGTAGGTTAAGCTGAAAGGTGATATGAATACAACTCTGTCTCTACAAATGAAAAAGTTGTACAGGGCCAGTGAAAAATTGAAGAAGAAAAACAAAAAGTTAAGCAAGGCACTTACAAATTTGAGATTCAAGTTGATCATAAGGAAGCCTAGGAGGCCATTGACTATCAGGAAAAGTAGAAGAAGGGGCCTAGATGTCCTAGCAGAGGTCTCAGAGTACATGGATTAGTTGCATGAGGACATGAAAAAGCCTTGCAGTGGGGGTATGTTGAGCCCCAAAGATGTCCTTATTTTCCACCACATTTCACTTCATTTCCTTTGTCCCTCATCAATTACAGGCTTAAATGATCAATAGGATTGATTAGGATTACTTTAAGAATGTATATAATGATTAACTTGCTATGTTTTCATGATTTTGTTGTTGTAGTAATTTTTTACTAGACTCGGTTACAGAACACAGTCATTCTGTAGCCAGTCGCCTATTCCGCAGCTATCTTCATGTTCACGCAGGTTCCCGGTGTCACCTCAAGGAAAAATGCATATGGTCGTATTCCACATCACTCCCCCATCATTTCTTTCTCTCCACGAAGTCTGAGCTCGAGTCTACAGGTGGTTATGCACGTGGAAGAGATCAAAATTAGGAAGCATATTCCTACTAGGACAAGGACTGTACAAATGTCCTTAAGCAGAATACGAGGCTTTCACCAGAGTCCTAATTTGATTCTAATTTGGAAAGACACTTATCCCTATGTTATCTCAAAGAATGTTATGTAATTTTGTTATAAGTATGGCTCGGGAGACCGAGAGACGACTAGCTAGATTTTTTTGTTGTTGCTAGATCTCAGAGGACCGTAATACTCTGTTTTTTTTGGAAGAATTTCTCCTTTAATGAAAAAAGCATCACTTTATTGCAAGAGCTGAGTCAATCTTGAGTAGATTTGTGTGCTAATCTGGTGGTAGAGGGCCCTGCTACCTGAGAAGCTTTGTTCATATGGTTTAGATAAGTAACTTAGCCTTGTTTCATTCCTAGTTTAATCAATTTTATGAACTTTGTGTTTTTATACTTACTTGCAGTGGATGACACAGTCAGTCTTATCCTTACAAACTATTCCAAAATACCACTAACATTGGATGAGATATAACTGTAATATTTTAGGAGTTAATTGCATTTTTTTCCAAAACTTTATGTTTTATGCTCATTTGCATTGAATGATACAACCAGACTTGTTTTTACAAACTATTCCAAAATATCACTCATATTGAACGAGATAGGGCTGTAGTATTTCATAGAATTAGTTGCATTTTAGTTCAGTTGAAATACTCCGGAGGTAGATGTCACTCTTGTTTAATTCTGTCACTATATTTCAAGTTTGATAATGGCACTCTAGTTCAAATCTGTTCATTGTATTTCAAGTTAGATTAGTGACATTCTAGTTCAGTTCCAGTTCACTGTATTTCAAGTTAGATTAGTGGAATTCTAGTTCAGTTCCAGTTCACTGTATTTCAAGTTAGGTTAATGGCATTCTAGTTTAGTGGTGGTCACTGTGTTTCAATTTGGATCAATCGCATTCTAGTTCAGTGTTATCCATTGTTCTTTAAGTTGTATTAACTGTCAAAATTAGACTTCACGGCCTTCATTGTTTACAAAATACTCTTGTTCTGACTTTCTATTAATGCATCATCATATGGACAGGAATTAGTGATATCATTTTAAGGCATTGATTGTTCTGCAATCTTTTGCAATTTCATAAATAAGCCTTTTCCCAAAAACTATTCTAGAAAATCTCTAACTTTCAAATGAGGCTTAGTAGTGACAAGTTGAGCTGCAGAATGGATTAATCTTAGCATTACAAGTTAATTCAGAGTAGAAATCTTATTGTGCTACAAATAATATTTTCCAATTGTGTTCCAATAAACTTCTAGCCATGGATGAGATTCTTTGTAATATTGTAAGATGATTGTTTACTTAGGAGAACCTCATTTGCACTAAAATTGTCCCTTTCTCAAGCTATTCCAACATATTTCTAATGAATGAATTGGGTGAGTTTATGTTGTGATTTATTTCCTTGCTATGAGTCATTATCAAGCTTTGCATTTTCTGTTCTTTAGTGCCATACACAATTTAGAATAGGTTTTGCTCTGTTTTAGTGTAACCATCCACTTCTCTTTACCAACACTTGGTTCTTTTCCTTTTTAACATAAAACCATAAAACCAAAAACATCAGAAAAACACTAAACACAACGTAGTGAGAAACAGATACCTAGGCACATATAATTCACCTCACTCCAACAGTTTACTAGCCCTGGTTGACAATTTATGACATCAATTTAGGAACACTAAGTTGAGCACACACTTGTTGTGCAATCCCCAATTTGGGATATTACAGTTCCTCTTGATTATATCTGCACGTGTTCATTAATTCTTTTGATAAATTGTAATCCTAAAACATCAGCTAAAGTAAAAGGTCTTGGTGTTAATGGTAGTGAAATTTACCCATATCAAGTGGTATCAAAGTGGTCTTCTTGCTGATTTGGATTGTAGGCGTGAATCATTGCTGCACGTTCACTGAGTTGAGAAATGGAGGATGTCAAAGTCATGCACGAGACCATGCTCAGGGTGTTAGAAAAGGAAAACATGTTGTAGGAAGCTTATGAGAAACAAGAAGTAGACAATGCTGAGTTGAAAACGCTTCTACAAGAGGAGAAGGAGGAAAAACATCAATTGGAGCTTCAATTGCAAGCCACGACATAGGCGTTGGAGGAATTGAAGCGCAACAAAGAAAGTCTTCATGCAGATCATGAGGCATCGAAGACACTCCTACAGGAAGAGAAGGATGGGAAGTAGTGCTTGCAAATTTAGCTACAAGCCGCAACAGAAGTCTTGGAGGAAGTGAAGTGCAACGAAGGCTCAGAGAAGCCTTCTTCACCTATTTCAAAATCGACAGTTGAGGTAAACAATGTTGATTTCTCTTTAGTTTCATCTTCACATGATATCATTTCCGTTGGAAGTGTGGAGATACCCATTACAGGAACTGACATGAGACTCCTTACTAGGATGGGGTACAAAGGAGGAGGACTTGGAATTCATGGCCAAGGCATAACTCATCCATTGGAGGTTGTGCAGAGACCTCGATACATAGGTTTGGGATACATTGAAGGAATATGTTTGAAGGAAATCAAAGGAAAATAGACATTTTTGAACTCATCCAGGATTAGGATTGATGGGAATACTCTACCATAATCCCATGGAAGTGCATGTTACAGTGAAAGAGCTAAGACAAGCTCTCTTCACCATGATTGCACTAGAGACCACCAGGGAAGGTATACCAAGTTTCAAAATTCTCGAGTGCATTTTAATTATAAGCATGTTTCTAAACATGAATGTAAATCATAGCATAATAAAACTTTTTATTTTTGTGGTTTACATAACCATGTCGTTTCTGAGTGTTGGAAAATAATGGCAACACAAAGGAGGATGAGGTGTGAAAAGCCTTCTCCACAATAGGGAAAGAAATTGGTTAAGCAAGTATGGAGGAAGAATACCCATTGCAGTTATTGCGACCGAAGTGGTCATCAAAGAGCCACGTGTTGGAGAATCATCTTGAGCAGCGCCTCAAAGACAAAACGTCCGTGCAGAAACCAGTCGAAAGATCTGATCGACAAGTGAATTCCCCACAGGGGGATGGCCCATTCACTTTTCTAAAGAGGGGGTTTTCTAGATTATTTTTCTAGATGTGTTAGCTTGTCATGGCCTTATTTTTGTAAATCATGTGTTGCATTTCTTTATGTAAAAGTGATTATGTGTTTTCCATCACTTTGAAATGCGACAATGATGTTTTGGCCTTGTAATGATAGCTGTGGTGTGATTTTCATTTGATTTAAACTTGACCACCAAGTATGTGTTATAAAATCATGGCAAGTATGGAATGTTTGGGTCATAGTTGGTAAATTTGAGCATGTAATCTGCAAGAGATTGTACAACAGGTTTACAAAGGATGCAATGTCGGCTCATCACTTAAGGTGAAGGAGATGGAAAGGTGACCTTTTTCAGGACACTTGTGGCGCAGACCTAGTACATAGCCGTTGTAGATTATTGTTGATGATTTTGGAGGACCAAAATCTCCTCAGTGGGAAGGAATGATCTAGGTGGCTCCAAAGAAACACACAAGACAAAAAGGGCTTATGAAAGCTCAAAAATCAAAGTGTTCAGATTGCTCTTGAACTAGGTTCAAGTTGAAGATCTCGTTGCCTGATTGCAACGGTGTGAACAATTCGTCAAACTGATTTCGTATGTGAAAGTTAGAGCTGGTCTAAAGTTCTAAGATTGACTGGATGCCTTGACAGGTTAAGGAGGATAGAATTTCATAGAAATATGGCCACTGGATTCCAGCCAACTCTGGTCAGATTTCGGGTGAAATTGTGGGACCATTAATTTGACTCCGATGGTCAAAATTCGGGTAAATTAAAAGACGCAATTTTTTTTAATAAAAACAAAAAAATATTAAAAAAAAGGGGGTGGCGGGCCACCACCCCTACCACCCCACCGCACGGTTAAAAAAATTAAATATAATTTTGGGCTGAAGGCCATGACCCCACCGAACCCACGCACCCCACCGCATAACAAATGAACATATATAACGGTGGGGCAGTCGACAGTCAACCCTGCCACCCCAACCACAAACCCTCACCACATATGATATACGATGCCGTATGGCAAGTTATTGGGCGGGCTGCCTGAGGCATGCCCGAACCATCCATATTTAAAAACATGTTAGCCAAAAAAAACATTCCATGCAGATTTGGAGGAGGTGAGATTTTATCCCCCGACCTCCCCTTAACAAACCACCTTTTTTACCATTGTGCCAACGACCCTACGTTGGCTAATCTGCCCATATTATTATTTAAATTCAGTATTTTCACCAGTGCACCCAAGCCAGAGGCAACCAAGTGCAGGAATGCTTTTTGATACCAAGGCACGAAGAGGATGACACAGTTTGAGGTAGGATTTGCACGCGGTTTGAGGGAATCTTTTGATTCCAAGGAGGTAAAATTTCCTTGTGTCAGACTGTATTAAAATTTATATGTATTTTAACCAGAATTTCGCGAGGAGCATGATGGTGTGCCCATATTTTCCTTTTGAGCAGTGGTTTTGCAGATTCCTTGTGGAGGAGAATCTTCAGGAATCTTGAGGGAATCTTTCACATTCCTTGGAGGCTGTAATTGGCCGGTGTCAGAATGAGGTCAACTTTATACTCATTCTTCTCAAAATTTTGCAAGGATCTCAATGGTGAGATCGGATTCTTGTTTTGAGTTGCATATTTCTAGATTCCCTGTGGAGCAACATCTTTGACGAATCTATGGGGAATCTAAAATATTCCCTAAGGCCCAGATTTTGACAGTGTCAGAATTCAGCAAAATGACAGTTGACCTTACATCTCTCGGTAACACGAGTTCAACGGTGTAGTTAGATTTTCCATCCGAGCCTTATGTTTTTTTTGCCACTTTTCAAAGTGGAGTGTCAATGTCTACATTCAGTGAGTGAGCAGTTGATTTCATATCCTTCAACGCCACAATTGCGATGATGATTTCAGATCCAACAGAAGAGCAGCCTATTCTTCAGTCATCTTCAGTGTGAGGTATATGCAGTGTGGTCATGTACTCCTTTATCTCTTTGCTATGAGATGCATTGTGCTATATAGATTCCTGCTTGATGTTTGATGCGGGATCTTGTTTTTGTGAGATGTAATTTGTATCATGGATTTTCATTTATGATTGAGATCCATTTGTTGCCATGTTGGAGGTATACTCATTGTCACATGTATGTTGGATTGAGATCCCTTTGTTGCCATGTTGGCGGGATAATCATGGTAGTTATGTGTGAGTTTATGTCATGTTGATAGGAGGTTTGTTATGAGTGATATTTCCTTGTAGCGAAACGTCTCGTGGAGAGAATTTGCCACTCATGTTGAGGGTTGATTTCCTTGTATGATAAGCAAACAACGTCTGTGTACATATTCACATTTACAACACTGAATGAAGTGGCCAACACCATTGAGACATCGAGGACCGGAGACATAGTCCACACTGGACGAACTTTGTTATTAAACCTCTTACATTTTTGTCGTATGATTGTTGACATGTGTTCCTGTTGATTAGTTTTTCATGTGTTCTTTAATGATTTTGATAAATTGTAATCCTAACACATCAGCTGAAGTAAAAGGTCTTGGCTTTAAGGGTAGAGAAATTTACCTAGATCAAGCAATGATCACATGGTTTGAAAGCTACTCCAAGGCCCATAGGAGGTTTACCTCGCCCCTTGAGACACAGGAGGGCAAGCACCATCGTCAGAGCCCTCAGTATTGGAGCATTACAAGCTATTCCATCATCAGGAAACTCATGAGACCAACTTTTATGCCCCAAACTCACTTTGGGGCCCTGCATGATGAATTTCTTGTATAGTTATGGGTCATCCCCTATTTCATGATTTATGGAGCCCTCTCACACATTGTGTCACCAGTAGGACTCAATATGGCCCTCCAATGGCCCTACATCAACATGAGGTCATCAATTCATCTAGCATTTTGATGGCTATCTCATAATTCATCAAATTTACTTGGTTGGATTGTGACCACGACATGTATCTTGCTTTATTTTATAATGTTAGGGGGCTTATAGGATAATTTCAACGTAGTAGGAGTCATATAAATAAAACTCAAATTATTTGTATTGGATCATCATCACACCGGAATTTCGACCTTCTTGGAAAATTCACACTTTTTCTTTAGTTGGATATGGGATGATCTTGGATGCATTTCAATATTTGGAGCTGAAATTTGATCTTCTTTGGGGATATCTATTAATTTTTGGATGTATATATCATATTTTCATCTTGTAAGTACCTTTAATTGTAATTTTGTTCCTAAAATTTTTCTAATGTATGGAATTGTTGCAACTACGTTAATAATATTATGTGCACTAATTGTTGAGGTTTTATTTTGAAAGCTATTTGGCTGGAAATTGAATATGTTACTCATGGATTTACATGTGATGAATTTTCATAGTGGATGAAATATTTTTTTTCCTCCATAAAACTCCATAAATATTGAGTGGGTAATTGTTGAGGGTTGGAAGCTAGGGCATCAACTCTTGACCTCCAAGGGAGATTTTGGTAAATATAGAGCATATATGACTCCATAACCCAAGGAATAAGGCATTGGTCCAAGCCATTTGGTTCTCAAGCCTTTATTTCTCCATATTTTTCTCCTTAAATTATTGTCCCCTTCTCTTTGATGACTACGCTAGGGCATAGAGTGAAATTCATTAGAGAGGGAATTGGTCGATTATGGGAGCATAATCATCAAACCTAGGGTATTTTTTACAATACCTCAAAGTTTTACAAGAATCCCATTGATTTTCATCCATAAAATATTGTGCCCTAGGTGTGATCTAAGGGGGAAACCCTAACTTGCATTCATTTGACTAGGGGACTTCTTTAAGGGTTGTATGAGATTAGTATTCATCGGAATAAATCATAAAATCCCTCTCTTTCCCTTTCGTTGATCTGAAGAGTACCTTTAACCATGATAATTTACAAAACCCTAGATCTCATGCAAATTTCTTTTAGGTCTCTTAAAGAGAGAAAAACATTTTTGAAGCGCCATACTATCACTACATAGAGCTACTTTTGAGAGATCATACCTCGTCACCTAACACCATTAACCCTAAAATATCAATCTAAGGTAATTTTATATCTACTAGGACTCCTCCCATCGGTGAAAGCTTGTAAAGAGTAGGGTACACTAGCTGAGGTGGCAGTGGGCCATTGTCCCATTGTTATCACTTGGTATAGCTCTTTGATCCATTGGATTTCCCTTCTTAGGGCCTGCTAGATTGTGTGGTAACAATGACCCAAAGCCAAAATTTGAGTCCACAAAGGGATAATGTTAGAGATCTAGTGGCCAGCCCATAGAGATTGATTTTAAAGGGCTTCTTCACACATTATGGCACCCATTTCCCTCAACGCCAGCCCTAGAAGGTTTTACGCTTGCATGACATCAACACCCTCTGTTATTTCTCCCCACATGTGTGGGAGAAATATTATGTTTTTTCATTGGCTACTAGGTCGGCTTGTGATTGAGATTGTTATTTTACCATTATTTTATTATTTTGAGGGGCTAATAGGTTGAAATAGGATTCATATTCCTCATATAAGTAGAGGAACCTTTGATTCTTATTGTAGATCATCACACACTTGGAGATTTCAACCTCTCTCTCTAGAGAAATTTTGGCCCTCTTTTCTTATGGTAGAGATTGGATCTATAAATGTAATTTGATATTTGGAGCTAATTTTGGTTAACTTTAGAGCTATTATTTGGAAAAATGGATGGAATCTTTGCATGTTATCTTGTAAGTACACCTAATTGTTTAATATATGTTTTTTCATGTATAATGTATGGAAAAATGTTGATTCTAGGTTATGCTAATTGTGCCCTAAATTGTTGAATATATACCTAATGTTATTGAGATTATCTATTACATGCATTATCCATATAAAATGTAAATTAATTGTCTTATTGTTGGACTCCTAGTATCTCTCCCATGAAAAATCCATTATATTTTGCATAGGTAATTGTTAAAATTTTGGTTGCTAGGGCACTAAATCTCAGCCTTCTTGGAAACATATTGGCTAACCTATCACATTATAGGCTCCACTAACCCAAGAATAAGGCATTGTCACTCCTTTTTTGGTGATCACTTTAACTTTTATCCATAAATTCTCTCTATTCTCTTTTCCCTAGTTTCTCACCTTTAAGTCCAAGTGACTAAGTTAGGGCTTGGAGCGAATTCCTAGGGAAGAGGAATTTTTGGAGTTGCAAAGTCTAAATTCCAATATGATAGTGGTTGCCACAAAATATGTCCTTTTGGTAGGCATTCACTTCAATTTCGTTCATATTTTTTTTTTCTTGAGCTACAAACCCTAAGTTAACCTTAGTTTTGGATTTAGCTTAAACTTGGGGGCTTCTTGAGGGTTTCATGTGCCTTATCCTTGTTTAAAATCATTATTTGAAACCCTTTCTCATCACCTAGATCTTTGGATTCCCTAACTGTCAACTCATTAATCAAACCTTAGGTCTTGGTTTTCTTATATTTGGTGTCTCTAAAGAAAGCATATTTCCTCTTGTTGGAGCTTTGAGCCTAAAATTGTGTATTTACATTGTAGATCTCTTTGTGTCACCTCACACCTACAATACCTATTAGGTGTTTTTCCATTGTAGGTCTCTTTGTTTCACCTCACACCTAGAATACCTATTAGGTGACCTTCCACATTCTGGGACTACTCCCATCAGTGAAAACCCCTGAAAATCAAGGGGTTTGGCTGTGGTCATAATGGGTCATTACCCTATTGTTGTCTCTTAGTCTAGTTTAAGCCTAAAAGGGAATCCCTTTCCTAGGCATGTTATATTTTGCGGCAACATTTTTGGTTTTGTTGTCGGGGACGAAGCGAGTCTACCTCCATGAAATTTGAATATTTAGCTTCAACCCCAACGATAATATGAATCATTTTCTGGAAATTTCATTGGAAGAACAAAACCATTGTTCTTCACTTAACTTTAAATTCAATGCTTGTAGAGTGAAGTGAGCACCTCTCAAGGCATTTTGAATTCACCTTGGTGACTCCATATTTGAAGATTATGAAAACTTCATGTGGCTTACTGGAAGGGCCTCTTCTACATGTTTCATTATGATTATATTCAACCAATTAGTCATAATGTCACCAATAATCAAGAGGAGTTTGATGCCCATCTAGAAGAGTCTCTTGGGAGCCATGTGTTGGTCAAAATTGTCATTGATTGCAATATGAGCATTGATGATTGTTGAAGGTCACACTTGGAGTCCTAATGAAGAATCCCTTCCCCTAATGAAACCCTAGCTATATGATGTCCTTGTTCTTGATGAAGAAATAATAAACCTTTATACCTTGATTCATGATGATGACACCTTTCTCAAGTTCTTAGGGCTGTCATAAAGAAAAATATTTCTATTAACATTTGAGACATCATCTTACAATGAATCTTTCACCAGCTTGTAGAGGACACTTTCCTCTTTCCAATGAGCCCTTAATCATCCTCTAACTCCTCTTAGTATAAGATAAAAAGTTTTGGAGAAGAATGATTTGGATTATCCACATTGTTATAAGAAATTTGTCGACGTTTCGAATCCCTACAAGGATCCATCTCCAAGTCTATTTTCGAATGAATGATTGAAAGAGGGTGCATATGAGGGATAAATAGTGATATGGATGGGGAGAAAAATAAAAGACAGCTGGCCAAAAACTGAACCTAAATTATGCAGAGAGAATTTAATTAATTTATTATTAACAATAATTATTAATTACAGTTATTCATTACTAATAATAATTATTAGTGATAATTAATAATAATTAATAACAATAATAATACTAATAATATTATTATTATTATTATTATTATTATTAATTGTTATTTAATAATAATTATTCGAATTATTAATTAATGAATAAGTAAGTTATTTTTTAAATTAATTAGATATTTTAATTATCAATTTTTTATTTTTATAATAATACTTAATAAATTATTAATTACTAAGTAAAATAGGGTTACATAATGAATATTATTTATTTATTTATTAACCTATTAATATTCCATTATTGGGATTAATAAATATTTAATTGATTCCTTAATTTATTAATATTAATTATTATTCATTGTTTTTTATTATTCTATTATTAAACCCTAAAAATTATTAATTAACGAATTAATTTTTAAATTAATTAGGTATTTTTTATGTTTAATAATAATTATTAAATTTTTAATTTCTAAAAATAATACCTAAATATTTAATTAATTAATATTAAATATTATTGTTGTTAGGAAGATTATATTTATTAAACCCTAATTCCAAAATTATTAATTAATGAATATGTTATCAGAAAATTTCACTTGATTGGTTGTTGATCAGACAACTCTATGTAATTGTTTCAAACCAGCTTTTGACTGAAGCTTAGCCTCTTTAGTCTGAGAGGGCTCTCTCAAGGTGGTTTATGGTATTTGATAATGCTAGTGATAGATGGATAACTCTATAGAATTTGTATATTGTTTTTATGATTACAGGTTGAAAGAATGCAAGCTTGCTACCATTGGGCTTATGGAGTCAACAATCAATATTTTTAGTGGCAAGGTTTCTTGACATGGAAGCTGAGGCAGATATGGGTCTTTAACAAAGGAAAATCACACATGAAACATAGATCAACATAGTCATTTCATCACTAAAGGAAGTCAGAGCATAAAAATATGAATTCTGAGTAATAGGGATGAAATCTACTGCGTCTGGTAAACATAAAGATATAGATCAGAAAACACTAAAATCCCCATGATAATCTCAGGTCTGTCAAGAAGAAAGTCCTCTGTATTACTGATATAAGTCAAATACAATAAAGCAGCAGTTTGGTGCAAAAAATCTCCAACCCTTTACTACTTCGATGATTTTCCTTTAAATAAACATTCTTACAGAAGGGATGATCTACCTCTTGGCTAGATTCATCAAATTCTTCCTGTAACACATCATACAATAGAAAAACATGTCTTTTAACAAGAAAATGACAACTACACCTGACATTTCCTAATAGGGCTCAAACTCCTATTTATTACATATTCTACCTTATCTTTGTGAAGCAGACACATATCAATTAAAATAAGCATCACATGCTCGAAAAGTCTATGACATAGTTCATCACTACTTTACACATTAAAAACCCTCCTAAACATATGGAACAAAACCCTATTTTTCAGGAATGAAAGACCCTTATCTTCAACGAGAGCTTTAGCTGGTGAGATGTCTCTACAACACTTTCTTCAAGTCATAAATGTTTTCTGTTAAGGTCCCTTGCCCTATTGGAGGGGTCCATATGTCCAAAAACTGCCATTAGGATGCTTCAAAACCTTCAAAATTTCTCTTTACGAAAACATGACAGTTTCGTAGCGTTGAAAATGAAGCCTCTACACCCAAAATTTTTGCTCCTTTGTTGTTCCATGGTGTCAACCAAGACATGCCACCTCACCACCATTAAAATCCCTCCTTGAAAACTGCAAAAAGTTATTTTGGAAGCAAATAGGCTGCTATAGAAATTTTCGTAGCGTTTTCCTAGCTTTAAGCCTAAGAAATGCTATGAAACTGTGAAAAACTACAGAATTTCCAGATTTCAACACTGTCTCAAAAAGGTGATCTCCAGCTATAAAAGCTTGGTCTTCAGCATGCCATGAACCTTATGAAACATAATCAATCTCAAATTAATACCCCTGTGGTGTTTCCTCTTCATTAATAATTAGTTGAGCTATTGGATCCTCAGACACAGTTATCTTTAAGCCCTTCTTCTCTAGCTCTTCATGAATTAGTTCTAGTGTTCTTGTAGGTCTTTGACTTGGTCTTTTAGTGTCCTATTTTTAGACTGTAAGTGTAGGTTCATTTTTCTGATATGTTTCACCTCTCCTCTCAATGGCTTAGTCCATTTGATCTGTTTTTTTTTGTTGTCCAAGGTATTAGAGACACTTGTGACTTGATCATCCCAAATATCTTTCATTTTCTCAAACTGTACCTTCTGAACCTTGTGCTTCCTTGCCTCTTTCTTCAAGACTGATATTTCATCATTTTCCAGATTCAACTACTCCTTAAGGACTTCAATCTCTATTTTTTCAATGATTTTCTCTTTGCCCTTCTTTTTCTTGATGACGAGATCTTCTTTTGCAGGTGAAGAGAGGTAAATTATGTTTGGTGGTGGCTGGACAGTTTTAGTGACCTTCTGAGCTTCTTTACTGCTTTCAAAGACCTTTCTGGCATGTCTTGTCATTGGTTTCCTAGCTTGAAGCATGAATCCTGCATATTCTTCTGCAAACTCTAACTTTTTAGCTGTTTTGGCTTTCTTTAGCTTCCTTCCTCCTTCATCTATATCTTCAGCTTGGACTATGGGAGTTTCTTCAATATCAATAGCATGTAGAATGTCTTCTAAGTTACCCTTAGCCACTTCTTGGCTTCTTGTAACCCTCTTGCTACTATGTTTTCTTACTGTTGGCTTTTGTTTTGCAGATGTAACAGTAGGTGTATCAAATTTTTGCAATGGCTCTATCTCCATGATCATTGGCTCAATTTTCTCTGCCACTGAGGGTGATGGTATATCTCTAGGTTTAGGAGTTCTTTTAGGAGTGATGGCATCTAGTTCAAAACCACTGGCAAACAGAAAAGATGACCAATCTCTACCTAATCTTTTTAACTCCTCTAAAACCGGCAACTTGATTAAACCATGATGAAAGAGTGATATTTCATTTCCTTCAGATTTAGCTTGAAATTTGTCTGACATTTTAGCTAAGCTTTTGTATAAGTAAAAAGGTAAATCAAGAGACCTTTTACCAAAAAATTGTAGCAGAAGCCTAAGGTGGTAGGAATAAACCATATGATACCTCCCTTCACAGGTGAAGTACTTCTGAATGATTAGTAGCAACTTTGAGAAGTTGTCTTTCTTTTAGCATCTTGGGATGAAATTTGTGAGATCAATCTCACTCTGCTTTGGCTTGATAAATTCCTTACATTCTTGCATGGTGAAATTGAAGCCTTTGAACCATTTTCTCCTCCTTTAGGGATTCCTATTGCTACTGTAATGGTCTCTGGTGTTACAGTGAGGTTCAAAATTCCCACCTTTGAAGCTGTCCCATTGAAATTGATGGCAAACTCCATAGAAACCTGCACATGGCACCCTTGTAATATTTGGAAAAACTGCAAACACCCTATTCTTCTGAAAACTTCTAAGGCAGTTGGGTCTTCATTAATCAAATTCATGTCTAATGGCTCATATCTGAGGCAGTGGCCACCTTTGTTGGTCTTCCTCTTTGCAGCCATGATGATTTTATACCTTCTCTGCCTCTCTTGATTAGTGACACTTGCAACTTTTGAAAATAAAAGCAACCATCTTGGCTTGGTGAAACAACTCTCCAAAACTTAGTAGCATGAAAATATGGAGTGGAGAATGACAAATAACTCAATCGGGTAATATTTTCAAGTTTCGATGACAACCCATGGCTTAATCATGACTCATACATGCTAAAAACAATAATAATGACCTCAACCATCACCATTGTACCTTGATTTAACCCTAACTAAATCGAATGACATCCACCGAATTTGAAAAGATAGACAGAAAAACCCCTTTTCGTAGCATAGTTAGTTCATTTATGGGCAGTTTCGCTATGAAAGTATTAACAGTTTGGTAGCGAAAACTGCCTTTTTACATTGTAATTCGCTACGAAAACAAGAAATCTTGGCTAAATTGACCTTTTCGAATTCAAAATATTGGGAAATGGAATATGTCAGCAAATGATGACTGATGGGACATGATATGACTTGAATGGGCGTGGGTTTGGACCTTAGGATAGGCTAATATGAAAAAAATTAAATTTTCCTAATGAACTCTATGACCATACCTTTGACAAATGAACTCATAAGACTATGTCAAATGATGTTTCACTTTTTCTGAGTGATAACAAAATAAATAGTTAATTTTTAATTAATTAGAAACTATTTTTAAATTTTAATAACAATATATATTTTTTAAATTTAATAATAATTTTAAAAAAATTGATTTAAAAAAAAAAAAATCATAATACCTATTAACATATTGATTATCAAGTCAAGTAGGGTTAAGTGGAAAAAATGAATAATATTTATTTATTTATTTATTCAACTTATTAATATTCAATTATTGAGGTGAATATTTAATTAATTCAATAATTTATTAATATTAATTATTATTATTGTTGTTCTATTATTTTATTTTATTATTGAACCCTAATTTCAAAAAATTAAATGATGGTAGGGGAGAAAAATATACCTAAGATACTATACCTAGGAAGAAGAACCAGAGGAACCCATCTGCTTGATCAGACGAAGCCAGATACCACTTATTTTACTCCCCCCATCCCTGTTAAGATTGTGAGGATGCTTAATAATCTCAAGAGCTTCTCTAATCTTTCTTTTCCAATAATGTTCCTCTCTTGCGATAATTTTGGCATTTTATAAACAGACATGATGCTTAGTTTTCAAGGAGTTCTCTACAAGGTCTGAGGTACAAGACCTCCCATTCTTAATATCAGCTCAATGTTCTTTCAATCTCTTTTACAAAGAACGCCCGGTTGCAAAAATATAAATTTTTCCACATGAACAATCAATCTTATAAACTCCTTTAAGCTTCTCGTGATTGATATTATCCTTAATTGACCACATTATTTTTCTTATTATTCTTGACGCTGTAAATTGCGTGACTATGTCATTCTTTCCCAGAGCCTTAGCGATCTTATCTGTAACACCCTCAATGTATGGTAGGAAAACCCCACCACACCTAGCATTCTTGGTGCTCTTTGGAAAGGACTAAACCCTGAACTTTTTTCATGTCTTTTCTTAATATCCCTATATTTATATTATATACCTTTAAATACAAAGTTCAAGTGCTTTATTTCCTCACTGAGGTGCTTAACGTCTGATGTTCTAAGGGCCCTAACAACAAGAGTATTTACGACACCAAATTTTTGAGCTGAGTGATTGTACGAATCAACGTGAAGATAGATATCCATGTGAGTTTTCTTCCTAAATAACTAACACCCCAATGTTCCATCCTCTTTCATAGTAACAAGGACATATAAAAATGGAATGCTCTTATTTTCTTCAACTTCCATAGTAAACTTAATTTCCGTTGAAATATAGTTAAGGTGATTAAAAAATCTCTCAATATTCTCCTTCCCGTGAGTCCATTTTATGTTGGTGTCATCCACAAACCTCTTCCACCAGGCTAGTTTTGAGTGAAAGGAATCGAGGGCTTTCTTTTCAAAGTATTCCATGTATAAGTTAGAAACAATGGGTGAGAGTGGTGATGCCATTGCGACACCAGATACTTGCTTATAACACCCCCCTTGGAAACTGAAAAATGTGGAACGGAAACAAATTTCTACAAGCTTAGCTGTTTCAGGATCAATGACTTCTTTTATAACATGAAAAACCTCATCCAACGAAATTTTGGTAAATAATGATACTACGCTAAAACTCACCAAAATGTAATTATATTCTGCCCTCTCATTCTTATTAAGCTTTACGAAAACATCAGAGTCTTTTATGAATGAGTCAATGTTACCGACTAGGGGCTTAAGAATCCTGGCAACATATTTTTCCGATTCATAGGTGGGGGATCCAATGGTACTAACTATTGGTCTAAGAGGAGCACCCTTCTTTTGAATTTTAGGTAATCCATAAATTCTAGGGATAACCTCACAATAATGGATTAACTTCTTCTTCAAATTATCATCAAGACAAGATTCCATGATTTCCTTTTTCACTTCTTTTATAACCCTGGGCATGGGGTTGGAGCTAATTATTTTATAACTACTGCAGTTCAAATGCTCATTCATTTATTTTATGTAATCTTCCTTATCCAAAATCATAGTATCTCCTCCTTTATCTGTTTTGAGGACCACAATTTTGTCGTTATTGCGAAGAGACTTAAGATCACTAAGCTCATCCCTGCTTAGATTAAGCCTAGGGGCTTTTTCTTTCCTCATTATAAGGGAACATTCTTGTCTTTATACTTATTTTTCATCCAAGGATAAACCCTGAATCGCATATTTGATGTTGCAGATGATGCTTTCTTTTGGAATGTTCCTAGGGGAAACAACAAATTCAAGACCCTTGGTGAGGATTTTAATAGTTTTTGGATTCAAATTCAAGGAGGATAAGTTAACAACCTTATTATTTCTGGCAACTTTTGAAATTAAGTTTTGGTTCTTAACAACACTTCTTTCATTGCTACCATAATTATTTTCTGTTGAAATGTATTGATGAGAACTATGCTCACTGCTACCATCCATACACAAGCTTCAAACATTGCTACAACCTAGGCACAATATTCCAACATTGTTGCAACCTAGGCACAATTTTCCAACAACGCTACCCATGAATTTTCTGTTCCTCGGGTTACAACCTAAAAATGCTACATTTTTGGATTCAATGCTGCTTATTGTTTTACTATTGTTGTTTTTAATAAAGTTTACACTACATATACCTCGTTGACCTTCCTCAAGTTTTTTTGCATATTCATCCAAGTTCGATTTGCTTTTAGATGAAGGGTCCAAGATAACAAGTGATTTTTTAACCAACTGGCTGCTTGATATCCTCTTATCTTCTTCTACTAGAGTGAGGTGATACCTTAACATCAATAATTCGATTTTATTATAGGAAATTGATTCTAGGTGATCATTATTAACCTACTCACTCTTATAAATCACATCTCTAGATGCATCGGTTAGTGTGCTAGCAGCGTTGTCTGTGATCGTTATTAACCTCCTCACTCTTATTAATCACATCTCAAGATGCATCTGTTGTTATTCCATCAGTATAAATGCTACTTCCTGTATGATCACGTCCATGTTATGAATCTATAACTTCACTCCTTCTCACAGCTTCACCAACCTTCCTATTCTTCAAGATTTCCCCTCTAGATTCGGTAGTTGTATTTACTGTGTTTTCTGTGCTATCACGGTTTTTTGGACTGTCCATTCTGCGCTCTGTCATATCATCATTAGTTCTTACCTTATCAATAACGTTGCCACTTCTTGCCAGACTATTCGTTCTGATTTCTGAATCTACCCTCAAGTTTCCTGTCATAACCTTATACCACTACAAGGAAAAGACCTCTAGTGAAGGTTATAAAGGAGGTTTTTAGTGTTATAAAATTGGCCAAAATTGTCAAAAAAAAATTGCTACAACATCCATTTTTGGTAACGAAGGATTTGACGAAGCTTCTAATGGAACTTTAACACAACTAAAAAAAACTAGGTATTCGGAGGTTTTTACGGATGTTTTTCTCATTGATGTGTGCGTAACGTGTGAACGAACTAGTGCATTTTAACCTGTACGCACCAGTACTGTAAATATACCAAGCATTGGGATGGAAAACAAATTTTGGAAGCCACGTGATGTTTAGCAACATCCCAGTGCATGTCACCCACAAATACACACTAGGCCGATAAAAGGTGCATGCATCGGTGACATTAAGGTGTAAAAACACACTGGGTCGTTAAGGTGTTAAAATGCACTGGGCTATTAAGTTATAAAAATGCACCAGTGTGTTAAAGGAAAACCATATCGGTGCATGCAACGTCTATCCGCCCACCTGGGTGGTAGTCATCGATAAAGCACACTGGGCATTCTAATTGGTATTGGTATTTTGTGTGGTGCCCATAGGTTGTAGAAACACACTGGTGTGTAGTAACTAACACACATCAGTGTTCATTTTCTATTTTTTAAAAACATCAACTCATGAAAGTGCAATTATTATGATTTTTTTTAAATTCATTATTCATCAAAAGTCAACACATATCTTATAACAATATTCATATCAATTAAATTTTTATTAGTGAATTTGAATGTGATGTTTGGATGAATTTGTTATATCATATCATCAAATTTTACATTTCTTCATTATAATATTTAATCATCCATATATTTAATAAGTGGTGTAGCATTTCACAGCGACAATGGAGAACGCAATAGAATAAAGTAAAACATCTTTTATATATATATATATACACTCTTTGTCATACAAAATGGGACAATAATTGGTATCCCTTTGTATTTCAAGAGGGACACTATGTCCATTATATTAAACAAAATGTCTGATTTCACATACAAATATTTCAAAAAATACAACGCTTTGCTTTGATATCCAAACATATTTATCATCATTCTTCATTGGAACTGCTGTCACTACACAAGCTACTTCCATGACTTGGGTTATTTGGAGGAATTTTTGTTCATTGTGTTAATTGTTTCTTCTTCTTCAAGTTCCATCTACAAACAAAAAATTAAAGTGTAATGAGTGTATATATATTGGTGAGAATGATGAAAATAACAATATTAAATAATATACATCAATGTAAATAGAAAAGAAATGTACCATACTAAGAATTGACTGATGAACTATACACATTCTTTCAAAACCAAATTTCATGCCATCTTTCAACAATTCATTTTTTGGCGCAATTCCATACTTTGTTTCCTGGAAGTTTTATACCCCATAACAAATCATAGATTTAATATAATTTTTTTTTTGTTCCATTAATTATAAACAGAGCTAAGTAAAACAAGATAGATGCTTACAAATTCCACAATTAATTTATGATATGAGAATATATATTGACAACCCATATTTAACCCAATGTCAATCAATTCTTCTGATGGTTCTTCTTTGTATGTTAGCACATGTTTGAAGACAATCAATGATTATTTTTGTAAAAAAACTTAAAATATACAAAAATCAAATCTAGTTAAGTTTTTATAAGAAAGTAACAATTACTCACAAACATAGATATCAAACCTTTTCTTCCTTGTCATCATGTTTTATGTGCTGAATAGGCCCATTTTCTTTCCTTTTCTGCAAGAAAATAAATGAAATTTAATATTTAATGCTAAATTATTTATTTATTGTACTTAATCGATACATTCAATGAGTACATATTACATTTGAAGCATGTTATTCATGAGATGGCTCCTCGTGTGATGCAATTATGTCAATTTCTTTGACCATCTCCCTGTACACCGTTTTGGACATTCATACTGGAATATTTCTGATATAATCTCGTTCATCCTTCAAGATTTTAATAATATTCCTGAAAATGCAACATAAAAATAAATTGTTTAATTTTTATATTGATTTATGAAAACTAAATATAACAAAAGTGATATTTATAAATGATTGCTTTGTAGTAATATATACATATAATTCTAGAAAAACATTTAAAGGAATATTAATTTTTCAATTGTTCTTTTTTGTTGTTGTACGTTTTTACTATTAAAAGCCTGAAATTTTTCCTGTAGTTTAAATAAAAATTGGTTCTTGGAATCATTAGATTTTTTTATTTTTATTTTATTTTTATTTTTTATTTTTTTTATTGTAAGTGGAAAGAAAGTCTATCCATTCATTCCACTAGATCCCTCAAAGTTTTGTAAAATTTCCCCCCCCATTTCGTTAACCTCCAGCACCACTCCAGATGAGCTAAGGAGCAATTAATTTTCATTTGCATGTTCTATTTTTTTCTTTTCTTAGAAAAACATTCATTTTATTCATTGTTGGTCCCTATAGAACATTAAACATATCTAAATTAATAGATTGTTTGAAACATCTTATCTAATATTTTAAAGTATATTATTAATGAAAATTCAAAAAAGAAACTCATATTGGATCGATAATATTTTTTCATTCACCTGATTCATCCTTTTGCAATTTTTCCATCAAGCTTTTACGCTCTTTTGGTCTTAGATCATAAATAGTCTTATCGAGCTTCATATTTTTGTGGCTCTGTGTGATGCACACTAAACAATACATATTAGTTAAACTTACATATAGTTCAAAAATAATAATTTTTGTAAAGAATTTACAAAGAACTTGCCTTTTTTTCTTTTCTAGATGTGATATTATTATTTTTGTTACTTGAACTCTTGTCAGACATTTATTTATCAATATGAAACCTGTACCATTCATTAATATATTTTATAAATAAATCTCATACTTTTCAGATAAAAAAATAAAATCAAGAAAACGGTGTGACTTTCACAACTTACGCACCGAATGCGGTGCAGTAGGTTCTTATAAACGCACTGCCAATACAGTAGAAACACCATACAGTGCTCTTTTTCAACAAGGATACCCGGTGTGTTATATAAATACCGGAGCACTGATTAACATAAACATAAATTAACAAAAAAATGTTTTTATCAAATAGTGTTTTTTTTCAATACGCGCCTGGTGCACTATACTACAATCGCACACTGGTGCGCTATTTTAAATAGTGTGCACCGATTAACAAAATATGTTTTTTAAAACATCATGCAAGGGCCGACAGGGATTGGGATCCAACTCTGCAAGTGGTCCCGCGGATTAGATGTCATATATATATATATATATATATATATATAGATATATATATATATATATAGTAATAAAAACCCTATAAATCTAAAATGAAAAGCCCTAATTGTGAAGTCACGTAAACAAAAAGAAGCAAGGGTTAAACGTAAGAATACATTTTTTTGATTTTTTTTTTTAATAATTTTAATTAAATGTAAATAGGAATAGATATTTTAAATGATTTTATTAGTAAAATGAAAAATAAAATTTAAAATTTTTACTATGCATGTATTAAATCTAACAGAAACTATAAAAAAATAATTATTATAGTAAAATTTAACAATTTTACTATACTACAAGGTTTATGTGTGAATCACCAGATGTTTCAAATTCTAATTCTCTGAATAATGTTGTTGTTCGAAAATATTTTGCTAATCCATAGTGCTCTCATGCTCTCTTGTTCCAGGTATGTCTCTCATGCAAATCCCTCCCCGAAAAATTTTGCAAAAATAATGAAATAATGAATAGATTTTACTATTTAAAGAACTTTTTTATGAAATTAGATTTCCAAAAATCATTTGCCATTCATTTTTCAATTTATCGCTTTTTTTTCACTTCAAAAAAAGAAACTTGTGATTTTTTTCCCTGATATTCGGTGCATTTGTTAACTAACAACACTGGTGTGTCCGATAATAAAACTGCACTGGTGCGGTTAACAGTACATTATCACCGATTATAATAACTCATTTTTTAAGGCACCGAAATTACTTTTAGGTATGTACACCAAAATTTATTGTTGATTTTTCTCAAATGCAGGGAGAAAATCTCATAATTATATCAAATGGATAATTCTTCAAAATTCAGCTCGTTCCATAATATTTCTCAAAGTCCATAACATAGTTCTCCCTATTCATCTCTAGACGTAGTTACTTCAGATTTTATTTATATTTTCATTATCTAATTGATTTTTTTTAATCCATGTCAATCAACTGAATAAAATTAATGTATAAAAATTTGCAGGTTCATGGAGATTCAAAATCTAATTCAGATGCACAAAATATTGAAACAGTTCCAAAACGTTGGAAGCTCTTATCAGGAGCAACATACCACAAGGCACAGTTGGTAGATGAAAATGGACAGCCACTTCACCCTGCCAATTGTAACATGCCATTTTCTAGCCACAGTCCTGGGATGATGATGGTAATAATGATTGTTTGTTATAATTTAATTATTTCAACGTCAAACCAATTAATTATGCATTGACATGCTTACTAATTGATATCATCGATTTTGTATTAATCATGTTCAAATATTTTTTTTGAAATGATTAGGATTCTAGTGATGATGAATGACCTACCTACCATCTTCCGTTGCACCCTATGAAAATTTTAAATCGAGAGAAGGTTGAATTAAGAGAAAAAATCATAGAGGAACGATACCAAGAATGATTGAATTAGACACCTATTCAATTCCAACTACGTCCATATTCACCAATTAGGAATGAATACAAAAATAGTAGTTCTTCACAAGCTAGCAATGGAGGCAATAAAATAGAGGTTGGTATGGATTATTACTTAAGGGATACAACTTCCATGAAGACAATGTTGTTAGATGCATTCCATAACGATGATTGGCTAGGGGATGATGCTCATATCGCTGATAAATTTTTCGAAAGCCTTAAATTTTCTTCCACCACCCCTCTCTTTGGACTTGGCAGTCAGTAAAAGTCTACCCAGTTAGGGACAACAATGTTACTATATAACTTGAAAGAAAATTTTGGCTTGTCGAATGCATGTTTCTCATAAATTTTGAGGTAATTGACCATCAAGTCTCTTATATTTTGGGAAACCTTGTCACACAATCAACATTACAATTGGTAAATTTTATGAACGTTAATAATTATTGGCATTAATATAAATTTAATATTGTCCATGACCAACTACAAGTTATTCAAAGATAAGGTTCTTCTGAGTGATAATGTCTTGCTTGGTAGCTGCGAAGAGGCAAAGAAATTGTTGAAAATGTTGGGTGTTGAGTACATATCATATCATTCATGTCCAAATGATTGTATTCTATATAGAAAAGAATATGCAGATAAAGGATATTTCTGAAATGTGGGCATGACAGGTATGATAAATCAAAAAATAAGGGTAAATCATGTGGTACTCTTTTTAATATTTGAGGCACATGCCTATAATCCCAAGGATTCAAAGGCTCTTTCATTGCAAATAATTAGCTATGTTGCAAGGATGGCATAATTCACACATAAGTGAGTTGGGAGTTATGTGAATCCCAAAAGATTCAATATCCATGAAGCATATAGAGGATACATGGCCTGAAAAATTCAAGGATGAAGTACAAAGTATATGACTCAACATAGCCATTGATGGCGTCAACCCATATTCCCTCCAGAAGACCAACTATTTTGTTTGGCTTGTAGTAGTGACCAATAACAATATACCCCCATGGTTGTCCGTGAAGAATGAACATCGTATGTTGGCTCTCATATTCCCTGGTAAAAGACAAGTGAAGAATATGGATGTCTACTTACAAACACTGGTAGATGAATTGAAGGAATCACGGCATGGGATAAATGTATACTGTGTATCAAGACCCATCGCAACAGAGAGGAGTTTTACGTTGTATGGCATATGTGCTTACAAGAAACATGATTATATAGGCTTAGGAGTTTGCTCTGGTAAATTACATGTTTATTGATTTGTTTATATATGTTACAATATGCTTTCACATATTAATTATTTAATTCATTGTAATTGTTCTGATCTTCATGATATTCTTTAACGTGCCATGCATATTGTATACAATAATTTTGCAGGCCTTGTAACAAAAGGGTATTATGGATGTAAATGTTGTGGAACTTTTCTTAAAACTAGATGGTCCAGTGACCTACAAAAGCCAGTGTATGACTGCTCTAGGGTATTCCTCCTAGAAGAACACCCTTACAAAATAGCAACATTTGCTTTCAATGGTAAATGAGAGAGAACCCAAGGCCTACAATAAGGACACAAGTTGAATGGCTTAGAGAATATGAGAGAGAGAAGGAGAAGGATTTCATAGAAATGTTCGATTCAAATGGGGAGCCTATGTTCGATGATCCATAATTCTTCGACATGTGTGTTGAAAAATTTCCCATTGGGATCACTAGAAAATTTGGCCCAATTTCCAACAACCACTTCATCTCTATTCCGACACATAGTCGTCACAAGAGCGACAGTTCGAGGGCGGACAAAATGTGGTTAGCCATTATGTCGCAATTCCGACGCCTTGAAAAAGTGTCGCAATACCGAAACTTTTTCCGTCGCTTCCAAACAAGCATCGCTCTTCCGATGTTTCCCAAACCGTTGCTCTTTCGACGTTTCCCAAACCGTCGCTCTTCCAACGTTTGTAAACTGTCACAATTTCGACGAAATGTGGTTCGACATTTTGAGCGTCGCTCTTTCGACGTTTTCATACTCTCGCTCTTCCGACGTTTGTAAAATTTCGCAATTCCGACGCCTTACAAAAGTGTCGCAAGACCGACGCATTGCAAAAGTGTCGAAAGACAGACGCTTTCCAGAAGCGTCGCAATATCAACGCTTTGCAAAAGCATCGCAATACCGATGCCAGGAAGAACTGTTGCAATATCGACGGACGTCGCAAGACCGACGAAGATGGAAATCGTTGAAAACGTTGGAAGACCAACACTTATAAGGCGTCGGTATACTAACGCGTATAAGGTGTCGGAAGAGAGACACTTACAAAGTGTCGGTATACCGACAGCAGGTTCAATTTAAAAAAAAAAAAATGAAACTTTAAAACAGGACAGTAAATCTCCAATATTTGTTATGAATTGTGGGCGTTCCAATTTCCCGTCACAACTGTAAAGCTGTTGTACTACAGAATAAACAAATTTGAACTCCAGTAACACGACGTCCAAGGAAAATGCATTTTTCTTCTACGAGAAAATGCCACTGGCTTATATGTATTTTTAGTGCCATGTGGCATATTAAAAATGTGTATCAAAATTCACTGACTGCCATGTGTAATCTTACTAAATCCCTCGATAAATGTGTGGTCCTCCTATTGAACACGAGGAAGTGTATCTAGTCAAGAGCTCTATGATGGAGTAAAACCCACAGTCCACATTTAACTCAAAATTTCATAGCTATGTATAAAGTGCCTTCAAATTTCTTTTCCCAAACTATTCCACAGTCTGGCAGACTCCCAAAGTTATAACTTTATGAACTGGCTATTTAAATAGGTCTATGCGGAAACTAACTCATTTTTTCTTCAAGGTTATGAAACCCCTCTGTGCATATTAAAAGTGCATCCCCGAATTTCACCCCCATACAATCCTTATGCATATAAGCTTCTATAGGTGGAAGTTTTGTATTAAATTGGGTCTATGGTTATGAGGTCATATTATAGGGCCCATCGCGTTGTATTAACACTCAATAATAATTTGAGTTGACCTCCAAATCCTGACTATTGCCCATGGCTTACCATATCGCATACCAACATTCTCCAACTCAGATGTTACAATATAACCTTGTGGCAATTCAACGCACATTATACACATCGCATTGCGCCTCCACGGTGACCCTTTTTTTTATGGGAATTCATATAACCGACAAACCTTAGTTGGAGTGACACTAACCAACTCATATTAGAGTTGGACCCCACACATATACAATCCGTCATTTTATATGGAGATTCGTCGATATATATATAACTCAGACTTTATTAAACTACCAGACGCGCATATACAACCATGGTTGGCCCGGCACTAACGTGCATTCACATCCAACGATGGATGATATATCGCTCCAGTGGGGATGATCCAACGATCTCCGTGAGCTTTCGCATTATTTTTTATGCCGAGCATTAACACTCAAAATCTATGTGAAATTTGTTGTTTTGTGAAACCACCCTTGGCTTATGTGTCAACCAACGGGCAATATCACGTTATTTTTTTGAAAAAAACTTTCCACTCTTTCAATCGCGCGAACACCACTCATTCCAACTCTGGTTTTCCTTTTAAGTCAAGGTTCCACGTTGCCCTTGGCTCAGGGCTCCGTCCGCCTTTGCCTTGTTCTGTTCTTCCAACCGCTCATTACGTTCCTTTCATGGTTCCAATTGGTTTAAGAGTCCCAGGTTCTGCTTCCTTCGAACTGAATTTTCTACACGGTATTCTATTCAATCTACAGCGTGCTCTGCATGGTGGCTTTGCATAAGACCGATGTTGCTTGACACAGTCATAGTTCCTCTCGACCAATCACAATTTCCACAATGGGATTCTGAATCGATAACCATCCTCCACAACCAAAGTTTATGGGAACATCTGACTCAATGAAGTTCAAGGAACAAACTGGGTTCTCCACAGAGGGGTCAATAACTCAAATTTATATAGAGAACCATGAATGCATTTGGAGAACACAAATACACAGAAACACATTCTTCACACAGTAGGCGCATAAATCCAATCTATTGTCATTCCTTTAACACAGATTTCTAACACATAAATATGCAGGCAGACTCTTAACGAATTACAGAATCTTGCTCATATCAGATTCATGGGTATTCAAGACATATGCACACAGGATTTTATCCTACAAATGCAAAAAAATGCCAAAACAATTATTCATTATACACAGTGAAATTACTTACAAATTCCTGGGCAGATCTTCGATCACTTGGCCCTTTTGTACCCCTACTCTGCCTCCTCTACCTTCTAACCCTATGCAGGTCTATACAGTCTTTGTAGGTCTACCTATTATGCCTGTTAGGCTTATTTTTATACATATTGGGAATCAATCGATTCAGTTTCCTACAATCATTCGACAGATTCCTCAATCCTAATTTTAGCCTAACCCTCTAATGGACTGAAACAGACTATCACTTCCTATGCCCACTAATCATTCGGGCAGTTACATTTTCTCTAAAATTAACTAAAAATAACCCAATTATGAATAATTACATAGGGGAAACAAAACATGAGACCCCCCTTATGTTTATTTATGTGAAAAAATTGTCTTGGGCCTAATGCCCCTGCATCACTCTACCAGGGATTTGTCGGTTGTTTTGGGAAGGTGAAAATACACCTTATAGCACTTGTTGCTCCTAAGAGTACCATAGAGGCTTTAACACAAATACCCTTCTTTGTAGCCTGTGTCATCTTCGTCGGTTTAAGTGAAGTGTTATAGATACTTACCTAATTCCAGTTAACTATATGGGTGATGGCATTTAGGGTAATTCCAGTTAAGCAGATGGACGATGGCATTTAATTTATATAGAGACCTACCCAATTCCTGTTAAGCAAACAGACGATTGCATTTAATTTATATGACTGTCCTACTTTACTAGGAGGATGTTGTAACTAAAGTCTTATGCATTCTTACCCAATTCGAGTCACGTAAATTGAGGGTCTATACTGTATTGGAATACATAATACAAAAAGTATTGGAATACTATAATATGTCTTAGCATGGACTTTATTGCATGGAATTATTGCCTTATACTGCTGATAATGGTGGAAGGAAATTACTGTGATAAAAATAACTAGAAGTTGCCCCAAAAGGTGCAAACAGAGGCCGATAGGTTTATCTGACTTATTACACACCAAGAGGGATTAAAAAACTACAGAGGATCACACCTCTCAGAGCTTAACAAATCTAGTGCTAAAAAATACGTATGCTACTCTAGATATATCGATCTATATATATAACCTTTTTATGCTAGACAAACTTAACGAGAAACCACGATCTCCCCCAACTCGCATTGTAGAGATCCTACGTCTCTCAAGAGCCACCAAGCATCTGTCTTTTGCCTTCATAAAGGGATTTTTATCACGATATAGAAGATAATACCAGCTAAGAATTTACACAAACTGCGATGTAATAACCTTGAGCATTCTAATAAAATGGGTCCAATGATTTGAATCTTCTCTAAAAATAATTAAATCCATTGCTATTAACATCAAGTATTCCAACAAAAAGTGTATGCCCTGCTTGTCAAAATCCAGGAACTGACAAGAAGCTAAATCAGGTATTCTTATTCAGTAATATCAAACAAGCATCAGCCAAAAAAATTCCTAATCCCATGTTAGCCGTGTAGTTTGTAAGGTCTAGTCATTTGGAATCAGTACAGAGACTTGACATACAAAAAAAAATATCACAAATCAATGGAGTGCAACAGCAGGTTAGGATCCAACCATATAGGGTCACACAACATTATGAATTTTTTCTTCCCATTAGATGAGACCAATATGGCCAAAAAAACAATCACTCCAAAATGTGCAGATATCAATGAATTTTATTCAGAAACTCTACAATTCTATAAGTAAATACAAGAAGATGCTCTGAATTCCCTGAAGGGAAACATTGGATTCTGCAGCCCTGCCTTTAAAAACTAGGGCAAATAGGTCAGAGCCTGCTTGGCTATCACATCAATTCTATATCTTTCTAATTGTAAAACTTGAAATCTATACATGTATTTGGAACTTCGAATTGACATCCTTCCCCGACAATAGGGGAGGGAAAAAGAAAAGTGACTATGAATATTTTCATGGAACTACCTGCCGAGTAGACTTGCAGAAGAGATGTTTCTCAAGCATTTACAATCAACCCATCTTAATTACGGAGGGCTCAATTTAAGGGAATAAGCATCCAATTTATGGAAAATATTGTCAAGGGATTGAATCATTGAACAAATCATGCCAAGCAGCAAACCTGTCTGAATCATTAAGCAATGCATCAGCAGCCAATTCACTCTGAATCACTATCTAAAATTTCCATGGCCTTTAGTCCCCTTGGTTTCTGCAACAACAAAAGATGGTTCAGCCAATTGAAACGAGTCCTAAATATTGATTTAAGCAGAATTTTAAAGCGAGACATTAGCAAAGATTACTAAATCATGGCAAAACATAGCAATGTCACAACAGTTGACAAGAAACCCTGCTTGAATAGAATATACCTTCTTTATGCACTTATTTTCTCTAACCTCATATCGAGCTCTGGTAAGATCAGACAACCAATTCCCAGGAAAGCAATACTGCACAACAAAGGATAAACACATTAGGTACAAATCACACCCCTTTTTATTATTCTCAGATACATGCCAGCAAGCCAGACACCTAAACAAGGGAAAATACATTTTACAACTCAGTAGTCCAAGTCCTCCCTTTCTGATCTACAATTATCACACAATCAGGAGCAAGGATGACCAAACTAAACATTTCTCTTGATCTCTAGTACGAAAATTGTGAAAGACTGATATGATAACATTTTGTTGCCTCATCAGGACCTCGCTTGAAAGGCACTTGTTTCTTACATTTGCACCATTTCCTAAAGCAGACAGATCTTCGGAATTTCTGTAAGTCGCCAAACCCAAGGTCAATTACACAAACTTGCTTGCAAACATAGAGTTTTGAAAGATATTTACAAGAAAAAAAAGAAATCCTAGATAAAATATCAAACCACAAACCTGTTGTTTAAACAGGGCATGTAAGGATCACGGACAAGAGTACAAGGTCTTAATGATGTGCTTCTTGAGTGAGCTGCTAATTGGGCTTGAGTAGATGGAGTCTGCTGGTCATGCCTTCCATTATGTCTATCGATCCGAATATTTTTCTTAGCTTGAATAGAACAGAGCAATAACGGTAGGGTTCCTGCAGCACCCTGTCACAGGTCTCACAAGAATTCCCCAGGCCCTTCGATAGTCGAGACTGGGGCCTTTGGTTTAAGAAAACCACTCTAGCACTGTTGGTGATGTAGGTCTGCAACACAAAACATTAATATTATAATCAGTACTTAATTACAGTCATTTAACCTACATTTTAAAATTACCGATATGTGTGACAACTTACCTGTACCAGAGAACAGTGTATTAGCTTCTTCATGTCCTAAAGCCGAATAACATCATGGTAGACATACCTTCGAACCTGGAACAGAAAACTCTTTTAGGACATCATAAAGCTCATTTGATGCAGTAATTCATGCCAATTAAGGACCAGCCTTTACAAGGTTTTGTGGATTACCTGCAGAAGGCGATGTGAACGATGGGAATAGAGACAATGTTGACAAATGTTGGCACTGCAATCTACGCAAAATATTTTGACTTCATTCTTCTTGTGCTCCAAATGAATGGAACAAGGTGTAAAGAATTGGTCTGTTAACAGAGCCTCCAGCCATGCCGGTTTTGTGGAACAACGGAGAGAGCATATCCAACCTGCAAAGGAGTCAGAAAGCTCAATCCTTCCATAATTTACTATATTTGAGGAGCTAGGAAAAACGGCGGAAATCTCCTAGAAAATCTTCATAATTTATCAATTTATGGAATTTGGGTAGTTATCAATTTATTACCCCTCGACCTCAGCATATTCAACCCCCTTAAGCTAGAGATGTGAAACACAACAATGCACGTTTCCTCAAAAAATGAACTTAAATAAGGCTGAGCTTGTCAAGAAGCTGACTGTTTGTTCTGGAAATTTAACTCAAAACCGAGCTTGCCCCTCAAACTTCGAAAGAATAACACAAATCATAACACATCAAAGCTAATCTTGACAGGCTATTTTCCAATTTGAAAAATTAACTCAAATTCGGAATAAAAGATATGGGAAACCTGAGTTCCCGATGCTGCACACAAGAGACAAAGATTGGCAGGGCCTCCATCTCCATCATGAATATCATAAATATTAACTGTCTTTTGGGCACTAGCAGTAGATACCATAAGAGGCCCACATGGCCTGTACCACCAATGTTGATTCTCTGGCACAACATTTGCAAAGCCAAAATTTCTCCCCGAGACATCCCTCTGTGCCAAAACTGGAGAGATGGTACTGGATGTTGAAGTGAAGGCCTCTGATTCAGTATGGAATGCCATAATTTATTTATTATAAAAGTCCCATGAACAGAAACCTAAGTCCAATGTACAACCTGCAGATGCTGCCACAACATATTTACCAGAGCGACCATCTGAACCAGCTGCTCTGATCAACCAGCAATCACCCCACATGTTTGGGGTAAGCCCATATGGAGCTTTATATTCATCCTTCTCCTGGAGATTGGAAAAAAACAATACTGAGTATTACTCATACATCAACTGCCCTTTATGTTAAGGGAAAATTTAAAGAGTGCATAAATATTCTTAAAATCCCAATCATAGTTTCTAGAAAATTTCAACAGTTTTTGAAATGAACTACATCAAATATTTAGGCAAATCATTTTTTTAAATAGAAATTGGTGAATTTTATTTCAAATATAGAAATTTAAACCATGAGAATAATCTAACCCCTGGGATTTTCCCTATTTCTAATAGAAAATCCCAAAATGTATAAATTATAACACCCATAAACCCCAAAATTAAGTACAATAATTAAAACCTCCTAGAGAGGAAGTGCCTAGAGAGACCTGACCATAAGCGTTTAATTGGTTTTTTCAGAGACTTGACCATAGAATCAAATGAATCATGTGAATCCTGCGAAATAATAAACAATAGTAAGGCCATTATTTATTGGTTTGAAATAATAAACAACATGAAACAAACCCACATAATTAGTAAATTATATAAAGACAATAATTCCTACATATTAAAATATAACATTATAGCATACCAGCTCATACTCGAACATAACATCCGTATCAATATTCTTCTTCTGTATCTTCTTGATTTTCATCCAACTGATCGACATCTATATCAACATCTAATTCAGAAACGGTTTTGAAATGATCGACCATGTCATCATCATCATCAATTATGTCATTTTCAATAATATCCTCATCAACATCATCATCAATAATTGTTGCCTCATCTCCTATGCCTGGTTCAACTTCTAAGATATCTTCTTCGTCTGTCAATGCATCTTCCTACTCATCTGCCACTGCATCATCTTCTTCTTGATCAATATCATCTTCTTCCTCTACAATATACTCTACTGGCCTTCCTCTTGGATCATATCTAATAGCAAATGACCATTCGTTGTCACCTAGAACCTCTGAGTAAAAGACTTGTTTGCATTGGCTTGGAAAAACACAGCGATCTTTTCCTGCTTCAAACTACGATGTTTTAACCATTGGAAATCCATTGTCATGTTGAATAAGTGTTCTATCATCATCACGTACATTCATTCGTAGCCTATACCATTTGACGTCAAACAAAACTATTTTGAAGGAATTAAAGTCACACTCAACTATATCATCTAAGAACCCATAATATCTATTTTCAGATTCTCGAGCATGTCTGTCATTCCTGGAGGAAACATTAGTGACTTGGAATACTGCAGTTATCCCACTATCAGAAGTGTTCCTGTTATCATCCAACTATTTAACGTGAAATTTACGACCATTGCACCACATAGCCTTGTGGTGTTTCAACTGCAATATGCCAAACATGAAAAAGATGCATTCTCAATTAATAATTAATCATATAATTTACACAACATGAAAATTAACTGGAAAATCAAGCTTGTTGTCACATTATAAATATAGTATAAAATAAGTAATGAATAAAATAGGTGAATTAATTGTGTACCTTTCTATCTTTCAAACCATATGCTAAATTAATTTCCCTGTCCGTAACGTTTCCATCTCCACCACGATATGCTTCTCTAATCAATTCAGACAGTAGTTGCCATGATAACCTATCGTCGTTACGTGCTTTACATGTTTCAATCAATTCACTCATCCACTCAAGATTGTTTGCAATGTATAAAAGTAGTGCCTCATAATCTTGAGCACCTGAATAAAAAAACAATAATTCACCAATATTAATAAATATTACTTATAACCATGGTAAATTATATTAATTAATAAACTATGAAAGAATAAGACCTAAATGAATATAATGATCAGATACATGATGTAAAAAAATGAAACATTATATGTATTATACATAATAAATCTTTTACCTCTCACTTTCTTCATTCTACCTTTTCCCAACAGGTGCTCCACTTCAAATTTTTTGATGGAGTTCACATCCCAAATGCAATCCACCGCCTTCATGGTTGGTGCAGCTAATATAGGAAGATAATGACTAATATACACCATGGATTGATATACCACATATCCCTCCACCATAGAACCCTCAGGTTGTGCTCTTTGTCTAACCAAATCCTTCAAGGATTTCAAGTGTCTCTCGACCATCCAAATTGACCTTGTGTGTACTGGTCCACACATTTCAATCTCCTCAACTTGGTGTATCAAGTAGTGTTCTTGTGCATTGAAAAATGTTGGAGGTAGATACTTTTTCATTTCACACATTAGCCGAGGAATTTCTCTCTTCCAATATTTTATTTCATCTTAATGGATTTCTTTCAATGACAACTATCTGCAAATCATTACGCAAGGTTATTTCAATGAAACATAATATATATTTCATTACAAGTAAATTAATAAATCATTTCATTAAGTACGAAAATAAATTGTAGCAATTATATTTTGCGTATAAATCAAAACTACTTACCTCATGTATTTACTAAGACCATATATAACTTGTTTGACATTGTTGTCAAAGTTGTTTGGGAGAGATACAGGTAGAACATACTATAACAATAAAAAATGAATCATTATTGGTTTCCAAATTAAACAGAAAAAAGGAAAATTTAAAATATGTATTCAAGCAATAACATACAAAAACGTATACCAAAAAAATTACCTTAACAAAGGTATGCCAATCATGTGTTTTCACCCCACTGAAGTCACCTTTCTTTGTTAAGATATTATTATGTTTGAAGCAAAACATGTTGGAAATTTAATTCTTCTAACGACCTCTTTTACACCATTGCTTTGTTGTTCTGTTAATAACCATGGAATATTATTATAATTTCGACCTCCATTGTTATTTGATTTGTCGATCAGACTTTTCATTGCATGATTCGATTTCTCAATGTTAGCACAAATTTTGTCAATTTTATCTCTATCATGTGCACCATCTATGGTTCGCCATAACGTTTCTGTCACATTCTTCCCGACATGCATTGTATCAAACAAATGAGCTATTTTTAGGTCCTCATAGTAGGGCAACCTCGCAAATTGAGAAGGATAACATTTAATTCCAGGTGGAAGTACAATATTAGTACCTTCACCGCGACGATGACCTTGATATCAAAGAATAAAATAAATCAAAACAATATTAATTATAAAATACAATAAAATAAATTCATTAGTTAAAACAAAAATTCCAAACATTACATAAACAAATAATATATATATATATATATACACACAAATTACGTACCAGCTGCTCGACGATTATTAATTTTGTTATATTCCAACATCCACAACTGAGGTGTCATTCTTCGTGGTTTTAATCTAGTTTCTTCTTTATCATTGAAAATATGTTTTTCAGTAGTACGATACTTATGGTTCCTAGAGAGGAAGTGCCTAAACTCATCAAACACCATCTTTCTTAAGTCTAGCGAATGACGATACTTCATCTTAGGGCCACAAACTGGACATGCAAATCTACCCTTTGTTTGAAGACCTGCAATAGATGGATCAATAACAATTAATATACTATGAGATCATTTTTAAAACATGCAATATGGTATATCTAATTTAGATAATTATGTATTATATTACAGTGCAACGAAACATTACATACCACAAACATGTGTTAGTCCTGGGGCATCATGAATTGTCCATACAAGCATTCCACGACATTGAAATCTCTTCTGCTTGATTGGTTTAGTGATGTCATACATAGTGATGCCATGCCATAACTGTATTAGCTCATCGATAAGAGGCTCAATATATAAATTCATATCTTTGACCTAGTACTTACCTAATTGTTCAAAATTATGGTACATAATAATTACTACCATGATATATGTATATATAAGTAAGTAAATAAATAAAATATATATTTATGCAAACAACGAGAGAAATGAAAATGTTACATTCAAAAAAAAAATGTATCAAATACCTGGAATAATCATAGTCAACATTATGTGCTCCCTCTTTATTGACATCCAAGGAGGAATGTTATTGTTGATAACGAAAATAGGCCACATTGAGTAAGTAGTTCTAAGCTCTCCGAATGGATTAACACTATCAGCTGCCAATGAAAGCCTGACATTACGAGGTTCATTTTTAAAATCTACATATTTTTCCTCGATTTCTCTAAATGCAGAACCATCTGCAGGCATTCGATGAACACCATCTCCACTTCTATTCTTTGAATGGTAATCCATAAACTGTGCTATGTTGTTACACCTGAACATTCACTGCAAACGTGGAATTATGGGAATATGACGAAGAACCTTTTGAGGCACCTTTTTAGTTAGTTGATCTATTCGATATCTACTGGTACCACATTTCGGACATTCTGTTTTCAACGCATGTTCTCCGTAATATATAATATGATCTTTAGGACATGCATCTATAGTGTTATATTCCATTCCAAAGTGTTTCATAATAGCACATAGATCTCGATATGTTCGAGGTAAAGTATTTGGCGATGGTAACAAATATTCACCCAACAATCTACAACATAAACAAAAACTAGTTAATGTAAGATTTGCAACATAAACATAATTATTTTTTAATAAAAAAAAAACTATTTTTAAGATTTGCAACCATGATTCCAAGTCAATAGAGACAAAATATGAAAAGTTTGCTCATTTATATACCATGCAAAGGTGATGAATATATCAAAATGGCACCAAGTGCAATACATATCATCAAAAAATACATAAGAAAACTTGTTGAAGTAATGTATTAGGTTTCTCTTATATTATTCACTGTGTTTTATTGCTGAGTTAATATTATAATATACAATCTGTTCCTGCTTAGATCTGTTGTCAATTCATTGTATCAGCCTTAAAGACAATTCTGGGTTTAGTATATATATATATCAGACCAGCATTTTGAAGATCTTGTATTCGTCATTATCTATGTTTGCTTGGAAATAAATTTCTAGAAAAACATCTACAACACTTAGAGGTATTGAATTGGTTTATGAAATCCACTATTAGTGCTATTTGTAACAAGTTGAGAGAGCATTGCAACTTCAGCAGTCTGCTCACAATGTGTTTGGCGAAATTTATCACTGAAAAGATTCATTAAAACCCAGAAAACTCAGTGGCCAGTTTAGTGCATTTCCAAGCGGGAATTTTCTAGTGGTCAATTTATTATTTCCAGTCACATTTTCATTAGGTTGTATGTTGTTGTCCCTTGAGTGGCGTCAGACCATTTGCATCAGTCTTGATGCCATGATCAAATTGATTGTATGCTGTGTGAAAGGTTTTGTATTTATGCTGCTGCTATGTGTGAGCAGAGAGAGAGGGTCTGACAGTTCCTAGCTGAGTGTGAAATAAGGTTGTTGCTAATTGTTTTGAGAACAGAAATTGTCATCAAGTACACTTGATGAGTTGCATGCTGCCAGGGATTTTATGCTAGCCAGCCTTGTATTTATCAGTCATCATGTGTATTGTTGCTACTATAAGGTGTTGAGTATGAGTTATTAGACAAGTTTGTTGCTAGTATAATAGAGGAATTTGCAGCTCATGGAGGAGACACTGAGGAATTTGCAACTCATGGAGGAGCACCTAACCGGCCGGTTAAGTACAGAATTGGCCGGTTTATGCATAAACCGGCCGGTTAGGTCCAGTTAACCGGCCAAAATAGGTGAGAATAGGCTATTGACCGGGTTGCAAGGCCAGTTCCAACCGACAGCCGTCCTGACCGGCCGGTTTTGATAACTATGATATATATATATATATATATGTTATTATTTTACACATTTATTACAACTAAAAAAAGGGAAAATAATCAACATTTACATATATGTGATCATATATACATATTGCATACCTTAGGAGTTGTGTCATACATCTGTTCGACAAATTATTCATAACCTTTAAGTTCACCAGCAACAATGTAGCAGAGAGAAGAGTTGCATTTGAGTATTCAAAAAGTCATTCACTTGACCTTTCAATCAGAGGTACATCATAAATACCGTCACTGCTATCTCCACCATCATCATCTCACTCACCATACAAGTCTTGGAGCATTTGATTTGTCCCATCATTAATGTGAACTGTCTCATTACTGTCATCATGATCTACCTCCATGGGACCATTAAAATTACCTTCATCATTCGCTTCATGTTATTCACCTTGTACAACATCATTTCCAATACTAATATTTGCTGCAATATTCTCTTGTACTGGTGCAACATCATCTAATCTACTACTATTTAGCTGTGGAAGCTGGTTGATCATCTGCAAAAAGTTGGGGGGCAACTGTGCCTTTATGAAAATTACAAACAATTATTAAACATTAGTGCGTATATAAAAATATTAAAATAATATAAAATTTTACGATATAATCAAAATGAAGATAGATAATTAATTACCACAGGACGATAGTCATTCGATCCACCATCAATGTGCCCATATTTCCTACAATGCATTGTTGTTGTTGCTATTAAAACTCTAACATTATTTCTCATACAACATTTTTTGCAAGGGCAATAAACTCTACCATCACCCCTTTCACCCTTTTGAATTTTTTTTTCCACCTCTAATGTTTTCTTCCATTGATGCAAATTATCCTATAAAGAAAATAATAAATCTCTCTCAATGGTGTAGAAAACCCAAGACTTGTTGAACTCAATGGGAGCTCAATATATAAGCAAAA
Organism: Pinus albicaulis; assembly: GCA_034641835.2. NCBI lineage: Eukaryota > Viridiplantae > Streptophyta > Pinopsida > Pinales > Pinaceae > Pinus > Pinus albicaulis. The sequence goes on along the minus strand of CM076577.1, from coordinate 244,705,811 downwards.
AGAAAATAAACGTGGGCTTTTTACAAATTGTGAGTTTTTTACAAAATGTGGGATTTTTACAAAATTGTGGGCTTTTTACAAATTGTGGGCTTTTTCAAAATTTGTTTATATTTTTAATAAAATGTGGCCTTTTTACAAAATTGTGGCCAAGTCAATCAAAATCCATCATTATCTATACAATAAATACAAGTAATTGATGTAGTATTTTTTACTCTAAGATGCATTCTTATGATAATGTTAGAACATATGTTGAAAATGTTAAAACATACCTGAATAAGCTCCTCTTCATTTCAAGAACAATTTATTGGAGTCGCATGAACTTGGAACAAGCCTCCCACGATCTGAAAGAGTAGCAACTAAGTCAACAATGACTTTTTTGTTGCTACGTTGGATCAAGGGAGGTTTGCTCCAAGATTAAATCGCTCCAATAAATTATTCTTTACTAAACAGGGCCAACCACGTGAAGGTGGAAGCTCTTATGGCCCCTCCCCCCCCCCTCACATCACTCTCAATTCCCCAATACCCAATCTCTGTTTCATTTTTTACTTTCATGAGCATAAAAAAAAATATTCAATAACTAATAAAAAACAATTCAACAAAAAGTACGCAAGGAAACATTGAAATTAGTGCTTGACATAAAAATAGTATGATAAATGAGTTTTTTATATAACGCAAAAAACGTTTCAAGTATGGTAACATTTGTCTTATAATAATGCAATATTTTACATTATCAAATTTTCTTTTTCTTCTTCCTATTTCTAAAGCTCGTAATTACATCATCAATATCATCGTGCTCTGCTCCTGTTTCGTGCCTTTCGACCCGCACTGTTGACCTAGTTGCGTAGTCACGATGTCTAGTCTCATCCAGTGATGGGGCATTGCCTACAAAAACAGATAATATTAAATTTTAATTGTCAGTTTTTAAATATCATTGAACTAGTTCGGTAATATTAATAAAAAAAATTGTAATGAGATTATTTACCTGGTGCACCAGTTGTCGTCGTTGGGATTGTTGCCCTGTCTTCCTCTCTGGTGGGAAGATCCTCAAGGGAAACATTCTCTATCATTTAAACAAAAAACGTTATAAGGACAGCCATCAAGGTATAATTAGAAAAAATTATAAGTGGAAATTAATTACCATCACGGCCCTCACTGATAGTAGCATTGTCGGCCTGGTTCCCACTACAATGATCAGGTTGCACGTGAGGAACATCTACATTTGGCTCTACAATTGGGTTATTTTCCTTGTCGACAGTGCTGCTCCCCTAATTTAAACAAAGTTGTTAGACATTAAATTTATGGACGAAAACAAACATATTGAAAGGTTAATGTTTTACCTTATCAGGCATTCTGGATCTTGGGACCTGCCCCAAGCTTCTGCGACGTTCAACTACGGCTTGATAGTCGAAATGGAAAGCGATATTTTTATCTTCCTCTTTAGTTTCTGTTCCGAAGTCATCACCCTACATTACACATGATTGTGTATTTTTAATCATATTTGATAGGATTACAAAAACGTTGGAAGGCGATACAATTAATTATAAGATGTTTAGCTACTTACAATTCGTGCGACTAATTTCAAGTAGCCGCCCTGGCATAGCTTGTGATGGCCCTTTTTCTCAATCCTAGCTTTGGTTGCCTTCGAGGTGTCAGGCAACCTATCATCAAAATATTGAAGTCAGAAATGTTGTAGCACACTTTTATTTTAGACATAGAGAAAATTAAAGCTATTGAATTAAAGTTTTAATTTACCTTGCTGGTCCAGTTGGCATTTTTCCTTCTTTCTTTGCCTTTTTCTCTTTTCTGTCATGGATGAGTGCTCTCCACTCACTCTCTAGAACTGTGAGAGGATGCTCGTATCTAGGGTTAAATTGCAATTGTGTCCTATAGGTGTCCCTGGTATATTTTAAATATTTGCCAACTACCCGAGCCACTGTTGTTCTGTCAAATGTGCCGACCCCAAAAAGGGCTTCTAGATAATCTAAAAGTTCTTTTTTCAGGTTGGAATTATGGGAATTCCACCTTGTGCATATGGTTGGGCCAAAAATTACCAACGCATGGCTCTCCAAAAACCTGTAGAACTCATTGTTTCCTACACAGAAAAAAAATATATTATCATTAATTTAAAAATAAAAATCATGATAAAATATGTTTTAGATAGAGTACATGAAATAGTTAAAATATTAAAATTTACTTGAGAGTTGTACATGCTTTATAAGGACACCTTCATCGTTCACCAACAACGTGCCATTAATGGTCCCCGTGGAGCTGACACGTGTAGCTCCAGGAAACACAATAATGTAGTTGGCCATATCAACCTCATCACTACCAACACGTTCAACGATTGGCTGGGTGTCTGCTTGGGTAGGGTGTGTTTCTTGGATGGCACCTAAAGGAGTAAAAGGTGTACGAGAGGGTTGTTGGGCAATATCTTGCCCTTGTGTCCCACTACCACCAACACCGGGTTCAGCAAGTGTCAAAAAACGCTACATACAAAAGAACGTTTTGTAAGTTTAGTCAATGTAAAATTTAAAAATCAAACTATCACAATTCATCTCATGCAAAACAAAAAAAATATCCTTTTGACTTTTTATTATTACCTGATATTTTTCTAGCTGGGTCATAAGTTGTTTTATCCTCTCTTCTGTTTCAGGTGTTTGAGGCACGTCTATCAAAGTATCAAATTCCGATGTTGCTTTTCGCACCTTTTTTCGCAACAAGAGCACTGGAGATAGGGATGAAAAAAGCTCTTCCTCGTAGAGGGAATCATCAGGTGTACCATGGCCAGGTGTCTGTATATTTGAACAAAATTAATATTATTTCAATTATGTAAATAGCTAAAATACCTGAAGATAGAGCAATGCTGGCACTTTACATTTTCTTCCACTGGCCTCTTTCCACGATCATCCCGTCTCAGGGTTGTTCCTGTACTGCCCTGATCAGTCTGCCACATTGCAATAAAATTATAAATTTAAAAACTTGAAAACAATATCTAACTTGAAAACACAAAATGAAAATTGAAATAATTTCTAATAAGACACCGGAAGACAGAGTTAGAGTTTCAAATATGCCTTGCATTGAATTCAGTCCTGGAAACATGTCATTGCACATTAAGGAACCCAAACAAGAGACGAGTTGACAATGAGACTAAACTGGGTTATTTGCAGTGAAATTTTAAAATCTCAAAAGGTATATTAATTATCGAAACAAATCAGCTTCATAATTTCAGTATTATTGAGTCTGCAGTGTTCAAATCACAAAAAAATTGAAACAAAACACTAGAAAAGCAATAGATTGAAATGTGTATATACTCCAACAGAACTCACATTAATAGGCTCTCATTATGGAGCACAAGACCACCTTTGTGTAAGATGATGGCAAGGCCTAAGGAAGCTTTACTATTGGAAAAAATAGTCTGGTGGCTAAAGATATACACTGCCTATTCCATGCCTCTTTAGATTCTTGCTACCAAAGCACACCTTGAGTAATGAGAACACTATTTTTAAGAGTGATTCTGGTTGGGTGATTTTCTTACCAAGTTCGTGCAGCACAGATGTGTATGCCTCGCCTATCAAGATGGTGGGAAAAAGGAGTGACATAAAATATGGTAGAAGTTCATTCAGCCTAGGAATTGATTGATTCTCTTCTAATTGCTGGAGACAAGCTTGTTGTTTTAGATTTCTACGCTCCTGGTTGTGGTGCCTGCAGATCTGTCCATCCTAAGGTATGTCCGAGGATTGAATCATTAACCAGTTTGTAATATTTTTCTATCAAAACTTTAATTTTTGAAGTAACTATTTTAGCTGTTCCTGGTGAAACATGCCTTTTGATGTATTCCATTCAAACAACTTTCGAATGGGTTTCTCCTCTCTTTCCTGGAGATAATGTTCTTTGAAATATATTGTTTGAGCTGACAAAGTCTACGTCTCCTTAACCGGCCCCATGTTCTCACCATGGCTGTGCTCCTTTAAGTTTTTCTTTTATGTTCTATTATGGTTTTGCATAAAGGGTCTGAGAGACTTGGGGTACTTGTTAGATCGTCCTCTTATTCTATTAAAAGAGTCTCTGCATCTATCCAGCTGTGAGCTGACTTCGCACTGCAAACCTTCTTAAAGAGTGTGTCTGCCTCACAAATTGTGAACCCTGTAGATATGAGTTATGGAAATTTTTCGGAAATATCTAAACAGGTCCCTAATCCTTTGGTTCCAATTGGAAAGGGCCATATTGCATCTTTGATGAGAAACTGGATTATCCTTGTAAGCAGATTGATTCTTCTTTTAACAGTGTGATAACCACTAGGCATACTGATCGTATAGATATCTTCTTGTTACAAATGTTTACCATGAGTTTTATGATGAAGTTATATGGTATCTCTCACTCAATGTTGCAATATAACTAAATTTAGTTGGCCTAGACAAAAATGTTGGATCTATTTCATCATAACAACTATAATTCTGCATTGTTCAGTTACATGATTCTTACCTAACATGTGCTTTGCTAAGCTTCAAGTCATGCTCTCTTTGGCAGTCACAAAAATACTTGTATTTAATAAATTTTTTGCAACATGAATTTTGAGTTCGTACTCAATGGTGCTAACCATTATCATTGCAAACACCGTCACTCTTGTATTTATGCTCATATGTATGAGATGACATGGGTATATTACCTTGCTTTTTCTCTGATGGAATTTGTATGCAGGGTGCAGAGATTCCCTGCACAGAGATGTTTGGCACATTTTCATTAGCAGTGGGAGCCACGGTATGTGCAATTTCTTTACTTGAGCTGTTGGTATTAGATTTGGAACTAAATATTTAGAAAATAATGACTCCAAATGTGCTTTTATAGGTTGGAATGGAAAACTGGGCTCGCTGGGCTCACCGAGCTCTCTGGCATACTTCGCTGTGGCATGTTGAATTATTATTTTCAACTGCCCTCTGTACAACAGTCACCTTCTTTCTTTGTTTAAAAAAACCCCTATATACAGCCGCTTTCCAAATCAGTGAACAGTCAGATTCAATTTAAAATGTACAGTCCTGTGCAATGAGAAACAGAGCTTGTAAAGGAAAAGAAATCAGAGTGTTGAATGGTCGCTTTCCATTTCGCAGAACACTCACTGTATTTGAGAACAACGCATTCGATCCTCTGTATAGTTAAAACAGAGAAATGTTTATTTTATACACAGGAGGAGTTTATTTGCGAGCGTGGGAGAGTTTTGTTTGAAGGACAGTGGTCCCCAGACCACGTGGCGAAATCTGTTTCGATCGGATTTTTTTTGTGCCAGTTTGCATTGCAGTTTTTCCGGACCCGAAAAAGTTTAAGCCAAAATTAATTTGATTTTTGTGTCACAATTTTCCTCCGTACGCAAAGCCAAAAAATGGACCCTAATTTTTATAAGGCACATTGGATTGAGAATTCTCGTTACAAATTAGGCCGACGTCAGCATCCCATTTTGGAATGCGAATTTGTGATTGCAATCGAGTTTATTTTTTTAAAGTCCGGACGTATGATATAGTTTTATTAATATTTTGTTATAAGTTTTTTTTCATCGCTCGACAGTTATTTAAACCATTGGCTCATATATAACATATGTGAAAATATTTCACTTTGGGCATTTGTAATGTGGGTCCCAAATATTTTAAATATGTTTGGTTTAATAGTTTTTTGTTTTTTTATTATATGTAATGGCATATGTTTTAAAATAGCCCCAAGGATAATGTAAAAGAAAAAAAAGGGGTGTATTATGTTATTTTAAAGCATATACAATAGACAGTTTAAAAAGGTTTTGAATATTGCACAACAGAGTGTTGTAAAGTTTTATAATACACACAGCAGTGTGTTTTTAGAGACAGAGTGTGTTTCTGAGTGAAACAATGAAGTCTTTGTGTGCACTGTTTCATAGCAGCAGTCACCATTTTGAAATCCCTCTCACTGAGGAAGAATTTGTAATAGTTTTTTTTTGAAGGAATAGAAGTTTTGTTTTCAAAGTGTTGAACTCTGTCTCCTGCAAAGAAATTTTTATTTTTCTCTGTGTTAATAGAGGAGAGTATTACTATCTCCATTGTTGTTTTGGAATTTTCAAATATTCCAACAATATGCATGAGGTATAACTACAGTTTACAGAAAGGTGGACCAAGAATTACTTTAAAAAAAAAAAACAATCCAGCTGTAATATAGTAGATATGTTTTGCACTATGCAATCCCCTTTTGTTCCATTGATTACAGGATTGTTGAGATGTTAGTTTTAGATTGTAATTAACAATCCATTTTCTTTGGGCAGTCTCATCATAGGCCAAGGGAGGGACCTTTTGAGTTGAATGACGTGTTTTCCATTATCAACGCTGGTCCGACCATTGCATTACTAGCTTATGGATTCTTTAACAAAGGCTTTGTGCCAGGCCTTTGTTTTGGTGCTGTAAGTACTGGCCTCTGTTTTGACTGTTGCTACCATTGAAATTCACATAATTACTAAATTGACAGTATTCTTTAAAGAATGATGTGATCACTATAAATTTAAACTAAGTTTGATTTAACAGCTATGTCAAGGTGATTTTCAATAGCAGTATGTTAGTCACTCTATTATCAACATACCGTGCATTTTAAAAAATTCCTCAGGGGCTTGGTATCACCGTTTTTTGGATGGCATATATGTTTGTCCACGATGGTCTTGTTCATCGCCGCTTTCCTGTTGGGCCTATCGCTGATGTTCCATATCTTCTTAAGGTAGCAGCTGCACATCAGGTTTGTTCCTAATTTCCTTATCATAGCTCTATAGATCGCTTCATTTATCTGTGAGTTAGACATAGATTTCTTTCTAGTAAGTAGCGGATCTTGTACAAATTTGTTTAAATGCCACTGCAGCTTCATCATGCAGACAAGTTTAATGGTGTACCATATAGTCTTTTCCTTGGACCAAAAGTGAGTTTTCTTCTTCCCTTATAACCGTTTGTATCTTTTTATTTCAAATGTGTTTAGAGTTATTCATGCGTGGTCTTAGGTGAAGATGTATTGATAGTTTATTGATTTTTGAGTTTCACAGGAACTGGAAGAGGTTGGAGGCCATGAAGAGCTAGAGAAATTGTATAATAGTAAAATAAAGGGCCTCCAAAATCTTCAGTGAAGGCTCTGACTTTCCTCCTTGTGTTATTTGGCACAAATTTTCCCATTTTATATCTACACTCATAGGCAACTCCATTTTCCTTGAGAGCTAAATTTGTACACACTATGAGAGTAATCTTTGGCATGCAAATTAGTATTTGAGACAAGAGTCTTAAAAAAATAGGGGATTTTATGTTGTCAAAGGGGATCCTTAACATAAGGGTAGGTTAGAGCAATCTTAATCATCTAGCTCATGTAGATGAGAAAAATCCCCTACATGTATACTACATTAAATATATTTTTTAGCAGATCACATAATGGTCCAGTCCCTGTTTGCAGGGTTTGTAAACTTTGGTTGAACAAGCAATAACCAGTTCTGAAATAATGCCAGTGTATTACTAATGAGGATTTTGTTGTAAAGAACCTTTTTTAAATCAAATCACACATCAGAAGAAAACGTTGCAGCCTGTTTGGAAAGGAATTTTGGCTATTTATGTATCAGAAACAAGGGTATCAGATCAAACCATTCATTATGCTTGGTTTTTGAAACTAGCAATAAGTTCAGAAATTATATTCATCAAGAAATCAAGTCATTGATATTGAAGATGACAGACAAGAATTAGATTGATGATATATTTATGTCCATACTCGGTTTCATGAAGACCTAAAAAATTTATTTTATTTTGGATATTGGCATGTATGGTTCACATGTTAGAATTTTTACCCCAAAATTTCAAAAAGGTGCTTTTGAGGGACCATAGATGATCTTGGACAGATGGTAATATAGCGTTCTCTTTATGTAATAGAAACTATGTTCACCCTTTCATGTGGTTACTCCTCCTCCAAGCAACTCTTTCTTTTATGTGGTTCCCTTGCACCTCCCAGTGCAATTGCTATTGTATGTTATACTTTGAATCTAGTACAGATTTCAAGATTTTTCATAATTGCAGACTTGAATCAGCTGGAAATTTTCAAACTTCTTATCTTGAAGACATATAAATTTGTTTTTTAAGATCTTGAGGCTTCATACCAAAATTTCAGACCTTAGGCTGAGCTCAATTTTGGGGTAGTTTAGAAAAATTATAAAAGTTCTCTCTTGCAAAATAGCGGATCTCAGTCACAACAGGAAGCTGGTCTTGAAGAAGTATTTGAGCAGGAAATTTGGCCTCTTATTGAGCTCTTTTATTTGCAGACCTCAAACCTCAAATTGTTACAGATTTTGGGCTAGTTGTTGCATACATTGTGTCAAGGATTTTAGATTTGTGCACTGTTTGGAGATCCTCTTAATAGATCTATTTTTTTTAGTAGCCTTACCTTCAACAAGAAGAAGACCTTATTTGGAAGAAGACATTGGGCTTGGTTGAAAATAGAGTTTGGTTCTTCTTGAAGCATACTTCAAATCATATTTATTAAAGATATTCCTTGCATTATTGCTAATCTGTGGATAAAAACATTATTAAAGGATTGCTAAAACAAAGGAGCAAGTAACCCTTGTTGAAGACCTTATTGAATATATTGTTGGAGCAACTTCTAGTAAACTTGTTGTGAAGAACTTGAGAACATTTTTGGAGCAACATTGTTGAAGCTGATGGTATAGCATTGTTGGAGACGATCTTGAAGGGCCTTGAAGTGAAGCTTTTGGAACAACTATTGAAAAATCCTAAGAGAATTTAAGTAAGGCACTTTCTATTTTCCATCACCTTTTTCCTTTCAATATCCTTTAAATGATTTTGTTGATATTTAATGTTTGAAATCACGTTATAATTCCTTGATTATATGTTTTTGGGGACTTTCCCTTTGAAATTACCCAAAAATACCCTGGCAATTTTATCTTCAGGATGCATGTCTGACCCTATTGTTCAATATTTTTATTGATGGTAGTAAACATAGAGAGTTAGGGGGCTCTTGACTTGGTTTGGTTGGGCCATTAGATCCCTAACATCTACTAGGGAGAACCCCCCTTGAGTTGGAGGATAGCTAGCCCGAAGTGAAAAGAGGTTGGTGAGGTGACAATGGGGCTATTGAATTACACATGGTATCACACTTTAGCTTTAGGACTTTATCTTGAAAAGTGCAAGATTTTGCTATATCAATTCTCAAATTGTTTACAACACTATTGTTAAGAACTAATAAGAAGTGATGTTGAGGGGTTTTTGGGTATAAGAAACAATACCATTTAAAAACTAGGGTGGATTGGCATTCCTTCACCTGGGCCTAGGGGCACACAAGAATAATTTCACACTAAACCATGCAAACTTAAAAGTAACTTAACAAATCCATAAAGTAATAATAATCATAATTCCTAATTTCCTATTGTACGATATAATGAAAATTATTCAAACATGAAGCAATGAATACATGCAATGTTTGAATTTCAAGATTGATGAACCAATAGAAGAAGTTAGAAACTACAACTTTGATTCAATACTCTGTGTCCTAACTCCAGGAAGGAATCTAGTTTGTAGTACAGAACATGCATCGTGTATTATCAATTCTTAATTGACAACACCTAAAGGTCATCTACCTTATCAATTCCTTCCCATTTTGTGTTTTTATGTTATATTCCTTATAAAAGTGTAAAATTTCTCTCAAAGTAAGCAACCACTGAATAAAATAAAAAATAGTTGAGATATGGTTGAGAAATGGTCATTTATTTCTTGAAAGGATCTTCACAACTTCTTTGGTTGTTTTTCATCTCAAGAAACAAGAAATGACCTAAGAAACTATCGTGATGTAATATAAGAAACAACACGATGCAATGGCCATTTTCAAAACCAAATGATGTCCATTGAGGACATGGCCTTTATTTGGTTCCTGTTTCATAGGAGTTTCGGGTAGAAATGGAACTTTGTTGTACCATTTCCAGTAGCAAAAATGGAAAACCTTCTTTTTCCATGGGAAATAATTTACCTTTCCTTTTTCAAGATAATCTAAATCACAAAAAATATGAACTATACTGCACACATTCTTGGATAATGTGAAAGTGGAAAAGGAATACCCGACACAAGTGATGCACACATGTACATTTGAACACTAATAGATTTTTGTAGTTGAAATGCAATGCTTGTTTTCATTTAAATGTAGGGTTTTTAAAGCAGGGAGAAATAATGGCTGCCAAATTAATAAGCGTTTCTTTGGGAAAAATTTAAATCTTGTATTGGGTGATGAATATAATAGAGGGTATTGAATCTTGATTCTTGACATTGTGTTTAACTTGAATAACTCAAATGATTATAAATATCAGTGGATGAGTTCTTTTTTTCAAGTATGTCACTCAAAACTCTTATGTCAAAGCATTGTATGATGGCTAGCATTTTCTTGTTTCCCTTTCTTCAGTTCAATGTAAAAAGTATATTAATATATTGGAGCACGAATGATAACTACAATTGTTTGCTCTACAGTATATCCAACCCCAAGATTATGAAATTTTTTCTCAAGTGGAGCTATTGGTTATTGATGAAGCAGCTCCAATTCCATTGCCTGTTGTAAAGGCTCTGCTCGGGCCATATTTAGTGTTTTTGTGCTCTACTGTAAATGGGTAATAATTATAAATGAGCCAACCACAATCACAGATTTTGTAACCATTCGGTTTCTATGGATAGTGATGATGATATTAACCCTATATATCAGTGACCTATATCTATATGAGAATGATCTCAACATTGACCTTGATATGGTTGTATGGATGTGACCTTTGGTATGTCATTAGAAAATCCCCAAATATCAGAAAATCCCCAAATCTGGAGAACTAAAGCTCATCACTTTCAATCTGGAGTACTACCCTTGTGATAAAATTGATGACTTTCGATCTCCCATTCTCTACCACTTTTCACTTCACCTTCAATATAGATCAGACCAAGGGAAATTCGTTACTGGGTGTTGAGATGGATGAGTTTGTCAAACTAAAATCCATAGCTTAAACTTCATGAAACTGGTGGAGTCAAATTCATGCAAGCACAAACACATCTTACACATCCTCTTTGAAACTCATCCGAAAGAACATTGGAAGACATCTAGAGAGAACCCTATAGCCTAACATAATCCAATGGAATTGACCAAAAAAACCCAAATAGAGTCAACCCGAATATAGGAGGAAGGGCCTGCAGTAAGAACTTACCATTTTGCAAGAGTTGAGGGCGAATGTTGTTCTGCAAGAGCTAAGGGAAAATGTTGAGGGTGAATGGCGCTATTCTGTAAGAGTTGAGGGAAAATGCTGAGGGCGAATGTAGTTCTGCAAGAGCTGAGGGTGAATGCGTGCGTGATATCAGACGTTAATGTAGTTTTTAATAAAATCGTTTTTATGTAGCGCGCATTTGATTTTTGCATTTCAAATCATTTTTATATACATTTTATTTTTGCATTTCTAATACAAGTGACAAACAAATTTCTACAAGAGGTTGAAATTTTTACTAGAATAGCTATGAAATACTAATTAAAATGGCTTAAAATGCAAGTGGATCTTCAAAAAAAAATGTAATTGAAGGTTCTCCCCACTAAATTTTTGCAAAAGTGCTTACATTATTTAAGTTATCTAGGATATTTTTTTGTATTACACAATCTAAATTAAATAATGAAATAGTTGGGTAGTCTTATTGTTTCAAATTAGGACACAATTTTCAAATGGTGATGAAGTTTCATGTGATGATTAACTGACAATATTCCCCTTTCCTATCCTTGAAAAACTATACAAGGTTCCCTGCTGCCACATGAAACCCTAACTCATGTAGCAGCATAGGACCAGTCCTCCATTTTGCCCGTCATAAGGCATTTTGCACATATTTGATGACTAGAATTTGCAGATTCCCGTTTTCCGTGACGTGCTAGGAAGGATAGAAGACTTAATTTTGACGTTTGAAATTTTTTCAAAAACATTCTTACGCCCTTTAATTTCCACTTACCAATAATTTTGCAACACTAGTCCTCTTCACAATTGCAAGGATGTACTCAAAAAGTAAGGAAAGTTACTTTTTTGGCTCACTCAAAATTAAAAATTTAATAAAGGAATTACCACTTATCATTATTGATATTTTAAAATTAGAATCAATTTAGTTTTTCCCTTCCTATTACAGAAAGTTCACAAATCCTTTCTTTTACATAAAACACCAAAGAAAGAATAAAGCCCGTTGCCCTACAAACTTCCAAGGTTGTGATTAGTGAATCAGTGAAAAAGTACGGCTATAGCACTAAAAAATTAGAATGCCAATCTTCCCCAACATGAAGTAGTGTTAATATAGTTGGTGGCTTGGCTTGATGGTCAAATAGTGAATTACACAAGCACAAAATAAAAGCTTTAGGCGTCTAGTTCCTTACACTCGCACTCTCAAGGCATTCAGACTTAGGCCGAGCTCAAGATTGGCTCCGAGGAAACTAGATTGGCTCATTAACCTGCCATATTTTAATTTCATAAGGTATGTTCAAAGTTTGAACTGCTAGGGTAATTTATTATTGTGAAATCATAGTTCTAAATTATCTCTTATTTTGTGAGCAATGTAATCTATTAATTGTAAGCAGATTCATTAAAAAAATTCAAACTGATTTTAGCATGAATGATGACAATTTATATATTAATTGGTTCTTAAGAGTATTTGTATTATATAGGAGCACTGGAAAGAAAAATCAAGACTTCATTTTCTGTTTTCCTTATTTTATTAGGCTGAACTGGAGAAAATTGAATATGAATAGTGAGTTAATTGTAAGATCAATGGGCCAAGGACATACATCAACATTGACCACAGTGGGGAAGTATAGGTGACTACTTATTGTACTTCTTCTTTATAAAGAACAATTGGTAGATAATTGTATTATTTGAAATCTATAACAAATCCAGGCAACAAAATTACAACAAATAGAAAATTATGCAAAAAATTCACCAAGGCACTAATGTGTGGATACCCTATCATTTCTTAGATCCTCATAACTTACCAACACCTACTATATTGGTATACACATAATATGGCATTTACCTGAAGTATTTCATATGTATCTAGAAGTAAATAAGTTGTATGACGATTGTTATGGCAGATATAAGATGTGTATTATTGTTTATATTTCAATTTTTCTTAAGTAGCGTGCATGTGCGGTTCATATAGTGACTACAATTACCAAATATATTTCAGTGAAGATGTGAATATGATCTCTCATTAGGTCCTAATTACTTAAAGCATCATTAATTAGCTTTCCAAATGAATAAAATATGTTAACAAATTAGTAAAAACTAGGAAAAAAAATCATGCTTTAAAAAAATATGGCACAATGAGTCACACTCTGAGATTTATTTAATTAATCATCAAGTGTCACTACAACATATATATGATCACCATTACCATAGAAATGGGACATGTGACCATCATTTTGGTTTCGCCAATGACATTCCACATCATGAGCATTGTTTAGGGTTGATTGTGTTGATTTTTTTTAAACAAATCATTTATACATTTTATGGAAATTATAGACACAATTTATAATCACATTACAAGATCATGATGTATGGGTATTCCTTATCATTTCTTAGATACTCACAACTTACCAACACCTAATAGATTGATATACACATCATATAGAATTTACCCCTAGAATGCCACATGTATCCTAAAACAAATTAGTTGTATGGCAATTGTTATGGTGCACATATGATGTGTATTACAATTTATCTTATAATTTTGTTGAAGTAGCATACAACAATTTACATAGTGATATGAGAACCACTCTCTAGAGTATACATCATTTTTGTACACATGGCTTTTCAGTTGATTTTTAAGATATATCATTGGTGATGCTCACATGATTATATAATGAACCATTAAGTTGAACTATGAAATTATTCCTCACAACACACACATATTGATGAATTAATAATTTTTCTCATATAATTTTTTTAATCTATTTTGAAAAAAATAAAATTATATATAATTATTTCTAAGAAGAACAAGAGAGAATTCCTTACCATATCTTCGTAAAACATATAATAGCAAGAAAATTAATCTATTGAAATTTCATTTCAAAACATATTAATGGATTAAAATGAAGATTAAAAGGAGATATTCATGGATTTACCTATAACATCACCTCATAAGAATGTAAATGTACAATATTGATGATACATAGGTTAGGAGAAAATTAATCTATTGAAATTTCATTTCCAAACATATTCATGGAGTAAAATGAGGATTAAAAGGAGATATTTATGAATTTACTTATAACATCACCTCATAAAAGTGTAAATGTACAATATTGATAAAATTTATTTATATATGATAAATAATAAACCCTTATCTCACATGTATCATATAATCTTATAAACAAACACATTCTATAATATGCAATAAAAGTGAAATTACACAATCCACATGGAAATAAGACTTAGTTCAAGTAAAAGAAAATAAAAAATAAACCATAAGTGACATGGATTTTACAAAGAGACATATAAGTGGCGTTTATTACATATAAGTGTCGTTATACCAACGACGGCCAAAGTGTCTCTATTGCAACGACTGCCTCCAAACGTTGCAATTGTGACACTTAGACATTGTGTCGCAATTGCGACGTTTGGAGGCAGTCGTCGCAATAGCGACGCTTTGGGGCATAGTGTCGCAATTGCGACATCTTCCTCCAAACGTCGCAATTGCGACACTTTGTCTAAGTGTCGGTATTGTGACACTTTTCTCTAAACATCGGTATACCGATGGTTTCGGGTGAGATTTGAACAAGTTGAAAAAAATTGGGGAAATTTCTGACATTTGGTCAAAAGTGTCAGAACCAAGTGTCAGAATTTCCGCCAAATGTACTAGTGGATGAAAAGGAAATCTACATTTTATAACCACCCATATTGGGAGCATCTTAAGATTACCCACTCATTAAATCACATGCATATATCTAAAAATGTTTCATCTTATTTATGGAGGCACATATCATCGGAAAAAAGTGACACATTCGCTGTTAGGAAAGATCTTATTACTTCAAAAAATAAAAAGAAACATTGGCCAGAAAATTATAAAGTACAGGATCAGAGGCTGGTCACTCTGATTAGTATTTCAACGAAGGTGATGTCCCATGGATTTAAAAAAAATATGATCTTTATTTGGCAAAGGAAGTTATAATGGGTTTGAGGGTGCCGTCTTCATATGGATCTACACTACAACGTTGCTTCACCATGGAAGACCATTTGTTGGGGTTGAAATCGCATGACCATTTGAATCTTCTAAGAGTGCGTATAATTTCAAAAGCATGATTTTATTATTTGTTATATTAATAATTTTTATCCCATGCACAGATCATAAAAGATAACTAATTTTGTATATTATTGCATGTGTTTATAACTTTGTAGTTTCATTATCCTTTTTCATGCATGGGTGTGTGAAACATGACTTCTAGCAAGACCTAGGACATGCCATATCTAAATTATCTACATTTTTATGTTAGATCACATCAAAGGAGATTCATATGGCTAGCATTCCACAGTGGCATCAAGAGATAGTTGAGATTGTTTGTATGTTTTAGAAGGAACTGCCGACAAGTTTCATGGACTTGCAGGTTCATATTCTAATCCACCTAGTAGATGAGGTTGAATTAGTTGGGGTGGTTTCTTGTCATTGTATGTTCTTCTTAGAAAGGTACATGAAGAAATTGAAAGGTTTTGTTAGACAAAGGGAAAAAGCCGAGGGGTATATGGCAGAGGAGTACATATCATATGAGTGTTTCTATTATGCTAATGAGTACATCAAGCAGATCAACAAGAGACTAGGTGCAATGATTTGGGACAATGAAATGGATGAAGACAAAAGAGAAGTGGAGCTTCTCGAAACGAATGGAAAAAGGTGCTTGATAAAGAGTAAGCGACTTATAAATTTTTAAATTTACACAAAGTAAATATTCACGTTGAACTTCGATATAATGTATATTTTGATCTCATATGTACTATATTTTGGTTTGATTTCATCATTGAATGCATAAATTGAAGCAATCAATAAATTATTTCTTTACAATTCCGAAGTGACACAACCGTGGGTCACATTGTACAAACAAAAGAGGATGAAATGGGATATTGATAGGAAAGAATTCAGACAGTTGAATTGTAGAGCGTGCCTTATCCCAATCATTTAAAAAAAATATGCTAATTATATGCCCCAACAGTTGGGTTGGACCAAGTCAGAGAGAAATGTGGTGCAACTGGTCATTTCCCGCGTGTTAAAGAGGATGCACTAAATGTAGGGATTGGGTGCATAAACTCGGTAATAATATATTTATGTACATTTTAAACTTAATAATGCAACTTTGAAATGTATTTTATAATTTTAACAATTGGGTTATTAGATACATAAAACTATCATTTTTAAACTTTTTATAGGTGAATTTATTCCCATCTATGTGATCATTGACAACATTTTCGCACAGAAAATGCCAATGATGGACACATGACACAAGACTATGGAGTGGAAGTCGAGTTAGATCAATCTGGTCGAGCTAGCTACTGTGACCAAAATGTAGTGCCCTACTCTAGTTGACTGACAGTGATATGAATTTTAACGTTATTTAGCCCTAAGACCCACACTTTATTCTTTGAGGACCTCAGGTTGAGGATCCTGACACATGACTCTATTATTAGTGGATTTGATGGTTATGTGTGTCTTTATCGATACTATGATGATTGTAGAATTAATGGATATGCATGTTCTCTATTGATATCATGATGATGATAGATTTTATGGATAGATATTTTTTCTATTGATGTTACGATGATGATGCCTTTGATGGATATGTTAATTTACCATTGATGTTATGATTATGATAAACATGATGGATGTGTCTCATATGTTAGCTACTTACATTAGTTCTGATTCAAAATAAACAATGATGTCAATGACTAGGTCATGCTGATGTTTCTATTATGATAATGACTAACACTGAGAAACTTTGTTACTGATTATTATTGAGTATGACAGGAAACCACCAGAGGCACTCGCATATGATGAGTGGATAACATTTGGTTTGATAGAAATTAATATTTTGTCTTTGAAATTCTAAGTTCAGTTTGAAACTTGTTATATATATTACATATACTCGATGATATGTCGTTGGTTAAAGGAACATGTTAGTCGCTTCGTCGAATGACTCGCACATGGGTGATGGGGTTATACAATCGATGGAACAACATGGGAGGGGTGCGACAGTGTTCCCGATCTCACCCGCTAGCACTCTCGCCGCACTTGGCCGGAAAGGTCGAAATACCTTCGTCAATGACAGAGATCACGATGTCGTGGGCGCAGGTCCCATTTGGTTCACTCATGAGATTTTCCGGGGGCGTGCATCATGCTGCATTCCTCGATCCCTCCAAGACCATTAGTCTCACTATAAAGAAACATACGCAGATGATAAAATCTCCCTTGGCTTCGTTGCACATATAATTTCCCCTCGTAACCACCGGATACTTGAAGGGCAAGTGGTGTGGCACCCTTGAAATTTCAAGAGAAATTCTTGAAGGGCACGACCGACTTGGCACCCTTGGTATCAGAAATAAATTTGTAGGCATGGCACCCTTGGAACTTCGAATGGAAGTTCTTGAAGGGCATGACCAACTTGACACCCTCGACATCATTAAAGAAACTAATAAATATAATCAATATATGAAAATCCAACTAATTCATATCAAGTGATATATGATGTTAGAACCAAAAGAATTAAATCAAGAATAAAACTTAGGGTAAGGGAGGAATAGGAAGAGATAAAATATTTTACCATGATAACTCTACCTTTCCATGTTAAAACAAAATATTAAGTGGATAATGTACATAAGTAACTTAATTAGGCAAAAGAGGGGAAATAGGGACATAGAGTTAAGTATAAAGATTTATTAAAAACTTCATTAAGATAAGAGGGTGGTGAATTAAAATAAGATTAATAAATTAAAATTTGAGAAATTTAGAGAACTTCCATGTGGCAAGAGCCAACATAATAATATTCATCTAAAAGGAAAATTGAGGTAGTTAGGGGACCAAATCTGAGACTTAACAATTAACTTCAATAATAAACACAAAGTAAGGAGTAGAAAAGGGGGAATCAAGAGACAACTAGGAGAAGAAATAGGAAGTCTTGTTGGGTTGAGGAAAATAATATTTTAAATGAATAATTAAGTAAATTATTTTGGGGAGTCTTGATGAGAGGGTGACACATGGGTGGGTGAATAATCAAATTTTGGGTTAATAAAAAATAATTATTTATGCATGAAATTCCAAGTGTCACCTATGAAGCCTTCTATAAAAGAAAGGGAAATGGAAGGGAAAATGACCTTTTGTTTTACCCTATGGTTGGATGGAGGATATTATGTCATTTTGAGTGGTTACGAGCTATAGTTGAGTTTGGTGAGGTAGAGTATTATAGAGAGGGGACTCTTGAGCCAAGAGGGGCTCACCTCTATCAGCTAGCACATTCTTTCATTGTACAACCCCATTGCAGCTCGGGGGTCCGCGGAGAAGGAGAGTACCCAAGGAGTAGGCTCAGAGGTCAATCGGTGGGTCATTACATTTGGATTAAGCACGACAACATTCAGGCTTGGAGGTAGACGAAAACAGAGGAGCTCAAGTAGTGGCAAGTCAAGTTTGTTTCTCGTCTAAGGGTGAACGGTACATGTGCTAGCTATATTGTTTTTACTTATGATGATTTCATTGTGCCTATAATCAACAAGTTAAATAGATGTATGTGTTATGAAGTTAAATTTATGGACTTTGATATAAGTGATTTAATTTTACTGAGTTTCAAACTTGTATGATTATGGTTTAATTTCCTAGTTATTGTGTTTAAAAAAAATAAAAATTTAAGCCTAGTGCTCATCTAGTAAAATATAGGGTTGGTCTCTACAATTGGTATCAGAGCAAAGGTTCAACCTCTAGGACCTATAGGCCCATAAAGTATTAAGGCTTTCCTTGTATTATTGTTTTGTGAGCCATGAGTTTTGTAGTCTTTGTGGACTTAGAAACCTTCTTGATTATGTTTTGGTTCTATGACAAAATAAAACTCTGTTATACTGTTATGACTCCATCCATAACCATCACTAGCACCATGTTGAAATTCATTTACCTTTGAAGGTGAAAAAAAAACAAAACAAAAATGTTAACCATTTTCAACTTTCCATTCGATCATACAATTTCTAAAGTAATTTGATAAATTAACTCTCAAAAAAAAAAAATACTACATGGGTCTCTGGAATTTTCTTCTGGTTTGCTGTACAAACCTTCTTCTTCTAGAGATTTATCCTTAGAAATTTTGTGTATCATAGCCATGACCTGGATTTTCGGAGCTATCTGCTCTTCCTCTCATGTCATACCAATCAGAGCAAACTCTTTCTACCCTACATGCATTTATATGTTCTTTTCCACCTCGCATTGCTTTATGAGTAGTACCCATGTTTGGGAGCTTTTAGTCATCATGTTTTCAACCTGTGTTATAAACTCCTGCAACATTATTTTCGGCTCCTTTTCTGTTCAGTTTTCTGGAAATTTCTTGTATAAAAAAAAACACGACTCTGTAGTGGCTTGTTCTCAGATCTACACCCCGTTATTAGTTCACATACAGTGTGGTTAAGCTCGTGTACATACACTATGTGGTTAAGCTAATCACTGTGCAGAATTGAATTATCACTACTTCGTAGACAAAATACAAAACTACCCATCTTTCAGGTGGGGATCCTCTCGGTTTATTATAAATATGGGTGATATCATTGTAATTGTATACAAATATATAGATTTAATCTTTCTCTTAGTTCCATTTTTTCAAATGATGTTTTATTTGAGTATATGGAATTCAAGATCAAGCACAATCTTGGTTGGTGTTCTTTTATTTAATATACTTAAATATAAAAAATCGGTAGAGTTAAAACGACAATACCTAGATCCTTACTCTATTAGGGGTATATAACGCTGATCATAATTGGGAAAGGAAAATTAAAATCCCTTTCATTCACCTTTTTTTTCTATCGGTTTAGCTTATTGGAAACTACTTGTCTGACAAATGTTTGACAAAATACCTCAACAACCTTTGGTTTCAGCACAACAGTATTGATTCAAATGATTGCACAACATCATTGATTCAAATGATTACACACCGGTTCTAAATACAAATTAAGCCTGGGAAGGTTTATGGAATGCCCTAGAAACCATTGTTTATTAGCACAAGGCTTCACTCTAAACCTGGGTTATTATATTTCCAAATCTGATTTAGATTGTTGACTAAGTGTTTGTGAAAATCTGTGTGTGGACTTTTCCCCGTTTTCAACTCAGTAGGGGGCCATAAAAGACTCTCCAACCAATCGGTGGGAAGTTGGCTCCTTAGGGTACATGGGGAGTAAATTCTTCATGGATAAAGATCAAATTGGGAATCAATGCAAATCATGTGCAGTCTTTCCTCAACCTAGTTGTTAAAAATAAGTGCTTTGGATTTTATTCCATACATTTCGGCATAATATTGTTTTTCACTATAAGAGAACAACTGAATCAAATTTCTTTATATGAGCTGAGGTAGGTTCCCATCTTTAGTCAAAGGGATGTATGCTTATTTGTTTTTTCTCTGATAGTAATTTTCTTCTTCCCTGTAAGGAGTATTGTATTTCTTGGATGCTGCCCAATCGGAAATTTTCATTTTATTAAAGCAGTATAATACAATGTATATATGAAAGATCAAGACACATTTTATTGAATGTTTTTAGAGATTCTGATTGCAATCCCCAACCTATTTCTTCGTTCTTACATTGTTGAGAAGTTGTGACTTTTTCCTTGGGTAGAGAATCAATTTTATTAGCCTTGTATTGGCGTTTTGGTCTTATGTAATTTAAAATGCAGAAAGAAACATATTTCTTTCTTCAGGGCATTGACATGTTTGTTTTTAATCTAAAAATCCCCCAAAACACAATTCTTTCTTCAGGAATTTTCCTTGACAGACCAAAATCATATTGTTGACATTTCCTGCAATTTAACATGCATTTTGACTGGTGAGAGTTCATTATTAAAATACATCAATCTGTTTCACTAATCCAATTTTTGAATTCATAAATCACACAATGTGATTCTACGTACTCTCTGCTAACTTTGGATTATATTTCTGAGTTCAAATTGAAGCAAGATTCAGTCTGGGGAAACTAGTTTCAGGTATGCTAACTGTTTCTAGAAAGTTATAAATGAAATGAGTGCTTCATTCTTAAAATATAGAAAAATTATTTGAAAGGCTGCATTTTTCTATTCTATTCTAGAGTTTCCATTCCCAGCTGCAATGGAACAATTTTTTTTGGGATTTAAAATCCAGTTTTTGAGAAGTCTATTGATTGTGTGTACAATGTGTAATTTATACCGTAGAAATTGTGAAATATGCATCCTTGCTGCAAACAATGGAATAAGTGAAATCATGGAAATTATATTAATTGATGCCAGTAGTTCATGTCCTTGCGTATTAAATGCTGAAATAGTGGACACTGGAAATTACAGTAACCATGTCTATCCCCTAAATAAATTTCTTCCAGATATGTCTGTAATGATGTGATATTAATTACTATCATCTCACCGACTGATAGGAACCAATTTAATGCTGAATTTTCGAGTTTGTTAGTTAGTTCAGAAGAATTTTGTAACTACAGTCTGTAAGTAAGGATTGCAAATTCCTTCCAAAATGAACCATTGATATCCAATTTGATGAGATGTATATTGGGCATAAGAAAGAGGCAAGAAAGCCACAACCATTTGTGGATTGGTTAAAACTTGAAATTTAAGCTGGAAACTTTATCAACAGTGCTCTTCCTCTCATAAGTCATTGCATACTCTCTTATAATCCCCTGTGATGGCAATTCTCACATCAGATAGCACTTTAAAGATTGATAAAGTTACATTATATAAGTAGACATTTCAATGAATGATTCTATGACCTTTACATGTATCTTGCAGCATGTTCATGGAATTTTCTTAGCACTTGACCTGTTGTTATTCCCTCCTTATAAGAGCTGGAAGTTTCAAAATCAGTGTGCTTCTTTCTTTCTTATCATTTAACTCAAAGATTGGGAATTCTATTTGTATTTTCAAAGTTTTCCAACTCTTAATTGCAAAGAGGAAAGCTTGGCACCATACTAATTGATGAATTCATACCCTTGGTGCAAATTCAAAGTTTGTTTGAGTGACATAACAATTTTCTACAAGACATACATTTTATACAATTTTTTGTCAAATAATTAATTCTTAATGATTTTCACATAGTATTCTTATGCCACTGATATCATTGAGCAATTTAACTTTAGAAAACATCAACAGCAAAATCTTGCAGAAACAATAAAGATCATAACAACAAGATTCGGCTTAATTCGGCTTAATATTAAATGCAAATGTGTATCAATTATAACAACAATAATAAATTGAATGCTGCTTGACTACAAACTCCAAGCTAAATATATTTTTGCACAATTCATGAAAGAATCTTAAATAATTGCGGTTTTATGCGGTTTTCTTTAAAATTGTGAAAAACGGTTTGAAGAAAACTAGTGAAAATTGGGTTGAGAAAACTGGAGGTGTAAAACTAGTTTAATTTATGGGTAAATTAAAACAATAAAAAAAAAAAAATCAATTCCATGTGTTACCCAATATGTTGTGTATTAAAGTAATAGTTATTGCAGTTTAAAATTTTAAATTTATTTATGATGTGTATTAAAGTAATATTTTTATAGTTTAAAATGTTAAATTTATTTATGTTGTGTATTAAAGTGATAGTTTTCATATAATGTAGTATTTTAAAATTTAAAATTTATTTATGCTATGTATTAAAGTAATATATTTTTTTATGTATTGTAGTCTAAAATTTTAAATGTGTTTATGTTAAAAAGATAATTTCAAAATTATCTAAAATGATGGACATTTAATCTCTCTCTCTCTCTCTCTCTCTCTCGATATATATATATATATATATTTTACACAGATATATGAAACAAATATTCAAGGAAAATCGTGTTAAATTTTGGCAGGATTCGTTAGTGAACCATGGTTAGAAGAAGTACAAGAAGGAGTGGGGCAACTAGAGGGAGCAACGTGGCGCCACCACAACAGCAAACTCTTGCCACCCCACCCAATGATGAGGAAAACATCTCAACACAAGAACAAATACCAGCAGTAGAAGTGTTAAACTTAATGAAATCATTCCAACACATGTCTGAGGCATTAATAAACCATCTGGAATGGGATCATGGAGGACCAGTCATACAAAATGAAGCACCCCGAAACACTACAAGAAATGATGTACGTCGAGATTTGGAAAAGGTAAAATTTCCAAAGTTTTTGGGGTCCACAGATGGTCAATTTGTAGAGGCATGGTTAGAAAACATGGCTATGTGCTTTACCCTAAGAGAGTATACCTCAAACATGAAGGCCAAGATGGGTATATTCCAGCTAAAGGGAAACACACTACTTTGGTGGAAGACTTTATTACCCCAATTGGGGATGGATATCTCAGGAGTAACTTGGGAATTGTTTGAAGAAAATTTTAGAGAACGCTACCTATTAGAGGAATTTCTTGAGAGGCAATTAAATGAATTCAATGCATTAAAGCAGGGGAGTCGCTCAGTACTGGATTATGAGTCTCGTTTCATATAATTACGCCGTTATGCCCCTCACTTAAGCACAAAAAGACTTAAGGTGAAAAAATATGTGTATGGATTAAATGATAACATCCGGGCTAAGGTTAGGATCTTAACGCCTCGCACCTTGCATGAGGTAGTTCAACGAGCAATTATTGCAGAGGAGGAGATCATGAATAGTGGACCTAGTAAGACAAACAGGCCCGCGGGATCAGGAGTAACCAATGGAAATAGTATGGAACGTAGAAATTTTCAAAGGGGTCCTGTGCTCAGTCATCAAAAGTGGTCTACCAGAACACCATATAGGCATCCAACTCAGCAGTTGCATAGGGTACCTCAACGAGCTCGTCAACAACAACATCATCATCTTATGCGACAACACCAAGTCACACCACCTCAGCATCGATCCCAACAGTCTGGCTCTTTCCAACAGAATTCCAGGCCAACTCCCAGTTCAGTCAATAATAGAAGCCAAGCTCCTAAGAGGGGGTGTTGGACTTGTGGAGGTGCTTACTATGAGAGGGATTGCCCTCAAAAGATAGGTAATACCAACTCAACTCAAAAAGCAGCTACGTTGGCGGACCTGGGGAAGGCTCATCGCATCCATGCAACGGTGAATAATCATTAGGTCCAACACCAGTCCACTGTGTTGGAAACCACAGGTAATATTGATGGTATGAGTTTTGTCATTTTAATAGATCCAGGAGCTACTGATTCTTTTATTCCATTAAATGAATTATCAAGGATTAAACACAAACCAATTGCTCAACATGATTTTAGACATGTAGAAATGGCATGTGGTATGAAAAGAAATTTAGGAAAGATGGTAAGGGATTGTGAGGTGGACTTGGGTGTATGTAAAACCAAGGTATCCCTGTATTATACGATATTAGGAGTATATGACGTATTTATAGGAATGGATTGGTTGGAGCGACATGAGGCACTCCTAGATTGCAAAGACAAGGTACTATATTTCACAGATGATGATGGACAAAGAAAATCATTGAGGGGAAAGAACCGAGGGGTGTCCCTAAGGTTTATCTCCTCCATGCAACTAATGAAATATAGACAAAAGGGGTGTCAAATGTTCACGGTGGTAGCTCTAAATGATAAGGGTGATTCTGAAAACTTTGATAAACATCCAATTCTTGTTGAATTCAAGGATGTATTTCCTAAAGAATTACCTGGCCTACCCCCAAAAAGGGAAATTGATTTCACCATCGACCTTAAACCAGACACTGAGCCTATTGCAAAAACACCTTATCGTATGTCAGCTCTAGAAGTAAAGGAATTGCAAATACAATTAAAGGAATTGTTGGACTTGGGGTTCATACGACCCAACATATTTCTGTGGGGAGCTCCCGTGATTTTCGTTAAGAAGAAGGATGGGTCTTGGAGACTATGCATTGACTACCGCCAGTTGAAAAAAGTGACAATAAAGAACCAATACCCTTTACCCAGGATAGATAACTTGTTTGATCAAATGAAGGGGGAAACTATGTTTTCAAAGATAGATTTGAGGTCAGGATATCATCAATTAAGAATCAAGGAAGAATATATCCCAAAGACAGCCTTTAAGACAAGATTTGGGCATTATGAATTTGTAGTTTTACCCTTCGGACTAACAAATGCCCCGGGTGTTTTCATGAGTTTGATGAATGAGATATTCTGGGATTACTTAGACAAGTTTGTAGAAGTTTTTATCGATGACATTTTGATCTACTCAAAGACCCCAAAAGATCATGACGAACACTTGAGAATAGTTCTTCAATGTCTTAGAGAAAACCAATTGTATGGAAAACTGTCAAAGTGTTCCTTTTACCAGTCAAAGATTCATTATCTTGGGCACATTATCTCTGGGGATGGTATCGTGGTAGACCCAAAAAAGATAGAGGCCATCATGGAATGGCCAACACCAACCAATGTTCATGAGATACGAAGTTTCATGGGCATGGCAGGGTATTATCGTAGATTTGTCGAAGGGTTTTGAGGGTAGCAAGCCCCATTACCGAGCTCCAAAGAAAGAAAAAGAAATTAATTTGGACTAAAAAATGTGAAGAGGCATTCCAAAGGTTGAAGGTATTATTAACGATGGCACCAATTTTGAAAGTGCCAGATATGGAACAAGAATTTTTAGTTTTCACTGATGCCTCCAAGCAAGGGTTGGGTTGTGTATTGACGCAGGAAGGAAGAGTAATAGCATATGCATAAAGAAAACTTAGAACCCACGAAGAGAACTACACAACCCATGATCTAGAAATGGTAGCAATTGTTTATGCACTAAAGATTTGGAGACACTACCTTCTAGGAAGGAAGTTTGAACTTAGAACTGACCATAGTGGGCTACAACACATATTCACTCAGGACCACTTAAATGCAAGGCAAAGAAGATGGTTTGAACTAATCAGTGAATATGATTTTGATATTACTTACATAAAAGGAACAGTAAATAGGGTGGCTGATGCTTTAAGTAGGAGGCCTTGAATATTTTCAGTGATTCCCTTAAAGACAAATTTGAGGGAGAAGTTGCTTGACTTGCAATTTAAGGACACCTGGTACAAGGAGGTTAGTGAGAGTTTTAGGGAGGATGAAATGAGGATCCCAAAATATGAAGAATACTCCCTTGATAGTGATTGACTTCTACGATTTCGGGGAAGGATATATGTGTCACCGAATGAAGATATACGCCAGTTGATCTTGAATGAAGCACATCGTGCAATATACATGGCACACCCTAGTGTTAAGAAGATGAGTGCAAACCTTAAGCCACTTTTCTTTTGGAAAGGAATGAAGAAGGACATTGTAAACTTTTTAGCAAGATGCTTAGAGTGTCAGCGAGTAAAAGCTGAACACAGACATCTAGCAGGGTTATTGCAACCCCATGAGATACTAGAATCTAAATGGGAATTTATATCAATGGACTTCATTGTGGGACTACCAATGACCTCAAGACGACATGATTCCATATTTTTAGTGGTGGACACATTGACCAAGAGTGCACATTTTATACCAGTTAAGACTACATATAAGGCACCAAAGATAGCAAGAGTTTTTATTGATGAGATTGTAAGATTACATGGAGTTCCTAGGAAGATCATATCAGATAGGGGAGCAGTGTTTACAAGAAGGTTTTGGACCAGTTTCCAAGAAGCCTTGGGAACCCAATTGAACTTTAGCACTGCATACCACCTTGAGACAGATGGTCAAACAGAGAGGACTAATCAAATCCTCGAAGACATGCTACGAATGCATGTGATGGACCAACAAAAGAAATGGGATGAGTTTTTATCTTTGGTGGAATTTGCTTACAATAACAGTTATCAAAGTTCCATCAAGATGGCACCATTTGAGTTCTTGTATGGAAGACCGTGCAGAGCACCTCTTAGTTGGGACCGACTAGAGGACCAAGTATTAATAGGGCCAGAAATGGTGCAAGAGATGGAAGAACAAATGACTATGATTAAAGGGAGGCTAAAAGAAGCACAAGATCGACAAAAGATTTATGCTGAATCTCATCGAATAGACCGAAGTTATGAAGTGGGATATAGGGTGTTCCTGAGAGTAAGGTCCCAAAAGAGCTCTATAAGATTTGTAAAGGGAGAAAAATTGTCTCCACGGTTTGCGGGACCTTTTGAAGTTTTAGAAAGAAAAGGGCCGGTAGCATATAGACTTGCATTACCTCCATCCCTAGCGTGTATTAATGATGTGTTTCATGTTTCGGTTTTGCGTCATTATATTTCAGATCCATCACATGTTATTGACTTAGGTCACTTGCAGGTTTCGGATGAGGGCAAGCTGACGGTCGAACTAGTTCGCATATTGGACCAGGGAACTTTGCAGCTTAGACAACGATTATTGGACCAGGTTAAGGTCCAGTGGGACAATTATAGTCCTATTTTAGCCACTTGGGAGGATGCCGAAGAGATGCATCATCGTTTTCCTTATCTATTCCAAGGACTTTGAGACGAATTCCACTATTAAGAGGGGCTGTATGTAGTGCCCTACTCTAGTTGACTGACAATGATATGAATTTTAACGTTATTTAGCCCTAAGACCCACACTTTATTCTTTGAGGACCTTGGGTTGAGGATTCGGACACATGACTCTATTATTAGTGGATTTGATGGTTATGTATGTCTTTATCGATACTATGATTATTGTAGCATTAATGGATATGCATGTTCTCTATTGATATCATGATGATGATAGATTTTATGGATAGATCTGTTTTCTATTGATGTTACGATGATGATGCCTTTGATGGATATGTTAATTTACCATTGATGTTATGATTATGATAAACATGATGGATGTGTCCCACATGTTAGCTACTTACATTAGTTCTGATTCAAAATAAACAATGATGTGAATGACTAGGTCATGTTGATGTTTCTATTATGATAATGACTAACTCTGAGAAACTTTGTTACTGATGATTATTGAGTATGACAGGAAACCACCAGAGACACTCGCATATGATGAGTGGATAACATATAGTTTGATAGAAATTAATATTTTTTCTTTGAAATTCTAAGTTCAGTTTGAAACTTGTTATATATATTACATATACTCTGATGATATGTCAGTGGTTGCAGGAACATGTTAGTTGCTTGGCCGAATGACTCACATATGGGTGATGGGGTTGTACAATTGGATGGAACAACATGGGAGGGGTGGGACAGTGTTCCTAATCTCACCCGCTAGCACTCCCACTGTGACTTAGGCTGGAAAGGTCGAAATACCTTCGCCTTGAAGATCACGATGTCGTGGGGGCAGGTCCCAAATTTGGTTTGCTCACAAGGATTTTCTGGGGGGCACGCATCAAGGCGGATTCCTTGATCCCCAACACCATTAGTCTCACTATAGCAGGAAACATATGAGATGATAGGGGTCTCTGTTGTTGCACATATAATTTCCCCTCATAACCACTGGCTACTTGAAGGTCAAGTGGTGTGGCACCCTTGGAATTTCAAGAAAAATTCTTGAAGGGCACGATCGACTTGGAACCCTTGGCATCAAAAATAAATTCTTAGGCATGGCACCCTTGGAACTTCGAATGGAAGTTCTTGAAGGGCATGACCAGCTTGACACCCTCGACATCATTAAAGAAACTAATAAATATAACCAATATATGAAAATCCAACTAATTCATATAAAGTGATATATGATGTTAGAACCAAAAGAATTAAATCAAGAATAAAACTTAGGGTAAGGGAGGAATAGGAAGAGATAAAATATTTTACCATGATAACTCTACATTTTCCATGTTAAAACAAAATATTCAGTGGATAATGTACATAAGTAACTTAATTAGGCAAAAGGGGGGAAAGAGGGACATAGAGATAAGTATAAAGATTTATTAAAAACTTCATTAAGAGAAGAGGGTGGTGAATTAAAATAAGATTAATAAATTAAAATTTGAGAAATTTAGAGAACTTCCATGTGGCAAGAGCCAACAGAAGAATATTCATCTAAAAGGAAAATTGAGGTAGTTAGGGGACCAAATTTGAGACTTATCAATTAACTTCAGTAATAAACACAAAGTAAGGAGTAGAAAAGGGGGAATCAAGAGACAACTAGGAGAAGAAATATGAATTCTTGTTGGGTTGAGGAAAATACTATTTTAAATGAATAATTAAGTAAATTATTTTGGGGAGTCTTGATGAGAGGGTGATACATGGGTGGGTGAATAATCAAATTTTGGGTTAATAAAAAATAATTATTTATGCATGAAATTCCAAGTGTCACCTATGAAGCCTTCTATAAAAGAAAGGGAAATGGAAGGGAAAATGACCTTTTGTTTTACCCTATGTTTGGATGGAGGAGATTATGTCATTTTGAGTGGTTATGAGCTATAGTTGAGTTTGGTGAGGTAGAGTATTATAGAGATGAGACTCTTGAGCCAAGAGGGGCTCACCTCTATCAGCTAGCACATTCCTTCGTTGTACAAACCCATTGTAGCTCGAGGGTCCGCGGGGAAGGAGAGTACCCAAGGAGTAAGCTTGGAGGTCAACCGGTGGGTCATTACATTTGGATTAAGCACAACAACATTCAGGCTTGGAGGTAGATGACAATAAAGGAGCTAAAGTAGCGGCAAGTCAAGTTTGGTTCTCGTCTAAGGGTGAACGGTACATGTGTTAGTTACATTGTTTTTACTTATGATGATTTCATTGTGCCTATAATCAACAAGTTAAATAGATGTATGTGTTATGAAGTTAAATTTATGGACTTTGATATAAGTGATTTAATTTTACTGAGTTTCAAACTTGTATGATTATGGTTTAATTTCCTAGTTACTGTGTCAAAAAATAAATAAATAAATTTAAGCCTAGCGCTCATCTAGTAAAATATAGGGTTGATATATACACAAAACTTATTACGAGGGACATTAGGTTACGTCAGAAAGTAACAAGATATCATTGAAGTGGACTTCTCTTCTTTCCAATGTGTTATTTTTAGGTGCAAGTGGTAAGACACCTTTGATCGAAATAATGTAAAGGAAGATCGTGATAGTAGGATGATATGCATCAACTCTAGAAAGATGTGGGATGAAGCTAAGGTGCCTTATGTTTTCTCCAAACACTGAAACCAGGGGTTTTTTTACCTAGATGTGTTGGATAGGGATTGGTGGTTTGTATGGAGACATGACCCTAGATCAAAACATATTTTTAAGAAAAATAGTGTTATCATGGCAAGCGAGCTGGAAGATAATGAGGGTGATCATGAGAACAGAAAGTGATATGGTACATGTGTTATTTCATCATTTATACTATTTAAGATGAGTTTTAATAAAGAAGAGGACTTCTGAAATATGATGCAGAGGCGGTCCTGATGGCAAACCTACCGAATGAAGATGAATATATGAAAGATCTTGACATGTGTTGTCCTTGATGGCAATACACCTGATGAAGTTATTCTTGACTTGATAGACTTGGTAAATGATGTAAATCTGATATGAAATGATGTTAATTAGCAACATGATGATAAGTGTTGTCATTGAATGGCAACCCACTTGATGAAGAAGATGGCAACTTACTTGATGAAGTTGTGCTTGATAGAATATGTTCTTAATGAAGTAACTCTGATGTATCTACAGAGAGTACAGAAGACAGTGAAGAAAGGAATTCAGATTGTGCTAAATCTATGGTGAAAGAGTATGTCTCAAGGAATACGCACTGTCAGGGGAGCAAGCCGTGCAGACACGCGGTAAAGTACGTGCTGTCGTGTATGGGCAAAGGCCATAAAGTACATAACCAGGGGTAACCACCATGGTATTGACCCATCGTATTGGGTATCGACTTCGTCTCCATGACCTTCGAGAATACCATCTAAGTAATGTATTTTGGTCATGGTATTGGGTACATCGGCTCACAGTTGTTTGCTCATGGTACGAAAAAGGGTCTTGCAGGCTGGAAGGCTCATGTGGTATCATTAACATGGTGGTTAAAAAGGGGCCCGTGTATCGAAGGTCATATTGTTTGCTCATGGCATGGGAAAAAGGTGTCTGGTATTGAAAGGACAAACCCATATAACAGAGAAGAAATTCATTGTGCAAATCATAAGTGTGGGAGCAAGATGTCTGAGCTTGAATGAATACTTCTCTGTGAAGTACATCTGTATGGAAAGGGTAAAGGTTTGATGATAGATCTGAATCTATGATGCACTTATGAAGAAATGATGAAGCAGGATTTCTAGATCTGAAATGTACTTGTATTTGCTAGATTTGTTTATGAAAGGCTTAGATCTGAAATGAGGCGAACATATGTCTGAAGTAAAAGGGTAAATCTGAACTGAATGTCTGATCTGAAGAAGTATGCTGCTCTATGATGGTTGAAGATCTATACGCTACTTCGCCGAAGAGGAAGCGCGTATATACGCGGTTTCGCTGAAGAGAAAGCGCGTATGCGCAATAAAATTAGCTTTGTAATTTGTACTGAAGTATACACCGGTTTATATGGAAGGAAGCGCGTATATACGCGACATCAGAGAAAGGAAAGCGCGTATGCAAACTAGGGTTTGCTGAAGCAAAGGGTATGAAATATCTCGATCCGTTCACTAGAGCCGCTATCCCATCCGTGTTGATAAGTATCTCGTTGGTGATGTATGTTTGAGCTTGGCGTTATTGAAAGGGTCCACCAAAAATATGATGAACGTGGCCTATGTGGCTCGCAAGTGTTGTTCTATTGAAGTGGTTGGATCCAAAGGTGAAAAGTGATGCAACGTGGTCCATGTGTGTTGAGGGCTGTAGCCCCCGCCTTGGGGTTGTGCTCTTCCAGAGGAGGTCGAAACGAGACTGGGGTGGGGGTCGTAGCTCCTTCCGTGGAGAGGTCGGTAAACGAGTCGTGGGGTCGTAGTCCCTTCCAGGAGAGGCTGGTAAACGAGCGCAGGTGGGTGCCTGCGTGCTGGTCAAGTCTGCGCCAGCACATATGTTGTAAGATGTTTTCTCTATAATAAAATATTGAAGGCTGAGCAACTGCAGCGGTGGTTTTCTCCCGACTTGGGTTTCCACCTAAAAATCCTGGTGTTCATGTGTGATGGATTATTCTGTTCTTACTGCACATGTTTACTGTTTATAGAACACCTAATGAATGAATGATGGAATGATATAAGTGAAGAACTAATGGCATAATTAGATCTCTGTGTATACGCGAGTTTTATGAAGGATATCCGCGTGTATACGCTACTTGGCTTCATCAAAGTAGCGTATGGGTTTTAAGGAATGAAAAAGTAAAAGTTTTGAATATGCAGTAAATACTGATTCACCCCCCCCCTCTCAGTATTTTTCCCAACAATTGGTATCAGAGGAGGTTCTTCTGCAGAAGCTTGATCGCTTGAAGGAGATCCGTCGCAATGGGAAAGAAGCAAAAGAAGAAGGTTACTCAAGGAAAGAAGAAGCCTCAGAAATCATGTATAGCAGAAATTGAAGGAGATGAAACAGGTATTAATCGTTGTTCTTGTATTTTACTTGACTGTATATGCAAAGGTTATGATAGTGAAAGTGATAGTATGGACCTAGAAGAGACTGTCAAGATTAAAGATGAAGAAGATTCTGACCAAGCTCTACAAGTGCTCATGGCAAAGAAGCAAAAGAAGAAGGCTACTGAAAAGGAGATATCTCAGAAAACATGTGCAGCAGAAAATGAAGAAGATGAAACAAGTATTGATTGTTGTTCTTGTGATGCACTTTCCTGTGCATGCAATGGTGAAGATAGTAAAAGTAAAGTTTTGGATCTAAAGGAAGCTATCAAGAAAATTGAAGATCAACAAAGATTATTTAATAAAAGCGAAGCTATCTACAATGAGATGATCTCTCAAATGAAAGATCAAATAGAAATGCTAAATGGACAGGTGGACAAGTATCAAAGGTTTCATACTTATGCATCCAATCGAATTAAAGAACTAGAAGCAGAAATCAACGATCAAAATGCAGATCTCGAAAAATCAAGCAAGAAGAATGAAGAACTTGAAGCTGCAATCATCTCTCTGCAAGCAGATCTTGAAGCATCAAGTAAGAAGAATGAGGAACCTCTACAAACATTTGAAAAGGAAGGCCTTGAAGCAGAAATCATCTCTCTCAAAGAAGATCTAGAAAAATCAAATAAGAAGAATGAAGAGCTGGAACAAACATGTGAAGAAAACGAAAATTGGCTGAAAGAAGAGATTCTAAATCTGAAGGATCAAGTAGAAGATGGAAGAAGGAAAGAAGAAAGCATGACAAAGCAATGTCAAGCCTTGGAGGTCGAGGTAAACATTCTCAAAGGTAAATTAGAAGAAAAGGTTAAACTTTTGAGGTTTCAAGATAGTACTAATATTTTGGACAATATTCTGAATAATCAAAGGTCTCCTGCTATCAAACTTGGTCTTGGTTTCCAAGAAACTGTTAAAGGAGAATCTAGCTCACAAGGAAGTGCTAAAAATTCAGAGGATGTCAATGCAAAACCTGAAGTGTTGAAAGAGACAAAAGGTCAACCAACAATGATGAAATCTCAAAGGAAATCAGTCAATAATGTTGAATGCTTTAAATGTCATAATTATGGGCATGTTGTAGCAAATTGCAGGAGCAGATCATTTCAGCCACAAACTAACAGATCCTACATAGAAAGGTACTCTGGTTTCTTCAAGGGATATTTTTTTTCGTGTAACAAGTATGGACATAAAGCAGCTGATTGTAAAAGGAGGAAGATTAGAAATACTCATTATGATTCTTATGCTTATTTCTCTGGACACATGAGATGTTATTTCTGTAACAAGTATGGACATGTAGAAAAGGAATGCAGGTTGAACAGATCTGAGAAAGTGGACAACTTTCAGCACACAGTTAGGAAGTTCAAGAAAGTTTGGAAAAAGATGGAGAACCGATCAGAAACGTAGGGAATTCTGACCCTACTGCAGTCATCCGCTTCAGAAGCTGACTTTTCTTATTGACTGCAGGAATGATGTGGGACACGGACGAGGCCGCCCGTGGGGAGAAATGGCGTAGAATCTCTGCTGATTTGACCGTCCCCGGCCGTTACAAGCCACGCGCATCTTGATGTGGAAAAGACAGCACAATGAAAGCAAGTTCAGGGGAGATGAAGGAATGTGAATAATTTATATGCTTCACTTTCCACACGCGGTTTAGATGAACACGTACAATATCGCGAGTTCCAAACAGAAGGCCGCGTATGCATTAATGAAAAGAGAATTTATCCTGATAGCCGAAGATCCGGGAGTGCAGGTCCGTGGGGAGCATCATCGACCGCCGATGATTGGTAATCGTTAGCATTATTCTGGTTATACTCATAATAATGAAATGATACATGGGTTCTTGCGTTGAAGATTATGGATGAAGCCTGGTTGCTTTATGATGAAGAGCATTCGTTGTTGAGATGAAAGTCTTATAATTCAGAAATGAGGACAGATCATGAAGAGATTGTTGCTAATAACTTACTGTTGAAGGTGTTTCAGATTGCACAAGTTAAGGAAGAGCACTGGTTTAGGGGGAGTAACAGGTTGAATCTAATGATTGCATTGTTGGAAATATGACTGCTTATTCTTTGGTTATTGTGATACTCATGCTCAAAATGATGATGACTTAGTACATGTTTTTTTGTGATGAGACTTTGAGCCCTGGTTGTTGATAAGTATCTTTTGTACTCACACATGGATGAGTTGGATGTCATTTGATTCAGAAATAAATCATGCAGAGTTTGTTACTATGGTTGAGAGATCTTTTGCCTTCATATTTTACTTCATGTTAAATCTTGAAGATCGTGATGATGTTGGACCACATGGATGATTACTTGACATCTATGTGAAGATGTTGTTCTAATATGAGAATCTCTCTTGGAAAGATTGTATTGATGTTGCAAAGAATCTGAAGGCTTGGTTACTAATGTGCTTATGCTACAACCGGTGGATGTCGCTTGAAGACACAAACTACACTGTTCTATCTATCTGTATTCCAGGGAAGCATTCAAAGACCTCAGAAAGAAGCTGAACACTGTCTTTGCCCTGCTGCAGAATCGCATCTCGTTGAAATTTAGAAGATGGCTTGGGATACTACCAAACACAGCTCGCAGATACGCGAGTTCCGCAGTAAACCGCGTATGTCTGATTGCTGACAATTTTTGGTTGAAGTTAGCTCTCTTCAGCACAGCTGCAGTGCTGTTTGGTATCTATGATACTATTTGGTATCTCTGGTGGTGTTCCAGTTCTCATAATTCTATTTCTCATGTTTGATAAAAATGCCTTGATGATTTGTTGGTGAAAGTGTTCGGGATGCACAAACGAAGGGGGAGCCTTAGTCATATGAAACGGATGTTCGGATGCACATTTTTAGGGGGAGCATTAGCATTGCTGAGTATAATGCTTTGTTGGCACTATGATGGTTCTGAAATATGTTCTCTTTCTTGAGGATTTTCTAGATGTTGGTCTTGAAGTTATATGTGTATTTTGATGAAAAGGTCTTGTTGAGACCCATGATGTAAACTTGTAAATATCACTAAGTAAGGATCATTAGGGTTGTAAACCCACTTGGTCAGCCGAGTCAAAATGTGTAAACCCTCTTGGTTGGGTACTTGAGTCAAATTGTGTAAACCCACTTGGTTGGGTATTTAAGTCTCATATGTAAATCCACTTGGTTGGATATTTGATGTAAGTATGAGTTCTTGGTGATAGGAAGGTCATAGAGTCATGTACTTCATTGAAAAATATGTTTGAATATTTTAAAGAGAACCTCGTGGGGAGCTTGGTCACCAAGACATCGCATCTTACAGAACGCTTCTTCGAGAAAAGGGGGTGAGTGTGTTGAGTTGGATCCGCCTGCTGCCCTCGAAGGCCACAGAGAGTGTGTTGAGCTGATCCATTGTTAGGATCCACCTTTGCCCTTGATGTCAAAGGGGGAGAGTGACATGGTGTTTAGCGTACACGTCAAATAATTGGGAGAGTGGACATGGTGTCAATGTACCTATCTGTTGTGGTAACCAAACACCATCGTGGTTGCCATCAAGTCCAAGGGGGGAGATTGTTGGCAATATGATGCAGAGTGTCGTCCTTGATGGCAACCCACTGAATGAAGATGAAGACATGAGATTGTTGACTTGTGTTGTCCTTGATGGCAATCCACCTGATGAAGTTATTCTTGACTTGATGAACTTGGTAAATGATGTAAATCTGATGTGATATGATGTTAATTAGCAACATGATGCTAAGTGTCCTCATTGAATGGCAAACTCACATGATAAAGAAGATGGCAACTTACTGGATGAAGTTGTGCTCGGAGAACATGTTCTTACGAAGTAAATCGGCGTGCTTAAGGCAAAGAAGAAAGGAATTGTGATTAAAGCAATCTATGGTGAAAAGAGTATGTCTCAAGGCATATGCGGATATGTCTAGGAGAAGTCGCGTATGCACGCGGGAAACAACGTGCCAAGTCGCGTATGGGCAAAAGCGCTCATAAAGTGCAAAACCAGGGGTAACCACCATGGTATTGACCCATTGTATTGGGTAATGATTCGTCTAAATGACCCCGTCCAGGAATACCATCGGAAGTAATGTATTTTTGGCTCATGGTATTGAAAAATGGGCTCATGGTATTGTTTTGGCTCATGGTATTGAAAAAGAGGCCCGTGGTATTGAAGGCTCATGGTATTGTTTTGGCTCATGGTATTGAAAAAGGGGCCCGTGGTATTGAAGGCTCATGGTATTGTTTTGGCTCATGGTATTGGAAAAAGGGCCCGTGGTATTGAAAAAGGATAAACCTATATAAGGAGAAGAAATTCATTGTGCAAATCATAAGTGTGGGAGCAAGATGTCTGAGCTTGAATGAATACTTCTCTGTGAAGTATATCTGTATGGAAAGGGTAAAGGTTTGATGATAGATCTGAATCTATGATGCACCTATGAAGAAATGATGAAGCGGGATTTCTAGATCTGAAATGTATCTGTATTTGCTAGATCTGTTTATGGAAGGCTTAGATCTAAAATGAGGCGAACATATGTCTGAAGTAAAAGGGTAAATCTAAACTGAATGTCTGATCTGAAGAAGTATGCTGCTCTATGATGGTTGAAGATCTATACGCTACTTCGCCGAAGAGGAAGCGCGTATATACGCGGCTTCACTAAAGAGAAAGCGCGTATGCGCAATAAAATTAGCTTTGTAATTTGTACTGAAGTATACGCTGGTTTATATGGAAGGAAGCGCGTATATACGCGACATCAGAGAAAGGAAAGCGCGTATGCAAACTAGGGTTTGCTGAAGCAAAGGGTATGAAATATTTGATCTGTTCTGCTGTGTTTCTGCTATCTGATCTGTGTTGATAAGTATCTGTTGGTGATGTATGTTTGTGCTTAAAAGAATGGAAAGGGTCCAGTTTGAAAATATGATGAAATGTGGCCTGCAAATGTTGTTCTATTGAAGTTGTTGGATCCAGTGTGAAAATTGATGAAACGTGGTCCAAGGTGGTGTTGAGGGTTGTAGCCTTCAGTCAGGGGGTTGTAGCTCCCTTCCAGGTGAGGCTGGTAAACGAGATCGGGGGGTCGTAGCTCCCTTCCAGGAGAGGCTGGTAAACGAGTCAGGGGGTTGGAGCTCCCTTCCAGGAGAGGCCGGTAAACGAGCGCAGGTGGGTGCCTGCGTGCTGGTCAAGTCTGCGCCAGCACATATGTTGTAAGATGTTTTCTCTATAATAAAATATTGAAGGCTGAGCAACTGCAGCGGTGGTTTTTTCCCGACTTGGGTTTCCACCTAAAAATCCTGGTGTTCATGTGTGATGCTTTGTGTGATGGTTTATTCTGTTCTTACTGCACATGTTTACTGTTTATAGAACATCTAATGAATGAATGATGGAATGATATAAGTGAAGAACTAATGGAATAATTAGATCTCTGTGTATACGCGAGTTTTATGAAGGATATCTGCGTGTATACGCTACTTGGCTTCAGCAAAGTAGCGTATGGGTTTTAAGGAATGAAAAAGTAAAAAGTTTTGAATATGTAGTAAATACTGATTCACCCCCCCCTCTCAGTATTTTTCCCAACAGACTTAACCTTATAGCTAAGACTCTCTTTTTTTTCTTCGAAACATTATAATATGTATTTTGAATTAATTAGTTTGCATTTTGTTAATGTTCATATCAATTCAATTGATAATTTTCAATTATGTTGATCTCGAAAACAATGCACTGTATCAAGTTCTTATTTTTTATGTCAATTCGTAAAATAATACAACTACTTAGTTTCTTTAAATGGTTTTTCAGTATATCATTATTTAAATAAATGCACCCTATGTGTGTGTGTGTGTGTGTGTGAATGATATCTTCAAAAAATTTTTAAAATGTATCAATTTATACTGTTATTTTTGGTATGTAAGATCATAATAAAATAATGATAATTCTAAACATCAATTTATTTGCATTATTTTCTAAACTTTATTATGTTACAAAAATTCATATTATTCTAGATTTATTATTTTACAATTATTTATATTCATACAAATTTACAAATTTACAATTATGGTAATTTAATAATATGTACGGTATATATTTTACTTACGGTAGTTATGGTTCAAAATTGACAATTAATTTACAATTTTACAAATTTACAAATTTTACAACTTTAATAAAATTGAATCATGAAACTACAAACAATTACAATGACAATTTTACAAATATTTTACATACAATTACAATTAAAATTACAATTACAATTACAAATAAAATTACAATTACAATCACGATGCATGCAATTACAATTAAAATTTTACAAATTTACAAATTTTACAATTTTAATAAAATTGAATTATGACAATACATACAATTACAATTACAATTTTACATACAATTACAATTACAATTACAATTACCAACACATAATATTTAATAAATAACATGATTTAATATTAAAAATAAACATCGCGATCATGATCCTCTAAGAAAACATAAGCATTGTATAACATCATCACAACACAAACATCAAATATACATCTCATGTGAAATAGTTGCTATCACATACACATCTATCTGCAAGCACATTAAATTAACATATATAACATGACCTAACAATATACACATCATTATGAACACCAACATGTAAATTAAGTACATCAACATGAACATAAAATGCATGCACTGCATATAAATGTCAAATATCTGGTGGTACTACATCAATACTATAACTAGTACTCGAGGCCTACTCAGTCGATGGTGCAACATCATGCTCAAATGAATGACGTGCCTGCTCAGGAGGTGTGTGCTCAGGTAGTGTCTGCTGATCAAATGGTGTCTGCTCAGGAGGTGCTTACTGATGAGTCAATGGTGCAACCTTCTCAGTGGATGGTGCCTACTCAGATGGACCTGCCTGCTTAGGATCAGGTGCCCTGCTCAGTTGATGGCTGTGTCTGCTCACGTCTAGGTGCATGGTGAGATTTTTCCTGCTTAGAAGATGCCTGCTGATCATGACTCAATGTTGGTTGCTAATCTCTGGTGCGAGATGAAGGAGGAGGTGGTAGATTACTAGAATGATGATCACTCCCCTTGTGATCATGATCATCTGATGAGTTTCTCTGTCATGAATATCCACGACACCTATCCCTCCTAGTCACCAGTAGCTTGGAAGCTCCAACGATATGATGCATAAGCCTGGATATCTCCAATTGTAGTAGGGAAGACTCCCTCATCAACGAGGAGTCAACACATATTGGGAAAAATATTGAGAAGGGGGGGGGGGGGGGTGGGGTGGGGGGGTAAATCAATATTTACAATAATCAAAATCTTTTCACTTTTCTCTTACTGATTTCTATACGCGACTTTCCTTAGCCCAACTAGCGTATATATGCAGATCCACTAACAGAAACATGCGTATACTGAGATAAATTTATTGTTAAATGAAGTTTCAGAAACATTCTTTAACTTAACTTATCAGTTATGCATTAGATATTTAAGCAGTAAATATGTGCAGTAATAACAAAATAACTCATCACACAAGAGCACCACACATGAACACCAAGATTTAAGGTGGAAACCCAATTTGGGAGAAAACCACTGTTGTTTTCGACTCTATATTCAATATTTATTATATGGAAAATTGCTTACAATATTGTGCTGATGCAGACTCATATCAGTACGTAGGAATCTGCTTGTAGAAGGTTGCAACCTTCTCTCATTCTCCAGCTTCTACTGGAAGCGAGCTCCAACCCCCTGATCTCGTTTACCAGCAACTACTAGAAGGGAGCTTCAACTCCCTGATCAAAATACCAGCTTTTACTGGCAGGACGCTTCTACTTCCACACTGAAGGCTTCAACCCTCAGAACCACTGCAGACCATGTTTAATCAATTTTCACACTGGATCCCACAACTTCAACACAACTCATCATAAATATCATCAATAATATACTTAACCCAAAATTCAATCAGAACAGTGAGATCACTGTAACCAGAAAATAATAATAAACCCAAATATCAGAATCAGTATGCAGAATCAATATCAACCCTGATCACTTCATTATATTAAAATACATACGTTACTTCACTTTACTGATCCCGCGTGTATACGCACTTTCCTTCACACCAAAATACATATAGATCTAAGAATACTGTGTTTTCAGAATATGATCAGTCTCAGAACCAGATCTGAGTTTTTAAGTCAGATATCTTTTCATTATTGTAGAACCCTTATTCAGTCAGTCATCATTAAACATATTTACTCAACCATTGATCAAATTTGTACATATTCAACTTAGCAACATATACAATATTCAAGCAACCCAGGTCTACATGAAGACTTCATTGACAGACAACAAAAATATAGCAACAATAAATAAATAACCTCTACAGTAAGCTTCAAT
This sequence comes from Pinus albicaulis, assembly GCA_034641835.2. Taxonomy (NCBI): domain Eukaryota; kingdom Viridiplantae; phylum Streptophyta; class Pinopsida; order Pinales; family Pinaceae; genus Pinus; species Pinus albicaulis. Next base: position 244,664,804 of record CM076577.1, on the reverse strand, counting down.
AAAACCTAACTTCCATACGCGCTTTTTTTGAGACAAAGCCGTGTATATACGTGCTTTCACTGAGACGAAATAGCATATAGATCTGTAAATATTAATTTTGTAGAATTTTTTAGATCTATAGACTTACCCATATTTCTTCACTTCACTTTAGCAAACATGCGCCAGGTCACAGATCTAATCATCTTTTCAAGTACATAGTCATTTCAGGTCTAGAGGTTCTTATCCATCATTGTATCCAAGGGTGCAACATAGATTCAGATCTACCGATAAAACATAGTTCATCCCATGTAGATATACTTCAGAGAGAAGTATTCAGTAATAACCCTTCCTCATGCAAATTGTTGCACTATGATCTTCTTCTCCTTAAAAAGATTTATCTTTTACCAATACCATGATTCAAAACCACGCACAACTACCAATGGTATTCTTGGATGGAATCAAATAGACAACATAGCGCTCAATACCATGGGATAATACAATGGTAATGCCCCTTGGTATCATAATTTTAGTGCGCAATAGGCATACATGACTTTTCTTCTTCGTACCCGTGTGTATATGTGACTTATCTTCATCCAATCCACGTATACATGGTGAGATATTGCATTTATCATTTCACTGTCACTTCTGATCTGACCTGTAGATACATCATTTGTACTTATTTAACACATAGATTTCTTATCACAAGGAAACTCATCAATTAGGTTTCCATCAAGGACAACTTCATCAAGTAGGTTGCCATCAAGGACAACATATTGCATCATATTGCCAACAATCTCCCCCTTTGGACTTGATGGCAACCATGATGGTGTTTGATCACCACAACAGATAGATTCATTCATCATAACCATTATTCACCATTACTCAAACACTAAGATACTCTCCCCTTTTACATCAAGGGAAAATGGTGGATCAAAACCAAAACAAGGTTTCTCTTCCCTTGTAGAAATAAGAGCATTGTAGATTTGATGTGCACTAAAATTACCATGCTCCCCCTGAGTTCATGCTGAATCTTCAGATAGAATTTTCAATGCAGTACATGACTCTATAACTCAATCGAGTATGACCTTTCCTATCACCAAGGACTCATAGTTACATCAATGATCCAACCAAGTGGAATTACATATTTGACTCAACTTCCCAACCAATTAGGTTTACAATTTTGACTGAACTACTCAACCAAGTGGGTTTACAAATTTGAACAAGTCCTTACATGAATGAATATAACAAATTTACATCATAGGTCTCAACATGACCTTTTCATCAAATAATAGATATGACTTTGTATAACCATGACAAAAATAATCTCAAACAGGAGATCATAACACAACAACCAAATAGAGTGCCAACAATGCATCCTCTTCAATCAAGGCAGGTGCTCCCCCTAAACTTTTGCATCTTGAACACCTTCAACAACCAATTCATCAAAGCATCTTCATCAAGGAGATAAATAACACATAAAAGTACAGTAAGATGAATACTCGAACAACAACAGAGGTTACCCAACAACACCACATACTGTTCTGACAACTGAGCCAGAGAAATTCTGTCAGAAAAAACCATACGTAGTTTTATCCACAGAAACTCGCATATATACGCAATTCACCCTTACGAAACCGGTGTACCAAATTTAATCTTCTGAAATTAAGCAGATTTGATAAGAGAGACAAATAAAACTCCCAGCTGTTGTCTGAGATATTTGAATCCTTCCCTAGGAAGAGGTTTAGTAAATATATGTGCAACTTGTTCTTTGGAGGGAACATACTCCAATTTAACTTTTTTTTCAAGCACTTGTTCATGTAGGAAGTGATACTTGATAGGAATGTGCTTGGTCTTGGAATGCATAACAAGATTTTTCGAGATAATAATGGCACTTTTATTATCACATAGAATGGAGATGGGAGGTGAAAATTTGATTTGAATATCTTGTAACGTCTGCATCATCCAAAGAATTTGTGTGCAACATGATGCGACAACCACATATTCTGCTTCCGTTGTAGATAAGGCAATAGAAATTTATTTCTTTCTAAACCAAGAGATTAATCAGGGCCCCATATAGAATGCACCACCACTAGTGCTTTTTCAATCATCAACATTTCCTGCCCAATCCGCACCTGTGTAAGCATGAAGAGTGGTATAAACATTCTTTGGATACCATAGAGAAAAATATTGAGTCCCTTGTAGAAATTTGAATATTCTTTTTACAGCCTGAAGGTGAGACTCTTTTGGATTATCTTGGAATCATCCAACAATACCAACTGCATGCATAATGTCCGGTCTTGTCCCGGTTAGATAAAGAAGACTTCCAATCATGGATATATACTCTGGTTGATTTACCATGGGAGAATCATCATGAGAACTGAGGTTACATCCAGTTACCATTGGAGTACTCACAGGTTTGCAGTGTTCCATCCCATACTTCTTTAGAATTTTCTTGAGATATTTTGCTTGTGATAGAAATATGCCATCTATTGCTTGTTGCACTTGTAAGCCAAGAAAATTTGTTAGTTCCCCAAGTAATGACATTTAAAATTCTTTCCGCATAACAGAAGAAAATTTCTGACTCATGGACTCTTCATTACTTCCAAAAATGTTGTCATCAACATACACAACAATAATCAATAATTTATCATTCTCAATTTTTGTGTATAAGTTACTGTCATCAAATCCCTTTGTGAAACCTTGTTGTTGAAGATATTTTTCAAGATGATAGTACCATGCCCAAGGAGCTTGTTTTAGACCATATAAAGCCTTTTTAAGTTTGCACACAAGTTTTTCATCATTTCCCATAATGAATTCTTCTGGTTGTTCTATATAAACTTCTTCTTCTAGATCACCATTTAGGAAAGCAAATTTTACATCCTTTTGATAAACTTTGAATTGTTGAAAACTTTAAAAAGAAATAAACATTCTTATTGCTTCAAGTCTGGATACAGGAGAAAATGTTTCTTCAAAGTATATACCTTCTTGTAGAGCATACCCTTTACAAACAAGTCTAGCATTGTTTCTAATAACATCTCCATTTTCATTTAACTTGTTTTTTAATATCTATTTTTTTCCAATAACATTTTAATCATGAGGTCTTGGAACTAATTCCCAAGTATGATTCTTTTCAATTTGATCAAGTTCTTCATTCATGGCTTGAATCCAACATTCATTTTTACTAGCTTCATTTACATTCTGTGGTTCAATAGTGGATAATAATGCCAAATAGCTAGGGGATCCTACAAGAGTTCTTCTTGTTTGGACACCTGATCCTTTTTCTCCCAGAATTTGAGATTCTGGATGATTCTTTTGAACGAACTTGGAAGGAGCCTTTTCAGATATATCATCTTCTGGTGCTTCATTGGTTCTCCTTCTATATCGTTTCTATTTGATGAAGGAAAATATACATCATCATCCTCTTAATTTTTTGTTGTTATTTCCCTTTTAGGAGCTGTGAGGGACTCATCAATTACAACATCAATACATTCAACAATATTCCAAAGTCTTTTATTGTAACATTTATATGCTTTACTTCTGGAAGAGTAACCAATAAATATTCCTTCATCTACCCTAGGTTCAAACTTACCAAGTTTTTCATAATTTTTCTTGATAAAAAAATTTCTTCCAAAAACTCTAAAATGATTTATAGTGGGAACATTACCATACCAGAGCTCATAAGGAGTTTTATCACTATTCACACGAACATGAGCCTTGTTAAGAATATTTAGTGAAGTATTTGTTGCTTCTCCCCAAAAGGTATCGGGAGTTATAGATTCATCAAGCATAGCATGAGCCATCTGTTGAACTGTTCTATTCATTCTTTCTACAACACCTTTTTTTTGTGAGGTTCCAGCTACAGAAAACTGTCTTTTTATGCCATGATGTTCACAGAAATCAAAGAATTCATCTGATATATATTCTCCTCCTCGGTCAGATCTAAGAAATTTTATTTTTATATCTAATTAATTTTCAACCAAAGCTTTGAAGATCTTAAATTTTTCAAATGCTTCATCTTTATGTTTTAGTAAACCGATCCAAAATATTTTAGAGAAGTCATCAATAAATAAAATATAGTATTGTTCTCCACGAGGTGACATTTTCCTTACAGGAAAACATATATCAGTATGTATAAGTTCAAGAGGCTTACTTTCTGATTCTTCTTTGGCATTGAATTGCACCCTGGTTTGCTTACCAAATTGGCATGATTTGCATATGGTACTTTTAGGCAGAGTGATGCTGGGTATATCACAAACAACATTGATTCTGCTAGATTTTCTTATTTGAGAGAAGCTCAAATGTCCCAATATTTTGTGCCATAACCAATTTTCTTTAAATTTATCTAAGTGGCATTTCTCTTGGCCACCTTTCAATATATACATATTTCTTAGTGTTCTAGTTTCTTTTATTACAGTTTTTCCTGTGTCAAGTTCACGTACTACACATTCTTTTGAACTAAAGACAACTTCATTTCCTTGATCACACATTTGGCTTACACTAAAAAAGTTATGCTTTAACCCATCCACATTCATAACATTGTTAGCTTTAACCTTTTCTTTTAGAAACACAGAACCTTTACCCTTAATGATAGCAGGAGAGTCATTTCCAAAAGTAACATTCTTTTCTTTCTCTAATGAATTATATGAAATAAGTTTATCTTTATCACCTTTCATGTGCTTTGAGAATACACTATCAATGTACCATTGATTTTCTTCTCCTTATGCAAATAACGTTATGCCATTGCTTTCAAATTGTGAGTCCTTCTTTTTCCATACCTTGGAATTTGTGGGTATATGTTCTTTTGGCTGAAGTTTTCTCCTGCATTCAGATTCTTCATGTCCAAAGTTCTTGCAATAAGAACATTCAATTTCGCCTTGAAGAGGAGAAAATTTGTTGTAAGTATTCTTCTTTACTGTAGTCTCATTTCTTTGCTTTCTAGCTTCTCCGGTCATGATGGTTTTGTATGCAACACATTGTACAACTTTATGACCAAAATTATGACATGAGAAACATTGTCCATTAAAGAAGAAATTTCTGCGATCACAAAACCTTCTATTTATGTTTACCTGCTGATTGATATTTCTGTTATTGTTCTTCCTTGAATTGAAGTGATCATGCTTTACCTGGGTAGTTTCTTTGTTCTTTTGCTAAGTGACAAAATGTTGCTGGCTGGCTTTAGCTGCATTTAGATAACTTTGTGCTGAAAACTAGGAGGATTCTCTGATATATCCAAGACCTGCCTTTATAAGAGGAGAGCATTGTACCTTGATAATTTCATCTAAGGTTTTAGATCCTTCAGCAAATATAAGATTTAAATTTTTCACTTTCTCAATTTCCTTTCTTAGACTTACTATTTCACATTATAATTTCTCATTGTGCTTCTCCTTTTCTATAAGCTGATTCTTTAGAGTATCTATGGAAATTTTGTTTTCTTCCAAACATATTTTGAGTTGATTTATTTCTTCAAAAAAATAATTTTCTTCTAAAGCATCCATAAAATCATCTTTAGCCTCATTAGAGTCTTTTTCAAAAGGCATGAGCAGTCTAATACCTTGATCAAATTCTCCTTCTTCACTATTTGATAGACCATCACTATCTTCATGAGTATAATAGCTTTTTCTATTGATAAATTGTTTCTTATTTCCTTTTGCAACTTCCTTTCCTTCATCTTTATGGGGACATTTAGTAGCATAATGATCAACTCTTCCACAAGAAAAACATTTAAAGGGAAGTTTACCTTTGAACCTTCCAGTGCCAAGTTGTAGCTTTTTTACAAAATTTATCTCATCTTCTTCAGAAACATACCTTGATCCTTCTTGTTCCTCTACTTCCTTTCCTTTTGTAGCAGCTCTAAAGACAACTTCTTTGAATTTAGATGGACCTCCTTTCCTCATTTCACATGCAAACATAATCCCATGAAGTTGAGAAATAGTAAGAGTTTGTAGATCCTGCTTCTCTTCAATAGCAGACACTTTTGACTCGAATTTGGAAGTTTGAGATATTAAAACATTTTCTACTAGAGTAGTGTCGGTTATGGTTTCTCCCAGATTTCTCATACGATTTACAATATCATCTAGATGTAAAAAGAAACTAGCAATGCTTTCCTCATTATGCATTCTAAGTTTTTCATATTGTATTATGAGAGTTTGGAGTTTAGCACTTTTTACCTTGGCATCACCTTCATAGATCATAATGATTTTGTCCCATATCTCCTTTGATGTATTCAACTGCATGACTTTGATAAATTCTAATTCAGTCAAACTTCCCAATAATGCATTGGCTACCTTTGCATTGGTTTCATAGTTCTTTCTTGTTGCTAGATCTGTTGGAACTGAAACTGGATATTGATAACCTCCTTCAACTATAGCCCATACATCTACTCCAAGAGACTGAAGATAGGATCCTATCCTTGTCTTCCAGAAGATTAAATTGTTTCCATTGAAGAGAGGAGGCCTGATAGATTTTGTCCCATATTGATTGCTCATTTAGCCGATCTTCCTTCTAGTGATTAAGCTTCTTCAGAAGGACATGCTCTGATAGAAATTGTTGGGAAAAATACTGAGAGGGGGGGGGGGTGGTGGGTGAATCAGTATTTAAAATAATCACAATATTTTCACTTTTCTCTTATTGATTTCTATACACAACTTTCCTTAACCCAACTAGCATATATACACGGATCCACTAACAGAAACATGCGTATACTGAGATAAATTTATTGTTAAATGAACTTTCAAAAACATTATTTAACTCAACTTATTAGTTATGCATTCGATAGTTAAGCAGTAAATATGTGCAGTAATAACATAATAACTCATCACACAAGAGAATCACACATGAACACCAAGATTTAAGGTGGAAACCCAATTCGGGATAAAACCACTGTTGTTGTCATCTCTGTCTTCAATATTTATTATATGGAAAACTGCTTACAATATTGTACTGATGTGGACTCATATTAGTATGTTGGCATCTACCTGTAGAAGGCTAAAACCTTATCTCATTCTCCAGCTACTATTGGAAGGGAGCTCCAACCCCCTGATCTCTTTTACCAACTACTACTAGAAGGGAGATATAACTTCCTGATCAAAATACCATCTTTTACTGGAAGGACACTTTTACTTCCACATTGAAGGCTTCAATCCTCAGAACCACTACAGACCACGTTTCATAAATTTTCACACTGGAGCGCACAGCCTCAACACAACTCATCATAAATATCATCAATAATATACTTAACCCAAACTTCAATCAGAACAGTGAAACCATTGTAACCAGAACACAGTAATAAACCTATATATCAGAATCAATATGCAAAATCAATCTCAACCCTGATCACTTCATTATCTTAAAATACATACACTACTTCAGTTTACTAATCCCGTGTGTATACACACTTTCCTTCACACCAACCTGCGTATAGATATGAGAATATTTTGTTTTTCAGAATATGATCAGTTTCAGAACCAGATCTGAGGCTTTCAGTCAGATATCTTTTCAGTATTGCAAAACCCTTATTCAGTCAATCATCGTTAAAAATATTTACTCAACCATTGATCAGATTTGTACATATTCAACTTAGTAGCATATACATTATTCAAGCAACCTAGATCTACATGAAGACTTCATTGACAGACAACAGAAATACAACAACAATAAACAGATAACCTCTGTAGTAAGCTTTAGTAAAACTTGACTTCCATACGCGCTTTTTCTGAGACAAAGCCACTTATATACTTTCACCGAGACGAACTGGTGTATAGATCTGTAAATATTACTTTTGCAGAATGTTTCAGATCTATAGACTTACCCATATTTCTTCACTTCACTTCAGCAAACATGCGCCAGGTCACAGATCTAATCATCTCTTCAAGTACATATTCATTTTAGGTCTAGAGGTCCTGATCCATCATTATATCCAAGGGTGCAACATAGATTCATATCTACCAATAAAACAGAGTTCATCCCATGCAGATATACTTTAGAGAGAAGTATTCAGTAATGTTGGTCTCTTTAATTGTTTTAACAATTCAAGCACCACATAAATTGTCAACCCGGGAAGGTCTGTTTATTCCAAAGACAATCACGCACTGGATATGCTCAATTCCAAAAGCAAAGAATGTTGGCAATATGATGCAGAGTGTTGTCCTTGATGGCAACCCACTTGATGAAGATGATGGAAACCTACTTAATGAATTTGTTCTTGATGCTTGATAAGTTTATTAATGATGTAAATCTGATGTTCTACAAGTAGTACAGAAGAAAGAAATATCAGTATGTGCAAGAATAATGATGAAAAAGGTGTATTACAAGGCATACGCGGGTTTGTCAAGGAGAAGGCGCGTATGCACGCGGAAAAGTACATGCCAAGTCACGTATGATCAATTGCGCTCTAAATGTGTAAAACCAGGGGTTACTACCATGGTATTGACCCATTGTATTGAGCGCTAGATTGTCTATGAGATCCCGTCTAGGAATACCATCGGAAGTGATGTGGTTTTGGCCCATGGTATTGTCAAAGGCTAAATCTATATAAGGAGAAGAAAATCATTGTGCAAGGTGTGTGTATGAGTCTGGGTTTGAATGAATACTTCACTCTGAAGTATGTCTGTATGGAAAGGGTAATAGTTTGATGATAGATCTGAATCTGTGATGCACCTATGAAGAAAATGATGAAGAAGCATCTCTAGATCTGAAATGTATTTGTATCTTCTAGATTTGTTTATGGAATGTTTAGATCTGAGATAAGGCGAACATCTGTCTGAAGTGAAAGGTAAAATCTAAACTGAATATCTGATCTGAAGAAGTATGCTGCCCTATAATGTCTGAAGATCTATACGCAATTTTGTAACAGAGGAAGCGCGTATATACGCGGGGTTTGATAAAGAGAAAGCGCGTATGGGTTGTGAAATTAGTTCTGTAATATGTGCAGATGTATATGCGGTTTTATATATATGAAAGTGCGTATATACACTGGATCAGTGAAAGGAAAGCGCGTATGAAAACTAGGGTTTTCTGAAGTCTGTGGAATGAAATGTCTGATCTGTTCTGCTGGTTTACTGCTATCTTTCAATCAGTTTCAGTTTGATGTATGATTGAGCTTAAATGTGTGGAGTGGGTCCAGTCTGAAAATATGATGAAAAGTGGCCTGCAAGTTGTGTTCTAAAGGAAGCTATTGGATCTAGTGTGAAAATTGATGAAACGTGGTCCATGGTGGTGCTGAGGGTTGTAGCCTTTCTACTGTGTTTTAGGCTTCCTTCAGGAGAGGCCGGGTAAACGAGAGCAGGGGTCGTAGCTCCCTTCCAGGAGAGGGCCGGTAAACGAGAGTAGGGGGCGTTCCTCTGTGGAGAGGTCAGTAAACGAGCGCAAAAGGCGTTCCGCACCGGGTATGAGTCTGCACCAGCACATAGTTGTAAGATGTTTTCCTTATAATAAAATATTGAAGGTTGAGACAACGGTAGCGGTGGTTTTCTCCCGACTTGAGTTTCCACCTAAAATCCTGGTGTTCATGTGTGATGCTTATGTGTGATGATTTATTCTATTATTACTGCACATGTCTGTTGCTATATAAACATCTGATGAATGAATAAATGCAAGGATCTAAGTAAAGAAATAAATGCATAATAAGATCTATGTGTATACGCGAGTTTTATGAAGGATATCCGCGTGTATACGCTAGTTGGCTTCAGCAAAGTAGCGTATGGGTTTTAGTGAATGGAAAAGTAAAAAGTTTTGAGTAAGTCCTAAATACTGATTCACCCCCCCCCCCCCCCCCCCCCCCCCTCTCAGTATTTTTCCCAACAATTGGTATCAGAGCGGGTCCTTCTGAAGGAGCTTGATCGCTTGAAGGAGATCCGTCACAATGGGAAAGAAGCAAAAGAAGAAGGCTACTCAAAGAAAGGAGATATCGCATAAAACATGTGCAGCAGAAAATGAAGAAGATAAAACAGGTATTGAATGTGGCTCTTGTGATTCACTTTCTTGTGCATGCAATGATGAAGATAGTAAAAGTAATGTTATGGATCTAGAAGAAGCTCTCAAGATTAAAATTGAATATCAACATAGATCACTTAAAGAAAGAGACGGTATCTACAATGAGATGATCTCTCAACTGAAAGGACAGATAGAAATTCTGAATGGACAGGTAGACAAGTATCAAAGGTTGTACAATTATGGAAGCAATCGAAATAAAAGACTTGAAGTAGAAATCAACGATCTAAATGAAGATCTCGAAAAATCAAATAAGAAGAATGAAGGACTTGAAGCAGAAATCATCTCTCTGAAAGCAGATCTCGAAGCATCGAATAAGAAGAATGAAGAACTCTTACAAACTTTTGAGGAACAAGAAAATGGGTTGAAAGAAGAGATTCTAAATCTGAATAATCAAGTAGAAGAAGGAAAAAGGGTTGAAGAAAGTATGAAGAAGCAATTCCAGAGATTGGAGGTTGAGGTAAACATTCTCAAAGGTAAATTAGAAGAAAAAGATAAACTCTTGACATTTCAAGATACTACTAATATTCTGGATAATATTCTTAGTAATCAAAGGTCTCCTACTATTAAGCTTGGTCTGGGTTTTCATGAAATGGTCAAAGGAGAATCTAGTTCACAAGGAAGTGCTAAAGATTCAAAGGATGTCAAAGCAAAACCTGAAGTATTGAAAGAAACAAAAGGTCAACCAACAATCATGAATTCTCAAAGGAAATCATTCAATAATGTTGAATGCTTTAAATGTCATAATTATGGGCATGTTGCAGCAAATTGTAGAAGCAGATCATTTCAGTCACAATCAAATAGATTCTATTCAGAAAGGTACTCTGGTTGCTTCAAGGGATATTGTTTTTCATGCAACAAGTATGGTCATAAAGCAGCTGATTGCAATAGAAGGAATTATAGAGAAACACACTATGATCCTTATGCTTACTTCTCTAGTCACATGAGATGTTATGTTTGTAACAAGTATGGACATGTGGAAAAAGAATGCAGGATGAACATATATGAGAAATTGGATAACTTCCAGCACACAAATAGAAAGTTCAAGCAAATTTGGAAAAAGATGGAGGACCGGTCAGAAACGTAGGGAATACTGACCCTACAGCAGTCATCCGCTTCTAAAGCTTACTTCTCTGAATGACTGCAGGAGAGATGTGAGATACATTATAGGATTAGTAATGTATCATCACAGGGGGAGCAATATATGATGATTCTCATGGTTAGTTTGGTTATTCTGGTTATGTTTATTTCTGATAGAGCATTTGATGTGAAGAAGACAGGTACAGGTGGTACAATTTCAGGGGGAGATGAAGGAGTGTGAAGTTTTCAATGTTTCAATTTCCATACGCGGGTACAGTGAACTAAAGCCGTGTATACACACGAGTTCCAGTGGACACAGACGTGTATGAATTTATGATAAGAAAATTAGTATGACAGCTCAAGAACAGGAGCACAGGTTTAGGGGGAGCATCAGTCTGACTATTAATGATTGCATTGTTGACATTATATATGCTTATGTCTCAGTTCTAAATGAAGATGACATGATACATGATTTACTATGATGAGTTTATGGATGAGCCCTGTTTGCTTTTTGTTGAAGATTATTCCTTGCTTTCACACATGGATGAGATGAAAGTCTTATGATTCAGAGATACAGACAGATCATGCAGAGATTGTTGCTGATGACTTACTGTTGAAAGTATTCAGGTTGCACAAGCTAAGGAGGAGCCTTGGTCATATGGAAAGGATGCGTGGATGCACAGTTTCAGGGGGAGCATTAGCCTTGCTGAGCATAATGCATTGTTGGCATTATGATGATTCTAAAATATGATCTTTCTTGAGGTCTTTTTGGTAGTGGTCATAAAAATTCATATTTGTAAGGTCATGATGAGACCTATGATGAAAAATTGTAATATTCAGTCATGTAAGGACTTGTTCCAATTTGTAAACCCACTTGATTGGGTAGTTGAGTCAAAATGTGTAAACCCACTTGGTTGGGTAGTTGAGTCAAAATGTGTAAACCCACTTGGTGGGGTACTTGCGTCACATATGTAGATCCACTTGGTTGGATCTTTGATGTAAGTATGAGTCCTTGGTGATAGGAAGGTCATAGAGTCATGTACTTTATTGAAAAATATGTTTGAACATTCAGCATGAACTCAGGGGGGAGCATGGTAACTTCATTGCACATCAGATCTACAGCGCTCTTCTTTCTACATGAGGAGAAAAACCTTGTGTTGGTTTTTGATCTGCCCTTTGCCCTTGATGTCAAAGGGGGAGAGTGACATGGTGTTTGAATAGGGGGAGAATATCATTATGCTTAATGTATCTATCTGTTGTGATCGTGATAAAACACCATCGTGGTTGCCATCAAGTCCAAAGGGGGAGATTGTTGGCAATATGATGCAGAGTGTTGTCCTTGATGGCAACCCACTTGATGAAGATGATGGAAACCTACTTAATGAAGTTGTTCTTGATGCTTGATAAGTTTATTAATGATGTAAATCTAATGTTCTACAAGTAGTACATAAGAAAGAAATATCAGTATGTGCAAGAATAATGATGAAAAAGGTGTGTTACAAGGCATACGCGGGTTTGTCAAGGAGAAGGCGCGTATGCACGCGGAAAAGTACGTGCCAAGTCGCGTATGATCAATTGCGATCTAAATGTGTAAAACCAGGGGTTACTACCATGGTATTGACCCATTTTATTGAGCGCTGGATTGTCTATGAGATCCCGTCCAGGAATACCATTGGAAGTGATGTGGTTTTGGCCCATGGTATTATCAAAGGCTAAATCTATATAAGGAGAAGAAAATCATTGTGCAAGGTGTGTGTATGAGTCTGGGTTTGAATGAATACTTCACTCTGAAGTATGTATGTATGGAAAGGGTAATAGTTTGATGATAGATCTGAATCTGTGATGCACCTATGAAGAAAATGATGAAGAAGGATATCTAGATCTGAAATGTATTTGTATCTTCTAGATCTGTTTATGGAATGTTTAGATCTGAGATAAGGCGAACATTTGTCTGAAGTGAAGGGTAAAATCTGAACTGAATATCTGATCTGAAGAAGTATGCTTCCCTATAATGTCTGAAGATCTATACGTAAGTTTGTAACAGAGGAAGCGCGTATATACGCGGGTTTGATAAAGAGAAAGCGCGTATGGGTTGTGAAATTAGTTCTGTAATATGTGCAAATGTATACGCGGTTTTATATACATGAAAGCGTGTATATACGATGGATCAGTGAAAGGAAAGCGTGTATGAAAACTAGGGTTTGTTGAAGTCTGTGGAATGAAATGTCTGATCTGTTCTACTGGTTTACTGCTATCTGTCAATCAGTTTCAGTTTGATGTATGATTGAGCTTAAATGTGTGGAGTGGGTCCAGTCTGAAAATATGATGAAAAGTGGCCTGCAAGTTGTGCTCTAAAGGAATCTATTGGATCCAGTGTGAAAATTGATGAAACGTGGTCCATGGTGGTGCTGAGGGTTGTAGCCTTCAGTCAGGGGGTTGTAGCTCCCTTCCAGGAGAGGCTGGTAAACGAGAGCAGGGGGTTGTAGCTCCCTTTCCGCAGAGGTCGGTAAACGAGAGCAGGGGGTTGTAGCCCTTCCAGGAGAGGTCGGGTAAACGAGCAGGTGGGTGCCTGCATACTGGTATGAGTCTGCGCTAGTACATAGTTGTAAGATGTTTTCTTTATAATAAAATATTGAAGGCTGAGACAACGGCAGCGGTGGTTTTCTCCCGACTTGGGTTTCCACCTAAAATCCTAGTGTTCATGTGTTATGCTTATGTGTGATGATTTATTCTGTTATTACTGCACTACTTACTGTTAACTAAACATCAGATGAATGAATGTTGGAAAGATCTAAGTTAAGAATTATCTGCATAATAAGATCTCTGTGCATACGCATGTTTTATTAAGGATATCCGCGTGTATATGCGAGTTGTCTTCAGGAAAGTAGCATATGGGTTTTGAAGTAAGAAAAATTAAAAAGTTTTGAGTAAGTCCTAAATACTGATTCACCCCCCCCTCTCAGTATTTTTCCCAACAAAGAAATGTTGTAGTATCAATCACACAAATATCAATAACACAAACCAAACTGTTCACACCTTGCTTTAACAAAGCTGAAGCCTACTTGTGTTACAGCAGAAACAATCCCTCTATTGCAGACCTTCATTAAAAGAATCCTAGGAAAAATAATGAAAGGAAATCATCCTGCAAGAAAGGAGATCAATCAACCATAACAGAGAACAAGACCCTATTCCTCCAAATAGGAATCTTCAACACCTGTTGCCGGATATTAATCACACAGTAGAAAAATAAATCCACGGAAAATAGGACCCTATTCCTTTGAACAGGAATCTTCAGCACCTACTTCCTGATACCAATCACACTGCGGAAAAAGAATATCAACCTACGGAGAACAGGACCCTATTCCTTCAAACAGGAATATTCAGCACCTGTTTCTGATATCAATCTATCACACATTCATCTAATAAAAAAATGACTGATATTAAAGTAACTCTCAGCTTCTTAAGAATGAATGGTATAAGGCTAATGCAGTGTTAAAGAAAACAGAGTACTTAATAAGAAACACAAAACTGTATAAGTAATTCTTCAGCAAACAAGGTTAAATTAAGGTGCAAATAACATAAAGAGTAATAGACTACAGGAGAAACTGGGTGAATCTTGTGATGAAGGCAGGCCCTGTCCTTCTCACAAGATTCCCCGAGGAAAGAAATTAAATTGAAGCGCTCAAAATAGACTTTTATTCATCTGTCAAGAAATGATACATTACAACAGAGCAGAGGTTCTTTCTTGCTTCCAAAAAATGTACTCCCGCAATCCCCCTTCTAATGATGATGTCTCCTCTTTTTAAAGAGGAGACATCTATTACAGTTACATCAGAGAAATCCTATTTTTATCCAAATCTAATCTCTTGTTTTAATACAGGGTCTTTTCTGTTCTTCCATCCTGGAATGTTGTTACAAAAGGTACAAAAATACTAGCTTCAAAACGGTCCGTGTAACAGCTTCCCTTGCTTGTCTTCATCCGGTTGCCAACATTCTTGAAATATGCTTTAAATATCACAAATCACGAGTTGTCTCAGCTACGGGATTTGCGTGCCTATTGACTGTTTCAGCAACGGGTTCGACTGTTTCAGCAACACGATCCTTTCATAGATTATCTACGATCTTTTAGACTCGTTTTAGCAACTATCTATCTTCGATTAATGATTAAATATAAAAGTAATGTGGAATTATATGCAAAACAAATTAAATGCATAGTAAAAAGAAGGATTTCATGTACCTTTGGATAAAATGGATGGAAATGATGATGTAAGCTTTAAATATGAACTATAAAGAGTAAAGTGGTGTCAAAATGTATGGTCAAAATGGTACATTGTGAGGTCCTAACATCCCCCCCAGCTGAAAGGGTTGCATGCCCTCAGGGAAATTTTAGTCTGAGTCAGAGTCTGAGTACTGACTCTTTGCATGCAAGTTACTCAAGCAATAACTATGGAAGGTGGCCTCTGTCGAAGATCTGAATCCCTGGTTACTTTGCAATTTCTGCCATACTGCTGCCTCGTCTCTGTTAGCCATTCTGTAATGAGGCTGATATCGTTCTGCTGGTATCCATAAGACAGGGAAATGAAAATGATAACCAATCCAATTCTCGACACATTTCTGAATGCATCTGATGTATTTTGGTATTCTGGATAGTGCAGTTTGAAGATTATCAGGTCTAAAGGGATTATACTCTTGTCTCTCCTTATAGGACTGTTTCCAGAACATGGTGTTTGCCTTCAAAGCAGCAATCTCTTTGACCTTGATTAACTGCTGACATTCTCGGAGTACTGAGGCTTGTAGTTGCTGTATGTACCTGCTCATTCCTGGTTTCTACAAAAAATTTGACGATATTCTGCTACAAAATGGCCGGATTTGAAGGTTCTAGCCTTATCCAGAGGAGGCGATTATCCTCATTGTGCCTAATTGCGAGAAAAGCGGTTTTCCATGTGATTTGATTGGCAAGAAAGGAAAAAAATGCCCTAATCTGTATATCACCAACAATCGGATTCAGGTTGACTTCTCTATTTTCAGGCATAGCCTCATTATGAAGATAAAGTTCACATAATAGATGTTGATCACTAACAGAGGCCTCAGCAAATGTTTTGACAAACTGTTCCACTGTGAGCAACTCATGAGGTCTCCCGTCCTTAATTGCTTTCAACTGAAAATAAACAAGGCATTCAAAAAGAAACAAAGAATAATTCAAAGAAGGTTTCCTAGTGGCTAACAATTTTTGTACTAATGAAAACATTAGGACTAGTTTATATTTTAACTCCTTAGTTTCTTTGTTGGAATCCTTAAGTTGCTGAAGTATCTGCTCCCAGTTATCCCAGTTGGAATACATCTGATTTTTCCAGGCCAATTTATGTTGTTGTAAGATTTTATCTTGATCAATAGCATACTGCTGCTTCCACTTATTGTTGTGTAACCAACTCCAAAAATAGAAGAATAGAGATATCAACGCCTTAGAAATAAGCCACTTCGAGGGGGAAACCTCCAATACATTACATAAATGAACAATTCTTGGATGATACAAATGAACAAAACCTCCTTCTATATATAGGAGTCCATGGGGCCACAATATAATCCTAGTGGGGCCGCAATGTAATCCTAGCCGACCTAACAATAACAATGTAAGGGCATAATAATAACAATATGGGGGTTACAAGGGTACAATAATAACAATAAAGGGGGCTACACTAACATAATAAGGGGCTACACTATTAATATATGGACTTAACATGCCCCTCTCCTTCAAATAAGTGTTGTCTTCAACGCTTGATTATTTCTTGATGCTTATATATAAAATTCTCATCCTCCCATGTGAAATATTCTACAGGAAAATTCTTCCACTTGTTGAGATACTCTGAAATTGATCGTACTTGTCGAGTTCTTGTTTCTATGACTTCTTCATAAATTATTTCGATGTGATGTTGATCTTCCTGTTGTTTCATTAGATTCTGCACCAAATTTGGGTTATCCTTTGAGAGTTGGAGAACTTGTTGTTGATGCTCGCTGTGATCTTCCACTAATTTATCATCCATATTAGCTATTATTTTATCCTTCAAACCATCCAACTTAGCCTCCATTTCTACTTTTAAACCATCTATTTCATCTTCGATTTCTCTTCGTAAGATCGAAATTTGTTGCACTTGGTACCATAATTTTGATATCTCATACTACAACTCCTCTTCTTCATGCGTCATAGTGTAGATTTTTGAGGGATTAATGGGTATGGAATTATTTTTTGGAGGCATTATAGAACCAAATACTGATAAAAATTCTAAAATATGAACTTGGAATCACTTCAATTGCTTTTTCAAACAAACATTATGCAATTTTAAAAACCAGATACACACCTTTCTCTTGATTTTGAGGAGCTAGATATTGAAATTAAATTATCTCTATAATTGTAGATCCTGAATATCTGAAATTCAGCCTTGTAGTAGTCCTATGAAGCTTCTTTTAAATGCCACAGGTCTGATCTAATTTGGATTCTTCAAGACAAAGTTAGGTCTAATCTTCCACAATGACCTAATTATGGACTAGTTCATTAGAGTGAAATTGTACGACTTTCCACGTGTCACTGTTTCATCCTTTGTCTCTGAAATTGATAGCCAAGAAACTAAATTCCATGTACTTGTGACCAATTTTTACGGCACTCCACTCCGATGCCCACAGAGAGAGTTATTGAACTTTTCCCACGATCACCTCTTTGAGATGAAATTCAGGAGCCTGAAAAAGCACTACCTTCCACAGATCATATCTCCAAACATATTGCGAACCAAGCTCTGAAATTTTTTGATGAATTTCCTCAGGATTTCAGCTTCGCACCATATGAATTTCAGATTCTGAACCTTCGTAGAAAAAAATTTATAGCGCAAATTCCACGATGACCTGTTTAGGAGCCTGAAAAAATACCTGACTTCCACAGATCATATCTCCGAAATTATTGCGAACCAAAATCTGAAATTTTTATACAAGCTTCCTCATGATGTTTTCTTCTCACCCTAAAAATTTCAGCTTCTGAAACTTCGTAGAAAAAAAGTTATAGCGAAAATGCCACGATGACCTGTTTGGAGCAGCGAAACCCTAGAATCCAAAGCTCTGATACCAAATGTTGTGTAACCAGCTCCAAAAATAGAAGAAAAGAGATATCAACGCCTTAGAAACAAGCCACTTCGAGGGGGCAACCTCCAATACATTACATAAATGAACAATTCTTGGATGATACAAATGAACAAAACCTCCTTCTATATATAGGAGTCCATGGGGCCACAATATAATCCTAGTGGGGCCGCAATGTAATCCTAGTCGACCTAACAATAATAATGTAAGGGCACAATAATAACAATATGGGGGTTGCAGGGGTACAATAATAACAATAAAGGGGGCTACACTATTAATATAGGGACTTAACACTTATTCATTATTTCCAACTCTTTCCATGGTGGAGTTTGTGTTTCAGCATTATAAGTACTGGGCTGAAGCATAGTCTGAGTAGCTGAGTTAATTAATACAGGACAGGATATTTGTGGCTTGGTTTCTTTCTCCAGGATTTTTGAAGGCCCCACTAGTTCTTGTGTGGCAGTAGGGCGTTCTTCCTTGACTGTAACTGATGTGGATGCCTCAGGCACTGGGACTTTAACTATCTTGTATCCGGCCTGTTGGTAGATGTTTCCACATTCATGGCACATATATTATTTACATGGGTCATTCTTTTGTACTGATGCTATATGTGCCAACATGTAGAGATTTATCTCTTTATCAAAGGCTTCCCTTGTGGTTACCAACTCTCTTTTGTAGGCCTCTAATTCTGACTTTAAGAATTCATTTTCTTCTAAAAGAGATGCCATGGTGACTGAACCCTGTATGTTGGTTGCTTTTGCTGGATTTGATTGTTGTTTTGCAGCTATAGCTGGTTCTTGTGTTTCAGCTACAGCTGGTTTCCTTATAGTATCATGCTGGATGTTTGATTTTTTCACTTCAGCAGCTGGTTCTTGTGTTTCAGCTACTGAGTGAGTAACTGGTTCTTGTGGAGCAGTTACTGTTTGAGTAGAAAATGATGTCATATTACCCTGGGCATCTGGTTCTTGTGGAGCAGTGCCACAAGACGAGACGGGTAATGATTCAGGAATTTGGAATGGTGATGACGAATGAATTTTTAGCAGGATAGCCGCAGGGTTAGGGGAAATGGGAGTGACTTCAGATTCAACAGTCGTTTTCATTTTTCTCCTAGGCAGGAAAGCGGAAAAAGCAGTGACTTTCTTTTTCTTTTTATGAAAATATTCTTTTCTAGGAGAAGGGCTATCGGAAGAGGTGGCGGTTTTGGATGTGGCCCTTGTTTTTCTTTTTGAGACAGAGACTGTTGCAATTCGTCTCTTTCTTTTATGAGTAGGGGGTGATGGGGGTGTTTCAGCTTGAGAGTCATCACTAGGGATGTGGATAGTGGGATGGGATGACTCTGCTAAATGAGATGGACTTGGGGACAGGTCAACTGGCTCTGAATATGGAATCAATGGAGGGTCAGGAATATCTTCCAGTTGCCATTCGTAAGAGCTTTTGGGGATTTCTTGGGGAACTTCAGCTTCTTGGGGTATTTCGGGGGCTTGTTCGAGAAGTAAGGGTGGGTTATTGAGAGGGGGGTTTTGCTGAGAAAAACCCCTCTGAATTAATAATTGACACAGACGATGATGGGTAAGGGACAGTGCTGGGAATTTTACCCGTCTACAGTAATATGACATATTTTTAATACATCCAAGCAGATAATAAGGAATTTTGACTAGTCGACCATGCCGCAAATGGCTCATTAAAACAAAATCGTGTTGATAAACTACCTGGTAATGCCCCTCGCAGGTTAAATAGTGCTTGACAAATTCAGCTACCTTTGGCCATGGGGGAGGTAATGAATGCAGACCTATGCCACGACCTTTAATCTCAACCTGTTCCTCTAGAAGAAGGAGGTTCTGTTGTGCGTTTAGGATGATTTTTTTCCTGCTAAACCACCGAGCACCTGTGACTGGAAATCCCGAAACTTGTGCTATATCTTCTTCTGTGACCGAAATTTGGATCCCTTGGACTATGGAGTGATCCTCCTGAAAATTCTGCGCAAACTCCAAAAATTGCTGAGGATCAAATTCTCCTAGCCTCTCGAAGTATGTAATCCATCCTGCCCGCTGAAAGATTTGGTAAGCCTCCGGAAATAATTCGAGAAGACCATTGAGCCAGGCTCATGTCTGATAGCCGGGCCTCCCATAGCTACTAACTTGAGTCAAATGCAGAGGCGCAAAGAGCAGAAACACCAGACTTGATCAGAGTAATTGTTTACGAATAAGAACATGGTGTATCAGCCGAAGTGATGGATATAAAGAATGGCGGTGGTTTGCATGGGATGAAATGATGATTTTTATTTTCGAAATCCCCCCCTACGTGTGGTGAAATGATGGCTTTGAATGTACGAGGGATATAATCATAATGGGAAAGATCTTATCTTTATACTACGATTTAACTGTATTACATAAAAATCCACTTACCTTATATTTACCTCTGTTTTGTAATTCGAAGTATAGAGTGCTTTTTCATAGTGACTTAATATTGATGGAAGAATTTTTAGAATTCTCTTTCATATAAGGGGGAATGATACCAGAGTCTGCTGAATCATAGGAGGAAGATAGTAAATAGACAGTATTTACCCAAGGAATCTGAAGAACTTGTGAAATGGGGGAAAGGAAGGGTGTTTTAACGATGGGAAGATAAATGACAGGTTGTTGAGAGTGGTGTTTCAGCAATAGAAAAATAGATGACATGTTGTTGAAAGTGGTGTTTCAGCAATGGAAAAATAAGGGAAATGTTGCTGAAATGTGATTATTTAGTACTAGGAAAATTGGGGAAGTACTTGCTGAAGGATGATATTTCAGCAGTAGGAGACAGGGAAAATGCTGGCTGAAGAATGGTATTTCAGTAGTGGGTAGAATAGGGAAAATGATATGAAAAAGGGAAAGCAGGGGTAAAGGGAGAAGTGACAAAGAATTGCTGGGAGATGAGGAAATAAATTAACATAGGGGAGACAAAGCTTCTCTAATTGAAACTTAGATCTTCATGAAATTGTCCTCCTTGGTAAGTTCCTTCTTAATGTGCAAAATACAATTGTAACATGCCAACCCTTGACAGGTATTATTAGTTTTAAATCTAATCTAATACTAGAAATATAGTGCAGAAAATTAAATGCTGTGAGGAGCAGAGGACTCCCCTAGAAAAAGATAATGTGTATCAGTTATGCAAGCAGCCTTAAAATCTTCTTTAGAAACAGGTTGCTGGTACAAGCGAAGCCTATGACCATTTACTAGTAGAGGTGTTTTAGAATCATCAATTGTTAAAAGTCTTACTGTTCCATTAGGAAAAACAACATCTACTTCATACGGTCCAAGCCATCTTGTACGTAACTTACCTTGAAAGTTTTCAAACCGAGAGTCATACAATAAGGCCCAATTACCTTTTTGGAACTGCTTGTGCTTGATAATTCTATCATGCCACTTCATTCTTTGTTGTTGAATCATGGTTGTCTGGTGAATGGCATCTAATCTCTTTTCATCCAATTCAAGAAGATGTTGCAACCTAGCTGTCTGCACATTAGTCAAATCAAGGTTAACAGCTAAAGCAGTTCTTAAAGTTTTGATTTCAAATTCCACAGGAAAAACAACACTTTTACCATAAACCAATTCATAAGGAGAAAATCCTGTAGTATTTCTCCAGGTAGTTCTATAAGCCCATAGTGCTTTAGGGAGCCTTTGAGACCAATCCTTCCAGTTATCCTTCACTGTTTTAGTTAGAATGGCTTCTATTACTTTATTTGTGCTTTCCACCTGCCCATTGGCTTGGGGATGGTATGGTGTAGTCATTCTATGTTGAATATGATACTTTTGAAGGGTAGATTTAAAACCATGGGAGTTGAAGGGAGGTACTCCATCTATAACCAACTCTCTAGGAGTTCCAAATCTAACAAAGATCTCCTCAAATAAGAAAGCTAGGACAACTTCTTCATTGGCTCTAATAAGTTCTTTGTCCTCCACCCATTTAGTCATATAGTCTGTAGAGACTAATATATAAGTTCTTTGATTGGATGGAGGATTAATGGGTCCTATGAAATCTAAGGCCCATCTTTTGAATGGTTCGAGTACTACCTGGGGGATTAATGGCATTCGATCTCTATGATTGGGTTGACCCATTCGTTGACAGCTGTCACAAGCCCGCACATATTTCTTTGCGTCTTTAAAAAATGAGGGCAAATAGTAGCCCATCCTCAAAATTTTGTGTGCTATTCTTTTATCAGCAAAATTCCCTCCGCAGGGGCCATCATGACAAGCTTTTAGTATATCGTACACCTCATCCTCTCTGATGCATCTTCGGATTTCCTGATCAAGCCCTGTGTGGAATAGACACCCGCTTATCCAGCTATACCTGGCACTTTGTTGAACAATTCTTCTCTTTTACCTATGTGACAGGTGTGATGGTAACTTTCCTGCAACCAAATAATTGGCAATGTCTGCATACCAAGGAGAGTGAGCAGATACTGCAAATAAATACTCATCAGGAAAGGAATCATCTACTGGAATATTATTATCAGTTTTTAACCGTGAAATGAAATCAGCCACAACATTTTCTTTACCTGGCTGATCTACAATTGTAATATCAAACTCCTGCAGTAACAATAACCATCTGGTAACTCGAGCATTTGTGACAGATTTGTTCATTAAATACTTAATAGCCGAGTGATCAGTGTGGACAAAAGTAGGATAACCAGTGATGTAATGTCGAAATTTATTAATGGCATAAATTACTGCAAGAAATTCCTTTTCGGTAACTGTATAATTAAGCTCAGCAGGGGTCATGTTCTTACTGATAAAATAGATAGCATAAGGAAGATGGTTTTCTTCTTGTCCCAAGACAGCTCCAATTGCAGTATCTGAAGCATCAGAAGATATATGAAAGGGGAGTGCCCAATCAGGTCCTCTCAAAATGGGAGCAATAGATAATTGATGCTTGAGTTCTACAAAGGATTTCTGACAAAGATTAGTCCACTTGAATTCAACATTTTTCATGAGCAACACAAATAAAGGAGAAGCTATCTTAGAAAAGTTTTTAATAAATCTTCTGTAATATCCAGCATGTCCTAGAAAACTTCTCACATCAGTTTGTGTTTTAGGAATAGGAAGATTCTGAATGACCTGTATTTTGGATGGGTCTACCTGAATACCTTGAGATGAAATAAAAATTCCAAGCACTACTCCTTCACTCATCATCATATGACACTTTTTAGTACTTAGGGAGAGGTGAGCTTGTATACAACGTTTAAGTACTTTCTCAAGAT
The DNA here is from genome assembly GCA_034641835.2 of Pinus albicaulis. NCBI lineage: Eukaryota > Viridiplantae > Streptophyta > Pinopsida > Pinales > Pinaceae > Pinus > Pinus albicaulis. Next base: position 244,641,394 of record CM076577.1, on the reverse strand, counting down.
TTTGTAATGCATCTTCAAAAGACACACCATAAGGAGTAAAATCATCCATAAATATTTCCATAGAGTCATTCATCATATCAGAAAATATTCCTATAACAGCCCTCTGAAAAGTTGTTGGTGCATTACATAGTCCGAATGGAAGAACTCTATAGGAAAAAGTTCCCCAAGGACTAGTAAAAGTGGTCTTGTCTTGGTCTTGGGGTGCAATTCTAATTTGGTTATACCCACTGAATCCATCTAAAAAAGAAAAGAATTTCTTTCATGACAAACTATCCAATACCTGATCAATGAATGGTAAAGGAAAGTGGTCCTTTTGAGTAGCTTTGTTTAAGGCTCTGTAATCAACACACACTCTCCATTTCCCGTTTTTTCTTAGGGACTATTACCAATGGGGAAACCCATTCACTGTCAGATATGGGGTATATAAATCCTGCATTAAGCAATTTCTAAAGTTCTTCTTTAACAATTTCTCTTAAATTAGGTTTCATTCATCTTTGGGGTTGACAGACTGGTCGGCAACCTTCTTTAATATAAATTTGGTGAGTACATAATTCAGGAGAGATTCCCTTCATATCCATGTAATCCCAAGCGAATGCTTCCTTATTTTCAAGTAATAACTTCATTAACTGCTGTGTTTCAGTAGCTGTCAGATCGGGATTTATATTTAATGTTTTGCCAGGTTCGATTTCCACTGTTATGCTCTTAGAGGAGATGGAGGTTGATGTTTGAGGTAAATCTTCAGATTTAATCTTGTCGTGGGTATCTGTTTCGAAAAGTACAGTCAATTGATTGTGTGTTTTAGCAATCACAGAGGAAGGTTCACAAATAAAATTATTAATTATTTCATCCTCTGTGCTATCTTTAAGAGTTAAGGCTTGTCCGATAGTTAAAATAGGTTGAATAGCATTATCATCATAATCCATCCACATAGAATTTTAATTATTAATTATGGGTGTAGCATGAGGATAAAGAGTTAGCTGTTTAGTTTCATAACCATTAGAAATTGTCATTGAACCAGATCTGCAACTGATAAAGGCATCGGCTGTAGCTAGCCATGGTCTTCCTAGAATTAAAGGGTGCCCCCCCAGCTTTGTTTTAGTTTGTAATACCACAAAATCAGCTGGGTAATTCCAGGATTCAACTGAGATAACTAAGTCTTCAACAACTCCTTCTGGTTTAATTGTAGAGCGATCAACTAACTCTAGGATGGTTGGTGTATCTCTCATTGTGTTATTCAGCTGTAACAACTGTGAAGTTTCGAGAGTCATGATATTTATTGCAGCACCTAAATCTACCAGAACTTGAGGAATTATCGTTTTACCAATTTGAACTGTCATAGTAGGATGGCCAGGGTCACCATATTTCACAGGAGGGGTTTTTCTGGACATTAATGCAGACAGATCACCCATAACATGAACTGTAAGGGGGTCTTTAGTCTTCCTACCAGGTTTCTTAACACAAATATCCCGCATGGTTCTGGCATAGATTGGTACATCTCTTAGTGCCTGTAAAAGTGGAATTTTAACATACAAGTTTTGCAATTCCCCTAAAAGATTAAAAGCAGGTGTTTCTGGCGTTTTAGTTAAAACTAAACGCTCAGGGAATGGTGGCTCTATTATTTCAGCATCCTTGTTAAAGGGTGGTTGTGCTTCTTTGTGTGAATTGTGTTTCTCAGTTTCTTCTTTATCAGAATCCAAAGAAGTAACATCATCAATAATAGGTTCAACTATTTTCCCGGATCTTAAATGAATGTCATTGCATTGTGCAGGGAAAACATGAAGTGTAGGCTGGTTTTGAATGTCAATAACTTGCACAGCTTTATTATTGGGGTTAGGGTTTGGTTGCACAGGTAGCTGAGGTCTCATTTGATTATTTGGTGGAGCTCCTGATGGTAGAGACAGTGGTTGCTGAAATTGAGGAAATTGATTTGGATACGGGAGTTGTTGGCTTCTCCAATTTGAATTCCATGGATTAAAAGAAGATGGTTGTTGTAGGGGCCAAGGATTCCACATTGCAGGATCAACAAAGGGAGGGTTTGTTTGTTGCATGGGTGGGTAGTTCATCTGATTAAAGGGTGGGTATTGCATTTGTTTAAAGGGAGGGTAATTTTTCTGATTGAAAGAATGATAATTATTCCAACGATTAGAAGATGTAAATGGCATGCTAGAATTCATACCTTGTCCTCTTGGTTGCCATTGTCTTCTTTTTGTTAGCAGATAAACTGCTTCAGCTTCTTCTTCCGTTGGTTGCAGTGCTGCCTTTATTCCCGGTAGAGAGGGAAATTGTTGTGTTTCATGATCTTTCTCACAAAGGGTGCAGATTGGCATCTTGTCCAATGGGCATTCCCTTAGTGGATGTTTATCTCTGCATTTAGGGCAAAAGACAGCCAGAGCTGCTTTTGCTTCAGCCTGCTTCTTTTTAACCTGCAAGGTGTCAATTTGTGAAGCAAAATAACTTAACATTTCAGTTTTAAACTCTTCAAGTAAATTACCTATTTTAGTTCTTGTTGCTCCCCCACTGGCTGATTTCTGAACTCTTGAATAAGTGGGATCTCTGTTAATTACTCTGTTCCTTGCAGCTCCTCTTGAACATCTTTTACAGAGTTCAAAAATATCATCATATGATTATTTAGATATATCTCCCTTACCAAGCATGTTTAGCATGTCTAAACAATCGTCCCTTAATCCTCTAAGTAATATTATTTTACGAATTTCTTTACTTACATTCGGATGATCAGATCTCTGTAGATTATACTGCAGTCTTTCCACATAGTCCTCTAAATTCTCATCCGCCTTTTGTGCCATGTTGAATAATTCCTCCCTCTTTTCTATTGTCCGACAATAATCTTGATATTTAAGCAGAAATTTCTGTTTCATCTGTTCCCATGTTGTGATTACCTGGCTTCCAAGACTCATGAACCATCTTAATGCATTTCCCTTTAATGTTGCTGGAAACAGTTTCAAATTTTGAGCATTAGTAACATAATCATAACTTCTGCATAATATATCAAATTCAAAAAGAAATTCATCCGGATCTTCAAAGGATAAACCATGGAAGTTGGGTAAAGCTGACAATGGAATATTCTTCATACAGGTTGTTCCTCTAGGGAGATCACTGATAGGAAATCCCAAGGTAGAGAGAGAATTTTCATCCTTTCCTTCTCCTTTAGGATCTACTCGTCCCCCACCAAATAATTCTTCGTTGTTTCCTTCCATTGGTTTATCTCCTACTGTACTTGCTCGATCCTCAAAATCTTCTACTGGCTTCTCAATTTTTTCCACTGGTTGTCCAATATCTTCTATTAATTCCTCAACGTTCTCTGTTGATTCCTTAGCACTTTCTTCTGATTCTGTAGTACTGGCTACTGGTTCTTTAATATCTATTGCTGGTTCCTCTACGTTTTCAGGGTCCACAACTTCTTCTGTTTCATAGTCTGATTAAGGGGAGTGTTGAGGCTTTGGTCTTCGGGAGCTTAATCTCTGCGACAATTCAACCTTTGATACAATTTCGTCAATGAAAGTCTTTCTTCCTCCCCTTCCTTTGCCCTTGCCACCTGTAGGGTTAATTTTCTTTTGGGTTCCGCGTCCTCTCATACAATCTGCACATCTAGGAAGAAAACATCAATGCTTTTGAAATCTATAATTGCCTTCCCCGGCAACGGCGCCAAAATGTTGGTCTCTTTAATTGTTTTAACAATTCAAGCACCACATAAATTTTCAACCTGGGAAGGTCTGTTTATTCCAAAGACAATCACGCACTGGATATGCTCAATTCCAAAAGCAAAGAAATGTTGTAGTATCAATCACACAAATATCAATAATACAAACCAAACTGTTCACACCTTGCTTTAACAAAGCTGAAGCTTACTTGTGTTACAGCAGAAACAATCCCTCTATTGCATACCTTCATTAAAAGAATACTAGGAAAAATAATGAAAGGAAATCATCTTGCAAGAAAGGAGATCAATCAACCATAACAGAGAACAGGACCCTATTCCTCCAAACAGGAATCTTCAGCACTTGTTGCCTGATATTAATCACACAGTAGAAAAATAAATCCATGGAAAATAGGACCCTATTCCTTTGAACAGGAATCTTCAGCACCTGCTTCCTGATACCAATCACACTGCGGAAAAAGAAGATCAACCTACGGAGAACAGGACCCTATTCCTTCAAACAGGAATCTTCAGCACCTGTTTCCGATATCAATCTATCACACATTCATCTAATAAACAAATGACTGATATTAAAGTAACTCTCAGCTTCTTAAGAATGAATGGTATAAGGCTAATGCAGTGTTAAAGAAAACATAGTACTTAATAAGAAACACAGAACTGTATAAGTAATTCTTCAGCAAACAAGGTTAAATTAAGGTGCAAATAACATAAAGAGTAATAGACTACAGGAGCAACTGGGTGAATCTTGTGATGAAGGCGGGCCCTGTCCTTCTCACAATATTCCCCGAGGAAAGAAATTAAATTGAAGCGCTCAAAATAGACTTTTATTCATCTGTCAAGAACAGAGAAGAGGCTCTTTCTTGCTTCCCAAAAATGTACTCCCGCAATCCCCCTTCTAATGATGATGTCTCCTCTTTTTAAAGAGGAGACATCTATTACAGTTACATCAGAGAAATCCTACTTTTATCCAAATCTAATCTCTTATTTTAATACAGGGTCTTTTCTGTTCTTCCATCCTGGAGTGCCGTTACAAAAGGTACAAAAATACTAGCTTCAAAATGGTCCGTGTAACAGCTTCCCTTGCTCGTCTTCATCCGGTTTCCAACATTCTTGAAATACGCTTTAAAGATCGCAAATCACGAGCTGTCTCAGCTATGGGATTTGCGTGCCTATTGACTGTTTCAGCAATGGGTTCGACTGTTTCAGCAACACGATCCTTTCATAGCTTATCTGTGATCTTTTAGACTCGTTTTAGCAACTATCTATCTTCGATTAATGATTAAATATAAAAGTAATGTGGAATTATATGCAAAACAAATTAAATTCATAGTAAAGAGAAGGATTTCATGTACCTTTGGATAAAATGGATGGAAATGATAATGTAAGCTTTAAATATGAACTATAAAGAGTAAAGTGGTGTCAAAATGTATCGTCAAAATGGTACATTGTGAGGTCCTAACAAGTAACAACCCTTCCTCATGCACAATGTTTCACTATGATGTTATTCTCCTTACATAGATTTAGCTTTTACCAATACCATGAGTCAAAACCACACACAACTACCGATGGTATTCTTGGACGGAATCAAATAGATGACACAACGCTCAATACTATCTGCTAATACCATGGTAATGCCTCCAGGTATCATAATTTTAGAGCGCAAAAGGCATACACGACTTTGCTTCTTCGTACCCATGTGTATACACGACTTCTCTTCATCCAATATGCATATACATTGTGAGATATTACATTTATCATTTCTCTGTCACTTCTGATCTAACTTGTAGATACATCATTTGTACATCTTGAACACATAGATTGCTTATCATAAGGAAACTCATCAATTAGGTTTCCATCAAGAAAAAATTCATCAAGTGGGTTTCCATCAAGGACAACATATTACATCATATTGCCAAAAACATAGTCTGTAACCCAACTCCATCCTGAATCAGATGTCTGCCCTACGCCGCATCCCCACGAGTATCTGCACCCAAGGATCAAGTCTATCACCCTGATCTGCGCCCTCTACCATCTCTTTGTCATGATATACAGGATCACCCGGTGGGGGTGGAATCATGTCCCCAATGAATGTGCCAATATCTACAAAATATATAGTACACAACAATTATTAGACAATTTAATAAAAAAAGTTAAAGAACATGTTAAAATAAATTTTATTCTAATTAATTAATTAAGACAATAAAATGAAACCATATTAATTAAAGAAAACACTAATGTTACCTTTATCATCCGATGACTCATATTGTGTGAAGAGGACGTTGGTACACCCTCAACAATCCAAAACCGTGTACGGACACAACACCATCACAAGCATGTGATCATCAACACTATCTAGAAGCTCCAGTGCATCACTAGATATCCTGGCCAGATAGTCGAATAGGCCCCTCTTGGGCATCATCTGGCCCCACATCTACATCTGTACATGTAACATCGGCCTATGAGGCTGCTGGAAAAAAGTAGGCCTCATCTCCAGAAACCTCTCAAAAAATAAAAAAAATAAATCTTAAGCAAAAGGGAAGGTCAACCTCCCACGTGCTTGAGAACAACATCTATCGAATGTTATACAAAACTGCCGCAAAAAATGGCAAACCATCTCACAAGTCGTGGCTTATGGAATAAAGAATCAACATAAAATAAAAGTGGGCAACTAATGTGCTGCATGTCACTGGTATAGTGTGAAATGGTCATCATTAGTAGTGAGAGGCACCTCACCTCCTCTGGACCAAATGAAGCAATGCGTAACTGACCACCAGACACCTGAAAATCTGCAGGAGAAAGTATATCGTCCCTAATGTATCTTTGGGAGTACACCAACTGACTCCCTGCTACATAACTGATGAGGACATATGGGAGTTGAGGAAAATCCTTCCCTCTCCTAGATAGGATAGTAATAAAATAAATGTCCTCCTTAGTGGGCTTGTACCACTGGCTAGGACTGACCCGGAAAGCCTGTCGGTGCACATCCCACATATAGATCAACTGTCCAAATAACTCACTGTGCTCCTTCAAGGATGTAGCCTCCTCATAGAACTTAAGGAGGCCTACCTTCCTTAAGATCAACTGGGTGGGTTCCGTAATAGGGCGAGGGTACAAAATTCTCTTCCTCTCCCATGCCTCCCACTGCTAAATCATGTTATAAGGGTCCTCCATATGCTCTTGTTGTTCCCTTTGCTCTCTCCGTTAACATCGTTGAATGATTCACATATTAAATACATTTTTTTTAGTAAAGGACAAATTTAGTTACAAATATATATATATATATATATATATATATAATTTTTATTAAAAAATAAAAAAAACATTCGTTGCACCCAAAAAAAAGTCACGCACCGCTACCACTGCATACCTTCTTTATCACGCATCACCCACAGTCCGCATGAGAAAACTTCATTCACCATGCAAACAAAATATCTTTTTTGTACAGTGCATTGACAAAAATATCCGCCCCGGGGTGGTTAGTTTGACCAATGCACCATCCAATAGCCGTACATAATTCTCGGTGCGGTCCGATAAACTACTGCACTACCGTATAGCCGTACATAGTGTGTTATTTTTAAAAATTTTATATGGTCGGTGTGGCTGACAACTGACACACACCGCACTATTTTAGTGTTAAATCAGTGCACATTTTCTTGGTACCACTCCGGAACCAAGTGCAGTTTCTTTCAACACCGTTTATGGTGCAGCCTTTAAATTTACAGGCAGCACCACGAACGGTGTGGACGAAAATCGCATCGGGTTCCGAACGGCTCGAGCGCACTATGCAAATTTTTTTTTAAATGGTAAATTTTAAGTGAATTTGAGAAATTAATCCACTAAAATTTTGGTTTTCTTATATTTTGTCTCTATAAGGAAAGAACATTGGCTTATCTTGGAGCCTTGAGCCTAAATTGTGTCTTTCCATTGTAGATCTCTTTGTGGAACCTCACACTTCAAACATAGAATACATATTAGGTGACCTTCCACATAACCAGACTCCTCCCAACACTGAAAACACACAAAGAGAAGGAGGTTTTGGTTGTGGTGATAGTGGACCATTATCCCATTGTTCTCTCTTAGTCTTGTTTAAGCCTAGTAGGGCATCCCTCAACTAGGCCTACTAGATTTTGTGGGAACATTTTTGGAGTCATTTTTGGGGACAAAGCAATTCTACCTCCATGTAATTTGAATATTTAGCTTCATCCCCAACGAAATGATAAATCCTCTTCTAACAACTCGATTGGAAGAATGAAGCCCTTATTCTTCATTGAACCAAAAATTCATTGCTTGCAAGATGAAGCAAGCATCTCTCAAGGAATTTTGAATTCACCTCGGAAAATCCATATTTGAATATTATGAAAACATCACATGGATCACTGGACAAGCCTCTTATACATGTTTCATTATGATGATCCTCAACCAAGTACTCATGATGTCACCAATAACTAATAGGAACTTAATGCCCTTCTAGAAGAGTCCCTTGGGAGCCATGGAATTTAGGAATCTCCTCAACACATTGAAAAGGGTTTGTGGATCTTCCCAAGCTACGATGACCTTGTATTGCTTTTCTCTTCCCATAAAAATCAGGAAGATATAAGTATGTCATCGATATCCTCCTACCATTTGCAGCCCGACTCTAAGAATATTGATAAGAATGATACATTTAAATATCTCTTGAATGAAATTTCCTGAGATTTAATGTTAAGTAGTCTATGCTTAGGCTTATAGAGGGGATCTGATGGCACAATTTGGAATCTTCTTCACCTTCCCGATCCATGCCTCAATTTCATGATACATGGTCTTCTTATTTTTCCACCCCCCCACCCTTGTCGCTCATCATCCAAAGCTTGCAGATGAGGAAGTGATATTTGGTAGTCCTATATCATAATGACTCATAGGGAGATATGTTTTTATATTGATATAATGATATGTTGGTTACATTGGTTGTATGACTATACTTTTCTCATGCAATGTATGCTAGAATTCCATGATAGTGTAAGTGCTTGCATGTTTTTTCACATATTAATATCATTCATCTCTTGTTCTCATATAGATTAAATCGCATTTTAAATATATTTTATTTTTTTGCATGGATTATTATATTTCATATAAAACGTGGGTGATACCCTACACACAGTGCACATGCTACCAAACAGTTTGTTTCCATGTGCAAGTTATAGGTATGTGATCCTAGCAGATTGTTAGAGTTCTGTTGAAGGTTGGAAAGTGACTTCCTCAACATTAGGGATTCCACCTGGTCGGGAGCTTAAAGAAACTCCTTTTCCATCAAAAATGGTGGGTCCGACTAGGGATAAAGGGACCAGTTTTACTTATAAAAAGAGTTTATATAAAAAGAGAAATTAAATCAACACTAACAAGGTGATTTATTCTAATGATAACATAAATTAAAAATAATCTAACCATTTCCTAGGATTGGATTATTCTATATGGTTAAGGCATATGATTTCATAAGCATGAAATAATATATATCATTGCATACTTAATGAATATAGGCTTGTTTAAGAAACTAAATCAATTTAATTGATTTAGTTGATGAAAAACATTAATCAAATAAAAGATCTCTAAGTCTCACATCTAACAACATATTGTTCCATACATTATATCAATAGTAATACGAACATATATCACTTCAATGCTTTATCAAAATGAAAGAATAAGTTTGCTATAATCTCAAAAACATAAAACAATTAATACACAGATAATAGTACCCGTTGCATCATAGATTTAGATATGAAAATATAGCTTCAAAGGTTCAGATTTTCAATTAGATAAATTATGTTCAAACAGTAGTGTGAGTTCCAATGGCAATCTTCTCAAAATTCTGGACCCCTTTCTAAATGCATGAAAGGGGTTTAAATACTACTTAATATTACAAAAATGGAAGAATTGTAAAATAATTCTTATAATATTACTCTAAACTATATAACTATAAACTAGGAAAATAAAATGCATAATTTATAACAGTCTATGACTATTTCCTAGATTCATTGTCTAGCTGGTCCTTGAGTTGGCATGTTTTGATCATGTGTTCAAGATGGAGGGGATGAATTGGCTTCATCATCATCTGGCCCGTGAATAATGCATCTTTAAGTGTAGGAAGAACTTGAGATGCTGCATTGGAGAGGCACCTTAATATTATCAATTGATTATGAGGCTTTATCAACAAATACCAGTAAATCTCCATGTTTAACCTTGTCATATTTTCAATGTCAAAAGCTTTTCTATTTGATATCTCTTTCCAGGATTGTTTTAGGAAAATGATTTCTGGTAAAGTGTCTTCTGATGCTTCATGGATCAAATTGGCTTGTAGAAGAGAATCTTTTATATATTCGGAGATGATGGAGGATAAATTTTTAGCTCTGATAATAGCTAATTCAAAACTCTTCATTTTAATATCCCAGTCTCCAAATATTATATCTTTTATTGATTATTCTATACGGGGAAGATCAGTCACTCTACCCTATGCAGTATCTTGCCAATCAATGTATTTTGACCCTTTGTCATCAAATTCTTCAAAATAAGTTCTCAGATTAGAAATCTGAGTAACTAATTGGTCACTAGTCTTGACTTGCTACTGAATCTGAATGTACTTCTGATACAAAACTAATTTTTGAGTTTCTAGTAATGCTTCCAACTCAGTTGCTTCCTTCTTTACTTCGTTTATCTCGGGATTATCTTGGATATTTTCAATCTTCTGCTACATTTGATGAATTACTTGATCTTTTTCCTTAATTTGATTTTCCAGTTTGAGTTTGATACCTTCAAATTGTTGCTACAAATCATTAATGTTTGTCTGGAGCTCCTGCTTGATTGTTTTCTTTTCATCATATAAAACTTGCTCCAGATGGGAAATTTTCTAATATTTTTCTAAAATCAATGATTCAACCCCAGTTGCCTTGTCAATTTTTTCATTTGCAAAAGCTGCTACAAAATGAGATAATTTATTAAGCTATGTTCCTGGGGATGATTGAGTTCTTTTTCAAAGGACTCGCATTAACGTTGAATCTAAAGATAGTTCGAGAGATTCTTCTATCTTTCGTTTCTTTTTTGACCTGGTCACGACAACTTTGTGCTTCGGGCTATAAAAGACATCCAGTGGTGGTATCTCTTCAATTTTAAAAAATATTTCAGTAGTCGGAAATGTTGGAATGATTTCCATATCCTGGACTGGTGTTTCCTCTGGTTTTTCCTATTTATCATTGCTTCCTTGAATCTGATTATGTTCAAGAATAATATTGGAAACCTCTACAGTAAATGAGGTTTCTCTAATTTCTTCTTGATTCTGCAAGTTATCTATATTAGTAGAGATGTGTTGCATACTTGATTATCCCATCTGATTCATGGAACTTGAAGAACCTACCATAGGTATGGTTTCTAGCTGAATGACATTTTGAATAAAAGGGGTATCAGTTTCTGACAATGCTTTCTCAAATTATTCCCAAATTTGGATGAATCTATCATCCTGTTGAACATCAACAATTTCTTCTTCTTGAACTGGTACTACTACTTGAGTAGCTATAGAAATTATAATCAGTTATGCCTTCGGCTCAGGTCTGTGATATAAATAATCTGGTAGATGAGCATTTCTCTTTTCCCGATACACTGTTAATCTTTTTTAATCTTCTAGACTGAGAATTTCATTTTATTTATGCTGAACTATTGAAAATTCATGAAAGGACTCAAACATATCATCAAATCTATCAGGATCACTTGAAAATGTTCTTAGCTTGACTGAATTCATTATCTGTTTAGAAATACCATGGGGATTATAACTTATATTAGGAAACATTGGAAATTTAAAAAGGTTTTAATCAATCAATTTCAAGACAGGAATGCTTGAAATTATCTAGGGCATACGAACCACTGGAAAAAGGAAAATTTGGCCAAACGGGCTTCTTGGCATCTTTCAGGGTTTTGGTTAAACCATGACCAACTGTTTGATAAGTGATTTCTTTGGCTAAAAATTTATCTGGTATATACAAGAGTAGGACATGAGGATTGGCATAGCTTCCAAAAATATGGATGTATGTAAAACTCTCTTCGCCAAACCACCTACCTATAGACTTGAGACTCTTATTGGCTTTGAGAGTGACTCTAGTGATTTTTCTTTTGAAAATGACTTTGAAGACTAAGAATATTATATAATTTCATATTTTAAACATGTGTAAATGATATTTTTATTCCCATAAGAAATATAACTGTACAAAAATAGGGGTTTTGACTTCTCTGGTCCATTTCCATCTTAGTGATGAAAATTCAAAGGAAAAACAGACTGCGTCTAAGACATAGCAGCTCAGATAAAAAGAAGATACTGCGTGGGGTGGGGAATTTATATGTTCTCTATAGGCCGTAATAAATCTCATCAAATTATCAGAAATAATGGTAGTCGAATCTATGATATAGCCATTAGAAGCTTCTTCTATCAAGGGTGTCCAATTTTCTTTAAATTTTGTCGTATTTACAGATCCAAAGAGACGACACATCATTGCAACTATTTGAGAGAATGGTATTTTGAGAGAAACAAATGAATACATACCCTTATCATCGCGTTTGTGCCGATTGGGATCATTTATCCATTCTCTAATCACAGCCACAGGATGGTCGTTCTTGCGCATGAACTCTTAAACGAATTGGGCGTCGTATCTCTTTTGGGGTTCTGGTAGTTTATACATTTTCTTGAGATTCGACGGCCTGAGTGAACCAGTTACAGTTCTGCTTCGAGTAACAAATTGTCTATCTCTGATATCCACATTTTCTAACACCCATTTCACTAAATCAGTGTATGGCAGCATTTTAGGAAGAGCCACAATTCTGTGAAGAAAATAATTGGTTGTGTTTGACCATGATTCAGGATCATTGGACAGAGTATCAAAGGCCATAGCTTTTTTTTCAAGAATTACCTGCGGCTTCTCGTTCTCAAACAACTGATAGATCCATTCCCGGATCATAAAACCAATTTCTGGGTTGCATGTTGTATCCAAGATTAGGGGAGCCATCTCGTCGTTTTCCTCTTGCTGAATAACTGGGAGTGATGGGGTGGCATATTTCCTTCGCGTTTTAATCAGCCTTGACATCCTTTTATGCCTGAGTGTTTGGAATTACCCTATCGAGAGAAAAACAAGAGAGGATAAGCTAGAATCACTTCGAACGATATTAATTTTCCTATCAACTTAACTCATGCATATGTGAGATCTATGATATTAATATTTGAAATAATTACAAATCAATTACACACCTCGAGATCATAAAACGCTTGAATTAACATTTAATTGAAAAGCATAGGTTCGTGTGATAGTGACAGATGTCATTATATCGAGGTTTATTGATCGGTGATTTTGATCGTTGGTGATTTATAACGCTTAGAGAAATATTCGAAACACAAAGTACGTTATTGTGATATTTCAAACGAGATGTGATATCAGCATCCATCATATGACGGTTTGCAACGTCGGTTTCTGTCAAGTGAAGGCTTCGCTATTTTTCATTTTGGCATTTTGCAAACGCTTTTTCGCCATTTCAGCATTTCGCAATTTCGGAGACTCGTTGCTTCACAATTTCGCCAATGTTTTCCCCCGCTTATGTGCCCTTTTCATTTTGAAGTTTAAATTTTAGGTGTTTTTTTTATTTTCTATAGCTAATTCAAGTAGTGAAACTTATCATTAAGTTTTATTTCTAAAACAAGTATTAACCTAAAAATTTTAAAAGGGTCCCCATTATCCTTTTAAACCTATTTTACTTAGATAATGGGGAGTTGTTGTAATACTACAACAATTGGCGAAACACTAGATGAATCAAAGAATATCTGATAGATCTAAATAATTAAAGACAATACTCTAGGAAATTCAAATAAATAACTGAAATATGATTTTGATGTAGGTGAATTCAAACCTAAATAGCATGATTTTACTTCGAAAAAATTTCTTCGTTCTTTTTGTGAATGAAATTTCTCTTTAAATGAATCAAATATTAATAAGTTGAAAAGATAAGTAAAAATTTTCATCCACTCTTATCTTATTTGATAAACTTATTAGTCACTAGTAGAGCCACTGCTGCCAGTGGATGTTTATAGGCATTTATATTCTCTTTTTTCACTTTAAAATCATTATCCTGGTTTGCAGGCTAGAAGTGATAATGTCATTCACTGGTTGTAATAAATTTCAACATTTTGGCTCGTGGTGAGATCCCTTATCTCAAGGTTTTTTATGCCATGAGCCATTATCTTGGTTTGGTAGCCAATTGATAATGTCAATTTTATTAGTTTCCTATGAAAATGATGAGTCGACTCGTGATGAGATCTCTCAACTTTAAAGTTTTTCATAGTTTTTAATTACACTTTGAAAGATAAATCTAATATATGAATGAATGGGGAGGTTGTCATTTTTCTCTTTATGAGCTTTCGGATGACCATTTGAGTAAAAGATGCTAATACTTAAATAAAATTCCTACTTTGTAAAAGTAACTTTTCAAACATGATCCATGTCAAAATAATTTTTCAAATCACATCAGTTTGAAGTGTTCTTCTTTCAAATCGGTTATTTAAATCTACAATTTCCAAAGAAATATAGAATTCCAGTTACGATTTATTTCCTTGATTTATATCTCTAAGGATTAATATTTTCATGTTCAAGAAAATAGAAAAGTGTTTCTACTTTTGCGTAATATTGCAATAACTTGGTTTATTTTAAATCAAATCTATCTATATATTTATACAAAATAACAATTGTTCTTTTAAGAAAAACATTTTTTAAGGACAAGCCCATTAACGGGAAGAGTTCCTTCTTCACTTGTAAATCTTGTAACATAAAATTTAATGGAGCTATTTTTTCAATTATTTGAAAAGGGCCAAGTCATAGTTTTTGAAATTTTGTGTATTTTCCTTTATCCTCATGCACTTTATCCCATTTCAATACCAAATCTCCAATCTCAAATTGTTTAGTATTGACTGTATTTGAATCAAATGAAGTTTTAATCAACTTTTGTTGATGACTGTGTACCATTTTCGCTTTCTCTCTTTCTTCTTCCATTCTAATTATTTCTGACATTCTTAATTGCAATGAAGAGAAAGGTTGTTCATTAATGAATTGAACTAGGATTGTTGATGGGATAGCTATATTCAAAGGTAAAATTTCCTCCTTTCCATATACCAATTGAAAAGGAGAAGTTCCTATTGAAGCTTTTCTAGTTACCCTATCTGCCAATAACGCAAAGGTTAAGGATTTATGCCAGTTTTTCTGATTTTGATTAATAGTTCGCTTGATTATTCATATGAGGTTTTTACTTGTTGATTATGCTAGAAAATTTCCTTGAGGATAATAATTTGCAGAATATTTCAACTTGAAACCTCTTTTCAAAGAAAATTCAGTCATAGCATTACCCAAAAAATAAGAAGAATTGTCAAATACTAGAGCGTTAGGAACACCAAACCTTGTAATGATGAATTGATCAATAAACTCTGTAATGTTTTCTGAATTATATGTCTTGAGAGGTATTTCTTCTACCCACTTCGTAAAATAAATTGTAGCAATCAATATATATCTATGTTGTTTTGAATAATGAGGAACGATCTCACCTATTATATCGAGTACCCATTGTTCGAAAGGTTATTCTATATTGACTGGCTGAAGTGGCATTGAATATTTTCTTTGTCTTCCTGCTGCGGTTTGAAAAATATTACAATTTCTGACATAGTTGTGTGCATCTTTGAATAATGTTGGCCAATAATATCCTACATGTTGTGAAACCAGCTCCAAAAATAGAAGAAAAGAGATATCATGCCTTAGAAATAAGCCACTTCAAGGGGGAAACCTCCAATACATTAAATGAATGAACAATTCTTGGATGATACAAATGAAAAAACCTACTTTCTATATATAGGAGTCCATGGGGCCACAATGTAATCCTAGTGGAGCCACAATGTAATCCTAGCCGACCTAACAATAATAATGTAAGGACACAATAATAACAATATGGGGGTTACAGGGGTACAACAATAATAATAAGGGGAGCTACATTAACATAATAAGAGACTACACTATTAATATAGGGACTTAACATTCCCCTCTCCTTCAAACAAGTGTTGTCCTCAACGCTTGATTATTTCTTAATGCTTCTATATAAAATTCTCATCTTCCCATGTGGAATCGTCTACAGGAAAGTTCTTCCACTTGCTGAGATACTCTGAAATTGATCATACTTGTAGAGTTCTTGTTTCTGTGACTACTTTAGAACTTCTTTCGATGTGATGTTGATCTTCCTGTTGTTTCATTAGATTCTGCACCAAAGTTAGGTTATCGTTTGAGAGTTGGAGAACTTGTTGTTGATGCTCGATGTGATCTTCCACTAATTTATCATCCATATTAGCCATTATTTGATCCTTCAAACCATCCAACTTAGCCTCCATTTCTGCTTTTAAACCATAAATGTCATCTTTGGTTTCTCTTCGTAAGATCGAAATTTGTTGCACTTGGTACTGTAATTTTGATATCTCATACTGCAGTTCTTCCTCTTCATGCGTCATAGTATAGCTTTTTTAGGGCTTAATGGGTATGGAATTATTTTTTGGAGGCACTATAGAACCCAATACTGATAAAAATTTGAAAATATTCCCTTGGAATCACTTCAAACTGCTTTTTCAAACAAACGTTACGCAATTTTAACAACCAAATACACACCTTTTTCTTTCTTTTGAGAAGCTCGATATTGAAACTGAATTATTTATGTGATTTCAGATCCTCAATAACTGAAATTTGGCCCTGAAGTAGCCCTATGAATCTTCTTTTGAATGCCACAGGTTTGACCTGATTTGGATTCTTCAAGGAAAAATTATGTCCAATCTCCCACAATGACCTAATTATGTATTTGTTCAGTAGAGCGAACTTGTATGACTTGCCACGTGTCATTTTTTCCTCCTTCGGATCTAAAATTTATACAGGGGCAACTACCGACCGTGTACTTGTAGCCACTTTTTACAGAATCTCAATCTGATGCTCAGAGAGAGAGTTATGACGTTTTTACCATGGTCACATCTTTGAGATGAAATTCTGGAGCCTGAAAAAGACCTAACTTCCACAGATCATATCTCCGAAAATATTGCGAACTAAGCTCTGAAATTTTGCAAAGATGTTCCTCAAGATTTTAGCTTTGCGCTCTAAAAATTTCAGCTTCTGAAACTTTGTAGAAAAAAAGTTATACCTAAAATTCCGCGATGACCTTTTTAAGTGAAATTCAGGAGCCTACAAAAACCCCTAACTTCCATAGATCATATCTCCGAAAATGTTGTGAACCAAGCTCTAAAATTTTGCGACGATGTTCCTCAGGATTTCGGCTTCGCACTCTAAAAATTTTCTCTTATGAACCTTCGTATAAAAAAGTTATAAAGAAAATGCCACAACGACCTGTTTGGAGCAGTGAAACCCTAGAATCGAAAGCTCTGATACTAAATGTTGTGAAACTAGCTCCAAAAATAGAAGAAAAGAGATATCAATGCCTTAGAAATAAGCCACTTCGATGGGGAAACCTCCAATACATTACATGAATGAACAATTCTTGGCTGACACAAATGAAAAAACCTCCTTTCTATATATAGGAGTCCATGGGGCCACAATGTAATCCTAGACGACCTATCAATAATAATGTAAGGGCACGATAATAACAATATGGGGGTTACAGGGGTACAACAATAATAATGAGGTTACATTAACATAATAAGGGACTACACTATTAATATAGGGACTTAACACTACATGTAAAATTTTGTGTGTTGTGGTGTCTCCACCAAAGTGTCCACCTGTTAGTCCGTCATGGAGTTCCTGAAGCACATTAGGTATTTCAGTTTTCTCTAAGCATATGAGTAAAACAAAGTCATAATTTTTTCTGAATAACACATCATTGACCATTTGATACTGACTATATTTCAATCTTAATGTTCGTTTTCTTTTAAAATCCAAATTTTGTGGAGCATAACCATTCTTTAAATAAAATATTAAATCAACATATTGAGATTGAGGATTAACGTTGAGTACCTCTACAAAATGTTCAATGCTAGCTATTACCTCATCTTGTGATGTATCATTCATTCCTGTAATCAATCTACAAAATCCTTGACCTCTTACAATTTGAGCAGGTTTTATCTCTAAAACATATTCTTGCGTTGTTGTTACCCAATTGGCCCTTTTTTCTCCTAGTTCCTTCTGTATTAGTATTTTCTTGACTAATGAAAAAGGAACAATTACCTTGATGTGAGTTTTTAAAAGAAATGGTCTAAAGTATTTCAGCACTTTATAAACTGCAAATGTCTATTTTTCGGCTCCTAAATAATTCAATTCAGCTCCTTGAAAATTAGAACTGAAAAAAGTAATTGGGGTTTCGATCCTTTTATCATCTGGTTGAGTTAAGACCGTTGCATATGATAGTTTTTAGGAAAAGGTATATAAAATGAAATATTTGGAAAAATTAGGAGTTGAAAGAGAAGGAGCATCAACGATGGCTTGTTTTATGGTTTGATAAGGCTTCCTTTTCTTCTTCTCCCCATTTAAA
This sequence comes from Pinus albicaulis, assembly GCA_034641835.2. Classification (NCBI taxonomy): domain Eukaryota; kingdom Viridiplantae; phylum Streptophyta; class Pinopsida; order Pinales; family Pinaceae; genus Pinus; species Pinus albicaulis. The sequence goes on along the minus strand of CM076577.1, from coordinate 244,623,162 downwards.
CAATGTTTCTTTTCTGATCATTTTTTTTAATGGAAGAACTACTTGTGAAAAATATGGAATGAATCGTTTGAAAAACATTATCTCTCCTAAAATTGCATTGATTTCTTATTATGCGGAAGAGGGATTTCTGAAATTGTTTTAATCTGGTATGGATCAATACAAATTCCATTCCTTGAGACAATAAAACCTAGGAGTTTACCTTCATTTAAAGAAAAAATTGATTTCTTTGGATTAAGAGAGATCCCAAATCTCTTGCATCTTTCAAAGATATGTTTTAAGTCATGCAAGTGATTGTTTCTATATTTTGAATATATGGTTATATCATCAAGGTATACTACCACTGTTTTATTTATTAATCCTTTGAATGCAATATCCATGGCTCTCTTGAATGTGGCTTCTGCATTCATTAGTCTGAATGACATCTTCTGATATGCATAAGTTCCCCATTTGGTTCGAAATGTTGTTTTCAAATGATCTTCTGGATGAACCAAAATCTGGTTATACCCTGAAAATCCATCTAAAAAAGACATTAATTCGGAACCTGCTACTGATTGTAAAAATTGTTCCATTGATGGCAAAGGAAAATTATCCTTTTGACATGCCTTGTTCAAATTCCTGAAATCAATACAAATATGAATATTTCCATTCTTTTTTCTAACATATACTAAATTATAAACCCATTTTGAATGTCTAACAAGAAAAATGATCATGGCTTTCAATAACGTGTTCAACTAATTTTTTATTTGAGTTTCCAAGTTCGATGTATTTTCCTGAGCTTTTGCTGAATAGGTTAACATCAGGTACCATAGGAATAGTATGTTGAATGATCATTGGGTCATATGTTTTCATTTCTTGGTAATCGCATGCAAAAATTTCTTTGTATATTTTCAATAATGAAATGAATGCATTTCTTTCTTCCAATGAAAGGCTAAGCCCTAGATTTATATCTTGATGTAACTCAGTAGATCCTAAGTTAACTAATTCATACCTTAGAGTGGAACTCTGTAGCTTAGAATTGTTGATTTTTTTGAATCTATCTTTTAAATTATATAAATCTTGAAGCTTGACTACGGATTCTGGCAAAATATTTTTATCAATTTGTTGCTTGATTTGATTATCATGTTCATCTTCGTCCATAATTTCATCATCATATGTTTTATTGGAAGTAAGAAAATTTAAAATATCACTATCGTCACTAAGAACCCGCCAACTAGTAACTTTATTAGGTATAGATGGTTGGATAATTAATTCAATAGAAAATCTATCAGGACTAAAATCGTCAGGAGGAATAAGTTTGGAGGCAACATTGGCTAAAAGGTCAACGCTAGCATTTTGTAATCTAGGAATAGGAGAGATATTGAATGCAATAAAATGATATTTGAGGTCTTGAACCAAAGATTGGTAATGTTTCAAGTGAATTGAGAGACAGTGAATGGTATTTCGAACTTGTATTATCACAATATCTGAATTTCCAAACACCTTAATATATTATATATCAAGACTAATTTCTTTATGGATATCTTAAACCAATGCCTCGTATTCAATAATTTTGTTAGTGCATTCAAATTCTAGCCTACAAGCTAGCATATTTTTCCCTCCTTTTGGACTAATAAGTACACAACCTGCTCTTGCTCCATCATTAGATCTTGATCCACCAAAATAAAGCTTCCAAAATGAATATTGGACTATGGTTTCTTTTTCAAAATCGAAGCATCTAATAGAATCATTCTGAGAAAAAAATTCAACTTGTGATTTAGAAAATTTAACTAAAAAAGGTGAAGTTTGCGCATTGAAATTTCCTAAGAATGAATCTACAAAATAATTACCCAAAAATTTATTGTTAAATGCTATGGGCTCATTTTCTTCTCTAAGATCTGTGACTGAGTACTTCATATGTTTTTCGCGATCGACTCTGATTTCGTTTGGCTTTCCATTATACGGGAGCCACATATGAGACCAGCTTGTTGCAAAATATCCATGTAATTTTTCAGACCAATATCTTCTAAGAACTAGACCATAAAATTCAAGGATGTCTGCAATCAGTATATCAATAATCTGAGCGACTTTTGGCTTTGATGATACTCTAATACTTACTGAGTTGATTTCTCCTAAGACTTTAAATTTTGTTCTATCCAATTGAACTATACTAACTGATGACTTCTAGGGTGAGATATTTAATTTTTCACAAATTGAATACGACATTATATTGGATGAAGCCCCTGAATCGATCAAATAGTTATGAACATTTCTATTGTAGATTTCAAAAGTCAAAAGAAAAGGAGGAATATGAGAATTAGATATATCACCAATCAAAATAGAATCTGAAGCATTATTCTTGTTTGAACTATCAATCAGAGGTTTCCCTATTCCATTAGCAGCTTTAGCAAAAAAAATTGGAGGAAGAGGAGACGTTGTTACTGCATTCAACTCTTTCATTAAAATTTTCTGTTGTTGTTTTAATTTGCTAACTTCATAAAGAGAAATATTGGCTTTAATCTTCTTCATATCCTCGATTATATTGTACTCAATAGTATCAGATACTACAAAAGTTTTATATTGAGGATTGGGTGTAGATTTAACTGGCTGGGAATCAGTAATAACCTGTTGAGATGGTTTGACTGGAGGTTTCTTATTGACAGGTTTATCCTTAGCAATAGAAGCAGGGATTTTTTATTTTTTAGTTGATTGATTTGATTCAATAGAATTCCTACTTCTAGTGCTAATAGGCATGGCTTCATCTTTTGTCTCTTCATTAGAAGAAGGTAAAATGAAATCCCATAATCCATGTAATTCAACAATTTCTTCATCTTGGGATTCATCAGCATAAACTGTGTTTTCTTCTTCTTCTTCTTATTTATCAAATTCAACATTAGAAATAACGTTGGGAGGTTGAGAAAAAAAATATTGATTTTTTCTAAATGATTTAAAGGGTTTTATAGTAGAGGTCTCAACAACCTTCTTTTTTATTTCAACCATATCATTGGACATGGTTTTAAGAAATTTTTGCAATCCCTCAAGATCAAAAGTATCTTTAGGCGTTTTATTCTTTAACTCATCTTTGAATGTTACCTTTTTAGATGTTTTATCTTCAAGCTCAGTTTTATTTTCTAAAGAAACAATTATTCTCTCAACGAACAAGGCTTCTTTCATGTTTTCTACAAGAGTGACTTTATTATCTCTATCTACAAAAATTGCTATATTAGAAGGAAGAGAAGATATGTACCATTCTATTTGTACATCCAATCCAGGTTTAGAGGCAGCTCAGATTTTGTTTAATAACTTGTTAAATATGGAGTTGAAGTCTTTGATATTTTCACCTATATTAGCTTTTAAATTAGAAAGATCATTGATTAATGACACAATTGTCCTATCATCACCAAATTTAGCAATGAATAATTCTTCAAAAGTACTCCAATTGCCTATAGAACCTAAAGGGAAAGAAAAATGCCAGGATCCTACAGATCCTCGGAAAGTGTATGGAAACAATCTAACTACAACATCTTCATGTTCAATGCTATTAAGATTCATGGCTAACATAAAATTATTTAGTTGTTCTTCGGCAGGAAGACCATCATCGGGATTATACTTTGGTAACCATTTTTTTGGATGAACCGGGATAGTATGTAAATTTTCCATTTGAAAAACACCCGAATTGACCCATGGTAAGTTGGCCATTTCTTGACTTTTTGGATGCGAAGATGAGATAGTAGGTCCAGAAGCATATATGGATGGCGAAGAACTGACTACTGGACTAGTACTGCTTGCAGCAACACTAATTGTTTGAGCATAAATGGGTTAATTAGAGGGGAAGGTGGGAGTAAATGGAGATGAAGATGATTTGATCTCACTAATACTTGATTGAGATGCTGATGTGGTTGCTTTCTTAAGATGAGATAAACTAGGAAACTCGAAAGGAGTTATCCCAAGTTTTTCACTTTGTGATCGGGTTAACACACCAGTACCTCGAAACTTGGATGTAATACTTTCTTCAGAAATTTATGGATTGGTTGTCTTATCTAGAGACATAATATTTGTTCTAACCTTTCAATAAAATAATGAACTTCGGGAGACTCAGGAATATGTTCTGAAGAAGGTCAACGAGATAATGTTTCAGGAGATGTAAGAAATGTCTATACAACTTTAGACTTATGACCTGGAGATAGTGAACGAGATCTAGAAGTTGTAGAAGATTTAGAGGGATTTTGATGCTTACATTGGATTTTCAATTGAGATTCAACTTTATATGCCATACATAGTCAGATATCCTCCTTCTAGTGCCAAAAATGTTGAAGTTTGTAACTTCCTCAACATTAGGGATTCCACCTGGTCGTGAGCTAAAAGCAACTCCTTTTCCGTTGAAAATGGTGGGTCTGAATGGCGATAAAGGGACTATTTTCCCTTATAAAAAGAGTTATATAACAAGAGAAATGAAATCAACACTAACAGGGTGATTTATTCTAAAGATAACATAAATTAAAAATATTCTAACTATTTCCCAATATTAGATTCGGATATATGATTAAGACATATGATTTCATAAACATGAAATAAAATAGATCATTGCATACTTAATGAATATAAGCTTATTTAAGAAACTAAATCAAATTAATTGATTTAGTTTATGAAAAACGTTAATCAAATAAAATATCTCTAAGTCTCACATCTAACAGTATATCATTCCATACATTATATCAATAGTAATAAGAACATATATCACTTAAATGCTTTATCAGAATGAAACTAATAAAAATATTAAGTTTTCTATAATCTCATAAACATAAAACAATTAATACACAGATAATAGTACTTGTTTCATCATAGCTTTGTATCTGAAAAGATAGCTTCAAAGGTTCAAATTTTCAATTAGATAACTTATGTTCAAACAGTAGTGTGAGTTCCAAAAGAAATCTTCTCAAAATTCTGGACCCCTTTCTAAATGCATGAAATGGGTTTAAATACTACTTAATATTACAAAAATAGAAGACTTGTAAAAGAAGTCTTATAATATTACTCTAAACTATATAACTATAAACTAGGAAAATAAGATGCATAAGTTATAAGAGTCTATGACCGTTTCCTGGATTCATTGTATAGCTGTTCCTTGAGCTAGCATGCTTTGATCATGTATTCGAGCTGGTGGGGATGAATTGGCTGCATCCTCATCTAGCCCATGAATACTGCATCGTTAAGTGTAGGAAGAAGTTAATTTTTTGCATTGGAGAGGCACCTTAATATTATCAATTGATTATGAGGCTTTATAAAAAAATACCAATAAATCTCCATGTTTAATATTGTCATATTTTCAATGTCGAGAGATTTTCTATTTGATGTCTCTTGCCATGATTGTTTTAGGAAACTGATTTCTAGTAAAGTGTCTTTTGATGCTTCATGGATCAAATTGTATTGTAAAATGTAATCTTTTATATATTCAGAAATGTTGGAGGATAAATTTTTAGCTCTGATAATAGTTAATTCAAAATTCTTCATTTTAATATCCCAACCTCCAAATATTATATCATTGACTGATTCTTCTAGATGGGAAATATCGGTCACTCTACCATGTGCAGTATCTTTCTAATCAATGTATTTTGACACTTTGTCATCAATTTCTTCAAAATAAGTTCTCAGATTAGAAATATGAGTAACCAATTCGTCACTGGTATTGACTTGCTCCTGAATCTTAATGTACTTCTGATATAAAACTGATTGTTGAGTTGCCAATAACGATTCCAACTCAATTGCTTCCTTATTTACTTCATTTATCTCGAGCTTATCTTGGAGCTTTTCAATATTCTGTTGCATTTGATGAATTACTTGATCTTTTTCCTTAATTTCATTTTCTAGTTTAAGTTTGAGACCTTCAAACTATTGTTGTAGATCATTAATGTTTGTCTGAATCTCCTGCTCGATTCTTTTCTTTTCATCAAAGAAAACTTTCTCTAGGTGGGAAATTTTCTGATCTTTTTTCTAAAATCAATGATTCAACCTCGACTTCCTTGTCAATTGTTGCATTTGCATAAGCTCATGCAAATTAATATAAGCTATTAAGCTTTGTTCCTGGGGATGATTGAGTTCCTTTCCAAAGGACTCGCATTAACGTTGAATCTATAGTCAGTTCGAGAGATTCTTATATCTTTCATTTCTTCTTTGACCTGGTCATGATAGCTTTGTGCTTTGGGCTATAAAACACATCCAATGGTCGTATCTCTTTAAATTTCAAAATTATTTTAGTAGTCGAAAATTCCGGAATGATTTCCATATCCCAGGCTGGTGTTTCCTCTAGTCTTTCCTATGTATCATTGCTTCCTTGAATCTGATTATGTTCAAGAATAATCTTGGAAACCTCTACAATAAATGAGGTTTCTCTAATTTATTCTTGATTCTGGGAGTTATCTATATTAGTAGAGACATGTTGCATACTTGATTCTCCCATATGATTCATGGAACTTGAAGCACCTACCATAGGTATGGTTTCTAGCATAATGAAATTTTGAACAGAAGGGGTATAAGTTTCTGACAATGCTTTATCAAATTCTTCCCAATTTTGGATGAATATATCATCATGTTGAGCATTAACAATTTCTTCTTCTTGAATTGGTACTGGTACTTGAGTAGTTGTAGCAATTATAATCTGTTATGCCTTCTCCTCAGGTCCGTGATATAAATAATCTCGTAGATGAAAATTTCTCTTTCCCCGATACACTTTTAATCTTTCTAAATCTTCTGGACTGAGAATTTCATTTTCTTTCAATTGAACTATTGAATATTCATGAATTGATTCAAATATATCATCAAATCTATCAGGTTCGCCTGAAAATGCTCTCAGCTTGAATGAATTCATTATCTCTCTAGAAATACCATGTGGATCATAATTTCTATTAGGAAACATTGGAAAGTTAAAAGTTTTTAATCAATCAATTTCAAGATAGACATGCTTGAAATTTTATAGGGCATATGAACCACAGGATAAAGGAAAAGTTGGCCAAATGGTCTTCTCGGCATCTTTCAGGGTTTTGGTTAAACCATGACCAATTTTTTGATAAGAGATTTCTTTGGCTAAAAATTTATCTTATATATACAAGGGTAGGACATGAGGATTGGCATAAATTCCAAAAATACAGATGTATGTAAAACTCTCTTTGCCAAACCACCTACATATATACTTGAGACTCTTAGTGGCTTCGCAAGTGAATCTAGTGATTTTTCTTTTGAAAATGACTTTGAAGACTAGGAATATTGTCTTATTGCATATTTTAAACATGTGTGAATGATATTTTGATTCCCATAAGAAATCTAACTGTATAAAAATAGGGGTTTCGGCTTCTCTGGTCCATTTCCATCCTAGTGATGAAAATTCAAAGGAAAAACAAACTGTGTCTAAGACATAGGAGATCATATAAAAAGAAGAGACTACGTGGGGTGGGGAATTTATATTTTATCTATAGGTCGTAATAAATCTGATCAAATTATCAGAAATAATGGTACCCCAATCTAGAATATAGCCATTAGAAGCTGCTTCTATCAAGGGTGTCCAATTTTCTTTAAATTTGGTCGTATTTACAAATCCAAAGAGACGACACATCATTGCAACTATTTGAGAGAATGGTATTTTGAGAGAGATGAGTGAATACATACCCTTATCGTCGTGCTTGTGTTGGTTGGGATCATTTCTCCATTCTCTAATCACAGTCGTAGGATGGTTATTCTCGCGCATGAAATCTTGAACGAATTGGGCATCGTATCTCTTCTGGGGTTCTGGTAATTTATACATTTTATTGATATCTGAAGGCTTGAGCGAACCAATTACAGTTCTACTTCAAGTAAAAAATTGTCTATCTCTGATATCCACATTTTCTAACACCCATTTCACTAAGTCAGTGTATGGAAGCATTTTGGGATAAGCCACAATTCTGTGAAGAAAAGAATTGGTTGTGTCTGACCATGATTCAGAATGATTGGACAGAGTATCACCAGTCACAGCTTTTCTGTCAAGAATTTGTTGCGGCTTCTCATTCTTGAAAAACTGATAGATCCCTTCCCAAATCATAGAACCAATTTATGGGTTGCATGTTGTATCCGAGATTAGGGGAGTCATCTTCTTATTTTCTTCTTGCTGAATAATTGGGAGTGATAGGGTGGCAGATTTCCTTCACGCTTTAATCAACTTGATATCCTTTTATGCCTGAGTGTTTGGACTTACCCAGTTGATAGAAAAACCAAAGAGGATAAGCTAAAATCACTTCGAACTATATTAATTGTCCTATCAACTTAACTCGTGCATATGGGAGATCTATGATATTAATATTTGAAATAAATACAAATCAATTACACACCTCAAGATCATAAAACACATGAATTAACATTTAATTGACAAGCATAGGTTCGTGTCATAGTGACAGACGTCATTATATCAGGGTTTATTGATCAACGATTTTGATCGTTGGCGACATAACACTTAGAGCAATCTCCAAAACGCGAAGTGCGATATTGTGATATTTCAAATGGGATGCAATATCATCGTTCGTCATATGACGGTTTGCGACATAGGCGTCTATCAATTGACGGCTTAGATATTTTTCATTTTGACATTTCACAAATGCTTTTTTGCCATTTCTCATTTCAGAATTTCGCAATTTCAAAGACTCGTTGTTTCATGATTTCACTAATTTTTTCCCTCGTTTATGTGCTTTTTTCGTTTTGAAGTTTAAATTCTAGGTGTTTTCTTTATTTTATATAGCTAATTCTGGTAGTAAAACTTATCATTAAGTTTTATTGCTAAAACAATTATTAACCTAAAAAAAATTAAAGGGTCCCCATTATCCTTTTTAGCCTATTTTACTTAGATAATGGGGATTTGTTGTAATACTACAACAAGTTCTCATGAAATCCCCATTCAATTACATGGATCATGCACTCTACAATGTGATCGTGTCCCAGCAGGAGCCAAATGTTACCCACCCAAAGTGGGTGGTCCCATGGGAGAATTTTTTATCCTATCATTTGTTCAATTCAATAGCTATTAGCCCCTGACCACAACTAGTAGTCAATGATGATGTGTCATTGATATCTCCACCACCTCCATTAGTCATATGTTTCCTCGTCCATATTTCTAGAGCACATATGGTCAAAAGGTATTGTATTCATTTTTTAATCTGGTGCTTATGCATGTTAGTATTTGGGCATTTGACATGGATTATGGGGTAAATTTGAATAAATAAGTAACTTGGTCGTGATCTTGTTCCGTTTCCTTAAATGGGGGGTTAGCTATCAATCCTAGTCCAGTGGGGCCTCCCGTAATGGCCCAATGAGTATAGGAGGGGCTGTAATTGGGAAGCCATGATTGAGACAACTTAGTGCCATCCCTCCCTATTCCATTCTTACCACTTTCCATCTTATATTAAAAGTCCTTGTTACACCTCCATTCTTTGGGTTCAACTGACCACAAGTTCATTGGGATTTGGTGCACACTCCTTGTAATACTTGGGTAGGTATTGGAAGTTTTTATTGGAGGTTGATGTAGCTAAAAGAAACAAAAAAAGCATATGATGGCCATAAAAGAAAATAAAAAACTATTAAAATGCAAAATATGGCTGAGAAATAAAGATTAGCACATTTCCAAAAGCCAATCATGAGCTCTACCTTACTCCTATGGCCAGCACCCAATTCGTGGGCCGATGTTTCCCTTTATCATAAAATACAAGTAACATTTTCTTGTCCCAACACCTTATGGGTGATGAATTTCCACATCCTTGAGGGGGGTGATAATTTTTATTCATCATACAAAGAAAGTTCTCATTCCTTGAGCTATGAGTAGTAATATTAAGAAGAATCAAGAAAAATTAAAATGCATAAAAGGCTGAGTTAGTAACTCATGCATCCATGATTTTTTCCTGCTCACATTTATGCACCCATGATGAAGATCCCCATCAAGTTGGTCCCTTTGACCATGGAACTTTACCATGAAGTCTTCTCCCCTATGTTCCATCAATATTCACAAGGATCCTATCGATTTAAGGGTGGACCAAGGACATGTTACTTTCCCTTGGGGGCTGAGAACGCCTAATATGGTTTTCTATTAACCACTCCTACTTACACAGGTAACACCATTACATGACAAAAGCCACAATTTTGGAAGGGAATCCTTGTATGAAGTGTTAATTTTCCCATTACTTTAAAGCTTGGTTCACTTAGATGCGATAATGATTAATGCACCTAATGGTGAAAGGCGTCACTGGATATTGTGTGTAATTAACAAATGGATCCATCTATAGGTGTGGGTAACCTAACTGGGGTCTAGGTCCTCTAGAATGACATATTAACACCCACATGTGAAGTGTTGAGAGGCATGGGACTCTAGACAGTTGTAGAGCATTGATTGTATCCTTGGTTACCTCCAACACTCACAATTTTTGAACACTTTTCCCCACATTGTTGACTATTTGGGATGATGCACCTAGACATCTTAGCATTGATTAGATGGGATGGCATCCAATCCAGGGCCCGTATGAGGATGGTATCACACCTTGAGGCATGGGTTATCTAGCAGCACCTTGATAGCCCTCAACGTTGGAGCAAACATAGGCATTTTTTCCACTTGGAGAGCCATGAAACTACTTTTGTCCCTTAAAGCCAAAATTGGGGTCTACAGGTATTATGTCAGAGATCTAGGGGCCAACCGCTAGATATTGATTTTATAGGGCTTATACACACATCTTGGCACCCATTTACCTCAACATCATCCTTATTAGGGCCTACACTTGCATGATATCAACACCCTCTCTTATTTTATATCACACATGTGGGAGATATATTATGTTTTTGAATTGGGTACTAGACCAGTTTGTGACCTAGATTGTCAATTTTCAATTATTTTATTATTTTGAGGGGATAATAGGCTAAAACAGGATTCATATTCCTCATATAAGTAGCAACACCTTTAATTCTTGTTAGAGATCATCACACGTTTGGAGATTTCAACCTCTCTCTCTAAGGAAATTTTAGCTCTCTTTTCTTATGGTGGAGAATGGATCTATAAATGCACTTTGATATTTGGATTTGATTTTGGTTATATTTGGATATATTTTTTGGAAAAATGTATGGAATATTTTCATGTTATCTTGTAGGCGCACCTAATTGTTGAATAGTTTCTTTCTTCATGTCTAATGTATGGAATAATGTAGATTCTAGGTTATGCTAATTGTGCCCTAATTTGTTGAAGATATACCTAATGCTATCTATATTATCTATTGTATGCATTATTCATATAACATGTAAATGAATTTTCCAATTGGTGAACTCTTGGTATCTATCCCATGAAAAATCCATTATCCATTGCATATGTAATTGTCGAAAGTTTGGTTACTAGTGCATCAAAATATCGACCTCCTTGGAAAATTATAGGTTGACCTATCACATTATAGGCTCCACTCACCCAAGAGTAAGGAACTATCCCTACTTTGATGGTGACCACTTTAATTTCTATCCATAAATTTTCTTTTTTCTTTCTTCCCTAATTCGGCCCCTTTAAGGCCAAGTGACCAAGCTAGGGTTTGATGCGAATTCCTAGGGAAGAGAAATTTATGGAGTTAGAGAGTCTAAATTCCAAGAGGATAGTGGTTTCCAGAAAATCCCTCCTTTTGTTTGGAATTCACTTTAATTTCTTCTATAAATTTATTTTCCCTAGTTACTAGCCCTAAGTTGACCCTAGTTTTTTTATTTAGCTTAAACTTGAGGGCTTCTTGGGGGTTTCATGTGCCTTTTCCTTGTTGAAAATCATTATTTGAAACCTTTTCTCCCCACGAGAACCTTTAGGAGCCTCAACTATCAACTTATTGATCAAGCCCTAGGTCTTGGTTTTCTCATATTTGGTCTCTCTAAGAAAAACATATTGCCTCCTCCTGGAGCCTCAAACCTAAAATTTTGTCTTTCCATTATAGATATGTTTGTGTCACCTCACACTTCAAACCTATAATACCTATTAGGGGACCTTCCACATACCAAGATTCCTCCCATCAGTGAAAATACATGAAGAGTAGGCAGTTTCAGTTGTGGTGACCATGGGATATTACCCTATTGTTGTCTCTTAGTATAGTTTAAGCCTAATAGGTAATCCCTCTCCTAGGCCTACTAGAATTTGCGACAAAATTTTTGGAGCCGTTGTTGGGACGAAGTGAGTCTACCTCCATTAATTTTTAATATTTAGCTTCATCCCCAACGATAAGATAAATCCTTTTCTAAAAACTCCATTGGAAGAATGGATCCCTTGTTCTTCATTGAACCTCAAATTCAATGCTTGCAAGGTGAAGCAAGCATGTGTCAAGGAATTTTGAATTCACCTTGGTGACTCCATTAGAAGAATGAAGCCCTTGTTCTTCTCTGAACTTAAAATTCAATGCTTTCAAGGATAAGCAAGCATCTCTTAAGAAATTTTGAATTCACCTTGGCAACTAAAGATTTGAATATTATGAAAAATTCACATGGCTCATTGTAGGGGCCTATTCTACAAGTTTCATAACGATGATCCTCAAAAAATTAGTCATGATGCCACCAATAACTAAGAGGACCTTGACGCCGATCTGGAAGAATCTCTTGGGGGCCATGTGATTCAGGAATCTTCTCAGCGCCTTGAAAAGGGGTTGTGGTTCTTCCATAGGTACAATGACCTTGTATTTCGTTTCTCTTCCCATAACGATCAAGGATATATATGTCATTTGTATCCTCCTAGATTTTGTAAGATGAATCTAAGAATATTGATAAGGATGATATGCCTAAGATAACTCTTGAGAGAAAGTTTTTGAGTTTGATCATTGAGTAGTCTATGCTTAGGCTGAGATAAAGGATAGCATGGCACAATTTGGACTCCTCTTCTCCTTCCTCATCCATGCCTCATTTTCATGATATGTAGTCTTCATATTTTTCCACCTCCCACTCGTGTGGTTCATCATCCAAATCTTGTAAAGGAGGGAGTGATATTTGGTTGTCCTATCTCATAACGACTCTTAAGGAAAAATTTTGTTATATCGATCTAACGATATGCTGTTTAAATTGGTTGTATGACTATACTTAGCTCACGCATTATAGGCTACATTTCATGGTAGTGTTGGTGCATTTCATATTGTTTTTGCATGCTAATATCACTCATCTCTTTTTCTCATATTGTTAAAATTGGAAACTAGGGCCAAATTCCACTTTGGACTACTCCTTTGAATAATATAATTATGGAATTACATTCTTCTCTTCGAGAGGACCAAAATTGATCTAAATATCGTCAAATTTGGATAAGTAAAAGTGGGTTTTTGAATTTACTCTCTCACACGAAAATTATCAAGGTTGGCCTTATCTCTATGTCAGCTCATCAAATCCAATAGACACATCTCTTAACCCTCTACCAAATTGTATAAATAGGGGTGCATCCACCCTCATTTGGATATATCTTAAGAGAAACTTGTACTACAAAAGGATCTATGTTTGGCCGCATATTAGGAGCATCTGAGAGAAGAAGGAGTGGAAGAGTACTAAAGCCTTTTCAAGATTGTTTGGATGATGAGTTGTAATTATAGTAGGGCCGAGTAACAGAGGGTGATTTTTGGATTGTTTGGGTATGATTTGGGTTTGGTTTTGAAGCATTTTTATGTGGGCATATCTTTGGTAATAAGGTCGCAAACCTGTACAGAAGCTTGAAGGAGGGTCGAACCCTAGATCATTGTTTGGATAAGGGTTGTGAGTCTATAGAGTGAGCTAGAAGTAGCCAAACTAGCCATCGAAGTATAGAGGAGCCTCACAAGAAGGTAGCCATAGTTGTTAGAAGGACACTTGAGCAGAATATTAGTGCTAAAGATTTCTGGTGATTAGCCTTAACTAGGTTGAGACCAATAATAGGAGCAGACCCAAAACAGTGAAGCATGAAGGTATGTGCATGATTTGTTTCTAGGTCACTTGGGTCCACATTTTGGATCAGATTGGATGGAGGTCCTATTTGGATAGTGATTTTTCCATCCTCGTCTTTAGTAAAGAAGACCACATATATATCTAGGATTGCGTTGCTTTTGAAGTTCGGTATGTGGTTGCATTATATAGAAGTGCAGACTTAACTAGGTTATCTCCTTGGCATACAGATAATGGTATTGCTCAACATATTGGCAAGTCAATTTGAATTTGTGTACTCTCTCTCTCATTCTTTGCTAAAAATTTGATAATAATAATAATAAGGAGAGTTGACCAAGGTTTTTCTCCTTCTTGTGGTCTTTCCCTGGCTTGTACCATATTCATGTGTTCTCTTGTCTTGGCTTGTCCTATGTATTATTTATTTATGTTATTTCCTCAATTAATATCAATGTGATAATAATCGATGTGATTCTAATAGAGATGGATTGATGATTGCGCCATATGAAAGATTGAAGTAGTTTTCCTTAGCAAAAACACATTAATAAAAATTTAATAGGGTTTCAGAGCTAGGTGAGGTCAAGACCAAGTAAGAGTAAGATCAATCACTAATTATGTGCAGACTTCTTTCTCGCCAAGATCAGTCATATAATTTAGATGAAAAATTTTCTGCGGCACGTATCGTACAGTTCAAGTAAAATTTCGCTTATGATATATGGAATCTTCAATTGGTTAGCTTAGAGACAAAATCTTCATGGCTTTGCACTAAGGCCTATCCTCACATAACAAATTTTATTCATTTTTCATGACATGGACCATTAAATACACATGGCACAAAATATTACCATGATATCTCTATTATTTCTTCATGTTTATGTTTATTTATTGCAAGGGTTTTTCATAGGTCATTTATGTTTTTATTCGACCTTCTTGCAACATGTTTGAGGTTGTAATTAATGGGAAAAAATTGAAGAAGGTATGAAGTATTTCTTGGAAGTTTGCAAGACAATCAAGGGCCGATTTAGGAAATTTTTTGATTGTTTGAAACTAATTCTAAGGTGGTCTGTTGAAGGACTTATTCGGCCTAGTCTTCTCTCACAGAATATTGAGGAATTCACAAATCTAAAGTTGTGTTATGAGCCTAATGGTTTAACACTTCTTATGACTTTCAAACTCTTTTAGGGCTAGCTCCGAAGTGGTTTTGGATCCACTATTTATACAAACCTAAGACTCTAATATTGGCCTAATAATATATTCTTGCAGCCTAGTATAACCCTACATGTTTTTACCAAAGGATTTATGTTTTGGGTTTCATTTGTTAAAGGTCTCATTGGAATTCAAGTCACCAACGTGTTGTGGATCTGAGATAGGGAGGTAACGTATGAAGTGTAAATCAAACATTTGTGATAATTTTATCTTCCAAAGTATTGATCTTGTGGTGAAGTTTGTTCCCATATTGCGAGGGCTGGTCTGTAAGGTCACTTAAGTCTAAAATTTGTGCAAGAATACCTCACCAAAAATCTTGAATCGAACCCTCTCAAGGCATCCACTAGTGCCACTTGTTTGGAAGTTGTATTGTTAATGATCAAGGCTCCTTATTAATGAAAAAAGTGACAAAAATCTGAAGACATTGAAGAATTTTGGCCCCATAAATTGTTGTAGACCTGAGGTAACTTCTCTAGAAAGTTTAAACCTATGAGGGCACATGATAATGTCACAGACCCCAGGAGTCTTTTGTTGAAGGATATTTTTCTACTTTAATCCAACCACTGCACGCACTTCTTATGGTGTCTTCTAGAGGCATACAATGTATGTTTTGATTCTTGTAGACAAAGCCCTCAACAATGATACATTTAAATCCTAGTACAAGAAGCCATTATCAAGAAGATATTATGTGATTGATCACTCAACAATATTAATTTTTACTTGGATCTTCCGTTGATATGAGAAGTATGGGAAAGTTGTATTGCTCCTTATTTTGAATTGCACATATTTTATTCTATTCTACAAAAAATATTTACAGAATATTCATCTCCAACGATCAGGATAGACATTGAGAATGAAGGGATAATCATATCGAAAGGAGAATATCCTTGTATATGTGTATGTATTTGCAAAAAATATATAGTCTGATCAAAGCCTATAATCTGGAAGTGATTTAAGTCCAACATAAATCTTTTGGGCATTTTATTTTAATTTTGTTACAAGGCATCATGGTTTTGATCATACTCAAGACAAAAATAAATCTAGTATGACCTCTTATGTTAGAATTATATTATTCATCACCTATAACCATAATTACTTACAGATCATTGGTGTTGTATGCTACATAAATACTTCCTTAGTAATTTAAAGAAAAAAGTGATCTTTGTATTCATACTCCTCTCGAGAACTGGCCTATATTGGAAAAATAAAATGCATACCCATAAGGTGCCTGGAAACCAATGAAGAAGTGTAAATCTTCTGGAGTAAAGGAACATATCTGAGGGGGCTCTATGATTGTCTCATCTTCATCACTTTGGTTACCAATTGTAACTGAGATAGAACAAATGATGACTATTGAAGGATAATATAATGAGTACCTTTGGAAAGGATATTTCTCAGTAAAGTATACAACTCCAATATGAGCTTTCTTCATATTAAATTTTGAGGTTCTAATCAATATTAAATACTATTAAAAATGGATAGTATGAAGAATCCTAGCACCTGATGGAACCATAGTCATTTTGGCACCTTTAGGAGTCTGAATGGTTTCCTGTAACAACCCTTATCAAAGGTACCTTGAAGAAAGATATAGATCATTGTATAAGAAATCATGAATTAAGTAATTTGATTGTTCAAGGCTATATGAACAACTAAAGAAATGCTTCAAAGGGAGTGACAAAATCCTCAAATACTTTTCCTACCCAATAATTTTTTATAAATGTAAGATATGTCAGTTGGGTATGATGACTTCGATGATCTCTCTCATCTCAAAAGGATAGGTTGTATATATCTTGATGTTTATGTATGGAAGATAGATTTTGATTAGAGAATAAATATGCAATGACTGATGATGATGATCCTCATGTTTATCAATATAAGAAGAAGTTGACTCTTAAAGTTGAGGTGGAAGACCTTACCATGTTGTGTTGTTCCCTGCACTTAAAATGTGTTGGTCTGCAATCATATATCTTGTGTATCCCTATTTATGTCTATGTATAAGCCTCATATGATGGATATTTTCTTTTTGAGAGATCACGACGACTCTTTTATCTAGTGCACTATCAATAATTTTTAGATTGAAGTGCATGTCTCTAGGAAATCCATTAAGGCTAAATGAATTAAGCATCCAAAATGGAAATTTAAGTAAACTCCACAACAACCATTTATGCACACATTACGAGTAGATTCAAATAATCTCGTATTAAAAATAGATACCACTTTATATGGTATAAGAAAGGACATTCTTGTTTATGGAAGAAGTCTACCAGGATTATGGCATGTTTGATTAGATTAATACATTATCTACTAAGTGGATGGATATTATGATGATAAGGCTTTCAGATGGACACTTTTCACTTTAGAAAGACAAGCTCAGGCTTGTGGTCTCCCTGAGTAAGAAGGAGTCAGAAAAAATAAATATTTTCCTCATCATGATATGCAAAAGACATAGGATTGTGAAGTACTGCTAAGATTTTTGTTGTAAATCAGTAGGTATATAAAAAGTTATGTATAGATATATATGTTTATGGGTGGAGCTATGAGGCTTCCTGTTAGGTCCCTATATCACTAGTATAGCCCCTTATTATTGTTAGTGTAAACCCCTTATTGTTATTATTGTACCCTTGTAACCCCCATTTTGTTATTATTGTGCCCTTAAATTATTATTGTTAGGTCGGCTAGGATTACATTGTGGCCCACTAGGATTACATTATGGCCCCTTGGACTCCTATATATAGAAAGGAGGTTTTGTAAATTGTATCATCCAAGAATTGTTCATTTATGTAATGTATTGGAGGTTGCCCCCTCGAAGTGGCTTATTTCTAAGGCGTTGATATCTTTCTTCTTCTATTTTTGGAGCTGGTTACTCAACATTTGGTATCAGAGCTTTGGATTCTAGGGTTTCGCTGCTCCAAACAGGTCATCTTAAGTGAATTTTTAGCATAACTTTTTCTACGACTTGAGCTGAAATTTTAGGGTACGAGTTGAAATGCGAGAAGGTTAATAAACATTTTGATCTTGGTTCGCAATATTTGAGAGATATCATACGCAAATTTAGGTATTTGTATGACTCTGTGTAGTCCTTCGTATCTCGTGAATTTGCTTTCATAAATTTTTTTTTTGTCGAAGGTTGATCTGAAATTCATATGGTCATGTTTTGAAATCCTGAAAATTATTCAAAAAATTTCAGAACTTGTTTCGAAATATTTTGGAATATATTTTGTGGAAGGTAGTGCTTTTTTAGGCTCCTGAATTTCATCTCAAAGAGGTGATCGTGGGAAAAGTTCAATAACTCTCTCTCTAGGCATCGGATTGGAGTGCCGTAAAAAGTGGTCGCAATCACACAGACTTTAGTTTCTTGGCTATCAATTTGAGAGACAAAGGACGAAACAGTGACACGTGGCAAGTCGTACAAGTTCGCTCTACTGAACCAGTCCAGAATTAGGTCATTGTGGGAGATTGGACACAACTTTGTCTTGGAGATTAAAAATCAGGTCAGACCTGTGGCATTTGAAAGAAGCTTCAGAGGGCTACTACAGGGGGCTGAATTTCAGATATCGAAGATTTTCAAGCACATAGATAATACAATTTCAATATCGAGCTCCTGAAAGCTAGTAAAAGGTGTGTATTTTTTTTTTCCGAATTGCATAAGTCTTGTTTGAAGAATCAAGTTGAATTGATTGCAAGGGCCTATTGTAGAATAGATATCAATATTGGAGTCTGAAATGGCCTCTAAAAATAATTCAACACCCATTAAGCCTTTAGAAGGCTCTACTATTACTCATGAAGATGAAGAATGGCAACATGACATGTCAAAATTACAAGAGCAAATGCAACAAATTTCGCTCTCTCAAAGAACAACAAAAAATGAAATGGAAGTTTTGAAGAAAGGCGTGGAAACTAAGATGAATGGCTTGGAAGCTAAGATGGATGGCATGGAAGTCGGCATGGAAGCTAAGATGGATGACATGAAGAATGATCTAAAAGCATACATGGAAGGCTTGATGACAAGCTTAAAACCAGAAATGATTCCTAATGGCGGAAATATAGGAGAAGAACCTCCCGATGAGAACAAAATAAATGTTAATCATGATTCCATAAACTCGAATGTTGGCGGAAAGAACCACCATATTCCAAAAATGGATATGAGGAAGTTTGATGGAAAGGATCCTGTAACATGGATACTACAGATGGAGCAATATTTTGATCTCCATAACGTGCAAAACACGCAAAAGGTACGCATTGCAACTTTACATTTAGAACAAAATATATTTGTATGGTATCAATGGCTTTGATCCCGTAAAAAAATTGTCACTTGGTCAATTTTTACGGAGGAAATGATAGCACATTATGAGGATACAAAGAGCAACACCTTCTTTACCCAATTGATAAATCTCAAACAAAAGGGTTTAGTGGGGCAGCACATTGAGGACTTCCAAAAATTGAATATAAGGGTAACTGATCTTACAGAGGAACACAGGATTGATCTCTTCCTATGCACTTTAAAGGATAACATCCAACATGAAGTTCGCGTTTTGGAACCTGATTCATTGGAGAAGGCATTCAGGTTGGCAAGAAAAGTTGAATGTAAAATTATGGCGACAAGGAAGCCTACCACTCAATTCTATAAAGAAGGAAGTGTTGCTATGCCTAGATTTCCACAACCTACAAGGTTGACACCACAATAATTATAATAAAAAGAGAAAAAGGGCTTTTATACAGTTTTGATAGCAAATACACTAAAGGTCATAAGTGTGCTGAGAAGAAATTATTTTATATAGATTGTGAAGATGAAGAAGAAAATTAACAAGAAGAGGATATACACCGGGAACCATCCCTAGAAGAGGAAGAAATGAATCCGACCATATCGTGTAATGCACTGGCAGGAATTTCCACTCCTCAAACTCTCAAGATAGAAGGACAAATCAAGAAGAAAAAGGTAATAGTGTTGATTGATTCAGGTAGCACCCATAATTTTATTCATTGTAAGGTAGCCAAGGAATTAAATTGTTTCCAATACCCAACACCAGAATGTCAAGTGATGGTTGCAAATGGAGGAACTATAAATTGCTCTGGAAAATGCCATAATATCAAGCTAACCATGGGGGAATATGTATTTACTAGTCCAATGCTTGCCATTCCTATGGGAGGTGCTGATGTTGTACTAGGAGTACAATGGTTACAATCTTTGGGGACGGTAGCTTTTAATTTTCAAGAACTTTTCTTGAAATTTTTTTCAGAAGGAAAGGAAGTTGAATTACGGGTTATTGCGGGGAAGCCAGGAAGGATAATAAGCTCTAATGTCATGACAAAGCTTCTAAAGAAAGAACAGCGAGGCGTAATTGCACAATTATGCTCACTAGAAGTTCCAACATCAAAATCATCTATTTCTGCATATCTCCAACAAGTCTTGGACAATCATTCCAAGGTGTTTGAAACTCCCAAAGGACTCCCACCTATTCGTGATCATGATCATGCTATTCATTTAATTCCAGGAAATTTTCCTCCAAACATCAGCCTTATAGATATCCTTATGTCCAAAAGAGCGAAATTGAACGTATGATTGCAGAAATGTTAGAGGCGGGTATAATTCAACCTAGTCAAAGTTCTTTCTCTGTTCCTGTAGTATTGGTACACAAGAAGGATGGATCATGGCGAATGTGTCCGGATTATAGGGAGCTCAATAAGCTCACCATTAAAGACAAATTTCCCATTCCCGTGATTGATGAATTATTGGATGAATTACATGGAGCAATTTATTTTACCAAGTTGGATCTTCGTTCAGGATATCATCAAATTAGAATGAAGACTGAAGATATTCCAAAAACAAGATTTCGAACTCATGAGGGTCATTATGAATTTTTGGTCATGCCTTTTGGCCTTACCAATGCACCTTCTACATTTCAAGGGTTGATGAATTCCATTTTCAAACCCTTCCTTAGAAAATTTGTGCTAGTATTTTTTTGATGATATACTAATCTACAGCAGGTCTTGGAAGGATCATGTTGAACATGTTGACAGGGTGCTCAAACTATTGCAGGAGAAACAATTATATGCAAAAAAGTCCAAATGTTTCTTCGGAGTACAAGAGGTGGAATATCTGGGTCATATTGTATCTCACGAGGGGGTTAAAGTGGACCCTAACAAAATTAAAGCCATTAAGGAATGGAAAGTTCCCACAACCATTAAGCAGTAGCGAGGATTTCTCGGGTTAACAGGGTATTATCGCAAGTTTGTTAAGAATTATGGGAGAATAGCAGCACCTCTAACAACATTATTGAAGAAAGATGCATTTTCATGGACTCCTGAAGCAACTAAGGCCTTTGAACGCCTTAAAGAGGCAATGTGCCTAGCACCGGTCTTAGCTACACCAGACTTCACAAAAACCTTTATTGTGGAATGTGATGCCTCAGGAAATGGAATTGGTGCAGTTTTAATGCAGGAAGGAAGACCCATTGCTTTTTAAAGTCGTCCAATCAAAGGAAAGTATTTACAGAAACCTATTTATGAGAAGGAAATGTTAGCAATATTGCATGCACTAAAGAAATGGCGAACTTACCTAATGGGAAGACACTTCAAGGTAAAAACTGATCATGATAATCTTAAACACTTTTTGGAACAAAGACTATCTTCAGAAGAGCAGCAAAAATGGGTCACAAATATGTTGGGTTATGACTTTGAAATAATCTACAAAAAAGGAAAGCTTAATGTTGTTGCAGATGCACTCTCAAGAAAGAATGAAGAGGTGGAATCATTGCTTTGTGCCATTTCTATTATCCAACCAGATTGGATAACTGAAGCAAGAGATGAATGGAAGAAGGACAAAGATGTATGGACACTCATTCAAAAGTTGCAAGAAGATCCTAGTACATCTGATACATTTAGTTGGAAAAATGATTCCTTATGGTACAAAGATCGCTTATATCTTTGCAAGAATTCCCAACTAAAACAAAAGATTCTTCTGGAATTGCACACTTCTCCTTTAGGAGGACACTCAGGATTTTTAAAACTTACCACAGGGTGAAGAAAGAATTTTTTTGGGATGGCCTTAAATCTGATATTCAAAAGTTTGTGGCGGAATGTTTGGTTTGCCAGCAGAATAAAGTTGAGACAATTAAGACCCCGGGACTTCTACAACCTTTATCCATTCCAAGTCAACGTTGGAGGAGATTTCAATGGATTTTATCACAGGTTTACCTAAGTCCGAAGGAAAGAGTGTCATCATGGTGGTAGTTGATAGACTTACCAAGTATGCACACTTTGTGCATTATCTCATCCATTTAAAGCAAGTACAGTTGCTACTACATTTATGGATAGAATTCAAAAGCTACATGGAAGCCCAAGGGTTATTGTGAGCGACAGAGATCTCATTTTTACTAGAAATTTTTGGACGGAGTTATTTTCTTGTTTGGGTACTCAATTAGCTCATAGCTCAACTTATCATCCTCAATCTGATGGTCAAACTGAGATAGTAAATAAATGTTTGGAAGGATATCTTCGTTGTTTTGTATCTGATAAACAAACACAATGGGTCAAGTGGTTACCTCTCGCCGAATGGTGGTATAACACTTCCTTCCATACTGCAGCAAAAATGACCCCATTTATGGCACTTTATGGATATCATCCACCGTCCATCACATCATCTTTAAGAGAAAATTCTAAGGTTCAAGCAGTGGAAGATCACATCGAGCATCAACAAGAAGTTCTCCAACTCTTAAAGGATAACCTTAATTTGGCACAAAATCGAATGAAACAACAGGCAGATCAACATCGTAGCGAGAGAAGTTTTGATGTAGGAGATTGGGTATTTTTACGGCTACAACCATACAAACAAATGTCCCTCAAGCAAGCAAAGAAGGATAATAAATTATCGCCAAAGTACTATGGTCCTTACAAGGTGTTGCAAAAGATTGGTACTATGGCATACAAATTGGAGCTTCATGCTTCTTCATGAGTACATCCAGTTTTCCATGTTCATGCTTAAAGAAGGTTATAGGTGAAAATCTTCCAGTTCAAACAATATTGCCAGAACTTGATGAGGAAGGAAAAATCATATTGGAACCTGAAGCGGTCATGGAAACAAGAACTCGACAGCTACGAAATCGATCAATTTCAGAGTATCTCATCAAGTGGAAGAACTTACCCACTGAAGGTTCTACATGGGAGGATGAGAATTTTATACAGAAGCACCCGAAGCTACTCAAGTGTTGAGGACAACACTTTTTTGAAGGAGAGGGGCATGTTAGGTCCCTATATCACTAGTATAGCCCCTTATTATTGTTAGTATAAACCCCTTATTGTTATTATTGTACCCTTGTAACCCCCATTTTGTTATTATTGTGCCCTTAAATTATTATTGTTAGGTCGGCTAGGATTACATTGTGGCCCACTAGGATTACATTATAGCCCCATGGACTCCTATATATAGAAAGGAGGTTTTGTGAATTGTATCATCCAAGAATTGTTCATTTATGTAATGTATTGGAGGTTGCCCCCTCGAAGTGGCTTATTTCTAAGGCGTTGATATCTTTTTTCTTCTATTTTTTGAGCTGGTTACACAAAACTTCCATTGTTGATTCAGTCAACAATATCATCACCTAGATCTAGTCTTGATTTTCAGAAAGCAACCTAGTTCTATCCCCTATATGAAGGGATTTTTTGTTAATATGGAATATTGAGCTCTAGAAGACTTGGGGTACTTATTGAGCTATGAGCGACCATAGGGTGAGAGGTTCACCTTCCCATATAGGTGTACAGTGCACAGGGTGAGTGGTTCACCTTCCCCTGTGACAAATGACATGTGTATAGGGTGGGTGGTTCACCTTCCCCTACGATTTATGACACATGTTTGTAGGTTGAGTGGTTAACATTCCCTTACTATTGATGACATATGCATAGGATGAGGGGTTCACCCTCTCCTATGGCATATGAGTAGGATGAGTGGTTCAACTTCTCCTATGGATACCCTAGTAAGAGATGCATTCAGGCATCTGCTTGTGGACATGTCGATGGGACGTGGTCCATCCTTTCACCACATGTAGGATGCTCATTACCTACTATCGATGGTTGACATGTTGGTGGGATGTTGTTCATCCTTTCCCCGTGAGTAGGATCATTCCTACAATTGATTGGTTGGCATGCATGTAGGAAGTGGTTCATCCTTTTTCTACTCTCGGTTATTTGCATACGCGTAGGATGTGGTTCATCCTTTCCCTACGTATGGTTATGACGTGTTTTTAGGATGCGGTTCATCCTTTCCCTACGTGTGATTATGACATGTGTTTTTAGGATGTGGTTTCACCTTGCCCTACGGGTGGTTGTGAACAGGATGTGATATATTCTTTCCCTACTGATGTTCTTGCATCATCCTACCCATGTAGTTTGGGACACATGGGAAGTACCTCTCATTTCGCCAATGAGTTGGGAAAGTGGTTTGGGACCATATCACTACTGATGGACGTAGCGTGTACTTCCATACTCCATATGGCTAGGATGAATGATGTCTCTTCAAGTTGTTCACTTGGGATCAAGTCTGATTGGAGTCCTCCCTTGGTTATGTGTAATGACTTTCGTTAGTGGAGAGTGGAAGTGACTCACTCTCAATTGATTCTTCTTTATTATTCAGATGAATTTTCAGCAAAGAAGAGTAGATCAGAGATGAGATGAAATTAGGAGATGATTCATGGCGACAGGATAGCATAATGGTTGATTTTTCATCAGGTGGAATTATCCCTAGTTGAGACGGAGTGTTAAAATTGGAAAATAGGGCCAAATTCCACTATGGATTACTACTTTGAAGAAGATAATTATGGAATTAAATTCCTCCCTTCAGGAGGATCAAAATTGATCTAAATATCGTCAAATTTGGATAAGTAAAAGTGGGGTTTTGAATTTATTCTCTCACACGAAAATGATCAAGTTCAGCCTTATCTCTATGTCAGTTCATCAAATCCAATAGACACATATCTTGACCCTCTACCTAATTTTATAAGTAGGGGTGCCTCCACCCTCATTTGGATATATCCTAAGAGAAACTAGCACTACAAAAGGATCTTTGTTTGTTCGCAGATTAAGAGCATCTGATAGAAGGAGGAGAGGATGGGTACTACAGCCTTTTTAATATTGTTGATATGTCGAGTAATAGAGGGTGAGTTGTGAACTATTTGGGCATGCTTTGTGTCTAGTTTTGAATCATTTTTGTGTGGGCAGTGTGGAGCGATAAAAAGGTGTCTTTGTAACTCCTAATTACCTCACATTAATTGTCAACCCAGGGACGACTTTTTGTTTCAAGAGTGTACTCAGTCTGAGGCGGCTATTTACTCAAGAGTAATGTTTGTGAAGATGTAGTATAGAAATATAAATGCAGAAATAATAAATGCTTGAAAAGAATTCTAATTACAAATGACATAAATGTAAAGACTACACTACAGCAACCTTGCTAGACATCGATTAGGGATGCAATAGTAATAACTCTTTCCCCTAGAAATAGATGTGAGATGACCAAATCTGGGGACCTGGAATGATTAGCTCTGCCCTCTACAGTTTAGAGATCTCAAAGCAAGTGAAAACAACTCAAAGGAAATGAAATCTAAAACGCAAACTGGAAAGGAACAACAATCTAAAAACAATGAACAGGAATTGAATAGCAGTGTAAAATAAACAGTGAATTCAATTCATAACCAAGCAAACTAGATTTCTAATCTTTAATCTTGTCGACAGCCACGCAACAATCAACTATCGTAATTCATAAACAAAAGGAATAACAACTGGAATTAGATACAGAAAAACAACATTTTATAGCAATTGAATCATGAATCATGCTTCTTGTAAATAATGGAATAACAATGACTCTGTATTTGATCCAATTAGCAATAACTCAATTCTTTAATTGTAATAAACGAACTTCACACAACAGAAATAAACTAATAGAAATACAAACACAGGGCCGGGCCCTCAACCACCGGTGAAGCGTTGCTGTGCTTTACTCCAGCGCTTGAGAAATGGAACAACAGTGAACTCTTTTATTAATCAGGCATTAATAATGTTTACAAACAGCTCACACTCTCTTAACAAGAGCCGATGCACAATTCTGCAAATTACAATAAGAAAAGTCTCTCCATCCTCCTATACACAATACATGCTTCTCCTTTTATAATCAGAAGGAGGAGAAATTAAATAGCAAATAGGATCTCTAATAATAATATTGAATTTCTTCCAACCAATTGATCAACAATAAAATAGATTTACATCCCTCTTTCAACAACAGCAAGTCGAATTTGGCTTTGTAGCTGAGATTTTGAGGACGGCCGCAACCACAGATCTGAGAAAATCGTGCTCAAAGAACCCTGCGTTTCTCTCAGTACAAGCCGAATTTGGGCAAACCGTTCTTTAATAAAGTTAATTGGGTCCGTTCTGAACAAAACCCATGTTCCGGATTTTCCAGATTCGTCTTCACTTGCTCAGAATCTCAACCGCAAAACTGTCACTCCTTATTCCAGCGCATTTCTGAGTTGGCACTTTTAATGATCAAATCTTCAATCTGGAAATTATCTTGGAGGCTAAAAATGGTGAATAATGTTATAACCAACTTTATTAAAACTATCATTGATAAAATAATTCATAATCATCAATTTATTAGAAATAAAGGAGAATAAATAACATTCATTCATAGAAGCATAAATCATCATAAAATGGATTTAAATAATAAATTATAATAAATGATGTGATGAAGAATGGTAGAAATGGGTGGAATAAGCGTTCACAAGTGATAATAATAATGGCATATTAACGGCCCAACATACCCCCACACTCAATATGTTGCATGTCCTCATGCAACGAAAACCTGAATATATTGCATGTCCTCATGCAACCCAAAGACAAAAACCCATGTGTTAACCAAGCAATAAAAATTTGAGAACAAATGAATGCTTCATTAATTAATGAATATTCAATTTTAGCAATCTTGATGAAGGCATAACAATTTTTATATTGACATTCAACTATATGTATGGAGTTGCAGCAAAATATGATATAAGTAGCAGCAAACTTCATTAACCATTTTCTCAAAAACTACAAACCAGCTTTTGTTGAAATTTGGCAAGTAAATTTATAATATATGAATGCCTTTATGATCCAAAAATCAGATCGTTTTGATGCACGGATCATGAGATATAAACAAAATGGCTGTAGGTGAGAGTGCATGATTTCCGAAATTTTATGAACCAATTTATCTTGAAATTATCTGGGTTTGTATTAATGATACGTCTGTGTTTTCCAAAAATCACAAGAATTGAGTTCATATTATGGAAATCAATTTCTGCATTGTGTAAAAATGAAATTGTATGCCTTAAATGAGAAAGAAAATTGAAAACATCCATCATGCGTAGCAATTCCTCCCCCTCTCTGAAAAATTAGCATGCCCTCATGCTATGCTAGAAAAAAATTGAGGTGGTTGCTACCAGTTGTTGAATTCTATGCTTGGTGTAAAACAACATGGAATAAGGGAGGTGGTGAGAGTGAATAAGAATAGCAATGGATGATAAAGAAGATGAATAACATGGTCATAAGAAAGAAATGAATGAAAGGAACACTCCCCCATACTCGAAAATGATATGCTGCTGAAAAAGGGAAAGTGGTAAAGATGTGGAATGAAGGATGATAAATAATGCTCAAAATGGATTTTTCATGAAATTCTCCTAAATTCGTAATAAATCAAAAAATTATGCAATTTTACCTCAAGTTTTACCTCCAAAAATGTGGAATGACATATATGGACTGGCAGTTGTTGAAGCTGATGTAGGCAGAGTTGGTGCTGAAAGTGATGCAAAAGGTGGAATCCAAGTAAGCACATCATGTCTGAAGAATTGTTCACGTGCGCGAGCCTCTTCTGTTAAGTGCAATAGTGTGGTCATGCTATGAATAGAATTCTGCCCATACTTGTTGTTTTCCTGCAAACAAAGCACTATTTGGCATATAATGTTCTTGAATCCATAGTGTAAGCAATAGATAAGATGCATGCAAAAATTTCAATCAGAAAAACTTATGTATACATGCAATACTAATATTTTGGCAAATCAACAAGTGATGGCAGAGTGTAGTAATCATATCGCATGCAATCCCATAATGCATACATTCCCCCCTCCAATTGGAAAAGGAATTCCATGACCATAAAGCATATGAGAGGTGTTGTGCTGATGGCAAGGCAAGGGAATGAACAATATAGCAGTGAATGAAACAGAGTGCACATATCAATGATAGGATAGCGAGAGTTATGGTTATAATGAGAGCAGAGTGTGTAAAGATAGTTATGAATAAGAGATAGGACGCTTTGAATTGATGATAGGTGATGAAAAAGAGAAAAAGAACAACAATATGCCAAAAAGATGCTTTACTGATAGTATGCTAGCTGAAAAATGATGTGATTGATTATAAAACAATTTCTCATGCATAAAGGTTCAAAACAGGGAAAAAGTTAAGGAAATAACTTCTCTGATAAAAAGAAAAATAAATAAGAAAAGGGTATTATAGTAATAATTGACGATAAGATATAAATTCAATACCATAAGCAGAGCCGCTGCTGCCAGCAGGCGTCCATAGCCTCGGCAGGGTTGCTTTTTAACCCATATGAGCCAGAATCCTCAATTTATAACTAGAGAGTTACATTGTTGTTCTATAGAAGAGATCAATGTGCTGGCGTGGTAACCAGATAACCACACTGCCATTCACTGGGATGTAGCAAAAGTGATCAGGCCGGCTCGTGATGAGACCTCCTGTTCCAAGGATAATTGGGTTATCCAATGGATCATAACCCTGGTGTGGTGGCCATAATGGGAATGTCACTTTGTTACAGCCTTATGAACATGGTAGGCTGGCTCGTAATGAGACCCCCTATCCTCCATTTGTGAACAAAATTTTGTTATTATTACACATTTTTATGATAAAAAGAGGGAGGCTCAGTACTCCTTAAGAGCAGGGATGGTGGAAGAAGTTGAACATGTCAATAGAAAAATATACCCATAATCTCATTTATTACAGAAAGAGAAGATTATAATCCAGAAGGGTGGAACCAGCATGGTATTAAGATGATCAATCAATATCATGTTCAACAGAAAACAATGCAGTAAAGTAGTATATAAATAATTGTGTCCCTTTTGAAAATAATCTATCATCAAGGAGCTGTCCTGTTAAAGATCATAACGTGAATGATATTAGCTCGCTTCAATAGAATCCATAATTCTTGTCCTCATAAAAAATAGTGTACTTCATGCCATAAAAGGGAATCAATAAAATGTGGTTGAGATGAACTAAAAATAATTCCACAAGAGGAAGGAAGGGTTGCTCTCGAAAATACTCCCAAAGTGTTGCTCTTTTGAAGGAACAGCAAAAACACTCAAAAAGAGTGTTGTTCCTTGTAGGGAACAACAAAGGAAATGCACACAAAAAAGAAAAAATACACACAAAAAAGTGTGAAAATGCAAATGTCGTTCCTTTGGAAAAAGGAACAGCAAAAACTAAAAGTGTCGTTCCTTTAGAAAAGGAACAGCAAAAACGCAAGTGTCGTTCCTTTGGAAAAGGAACAGCAAAATGGACAGTCATACAATGCAAACATGCAAAAAACAAATTAGCTGTTCACGGTATTGATGCTGAGGATGAGTTACACTTTGAATGAAGCAATACCTGAAACACAAAATATAAGAGAAATTAGAAAAAGAAACAACAAAAACAGTATGTAAATAAATAAATTAAGTTACAACAGCTATGATGTTATGTCAAAAAAAAAAAAATGATCTCTTTGAAAAATGTTTTGGCAGTAGTGATAAGACATGAATCTTCAAATTGAAATCAATTCTTCATTTCTTCTATTACGAATCCGTTGGGTAATGAGTTAGATGAAATTCCTTTGTTTCATAAAATTTCTTTCAAAAATCACTTGTCCATAAATTGACCTTCTTTATTTTCCCAAGACCTGCAAAAAACGAGTGTCTACCTGCAAGAAAACATTAAATCATGGAGAAAGAGAGGTGCGCGGGCTCCCCTAATCCAAGAATTATGCAAAAACTAACAAGTAGTTACTCTGTAAAACAAATCCACGGAGAAAATAACAAAGTAAAATTTATTTGTTACTTGCGGGAGAGCAGTGGCCAATCATGCTAACCTGCAGTGTTTTAGTCACAACTTCTTTGTTTTTCGTCCAAATTGAGTGATTCCAAAGCCAAATGAGAGCTAATTCAAAGGTTAATCTCCAATAGCAACAGGTTTTAAAAGTTCAATGATATGATATGTCAATTTTACTTAGAACAACCTGCATAACAGAGTCATTTTCGCTTACCCCACTTAGAACAACAGTGAATGTTTTAAGCATAGATTCTTCGTTTGATGTCGGATTCGAATGATTCAAATTGGAAATGAAATTAGATTCATTTATTTATATCCAATAGAAACAGGTTTTGAAGAAAAGAAGAATTAATAGGTGAAATACTGTAAGGAACATCCGGAAAAACAAAGTTTTAAGGGTGCTGATTTACGATAGACAGTCAGTATTTTGATCATAACTTTCCCATAAGATATCGAAAATGAGTGATTCCAATTGCATTAGAAACTAGATTCATAGGGGAATCTACCATAGAAACAGGTTTTAAAAATATGGTCATTTAGGCCTCCAAAAACTGACTGTCCCAACTCTGTTCCTGAGCTGCCCGCTAGAAATCCGGTCAATGTTTTGGTTCTAACTTTTTCGTTTCAAATCCAAATTGACTGATTCAAATTGGGTTAGAAAGTAGACATCAAGGGCTATCTAGGGTAGAAACATGTTTTAAAAATATGGTCATTTAGGCCTCCAAAAACTGACTGTCCCAACTCTGTTCCTGAGCTGCCCGCTAGACATCCGGTCAATGTTTTGGTTCTAACTTTTTCGTTTCAAATCCAAATTGACTGATTCAAATTGGGTTAGAAAGTATATATCAAGGGCTATCTAAGGTAGAAACAGGTTTTAAAAATATTCATTTTTGGTCCCTCAAAACATGACTGTCCCGACTGTTTTTCCAGAAAGTTCATCAAGCCCGCAAGCCAAAAAAATGATATTCAAGCATTTTTTCAAATTGGTGATAAAAAATGAATATGAGTGTTTGTAGAGATATTATTTCCATTATAAGTCATCTACATAAACAAATGAATTAAAAAATTATCACCAATATTGATTTGCATAGCATGTTGCAACAAAAAACAACTAGTTTTACATAAAAAACAAAATGCATTTATTTATTCCCTTATTTATTTTATGTTCTAAACTAACCTATTTTGATTTGAAAAATGAATATGACTACGTATATGAGTACTTCCAGTGGAGCCATTTTCGAAATAAGGCTTCATGTATACACATACCCAAATTTGAAAAATGCATATTAGTGAAAATTAGGGTACAAGAAGCCAACTTCCCTTGAAAAAAAGGTATCAAAAATTGTTGAAGCATAGAGTGAGGATGCAAACACGTGATGGAGTGAAACCAATCTTCAATATATCCGTTACTTTCTTGATTTCCCATCATACCATGAAGTTCTTGAGCTTTTAAAATGGTTTGTTGGTGCAACCTAGAAGAAACCTCATTTGCTTCCATAGCTTCTACAATTTTTGAATTTGAAACATTCCGAATCTCATTGTAAGTTTTCTCTAATGGCGCATGTGAGATAGAATGGGTGGGAAGGGTGGGTAAATTTGGCAGTTCAACATTGTAAGCATGTTGTACTGGTTTATTGTGGTGAGGGTGTGGAATTAGTTGAGCAGGAAATTGTGTATGGAATGGAGCATTGTGATGATGTGTTTGGCTGGGTTGAGTGGATAAATTTGATATGCAAGCAGGATGTTGTGAAAGAGCTGGTGGAGAATATGGAGAATGTGCTTGTGCTACAAGATGAGGGAGAGTAGTCATGCAATCATAAGGTGAACCATGCCAAACTTGTGGATAAGATTGGTGGTTATATTGAAATTGACATGGCTGCCCTAGAACATGAGTATTCCATAATGAATTATGCAAGTAAGAGAATGGAGAAGAAGTGTTTTGAACCATACCTGTAGGCCATGATTTCCATGGTTTTGACCTTGTTGCAGCTTCCTCACCTCTTTGATATGATACTTCCATCCTAGATAAGGAAGAGTAACCATCTATGGACTGCTCCTTTTGGTCATGAGGGAAAAACACTTCATCAAATTCTTCATTTTTATGAACCTGCAAAACGTCCAATTTTGAGCTTAGAGAGCTAATAAAATAAACTTTAAAATTTTCAAATAAATCATTGATTTCAGCTCTTATGTCTCCTATTCTTGTAGCAGATTTGGAAAAGAAAGAACAAACATCTCTAGAATTCTTACCAGACTTGGAGATTCCTCTTGAATACCTTATGCACAACTCACAAACATCATCATATGATAACTGAAAAACATCACCTTTTCCTATCAGATTTAAGAGTTCTAAAAATTCATCTTTGATTCCTTTAAGAAGGATCATTTTTAAGATCTCTTTCTCCAAATGCTTATATTTTGATTTTTGAAGGTTGTATTGAAATCGATCTACATAGTCCTCCAAACTTTCATCTTCCCCTTGTATCATACTGAAAATATCTTCATTGGATTTGCAATAGTCTTGATACTTCTTCAAGAATATGTTCTTCATGTCCTCCCATGATTGGATGCAATTCCCACCTAGGCTCATGAACCATCGGAGAGCTGCTCCTTTTAGAGTAAGAGGAAACACTTTCAATCTTTGATCATTAGTACAATAATCATATCCTCTACAAAGTATTTCGAACTCAAATAAGAATGTATCTAGATCTTCATTTGCTAAACCATGAAAATTTGGTAAAGATGGGGGAATTATGTGCATTTGTATCACTCCTCCTAGATCTTTGATAGGAAATTCAAAAGTAGAAACGTGAGCCATTTCTTACCATAATATAAGATGTTTTTCATGTGTTTCTTCGAGGCTCCTTCTTCAAATGTTCCTGTCAATCGGTTAGTGAAATGGGTGGTGCTTACATCACCACTTGCATGAGATCATGTGATCCATTTTTAAAAAATTTCTATCTTTTTCCTAATCATTCACACAAAAATTCAAACATCTATTTCTACCCAACAAAGCAACAACAAATCTGTTAGGAAAGCGGACAGTGGAGCAGGGCTTGTACATGCTCCGCACGCAGGTTCTTACCTTCCGTTTTTAGGATCCAACTTTTCCCTAGCAGGCACTCATCAGATTCACACTACTCTTTAGAAATGGCTACACTCTCCCCGGCAACGGCGCCAAAATGTGGAGCGATAAAAAGGTGTCTTTGTAACTCCTAATTACCTCACATTAATTGTCAACCCAGGGATGACTTTTTGTTTCAAGAGTGTACTCAGTCTGAGGCGGCTATTTACTCAAGAGTAATGTTTGTGAAGATGTAGTATAGAAATACAAATGCAGAAATAATAAATGCTTGAAAAGAAATCAGCTTGAAAAGAAATCTAATTACAAATGACAGAAATGTAAAGACTACACTACAGCAACCTTGCTAGACATTGATTAGGGATGCAGTAGTAATAACTCTTTCCCCTAGAAATCGATGTGAGATGACCAAATCTGGGGACCTGGAATGATTAGCTCTGCCCTCTACAGTTTAGAGATCTCAAAGCAAGTGAAAACAACTCAAAGGAAATGAAATCTAAAACGCAAACTGGAAAGGAACACCAATCTAAAAGCAATGAACAGGAATTGAATAACAGCGTAAAATAAACAGTGAATTCAATTCATAACCAAGCAAACTAGATTTCTACTCTTTAATCCTGTCGACAGCCACGCATCAATCAACTATCGTAATTCATAAACAAAAGGAATAACAACTGGAATTAGATACAGAAAAACAACATTTTATAACAATTGAATCATGAATCATGCTTCTTGTAAAGAATGGAATAACAATGACTCTGTATTTGATCCAATTAGCAATAACTCAATTCTTTAATTGTAATAAACGAACTTCACACAACAAAAATAAACTAATAGAAATACCAACAGCAGATCGCTCCACCAGGGCCGGGCCCTCAACCACCGGTGAAGCGTTGCTGTGCTTTACTCCAGCGCTTGAGAAATGGAACAACAGTGAACTCCTTTATTAATCAGGCATTAATAATGTTTACAAACAACTCACACTCTCTTAACAAGAGCCGATGCACAATTCTTCAAATTACAATAAGAAAAGTCTCTCCATCCTCCCATACACAATACATGCCTCTCCTTTTATAATCAGAAGGTGGAGAAATTAAATAGCAAATAGGATCTCTAATAATAATATTGAATTTCTTCCAACCAATTGATCAACAATAAAATATATTTACATCCCTCTTTCAACAACAACAAGTCGAATTTGGCTTTTATGAAATTTGAGATTTGAGAACATTGCAACCCGCAGATCGAGAGAAAATGGTATCAAGAACCTGTTTCTCTCAGTACAAGCCAAATTTGGGCAAACCGTTCTTCAATAAAGTTAATTGGGTCCGTTCTGAACAAAACCCATGTTCCGGATTTTCCAGATTCATCTTCATTTGCTCAGAATCTCAACCGCAAAACTGTCACTCCTTATTCCAGCGCATTTCTGAGTTGGCACTTTTAATGATCAAATCTTCAATCTGGAAATTATCTTGGAAGCTAAAAATGGTGAATAATGTTATAACCAACTTATTAAAACCATCATTGATAAAATAATTCATAATCATCAATTTATTAGAAATAAAGAAGAATAAATAATATTCATTCATAAGAGCATAAATCATTATAAAATGGATTTAAATAATAAATTATAATAAATGACGTGATGAAGAATGGTAGAAATGGGTGGAATAAGCATTCACAAGTGATAATAATAATGGCATATTAACGGCCCAACAGGCAGATCTTTGGTAATAAGGCCACATACTTTTACTAAATATTGAAGGAGGGTTGAACCCTAGATCATTGTTTGGATAAGGGTTGTGAGTTTGCACGGTGAGTTGAAAGTAGCCATACTAGCCATCCGAGTATAGAGGAGACTAAAAATAAGGTAGCTGCAACTGTTAAAAGGATACTTGAGTAGAATATTAGGGTGAATATGTCTGGTGATTATCCCTAACCAGGTCGAGACCAATAGCAGAAGGAGAAAACCCAAAAAAATGAAGCATGAAGGTATGTGCATGATTGTGTTGGGTCCAAGTTTTGGATCAAGCTAGATGGAGGTCCTACTTATACATTGAATTTTTCATCCTCATCTTTAGTAAATAAGGATGCATATATATCCAGGACTAAGTTGTTTTTGAATTCTGGTAAGTGGTTGCATTATATAAAAGTGTAGACTTGACTAGGTTATCTCCTTGACATCTAGATAATTGTATTTCTCAGCATATTGGCAAGTCAATTTGACTTTATGTGTACTCTCTCTCTCATTATTTGTTGAACATTTGATAATAATAATAGCAATAATCGATCAAGAGTTTTCCCCTTCTTGGGGTTTTTCCCTGGGTTGTTCCATGTTCATGTGTCACCTTGTCTTGGCTTGTCCTCCGTATTATTTATTTATGTTATTTCCTTAGTTAATATCAATACAATGATAATCAATGTGCTTCTAATAGAAATGGATTTATGACTGGGCCATATGAGATATTGAACTAACTGCCCTTAGCAGGAAAAATTAAATCAAAATTTAACACATATAGATTAAGACTGCATTTCAAATAGATTTTATTTTCCTGTATGGATTATTATCTTTTGTATAAAACCTGGGAAATAACCTATGCGCATTGCACATGCTCCCACACAGTTTTTTTCCATGTGTACGTTACAGGTCTGCAATCCCATGAGATTTTTGGAATTCTCATGAACTCCCCATTCGAGTACATGGATCATGTGCTCTATAGTGAGCTCATGTCCTAGTTGGAGTCAGATGTTACTCACCCAAAGTGGGTGACCCCACAGGAGAAATTTTTCTCCTATAATCTCTTCTAGTTGGCATCTAGTAGCCCTTGATAACCACTAGTAGCCAATGAATATGTTTCATTCATATCTCTGCCACCTACATCAGTCATATGTTTCTTGTCCATTTGGAAAGAGCACATGTTGGAAGGAAGGAATTTAATCAAAAGGTACTTTATTCATTTTTAATATATTTATTATGCATGTTTGTATTTTGGCATTTGACATGGATTATGGGGTAATTTTGAAGAAAAAGGGGTCTTGGTCATGATATTGTTCCCTCACCTTAAATTGGGAGTTAGTTTTTAATCCAAGTCTAGTGGGACATCCTCTAATGGCCCAACAGGTATAGGAGGGGAACTACTTGGGAAGCCATGATTGAAATAATGAGGGTCATCTCTCCCTATTCCATACTGACCACTTTCCATTTTACATTATAAGCCCTTGTTCCACCTCCATTCTTTGGGTTCAACTGACCACTTGTTCATTGGGATTTGGTGTACACTCATCCTCCCTGGGTAGGGCTTGTAAATTTTCCTTGGAGGTTGATGAAGCTAAAATAAAGTAAAAGAGCATATGATGTGTTGAGAAATCAATGTAAGTAGATTCGAGTTTGAATTCTCTTTCTTGATAATTACTTATGAATTATGTTGGTTTCTTTAACTTCTTTATTATATTATCTTTCATCAATAAATTACCAAATTATGTATGTACAAATATCACAAGAACACAAGAGACAATATGTAGGCACTATGCCAGGGAAAAAACCCTCTCTAGTGGAAAACCCAGTCAAAATTCTCTTACTTCAATAATATTCTTTGAGAATCTTATATGAAAAACTCAGTAATTGTGATTCATTCAAATCCAAATCCACTCCTTGGGACATTCTATTTCAAAATAAGGTGTGGTTTTATACTCATAAAACATAAGGCTATAATGGAGTGGCCCACTCCTTGGAATGTTACAAAGGTTGGGTCGTTTATGGGACCATCCTTCCACACCAAGTCGGCCTTTCCATATCTTCAACCCAATAGCATCAGCAAATTTTCCTCCAACAACTTTGATTATGTAGCAACAACACAAAAAAAATTTGATCTCCCAAGTTAGGGCATAAAATGGAGAGAGACCACCACCAAAATTTCAGTTTTCTCTTTCTCTATCTCTTTGACCCAACTCACACTCCTTTTAGCTCCCTTGACCAACTTCACACTTTTTCCTATGCAGCAGTAGATATTGAGCTGGATTAAGAAGTAATTCTCAAAATCAATTTGATCTCCTTTTATTTATAGGATCAAAGTGAGGTTGAATTGGCTCCTTTGAGGCTGACTTGATCTCCTTAAGGCCAGCTTGATGTGGAGGTACTATAAATCCTTTTTGACTCAATAATAAATATTTTTACATGATTCAAAAGCCCAAGAAGGGTCTTTTTAAATCTACAATGACTCTATAAACTCATAATAAATCCTAGAAGTCCACAATGGGGACTTTGACCTAAAGCATAATGACCCAAGCATAAAACCCATGCTTTAATAAGTCATTGTAATAATAATAATAATAAATCTTTTATTTATTCTTTTGACAAGTACATTACATAATGACTCAAATATATTTTATGAATACCAAACCTAGTTACAATATTCAACACTCCCTCTTAACTGGGGAGGTATTCATGATATACAAATATAATGGAAGATCTAAAAGTATATGAACTATGAATATTTTAGGCACCGCAATGCCATGGACTATATTCCTGACCAGGGAAATCTATCCATTGGTCTGTCAACAATTTAGGCACCGTAAGGACATGTAATATAGTCCTAACCAAGGAAATATATCCAAGTGGGACTAAGGTGGACTAAATATTTCAGCCTCTCTAGGTACCATCAGGCTTACTTACTAACCATCGACCCAGGGATCCAGGTGCGCATCCACTTGATGCCACCCTCCCTACCAAGCATCAATACAAAGTGTCGACCTGATGTCCATCAGGAAATGCTTGACTTGCAAATAATCAACATATATCTTTCAACCTCTTATCATCAATA
Source organism: Pinus albicaulis (assembly GCA_034641835.2). Classification (NCBI taxonomy): domain Eukaryota; kingdom Viridiplantae; phylum Streptophyta; class Pinopsida; order Pinales; family Pinaceae; genus Pinus; species Pinus albicaulis. Next base: position 244,585,062 of record CM076577.1, on the reverse strand, counting down.
CAATCAATAATATTTACCAGACCAATTTTGTCTCTCAGATATTCAAAATTTTTATTAGGAAGAGACTTTGCCAGTATGTCTGTGAGTTGTTCATTTGTCAAGACATACTCTAACTTCATGATCCAATCTTGCACCAAGTTCCTAATAAATTTGGATTTATTTTTGATATGTTGTGTCCTAGCATGAAACACCAGATCTCTATACATCTTGATACAACTTTGATTATCATAGTTAATTATAGTAGAATTTAGAGAATTCTCGAACAAATCTGTCAGAAGCTTCCATAACTAGACAACCTCCTTTCCTACTTCACATGCAGCCACATATTCTACCTCAACACTACTTAAAGCAATGGGATCTTGCTTCCTACTCATCCATGAAATCATAGCAAACCCCAGACTGAAATATACACCAGTAGTACTCCTTCCATTAGTCTCACTCCCACCCAAATCAGAGTTTGTGAAGCCAAACAGGTTGACTTCCTCATTATCGTACTTTAGATAGTGATGTATAGTGCCACGAAGATACTTAAATATGTGTTTGGAAGCTATCTAGTGATCATCATGAGGCTCAAACTAAAATTGAATAATAATTTTTACTGCAAAGCATATATCTGGCCTAGTGTTTACGAAATAAATTAGGGATCCCACCAAATGTCGATAAGAGGTAGGATCCATGAGACTTGATTTAAAATGCCACAAGTTCTTGAGATTGGTGATCATAGGAGTAGTCATGGGTTTGGAGTCCATCATCCTGAATATATGCAACATTTTTATGATGTAATTTTCTTGCCTCAAGTATATCTCCTTGGGTTTCTGCCATACTTCAAGACCTGGGTAGTAGTGCATTATTCCTAGATCCTTCATTTCAAATTTATCTACCAACATATTCTTGCACTCTTGAATTCTATGCTCGACACCAATGATGAATAGATCATTCACATTTTTATCACCAAAATAGGACCTGATAGGCTATTGGTCAGGCTACCTCAGTGTAACTATTCCAAACCAGAATTTTAGTTGAGGCTTAGCCTCCTCAACCTGAGAGGGCTCTCTCACTAGGTTTAAGATTTTGAATTAAGGATTAGATGGCTAACTCTAGGAATAAATTGGATATAAAGTGTATGACTGGTTGAATTACTGATCAAAAAACATCTATTGGGCTATGGAGTCAAGGTATGTTTCTACAAAACATCAAAATTAGCTTATCATGGAATTCAGGGCATTTCAGAGTTTTTTAGATGTATTAGCAAAACAGTAACAGAGTCAACAAAACATAGTTTACAAACATATGTAGGAAGTTAGAGAATTTTCCAATGAATTATAAGTAACATATGTTCATACCACTGCAATTAGGTAGATAAATAAAACCATAGAAAGATCCACCATCAAAAACTCTTTCTAAATCCTGAGTAGTAAGCCAATATCTGTATTAAGATTAAAAAAAAACAGTCTGCTATAGTGACATAGTTTGCTTGTTAATGAAAATTTACAACCTTTAGAAATTCGACGTCTTTTATATATTCATGATTACAATCTTGGATTCTCTTATCTATCTTGAAGAGAATTCGAATTTCTTATACTGACACCTATTTGCTTCTAAAACAGACTGTTGATTACATCTGACAGTTAACTGTCTCTTCTAGAAGTCCTAATACAAATAGGAGTAAAACTCCTTATTATGTCTAACAACCTTATCTAGAACTTAAATAATATCTCTGACAACTGTTCCTCCATATCTTCGACCTTAATGATGTCTGCAATCTTGTTATGCTATCATGTTGGTTCATATCTTATTTTCCCTACAAAACAGGGGACATGTTTCCTATAAGTTAGCCTTTTCCTTCTTTGATGATCTTCGAGCCCCTTTTGCTGGAAATGTTGAATTTAAGATAAGTGAACATGTGTGATCATTTCCATGGAACCATGCTTTTCCACCTATACAGAAACTAAGCCTTTGAAAATGTAAAAGGAGAGATGGTATGACTGCGCTACGAAATGAGTAGCTATTTTCGTAGCTTGGAATTTGTATCTTGGTAAACATCTCTCAACCATCCATTTTCTTTTGCCTTGAGACCTGGAATTTCATTTGTGAACCATTTCTAACCACCACCAGCAACAGAATTCGGAAACCAATCTTTGTACCTCTCAAAACGTTTACAAAAATGTTCAAAAATGCACCTACAGCAGTTTCGTAGCGCGCTATGAAACTGCTGTGTATCTCCTTTTTACACAGTCTTTTCATTATCTTCAGATTTTAAGAGTATTTAAAGCCTTTTAATGATTTCCCCTTGATTTTAATAGACCTTAACAATCAAAATAAGTCAACTTTGCAATATCTTCAAAAAGTGATGTCCTTCCCAAAAACAAAATTGTATTAAGGATTTGTCACTTACTGCTCTTGGTCTACCTTTGTTGTAGCTGACCTTCAGACTTTGTCAATTGAATTTCAAGATATTCAATCTGCCTTTTCAGTCTCCTGTTGGTAGCCCTCAATTTAACATTAATCATCCTCATAAATCTTGCTTCTTTGATTGCAGGGACAGTCCAAGTAAAGTACTGGGCTTCACTGCTGAATGTTTCAGTTTTGGAAACTTTTTCAACCTCCCACAGAGCCCTTATTCTATTGAAGTTTGTCTTCTCAACAACATGTGCTCTTGCTTTCTTCTTAAGCTTAGCAATTTCAATATTAGCAAGTCTCAACTTTTCTTGAATTCCTTCATAACTGCTCTTTTCTCTTTGAGTGCTGAAAACTCTATTTCTGTCATCTTCAGGCATTGGTGATGAGAGGTCTATGGGCTCCTCATAAACATTTGAAACTTCCCCAGCTTTATCTAACTCCATATCCAGCCATTGCAACCTTTTTGATTTCCTATTTAAAGGCCTTCTGAGCTTGAACACAAACTCTGAAACTTCATCATCAAAATCCTGTTTTTGGAAGATTTGATCTTCTTAGATTTCCCTTCATCCAATCTTACAATATTTGCCTGAACTAAAAGAGATTCCTCAATATCAATAGCTTGTAAAATATCATTCAAACTACCCTTTAAACCTGGATATTCTTCTGAAACCACTGTTTTTCCCTTTTCCTTTGCTATTTGACTTTTAGTCAATCTTTTCTATGTTGATTTGTTGGTTGACTGTTCCTGTACTATTTCATTAGCTTTAGTTGTTCTATTTTGTGCAGGTTGAGGGGTTTCTTGAATAATCACTGATGTTTTAATCTCTAGCTCTTTCACTTGCTTTCTAGGCTTTAACTTGACAAATCTTTTTGATCTTGTCTCTGTAGGGTCACTGGTTTCTGATGATGACTTTTCTTTGGCCCTAGGGCTAACTTGCTCCTTGTGTTTACACCCCAAATCCACACAAAAACAAAAATGTAGACCATTCTCTGTTTATTCTCTGAAGTTCATGTCAAAATAAAAATTTAACTAGACCATGTTGGAAAAGTGAAGTTTCACAGTATTGAGCTTTCATTTGCACTTTATCTGCCATCTTAGCTAAACTTCGTAAACAAGAAGAAAGGTAAATCCAAAGAAATCATTCCAGTAAAATGCAACAAGTGTTTGAAATGATAAGAATACACTTGATGGTATCTTCCCTCATAGGTGAAGTACCTTTGAATGTTGTAGAGCAAATTGCCATATGTGTTCTTGATGTAGCTTCTTGGCACTGCTTTAGTTAAATTTGTTTCTTCAAACCCTGGCTTCAGAAATTTTTTAGAAGGTTCCATATCAAACCTGAAGTTTTTGAACCATATTTCTTCTCCCCTTGGAATCTCTGTCACTGATGATATAATTTAAATGGAAATTGTCAAGTTTAAGAGACCAACCTTTGTTTTCGAACCTGTGAAATGAAGAGAAAATTCTTTTGTCACTTGATTATGACCTCCCTGCAATTTTTCACAGAACTTCCAACATCCTGTCTTATTGAAGGCATACTCAACTAATTTGTCTTTGGTTAGAGCCTTAATGCTTTCAGGCTCTGTCCTTAAACAGTGGCCTGACCTATGATTTTTTCTTTCCTCTATCATATTTTCCTTGAATTTCCTGTGTGCATTTTGAAAACCTGTAACCAACAGCCTCACTTGATTTCAGAGTAAACTGCCTCGCTTGATAAACTGCTTCGCTTGATTAGAGATGCTGCCTCACTTGATGAATGAAAGAGAAGCTTTGGTTTCTACTTACCATGAACTTACCATTCGGAAGAGGGTATGCATCATGTGTTTCTTGCATGAGAGAATAAATCCAAAACCATCCCCTTTCAAATTTGAAAATGACAAGAAAAATTACCTCAAACGAATGTTATGATGGCTATGAATGGTTGCATGTGTGAGAAAGGACTCGTGGCTGACACCTAATCATGAATGATTAACGGAATTTTTGTGGATTTGATAACTGACAAGACATGCTACGAATCCCTGATTTCGTAGCGCACTCAATGTAATTTCAGGGTTTTGTGCTACGAAATGAGCAGTGTTTTCATAGCGCAAAAGCAGTTTTTAACATTGTCTGTGCTACGAAAATGTGGTTTCGTGGCTTAATAAAAAAAATTTCAAAACGGTTAAAAATTTGACTCTCTAAACATGATATGAGAATGTCAAGGTATGAAATAAGTTTGTTAAACTTTATTTTTTGAATGGAAATGAGACTCTAACCCTATCACTTAACCCCTAAAAACTTAACATGACTTCACACCTATTTAAAAAACTATGACTAGGAACAAAGCAAACTGTCCAAGTTTGCAAATTTTTTTTATAGTGATAACACACATATAGTAGAATAATGACAAACTCATTATCCATGACCTCGATGTAGATATTTGGATCAACAGTACCCTTCACGAACCCATTTCTTAGTAGATATGTATCTATTGTCGCATACCATGCCCTATGAGCTTGCTTCAAGCCATATAGTGCCTTCTTGAGTCTACAAACATGAGAGTCCCAGCTATTCACTTCAAATCCTTCGTGTTTTTCAATGTATTCTTCTTCATCAATGGTCCCATTCATAAATGTGGTCTTCACATCCATTTGATGGATATTCCAACCAATTGTAGCAGCAAATGAACCAAAGATCTAATGGTAGTATACCTTGTTGTAGGTGCAAAGGTTTCTTCATAATCTGTTCCTTCCTTTTGAGATAATCCCCTTGCAACGAATCTTGCTTTGTACTTGTCTATGCTTCCATTAACAACATGCTTGATTTTGTAGATCCATTTAGATGTGACAACCGATTTGTCACTAGGTCTAGGAACGATTTCCCAAACACCATTATTCACAATGGATTTTGATTCTTATTACATCGCCTTCTTCCAAACATCTTGATGAGAAGCTTCTTCAAATGTAGATAGTTCAGCTTCGATTAGTTTCGTCATATATTGTAATATCCCAAATTGGGAATAGCTACACTATTGGGAATAATTTGAGTTATTACCAATGTGGAGCTTCAGCAATTCATGAACATGGAATTGTAGAGCAGCTCATTAGATGTAAAATAACATCACATTAGTATATGAAAGAACCTCAGCAGCAAGATGATCTATATTCTCCTTCCCGGGTGGGGAAATGCAGCAATATAGAGCATAAAACAGTTGTCTTCAGAAAATAACGCTATAAAAGTGAGAAATGGGACTTGGATCCCTTAGAATAAATCATGTAAAAGTGATATGTAGAATTGGAGGTGAAACAAATGAAACTAGATACCTTAAACAGATCTCCCCGACTCAATATTACTTAAAAACACCCCGATCCCACGACTTCTCTATAACAGAATTTCTGAAGATTGTGAGAGCATAATACCCATGAGGGTTTCTAAAAAAATTGATGAAAGAAGACTGATATGGATCTTGTATTAATAAAATAACAGAGAAATGGAGTTTTAACCTCTTTTACACAAACAAAAAGACACCCGGCAATATACATGTACAAAAATCAAGACCGCCGAAAATAACGCAGTCTACTGTAACTATGTATTAAACATGGCTGAAAATGACATATAAATGATGAATAATATAGAAAATGGCCCTAGGCCTTCTTATTAGAACTCCCGGAGGGAAATAAACACCTCCTCCTCAAAGACTAGCACAAAACAACAATGTTTAACCCAGCAACAATGCCCCTGCAGAAAAGGACGCAGTTCCTGAAGATGACTGCACTGTAGATGTTGCTGGCTGAGTGACCTTAAGCCAAATGAATAAATGGAAGCTCAGATCCTTCCCTTTTATCCCTTAAGAAATCTGATCCAAAGAAAGGATGGAATTCCCGCATGAGAATTCTTTGCACTACGCAGTGCAGCAACTCCAGCTAAACAGTTGAAGCATGCAAATAGTCAGAAGACCAGAGATAGCTGAATAAATGAATGACCTCTTTGATGTTATGCCCTCATTTTTATCTTTGTTGAGCATCCTCACCCCGAACCCCACACATTGTTGAGGTGACTTCCTAGTGAAGATTCCTCTTCTAAAACTGCGTTGCCCTAGCTTGCTTCCCTCCTCTTTGTAGTTGTGCTATTGACTTGGTCAACTGGGACTAATCCACCTAAAATGTATCTTTTTACACCAAAGGATCTTCAATCTGGTTTTCATATGTGTGCTTATGCTGATCCTTGTTCAAATTGAGCTAATTTATTTGAGTGATTTCTGTTGGAAATATTTTCATTGATGACAAAGGAGGTAGCACTCAGGCAAAGGAGGCAGCGCTGAAGCAAAGGAAGGAAAAAGAAGCACAGTGAAAGCAATAGAGGCAGCAAGAAGAATGTCAAAATGTAACATTCATAGAAGCACAGTGAAGAACCGTTATCGGAAGACAGAGACAGAAGCAGAGACAGAGGTAGAGAGCAGTTATAAAATTCTGGGAATCGCACACTCCAGCGAGCGTTTTACATATAATATAACACGAATCTTATTCTGGGAATCGCAGACTCCAGCCGGGCGTTACACATATAATACAGAACCATATTCCGGGAATCGCACACTCCAACCGGTGTTATACATTTAATATAACACAAATATTATTCCGGGAATCGCTTAACTCCAGCGGCAAAGTATATATATATATACACATACAAAACGTATTCCGGGAATCGCATAACCCATTGGCAAAGTATACATATATATCAGGTATATAAGTGGAGCGCTTTATTATAAGAACCAAGCTTTATACGGTGGGACCCCTCCCCAATCGCAATTGGAGAAAAGGTTCAATCGGCGGAGTTTTGTTATGTGCTCCGATTAAAGGCCGGACCCGATCGAGCTATATGCCACAGTTTATTGCTAATCGCATCTGAGTTCCCAATCGCATCGGCATTGGTCAATCGCATCGGAAAACATATGAGTTGCGATTGCGATTGGAAGTCCGGACCCGATGGAGGTATGAATTATAATTCAAACATATTTGAAGTCCTTTCCCAATCACATCGGCAAAATACAATGAACAGTGGTCAATCGCAACACATATTAAAAGACTTGCGATTGTGATTAAGAGTTCGGACCCGATGGGTGTATTAACGATGGTTTATATATATTTGAATTCCGGCTAATCACATCGGAGATTATAAGAGCGTCGGAACATATATTAAATGACTTGCGATTGCGATTGAAGCCCGGATTCGATGGGCTTATAAACTTTGATTAATAAAATTTGAGTCCCAATCGCATAGATATTAGTCAATCGCATCGGCAAAGAACAGTGAACAGTGACTCAATCGCATCGGAGTATTTGAAGTTTCGATTGCGATCGATCGCAATCGGAGGAGAATCAATGCATCGAAAACATGTCAGGTGGGCCCGAAAGGGCATTTGTTAAGTCTTATCAAGATTATTCATTGATTTTATTAGAAGCGGTTGTTGCTTGTTAAAACCTTATATAAGGATGCCGAGAGTTGATTTAAGTTTAAAGGCGCTGTTATATATATAAAATGCGATTGTATTAAAGATCTGCTGCCTGGTCTGTGGGTTGTATGTATATGCCTCAGCTTAACGGGAGGGCGATTATTAATATACGACTGTGATATATGTCCGTTCTGCTTGCGGAATGTTCCACATCAACAAGACACTAATAGCATAAAAGGGATTGGAGTTCCTCCAGATTTACAGTCAGCAGATATAAAAGGAACAATTACACGCATGCAACAGTTACACCACAGCAGAGGACAGAAAAGAGAAAGATAGATGAGAAAGAACAAGTGATATTAAGGGAACAAAAACGGTGGTGGAGTTCTCATTGAAATTTGAATGTAAATACTTTGTTGTGATGCATTGTGAGTCTAGGAAGAAGACAAATATCCTTTGTAATATTAAAATAAGCACCTCTGATTTACATTTTTATGAGTGGTGAAAAGAGATGAGAAAGAGCGGAAAGCAGAGACAGCTAATCATTTCGAATTCGATTGGAATACAAACATTATGACTATTTTGTGCCATGAGGTAATATCAGGTAGAGATGAGTTGATAAAAATGGGCTGAGAGAAAGTATACGTGAGAATTAAAAAGTTTAAGGAATAAAATGAGTGTAAGGAAGGAGTCTAGACAGGAAAGTAAGACAAAAAAGAAGAAGAAAATTTGAGGCAGAGAGATAGTACGAATCTGAGGCAGTTGATAAAGCAATGAGAAAGAAAGTCTGAATGATGACTCCAAAGAGTAAATGCAGCAGTGTTTTCTTTTAGAAAATGAGGAAGTTGGAGCTTCCCTATCAAGTTGCAGCCTGATAGCTGTCAGTTGTAGTTGACTGAGGTTGGAGCCTCCTGTAGGTTGGTGCCTGCAGAAAGCTGAAGGGAGTTGGTGCTTCCTTGCAAGTTGTAGCTTGCAGAATTGAGGTAGGAGCCTCCTGTAGGTTGGTGCCTGCAGAAAACAGTGGTGAGAGGGAGTTGGAGCTTGCCTTTGCATCACAACAATAATAAGATGTGGTTTTCTCCCTTTACGGGTTTCCACTTATATCTGGTGTCTCTGTGCATGATATTTATGTATTGATCTGATATGTATCATTTGCTTAATACCTGCTGCTCTCAAATTAAGTCTACTGCTCTATTAAACTAATACTTTCAGATTACATTCTAAGATTACTCTCACATCAAATAGAGTTTGAGCTAGAGGTGTATTAAAGTTTAATAATACTGGGATTTGAATATAGAATGTATTAGTGATTCACCCCCCCCTCTGAGTTTAATTAGAAGTTGTGGTTAAATGTCAAGGCAGTTTCCTTTGTACAAGTCTAACAACTGAAAGGAGATCCTAGGTTCCCAAGATGGCTAGTAAAGAAGGATGCTCAACCAATAAAGCCCCTTTCTTCACCGGTGAAAATTATGCTTTCTGGAAAATCAGAATGAAGACATACATAATGTCTCTAGGAATAGAAGTCTGGGCTGCTGTGCAATTAGGATATGCCCCGAAGGCAACTGACTCAGAAAAGGACTCAAACAAGATTTTGTGGCTAATGCAAAAGCCATGAATGCCATCTTGAATGGATTATGTGAAGCAGAGTTTATTAAAGTAATGCACAAAGACACTGCCAAGAAAATATGGGATACTCTTGAAGACATACATGAGGGAGACCAGAAAGTAAAAACTGCCAAACTTCAAATATATAGAGCCCAGTTTGAAAAATTAAAAATGAATGATGATGAAGATGTTGGCAGCTTCTTCTTAAAAGTTGCAGAAATTGTTAACAATATGAAAGCTCTTGGAGAAACCATACCAGAAAGTATAGTTGTGCAAAAGATTCTAAGATCACTCCCATCCAGATTTAATCCCAAGGTATCTGCAATAGAAGAGACAGCAGATTGGGAGACTTTGACCATGAACCGGATACTTGGAAATCTAACAGCCTATGAAATGAGGCTCCCACAAAAGAAACCAAGTTCGAGGGAAGCAGCTTTTAAAACAGAAAAGAAGAAAGAAGAAGAGGAAGAAATATGCTCTTGCTCAGATGAAGAAGAAGCAAAATTTGTTAAGACACTGGATAGAGGTTCAGGTAAATACAAAGGTAAACTTCCTTTCAAGTGCTTTAACTGTGGAAGAGTTGGACACTATGCTGCTAAGTGTCCTCACAAGAAAGAAAGGAATCAGGCTCAAGAGTCAGAAAAGAATAAATCAAAGAACTGGCAGAAGGGAAAGAAGTTCAACAGAAAATCTTTCTATGCTAAACAAGACAGCAGTACATCTGAAGATGCAGATGAACCCTCAAGTGAAGAAGGAACCTCAGATTTTTTATTGATGGCCATAGAAGATCTTGAGGGACTCCTACTAGAAGATGAAGAAGAAGAAGGGGAAGTCGACCTCGAGGGGGAGCCAAGAAGTGCTTTGGAGGAGATTGAGAGACTCAAACTAAAATGCAGAAAACAAAAAGAGATTCTCCTCAAATGTGTGAAAGAAGAACAAAATTCAGAAGTTCTCATGATGCTGAAGGTAAGGCTTGAAGAAGCCAAGAAGATAGAAGATATGTTACTTCAGCAAATCAAGGATAAAACCCAAGAACAAGAGAAGTTGGAGGAAGAAGTGGTATGTCTCAGGAAGAAACTAGAAAATGCTCAAAGGACAGTGGTTATAAACTCTTCTCTAACAACAAGCTCTAGCAAGTTGAATGATATCCTGGTTGCTCAAAGATCCCCAATGATAAAAACAGGAATAGGCTATGAAGGAGAATCGAGTAAAGGCAAAGAAAAGGAAAACAAAAATATAATTTTTGTAAAAGCAAAGAAGACTGATGAAGAAGCCCAGAAAATTCCTACAAAAGAAGAAACATGTAATAAGGATGACAGAGATCAGAAGAAATTACTAGTAACAAGGAATATAATGAATACTAAGATGGCAGAAAAAGAATCATCTGCCCCTGAGTATATCAAATTTGGAAGTCATCAGAGGATATTCTTGCCTCCTATGAAAAATGCCACCTGTTATGTCTGCGACAAGCCAGGACACATTGTTGCATATTGTTATGCAAGGAAGAGTAATTCAGACCTGCAAAAGATGCAAACAGTGAAGAGGCTATCTCAAACAAACAAATGGAGAAAACAATCTTACATCAGGTATGCAAATAATTTCTATGGTTATTGTTTTTATTGTAAGGAATTTTGCCATAAAATTATTGAATGTAGAAAGTATGGAAAAAGAATGATGTTCAACACCTCAAGGAGGTTCATGAATCAAAGAAATTTTGGTCATACTCAAAATCCTGCAAAAATTATGATCAAATGATTTATATGCAATCAAACTGGACATATGCCTTCCAAATGTCCTCTGAAAGGATGCAATTCATCACCTCACAAAATATATCAAACCGAAGGATGCCTCCAGTGGAAAAAGAAGGTGAATAAGTGTGACCTGGCTCTAACTTCTCAAGATCTGAAAAGCCAGTGGTATCTAGACAGTGGCTGCTCCAAACACATGACTGGAGACAGAAGCAAGTTTATAACTCTTGATGAAAAGAAATCTAGCAATGTTATTTTTGGTAATTATAAATCAGGAAAGATCAAAGGAAAAGGCTCAGTCAGCATAGACAATGGCAGAGGAAAATCCCAAGAGGTACTATTTGTGGATGGACTGAAAGAAAATCTACTGAGTGTCAGTCAGATGTGTGACAAAGGCTGTGAAGTTCTTTTTAGAGCACAAGACTGTGTAGTCAGGTCAAGCACAACAGGAAAGACTCTGCTCAAAGGTGTTAGAACAGAGAACAATGTATACATAGTGAAAGAGGAAGATGAAGCCTGCCATCTTAGCAAACTTGAGTCATGGTTGTGGCATAGGAGGTTGGGACATCTCAGCTTTGACCATATCATCAGACTGAGCAAAAAGAAAGCTGTCAGAGATATGCCAGAAATAAAAAGGCCTTCAAGTACTATATGCAAATCTTGTCAATTGGGGAAACAGACTCGCACATCCTTTAAATCTAAAGAGGAGCTGTCAACAAGAAGACCACTCCAGCTTGTGCACATGGACCTGTGTGGACCTGCTAGAACTAGAACACCAAGTGGAGAATCCTATTTCATGCTGATAATAGATGACTTCTCCAGAATGACATGGGTTGTGTTTCTCAAGAATAAATCAGAAGCACTGGACAAATTTAAGATATTCAAGGCATTAGCTGAAAATCAAACAGGATGCAAACTAAAATGTATCAGATCATACAGAGGAGGAGAATTTATAGATTATGACTTTGCTGACCTATGCAATGAACATGGAATAAAACAACAATTCACTATTGCAGGAACACCTCAGCAGAATGGAGTAGCAGAAAGACAAAACAGATCTGTTCAACAAATTGCCAGAGCCATGATGCAAGAGAATGATATTGCTCAAACTTTCTGGGCAGAAGCAGTGCACACAGCAGTACATATCCTTAATAAAGCTCACTTAAGGCCAAGCAGTGACAAGACTCCATATGAACTATGGCATGGAAAGCCAGCTTCAATAAAACATTTCAGAGTCTTTGGTAGCAAGTGTTACATAAAGAATAATGATGAAAACCTTGGAAAATTTGATGCAAGAGCAGATGAAGGGATTTTTCTAGGATATGCTTCCAAAATTAAAGGGTACAGGTGCTACAACAAGACTCTTCGGAAAATAGTTGAAAGTATTGATGTGAGATTTGATGAAGAATTTCCAAACAATACAAGAAATACAGACTGCTGTAGTCCATCAGTTAATCATGAAGAAGAAGACCAGAATGATGATGAAACCAACAAGACAACAGAAGATGCAGAGCTGAGCTCAAAAACCCCCTCAAGATACACTCAGAAGAATCATCCTGAAGATCAGATCATAGGAGACAAGAAAGCGGGAGTCCAGACAAGAAGGCAGCTAACAGAACAAACAGAAGAAGTATACATAGCCATGTTATCACAAATAGAGCCAAAGAAATTTGAAGAAGCCAGCAAGGACAAGTATTGGGTAAAAGCAATGAATGAAGAATTGGACCAAATTGAGAAGAACAATACCTGGGAGCTGGTTCCTAGACCTATTGAGAAAAATAGCATTGGTTCAAAATGGGTATTCAAAAACAAAATGAATGAGCAAGGACAAGTAATCAGGAATAAAGCTAGGCTGGTCTGCAAAGGATACTCACAAATTGAAGGACTTGACTATGATGAAACATTTGCCCCTGTAGCCAGAATGGAGGCTATCAGAATGTTCCTGGCATTTGCATGCTACCAAGACTTCAAGGTTTATCAAATGGATGTAAAGTCTGCTTTTCTTAATGGTGATCTAGAAGAAGAAGTGTACATGGAACAACCAGAAGGTTTCTCATTGACAGATAAAGAAGACTATGTATGTAAACTAAAAAAGGCCCTATATGGACTGAAACAAGCTCCTCATGCTTGGTACTCAAGACTGGATAAATATTTGCAAAAACAGGGTTTTAAGAGAGGAGGAGTAGACAACAATCTATATATAAAAGCCCATGAAAATGAACTCCTGATTGTTGTAGTGTATGTTGATGATATTATGTTTGGAAGCAACAAAGATGAACTAGCAAAAGGGTTTGTTGATGAGATGAAAACAGAGTTTGAAATGTCTATGATTGGAGAACTCAGTTTCTACTTGGGACTGCAAATTCAGCAAAAGAACATAGGCACATTCACTTCTCAAGAAAAATACTTAAAAGAAATGCTGAAAAAATTCAAAATGGAGGACTGCAAACCAGTGACAACCCCCATGATCACGGGATGCAAGCTGTGTGCTGATGATAGGTCTGCAGATGTAGATCAAAAACTCTACAGATCCATGATAGGAAGCCTGTTGTACTTGACAGCTTCAAGACCAGACATCATGCTAGTAGTAGGACTAGTAGCAAGATATCAAGCAGCACCTAAACAAAACCATCTTCTGGCAGTAAAAAGAATTCTCAGATATCTACAAGGAACCGCACAATATGGGCTTTGGTATCCTAAAGGCAAAAGCTTCACCTTAACAGCATACACAGATGCAGATTGGGCCAGCTGTGTGGATGACAGGAAGAGTACAAGTGGAGGTGCATTCTATCTAGGAGAAAGTCTGGTGGCATGGCTAAGCAAGAAACAATCATCCATCTCTCTGTCTATAGCTGAAGCAGAATATATAGCAGCAGCAGCATGTTGTACACAAGTCATGTGGATGAAGCAAACTCTTCAAGACATGAAGGTAAGCATTAATGAACCTATCTAAATCAAATTTGATAATACAAGTGCTACAAGTATATCTAAAAATCCTGTGCTTCATTTAAAAACTAAACATATACCAATCAAGTATCATTTTCTCCGAGAACAAGTGGCTCAGAAGATAGTTAAACTGGACTATGTATCAACGAAAGAACAGATAGCAGATATATTTACCAAACCACTTGCCAGAGAACCATTCGAATACTTGAGAGACAAACTAGGGGTAGTATCTGTAGATACTATTCTCTAATATGAAGAGAAAGTACAGTCTCGGGGGGAGAACAAAACGAAGATATCATTCCAGGGGGAGAACAAACAGCAAGATAAGCATAAAACAAGTCCACATGATCAGCATTATCAATATTATCAGCATTCAGAAGCAACAAGAACCTTTCAATCGTAAAATGCATCATCTCTATCTGCAATCTAGCACATATTACAGGCACTACAAATGAAACACAGCATAGTCCAATTTCAGCAGAAGAGGACCTAAACGTAACTCAGAGAAAGGAAATACAATGACAGAACCCATACGGAGAGATGAGGAGTCATCCTTTGCCATTGATGTCAAAGGGGGAGGAAGAACAAATAGCAGGAGGAAGAGCAAGCAACAAGAGAAAGAGAAAGCAAACAGAGAAAGTGGATTGCCATCAATGCCAAAGGGGGAGACTGTTGGAAATATTGTCATTGATGGCAAAGGAGGCAGCACTCAGGCAAAGGAGGCAACGCTGAAGCAAAGGAAGGCAAAAGAAGCACAGTGAAAGCAATAGAGGCAGCAAGAAGAATGTCAAAATGTAACAGTCATAGAAGCACAATGAAGAACCGTTATCGGAAGACAGAGACAGAGGTAGAGCGACAGAAGCAGAGATAGAGGCAGAGAGCAGTTATAAAATTCTGGGAATCGCACACTCCAGTGAGCGTTTTACATATAATATAACACGAATCTTATTCCGGGAATCGCAGACTCCAGCCGGGCGTTACACATATAATACAGAACCATATTCCGGGAATCGCACACTCCAACCGGTGTTATACATTTAATATAACACAAATATTATTCCGGGAATCGCTTAACTCCAGCGGCCAAGTATATATATATATATATATATATATATATATACATATACAAAACGTATTCCGGGAATCGCATAACCCATTGGCAAAGTATACATATATATCAGGTATATAAGTGGAGCGCTTTATTATAAGAACCAAGCTTTATACGGTGGGACCCCTCCCCAATCGCAATTGGAGAAAAGGTTCAATCGGCGGAGTTTTGTTATGTGCTCCGATTAAAGGCCGGACCCGATCGAGCTATATGCCACAGTTTATTGCTAATCGCATCTGAGTTCCCAATCGCATCGGCATTGGTCAATCGCATCGGAAAACATATGAGTTGCGATTGCGATTGGAAGTCCGGACCCGATGGAGGTATGAATTATAATTCAAACATATTTGAAGTCCTTTCCCAATCGCATCGGCAAAATACAATGAACAGTGGTCAATCGCAACACATATTAAAAGACTTGCGATTGCGATTAAGAGTTCGGACCCGATGGGTGTATTAACGATGGTTTATATATATTTGAATTCCGGCTAATCGCATCGGAGATTATAAGAGCGTCGAAACATATATTAAATGACTTGCAATCGTGATTGAAGCCCGGACCCGATGGGCTTATAAACCATGAGTAACAAGTTTTTGAAGTTCGACATGATCACATCGGAACAACCCAATCGCATCGGAGAAAATTTGGTAGCGGATCACTTGCAACTAAAATTTGCGATTGCGATTGAAGCCCGGACCCGATGGGCTTATTAACTATGATTAACAAGTGTTTGAGTTCCAGTTCTAATCGCAATCGGAAATTTGTGAAGGCGCTGTTATATATAAATATATATATATAAAGTTGTTGCGATTGTATTGAAAAGTGCCACGTGGTCTTTGGACCCATGGGCCTCGGCTTAAGGTGGAGGGTGATTATTAATATACGACTGTGATATATGTCCATTCCGCTTGCGGAATGTTCCACATCAACAAGACACTAATAGCATAAAAGGGATTGGAGTTCCTCCAGATTTACAGTCAGCAGATATAAAAGGAACAGTTACACACATGCAACAGTTACACCACAGCAGAGGACAGAAAAGACAAAGACACAGTCAGAGAAAAGACAAGTGCGCAGCAAGCCAAGAGACAAAACGAGTGAGCTGGAGTTCTCATTCAAATTTGAATGTAAATGTTTTATTTTGTTGTGATGCATTGGCAAGTCTCCCGAAGAGAGAAAATATCCCACTGTAATATTAAAATAAGCACCTACAGTTACATTTTTCTGAGTGAGCTGAAAAGATATGAGAAGGCAGAAGGCAAAGAGACATGGCTGTCCATTTCGAATTCCCAGTGGAATACAAACAGCCATGAAGCTATTTTTGTATAAAACAGGGTAATATCCAAGTGGAGATTGTTGACGAAAAAGAAGTGAGAGAAGAAGAGAGTATGCAGCAGAATTAAAGAGAGTTGAAGAGAATAAGCAAGTTGCAAGAAGAATGTGAATAAGGAGGAGCTGAGCAAAGAAGAAGAAGGGGCTGAGCAGAGATGATGCAGGTCTGGTATAAGAGTTGATGAACAGCAAAGAAGAAGGTACAGAACAGAGCGATATCAGGTAAATCGGCAAGTGTTTTTCTTTTGGAAGAGTAAGGAAGTTAAAATGCAGTGTCAGGATTAATAAACTTGATCATGCAGTTATGCTGAATGAGGTTGGAGCCTCCTGTAGGTTGGTGCCTGCAGAAAACTGAAGGGAGTTGGTGCTTCCTTGCAAGTTGTAGCTTGCAGAATTGAGGTAGGAGCCTCCTGTAGGTTGGTGCCTGCAGAAAAACAGTGGTGAGAGGGAGTTGGAGCTTGCCTTTGCATCACAACAATAATAAGATGTGGTTTTCTCCGTTTATGGGTTTCCACTTATATCTGGTGTCTCTGTGCATGATATCTATGTATTGATCTGATATGTATCATTTGCTTAATACCTGCTGCTCTCATATTAAGTCTACTGCTCTATTAAACTAATACTTTTTTATTACATTCTAACATTACTCTCACATCAAATAGAGTTTGAACTGAAGGTGTAAATAAGTTTAATGAAAAGTTTTAAGATATCAGGAATGTATTAAACTGATTCACCCCCCCCCCCCCTCTCAGTTTAATTAGAGGTTCAACAATTTCTTCCTCCTCAAGACTGCATGTTGACTTAGTCAAACTTGACTATGTCCCCATCTAATTTGTCCTTGTTCACACTTGGAAGTGTATAAACAGCTCCTAAGGTGATATCCTTCCTTACTAAGGTGGAATTTATTCATCCTTTATTTTTCATGGGCCTCCTTCCCATTTATTCCTCTTCTAAGTGAAAGTATAAAAATCTAATATTCCAATTTGCTTGTTTGCAAAATTTGGAATATTACAGTCCTCCCCTCCCAAATGTTTCTTGTCCTCAAGCAACTACAAGGATAGGACTGAAGAGAATCCTCTCCTCCCCTGTAGCAACCTCATAAGATGAAATCCTCCAAGGATCAAGGTGCTGCATCATCAATATATCTCCAAGTTTCCCCTCCCAAGTGTGCAAGCCATCTATCAAGGAATATCCCAAATAGCTGTCATTATGTGACAGTGAAACATCCATGGAGACAACAATGGGCTGTTTGAAGGTCCTGTTGAGGCATGAGGGCTGATATAGATTGGGATTCATCATCCCCCTTTGAATCTCTCCTCCCCAGGCTATCAACCAAACAAAATGAGTCACCCTCAAGGTTGGTGACTCATGGAGGATCTCTTCCACCTTGAGCTCATGCAGAATAGGTGTGTTGAATATCTGAATATGGTAGGCAAGATAGCCTACCCCACGATGTCTTCCTCTCCACTTAAGATAAGTGTAGATAATTTTCTGATCTTGGGCTGCAATATTGTTGCCCTCAAATGGCAAGAAGGAAGCTAGACCTCCAAAGGTCCCTGTCCCAGTGCTGTGAATCAAGCTGGCCCAAACCATCTCATACATGATGGAAAAGAACTCACCACCATATGGCATCCCATCCATCTCATGGCCCTCCTCATAAAGAAACAATTTTTTTGCTGTAGAGGCCATGTCCCTTCCCATGCTCCCCTCAGAACATGTCATGCAGAAAGTGTGGGGATCCTCCTCCCCAAAGAACACACCCACTCCTTGCATTCCTCCTCCAATCATGCTCCTCATATAGGCAAGAAAAATATCAAAAAATAGGATCATGAGCAGCATCATAATGAGAGAAAGACTGAAGGCTTCATATGGTGCTGGAAGGTACCAATAGTCTCCCAAATGGTCGCAGCGTAGGCTTCCCCACTGAAGCTTCAGATAATAGCATGGCAAGTTGTCTCTTGACAAATGGTTTGTTGTATAAGGCATCACACCCACTAGTAAATAGTAGATGGTTGAATATGTAAACTGAGCACACAAGAAGTAACCACATACTTGCCCCAAATCATACAGTAGATGGTTGTCTCCATCATAATAGCTGGCCAAAAATGGACCATGGAGCCTAAAGAAAAACTTGCCCCTTTGAAGATCCATGCACTGCAAGGAAGTGGTAATAGCATGCAAATATTGTGTGGAACAATCAATAGATGCAAAAATAGAATCCTTACCATGCAAAGAAATCAAGATGGTGACAAGATCCATAGATGAATCCTCCATAGTGATATGACATACCCATATGAAGAGGAATGAACCACATGCTCCATGAAAATCCTCCTTCTTATGCTTGGAAGTCCAAGTCAAGGAGAACAGACCACAATAACCAATGAGTCCATCCACCACTCTACCAATCTCACCTCCTATATTCCCACCAAGTGCATCAAATATGAAGTGATCCTGGGCACACTCCATCAACAAGCTCATGCTCCAAAGTGACAGCACTGTTGGCCTATGCAAATAGGCTCCTGCCAACTCATAAATCCATCCTCTGACATGTTCAATGTCAAATACTCCTCTCATAATGTTTCCATCTCCTCCCATTGCAACATCATGCAAAATGTGGGAGCAACTTTTCCCTTGCTCTCTCTCAATCCTCCAAAGCAACAAATGTCTTTGTTACCCCATCATACCTCCATCATACAACTCATGTGGTGGAAACACAATGATCACATCATCATAATGCATCCACACTCCTTGCTGCCCCATGATGTAAGTACCCTGCCAAGTTCTCTCCTCCCACATACCCTTGGAAAAAGGATATGTCTCATGATGGCCAAACTCTCTCAAGGGTAGCCAACGCAGTTTTTCCTCTTGCTGCCTAGTATCATAGATTTTCAAGTATCTCTCCATATTCTTTCTCTCTACCCACATCCACTTGTCCACCGATGTATTCCTCCTACCATTCTCCATCTTGGTACTCCTCCAAAGAAGATTATCATCCTCCCATATCATATTTTTCTCCTTGCATTCCATGGGATGCTGAAATGCAACTCCTCGGAGACCTCCTAGAGAATATCTCTCATCGGTGATCATCTTGAACCCATAAGGATCCAAGGGGCCTGAAGGCAAAGCCTTCTTGCTGCTACCTCTTGATAGTGCTATAACCCTCCTCCAGGGTGTTTTAGCTATCTCATGTCTCAACTCCTGGATGAACATTTGATTTTGCATGAATTTGTTTGGAGAAAAGTTCACTCCATCCTCCAAGAATTGAGTGTAACTCAACAAGGGTCGAAGAGAATGATGGTTCATTTGTTTCTTGAACCATTCAATTTTTCACAGCACAATGCAATATTGCTACTCTACCTCAGCAACAATGTTTGATCCTAGGCCATATGCAAACAAATCTCCAAAGTCTTCCATAAAAATTTCTGAAATGTTAAGACATGGAAATTTATGCATACCTTTGTGATCCTTTGGAACATCTTGTATGGCTGCAAGAGTCCGCCTCTTCAATGTGTTGGCTGATCCAACTGCAGCTATGAGTGGCTGCCCCCTCATGAATATGACAGCACTGGTACTTGCCTCCTCCCATGGTGGTGTGGGCCTACTCTCCTCTGATCTCTCTCCATCAAAGGTTCTGATCAGCTCTTGAGTGAACTCAGAAAAATAAGTCACTCTTGTGTGGCTTAAGTGACTGCACCACCAAGCATTGGCTTCACCCTCTAGGTGCAGTGCTGCAAATTTTGTTGCCTCCCTCTCTACCACTAGATGAAGTAGGAAGAATGCCTCAAGCTTCCTTGCCCAAGCTCTTACTATAGTTTACCCATCAAATTTAGACAATAGGAATCTATTGCCTCTCATCATTGTTTTACTGCATGGTCTTCTCTCTTCTCTCAGTTGAATAAACTGAGGGAAATCTAGGGTCTCTTTGAAAGCCCTAGGTTGGCACTTGTATTCTACCAAATACCCACTCAGGATTTTATGCTCTAAGTGGTCTCCTTGCTTTCCACTTCCTCTATGAGAACAGGAAGTGCACACATCTTCTTCTTTTTCTTGAAACCTTCTAGAGGTCTCATTGTAGCGCTCTCCTCCTTGAAACCCTCTTGGAGTTTCAATGCATTTCTTTTCTTCTTTCTTCTTATATCTGAAAATGGATGAGAGTAAGCTCATCCTCTCCATAATTTTGTTCTTCTCTTCTTCTTATCTTCTGATTGGATCTGAAATCCACAGGCTGAGCCAATATGGCAGCTTTGATACCATTGTAATATCCCAAATTGGGAACAGCTACACTATTGGGAATAATTTGAGTTATTACCAATGTGGAGCCTCAGAAATTCATGAAAATGGAAATGTAGATCAGCTCATTAGATGTAAAAAAACATCACCCTAGTAGATGAAAGAACCTCAGTAGCAAGATGATCTATATTCTCCTTCCCGGGTGGGGAAATGCAACAATATAGAGCATAAAACAGTTGTATTCAGAAAATAACGCTATAAAAGTGAGAAATGGGACTTGGATCCCTTATAATACATCATTTAAAACTCACATGCAGCATTTTAGGTGAAACAAATGAAACTAGCTACCTTAAACAGATCTCCCCGGCTCAATACTGCTTAAAAACACCTCGATCCCATGACTTCTCTACAACAGAATTTCTGAAGACTGTGAGAGCGTAATTCCCATGAGGGTTTCTATATAAAATGATGAAATAATACTGATATGGAGCTTTTATTAATCAAATAATAGAGAAATGGAGGTTTAACCTTTTTTACACAAAGAAAAAGACACCCAGCAAGGGTTTCTAGCAATATACATGTACAAAAAGTAGGACTGCAGAAAATAATGCAGTATACTGCAAATCTGTATTAAACATGGCTGAATATGAAATATAAATTCTGAATAATAAATAAAATGGCCCTAGGCCTTCTTATTAGAACTCGCGGAGGGAAATAAACACCTCCTCCTCAAAGAATAGCACAAAACAACAATGTTTAACCCAACAACAATGCCCCTGCAGAAAAGGACGTAGTTCCTGAAGATGAATGCACTGTAGATGTTGATGGCTGAGTGAAATTAAGCCAAATGAATAAATGGAAGCTCATATCCTTCCCTTTGATCCCTCAAGCAAGCTATCCAAAGAAAGGATGGAATTCCCGCATGAGAATTCTTTGCACTAAGCAGTGCAGCAACTCCGACTAAATCGCTGAAGCATGCAAATAGTTAGAAGACCAGAGATAGTTGAATACATGAATGACCTCTTTGATGCTATACCCTCCTTTTTATCTTTGGTGAGCCTCCTCACATTAGACCCCACACATTGTTGAGGTGACTTCATAGTGAAGATTCCTCTTCTAAAACTGTGCTGCCCTAGCTTGCTTCCCTCCTCTTTGTAGCTGCGTTGTTGACTTGGTCAACTGGGACTAATCCACCTACAATGTCTCTTTTCACACTAAGGGATCTTCAATCCGGTTCTCATATGTGTGCCTAGGCTGATCCTTGTTCAAATTGAGGTAGTTTATTTGAGTGATTTCTTCCTCCTCAAGAATGCATGTTGACTTAGTCAAACTTGACTATGTCCCCATCTAATTTGTCCTTGTTCACACTTGGAAGTGTAAAACCAACTCCTAAGGTGATCTCCTTCCTTAATAAGTTGGAATTTATTCATACCTTTATTTTTCATGGGCCTCCTTCCCATTTATTCCTCTTCTAAGTGAAAGTGTCAAAATCTAATATTCCAATTTCCTTGTTTGCAAAATTTGGAATATTACATATATGCAACATAGCCAGAATATCTCTTTGGTATTTTACTTTCTCTAGATGTTCCTTTTAGATCTTCATGTCCTTCGGCATCTTCCAAAGTACCTTTCAACCAATTTTTCCTCTTCCTTGTGGTCAATATTATCACAGGTTGAATAGGCTCACTTGTTCCTGCTTCTTCTTCTTGATTTGTAGTAGGGTTTTCATGGTGTACTTCTTCTTCTTCGAATATTCGATATTATTCATCATCTGAATCAATGTGGAAATATTTAGATTTCTTGTAGGCATGATTTTCATCAAATATGATATCTCTTCTTACTTCAATATGCCTTCCTTCCTTGATGTAGATTATATATGATTTTGAGGATAGGATATATCCAATGAATATTCCTTTGATGCATGTAGAATCCAACTTATTTTTTTTTTTCTTTGGAACATGGATGTAGGTAGGGTTTCCAAAGATTCAAAGGTGATCAACACTAGAATTATTTCCTGTAAATACTTCTTTGGGAGTTATATTCTTGAGACTTCTATGGTGACTTCTATTTGGAAAATATATAATTGTCATGGCTACTTCTCCCCATAAGAATTTTGGTAGGTCTTCATCAAGGAACATTGTTTTAATGCCTTATTTAATAGACCTATTCTTCCTTTTATCAACTCCATTTTATTTGGGATAGTAGGGAAAAATGAGCTCCCTCTTAATTCCTACTTCCTTACAATATGTAATCAATTCCTTGGAAGTGTATTCCCCACCATTGTCAGATCTTAGAGTCTTTATCTTTCTTTCGGTTAGGTTTTCCACTTTAGCTCAAAGCTCCTTGAATTTCTCAAATACTTTTTCCTTTGTCTTGAGAAGGTAGATCCATGTATTTCTAGAATGATCATCTATAAATGTTACATAGTAGAGATGACCTCCAAGTGATTTTTCAAACATGGGCACACACATGAAAGTGAATGAGGTCTAGTATTTCTTTAGACCTAGTCTCACTATTTGGAAATGATTTTCTTGTATGTTTCCCAAAATAGCATCCCTTGCACACACCTTCATGATATTCCTTCATATTAGGGATGAAATTAACCAATTGATTGAGAGTGGGAATAAATTTTGAGTGTATATAAACATACCTCATATGCCATAGCTCAATAGGGCTAATTTCCATATGAACCAAAGATTGAGGAGGTGGAGTTATGACCCTATACAAAATTCCTTCACGAACTCCAATAACTCTATCTTTATCAATGCTAGAGTCTTTTTCCCAGACCAATAATTTTCCATCAACAAAATTAATTCTATCTCCTTTATCTTCTAAACCATAAATAGAAAGAAAAATATTTTTCAAACCTGGAACATATAATATGTTGTTGAGGTGAAACTTCGATCCACTTTCCAACTCCAACGATGTTGATCCCAGACCTCTAACAACGTAGCTTTTATTGTCACCCTATTCCACTGCATGAGAAGATGGCTCCTTTAATAGTGTATGAATTTGTTTACTTTCCCATGACATGCGTCTTGATGCTCCACTATAAATGATCCATGCATTGTCATCATTAAGAGAACCTATAAGAGCATCCAAGAACCCTTGACCTTTGTCCTTGTTGAATAAGTATTTGATGAATTTCTTGATCTGGCTTCCAGCAGTGTTGATACCCATCTCATATAGATTATCAAATATGGAGAATCATTTTCCATTTTTTTTGAATCAACAAGGTGATATTCAAACTTTCCTAGCCTTAGCTCTGATACCATGTTGAGAAATGCATGCAAGTAGATTAGGGTTTGATTTCTCTTTCTTGATAATTACTTGTGAATTATGTTAGCTTATTTTACTTCTTTATTATATTATCTATCATCAAACAATTACCAAATTATGTATGTAAAAATATCACAAGAACATAAGAGACAAGGTGTAGGCATTATGTTAGGGAAAAATGCCTCTCTATTGGAATACCCAATCAAAATTCTCTTCCTTCAATAGTATTCGTTGATACTCTTCACCCTAGACATAGACCAAACGTTCCCTCCACAGTAAGTCAACTTTTCCAGATATTCAACCCAACAGAATAAATAACTTGTCCTCCAACAACTTTTATTATGTAGTAGTTCCACCATCAACAACAACCTCAACACAAAAAGAATTCGATCTCCCAAGTTAGGGCACGAAATGGAGAAATACCACCACCAAAATTTAGATTTTATATTTCTCTATATATTTGACCCACTTCACACTTTTTCCTATGCAGTAGTAGATATTGAACTGGTTGAAGAAGTGATGCTCCAAATGAATTGGATATCCTTCTATTTATAGGATCCAGGTGAGTTTGAATTGGTTCCTTTGAGGCCGACTTGATCTCCTTAAGACCAACTTGATGTGGAGGTACTATAAATCCTTTTTGACTCAATAATAAATATTTTTACATGATTTAAAATCCCAATAAGGGTATTTTTAAATATACAATGACTCTATAAGCTCAAAATAAACCCTAGATGTCCACAATGGGGACTTTGACCTAAAACATAATGGCCCAAGCATGAAACCCATACTTTAATAACGCATTTTAATAATAATAAAACTTATTTTCTTTATTCTTTTGAAAAGTGCATTACATAATGACTCAAATATATTTTATGAAGATCGAACCTAGTTACAATCTTCAACATGATGGCCACAAAAGAAAAAAGGGAATATTAAAATACAAAATATGGTCCGGACATAAAAATTAGCACATGGGAAAAATCTGAGGATGAGCACCTCACTCATATGACCATCACCTGATTATTGGGATAATTTTTCCCTATCTCATAAAAGACAAGGAAGCCTTGCATGTTGCAAACCTTAATGGGTGATGAACTACCCCATCCTTAATGGGGTGATAATTTTTATATATCATACAAAGCAAGATTTGATTCCTTGAGCTATGAGCAACAATACAAAAAAGAATAAAGAAAAAGTAAAAGGTATAAGAGAGGTGGAAAACCAAAGGCCAAGTTGGTAACTCATGCATTCATGATTCCTCCCTCCTCACATCTATACACCCAGGGTGAGGATCCCCATTAGGTTGGCCCCTTTTACCATGGCACTTGGCCATGAAGTCTTCTCCCCTTTGTTCCATTAATTTTCACATGGCACCTATTGATTGAAGGGTGGACCAAGGGCATGTCACTTCCCCTTGGGGGATGAGAACACCTAATAAGGTCGTCTATTAACCACTCCTACCAAGGGAGGTAACACCATGACGTGACCAAAGACACAATTTTGGAAGGAAGCCTTGTATGAAGTGTTAAATTTCCCATTACTTTCAAATTTGGTTCACTTAGATGCAATAATGATTAAATGCAACTAATTGTGAAAGTTGTAACAGTGGATATTACATGTAATTTACATGTGGTTCCATCTATAGGTTTGGAAAATTAATTGGGGTTCGGGTCCTCCAAAGGGACATATTTACACCCATATTTCAAGTGTTGAGAGCCATAGGACTCTAGACAATTTCATATCATCACTTGTATCCTTGGGTGCCTCCATCACCCACAACGTTCCAACACGTTGACCCACATTGTTTATTTTTTGAGATGATGCACCTTGACCTGCATGTCCCAGATTATGTTATCACTGATCAAATGGGATGTGGGGGGGGAAGTATTTTTCCCTATCATGATTAAATATCAGTAATTTAGCATAAACCATTCGACAATTATGTCTAGAAAGATAAAACAAATAGTTAAATTTTCACTATAAAATGAATAAATAATTTTGTGGCATTATTATTTTATATCTTTGTTGTATATTTCTTTCATAAGACAAGAAATGAAATATTTATATTTTTACATTTTTTTTATTGGTTGTTGGGATTAAGATTAGTGTCTTGTTGCCACTTAAGGCTTATGGAGTTAAGTAATATGCCCCTCTAATATTTAGCTATTTTATGCTTATGGTTTAAAACAAGCGACTAAGGTCTAGGGACCAAGTAATACCTTGTCTAATCAAGACAAGTCATGAAAAAAAAGGCCCTAAAAGTGTTTAAAGAAGTTGTCATTGATGTAAAAACCAAGCAAAAGTGAGCCTCCATGAAGCAGAAGTTATCACTCCAAGGAAGAAAAAGTGTTTGACCCCACCAAAGTCCTAGGAATGATGTCAAAACTAGTAGATGAAGGAAGCCTCCAAAAAATTTGTTTAAATCAAAGATGAAAACCAGAAGAAACCCTTTTAGGAAATTCATAAAAAAAAAAGTGGTCAAAAGTCAAGGCAAATGCAAAGGAAAGTTGCATCATTGCATATCCCTTGAAAATATATTTCTTATGCTATATGGCATTCCTACTAATTCCTCACAATGAGGAGATATGAATTTTTGAAATATATATATTAATTTCCTTTCCATAACTCAATTTGGCCCAACTAGTGTCAAGTTGGCCCCAAGGAAAATTGGACCCCTAAAATGATGATGTCAAAACACTATAAATACCCATGTGTGAGACCTTTTATATGGACAATGAGCTCTGCAGTTTTTCGATGTGTCTTCTACGACTATGCAAGTATTTTGTGATATGTGGTAGAAGGGTTATGTCAAAATATACCCTACGGTCAGATAAAGGAAAGGAGGTTGAAATTATAAGGGAAAAAACTTGAATTTTAGGAGTATTTTTATTTATATATTTATTTTTCTCTATGGTTATTTTTTGGGCATTATTTAGTGGAATTATACAGATACTCAGTTGAATTTGTGTGCCTGGTAGATTCTCTTTTAAGTTCTTTTCTTGGAGTAGGCCAAACCTTGTAAAGGGCTGGTTGGTAATCCCTGCTTTTAACAAACCTCAGAAAAATTCAATAGGCCAAGAATTTCATACTTGTGATAGTTTCAAAGGTTGATTTGAGGGCTTGTTTATGAAAAAATGTTATGAGGTTGTGTTAGTGACAAGTTTTGGAGGCCAAGCCCTAACCTATCTAGGCCACTAGTTTGTGGGGTACATATAAGAGAAAAATAGTGCCATTTATTTTATTTTAAATCTGTGATAGGAGGAGAATGTTTGCATCAATGGAGAGGGTCCAAGCCATATTGTGGACAAAATTAAGGCATGCAATTATTTATAGTGTTCAGAAGTGAAGGCCACAGACTGCGAAATATATTTCAATAATTAAAAGAGCCCTCAAAATTGCAGCAAGTTATAGGAAGATCAAACCTAGGAAGTGAAGTCAAGAAATAATTCTATGGACTTCCATGATAGAAGAAAAAAACCTAAGAACATAAAATCAAAGACAAAAAATGAAGGCTATAGAATGACTGACGGTTGAGCTAAGGACTAAAACAATACAAAAGAAAAGTTTAAGTGGTTGTGATCAAGTTTGAAGGTGAAAACTTGAGAGTTGCATGGTTAGATAACTACCTTATGAAGTATGGAGAACCTTAAGGCATAGGTGTAAATAAGGGAGTTCCACTGATATTTTGGGGTTGGTGCCTTTAGAAGGTTGGTGCCTCCAGCAGGTTGGTGTCTGCAAATTGATTGTGAGGGTTGGTGCCTCTAACAATTTGGTGCCTGCAAATTGATTACATAGGATTGGTGTCCTCATATTATTGACAATTTGGAGCATGAAATTGATGTAAGTTGATGCTTACATAGGATTGGTGTCCTCACCAATTGTTCTAATAAATTCGAGATTGTTTACAAGTGTTTTTTCTTCAATTTTTAACTTGTACTTTGATCTATGTGTTCATACATTCTGAATAATTGTTTATGTTATGTGAATTTGGTTTCAAGATTAAGTGAAAATAATTGAAAAGGAAATAAATATTGATTCACCCTCCTCAGTATTTCCAATAATGGGTATCAGAGTATTTTCCTTCAGACATAGCCTAACAACTGGAATGTAAATCCCATGACTTAAAATGGAAAGTCAAGAAGGTGAGCCTTCAAGCCCCCAGAAGATTTTTCCTCGGCAGTCATGTATACAAAACCTACTAAAGTTGTTGAAGTTAATTGGGATGGATTTACATTAACAAATAACCCTTGTTTGCTGGAACAAACTATGAATTTTGGAGCATAAGAATGAAATTTTATTTGAAGACACTAGGATCTGATGTACGACACTCAGTTTTCACTAGGTACATTGCCTCAAAAAATCCATCAATATATGCAACTACAAAGGAGTCAAGTGAAAACAATACAAAAGCAATAAATGTTATTTTGAGTGGCTTATCATTAGAGAAAATTTGAGGTCTAAAATGGGCCTCCTAAGAAAAATGTACAACCAAAATAAAATGTATAAGAACCAATAGGATTCAATATGGTGATGTCAACCATGGGGGATGATTCACCAATTTTAGAGTAAAAAAGTAAAAAGATTAAAAAATAATAAAATAATAAAGCTATTTTTTCATCTTGTATTTTCAACTTATGTCCCCAAGGTTTTACTCAAATTTTGAGCGGTAATACTCATTGGCTGAAAAATTTAATTCCTCATCCAAGGAGTACCCATGTTGCATACTTTCGATGGAGCCTGCGACACGAAAAATGATAAATACATGAAAAAATATGATTGCAATCACATTTTTTTCATGTATTTCTAATTTTTCATGTAGCATGGTCCATCAAAAGTATGCAACATGGGTAATCCTTGGATGAGGATGTAGTAGATCTGACAAGAAAATGTATAAAAATAGAAAATATGCCCAAGAAATAACACCATGGAAGATATAACTTCAGATCTTCATTAATATCAAAACCCTTAAGGTAGGGCAACGCCATACATTCACTCCTTAAGGAAGGAGATCACTCCACAAGCCATATGCTTTCCCATACAATAATCCTTGACTTCTCTCAATGGAGAGTCTCTAGCCTCTATATAGGTTTCATATATGCAATACAATGGGTAGTTACCATGTGTCTCTCAATACCATACATCCAATACAATGGGCTTATCACTTTATTCCCTAGCTACATGTGGTCCCTTACATAATGTGGGTTAACCACTTTATTTATTAACTATGGCCCATTTATTTATCATTCTTATATTATTACATCATATTATTCCATTGGGTACCTCCCTCTGTACCCTATATTATCCCCTCTAGGTACACTACATTACACCCCCCTTAAACATGTTTCGTCCCCGAAACATGAGAAGAACACAAATAATAAGATCTACTCAAAAGAGTATTCCACTGGTACCATTCATGTGCATCTATCCATCCAAGGGAAAGGTGAACACTTGGTCTATTCGATGCCTCGCTCGCTTGAGATGGAAGCGGGCTATGGTGGTTCTTCATTGTTGATGTGTTGTTAGTGGATAGTCACACCTCTCTATGTGTCGTCCAGGGGTTTTTTTCCTTGTTGCTAATTCGTTGCCACCTTGCTGGTTGTTGTCTTGCTGGGTGATGCAGGTGGTGATATGTTGAAGCTTTAACTGATGTAATATCTTTCCTTAATTCCTCCATTATTGGTGATGGAGTGGTGTCTGGTTCTTTTGTTGGTACTTGCTTTGATGTCTGTGTTTGGTTGTCTACCATCAAAGGCTCATCATCTGATGTGTCTGTGTCGTTAGATATTTTTTCTTCTTCCTCCTCGATCTCTGCATGGTTCCTAATGCAAATATCATGCAATGTAATTTTCTTCTTTTTATACCAGAGCTTCATGAATTTCTTTTGCACATTAAAATTGATAGTACCAACGGATTCCATCCAAGGATGTCCCAAAACAACATCCACAACAGCCATATCTGAAGCATAAAAATCAGAATGCAACACATACTTATCCATAGAAATCTTCAAATATTTATAAATTTGAACATCTTCATTATCAACCTGTGTGTTTTCAATATGCTTTGCTGGAACTTGCAATTTTTTAGCCAAATTCACATTGATAAAATTATGCTTGCAACTAGGAATGATAGACACAACGATGTTCTCTTTCTGAATACTTCCATGAACCCGTAATATGGAAATATTAGTAGAAAATAAGTCTTGATGGCTCTTGCTATCCTTCTTTCCGGCTTTAGACCACTTGTCCAAAATGACTTTTTCAAGTTTTTTCTCGGGAAGTTTCCTCACTGCGCTGTCAAGTGAGGTCCACCATTTATTTGCCTCATCTTTCATATGAAGCCCTATGGAGCATATCCAAAAACTTCGATATTGAGCCTTGAGATGTTGTAAAATATCTTCAATAGTAGGGCCATCATCTTTTGCTGTAAACTTCATCTTGCGAGAATCCATAAAATAAAGTAAGGGTTTTGAAGAAAATCACTTACTTTGGCAAAAATTTAAAATGGACATTACTCGGTCAATATAACTCAGAATTATTAATATAACCTATTTTTGAAAATGGAATAGCCATTCTGCATCTAACCATGTGACTGAAATCCCGATCTAGGCACTTTGGAAACATAGATTTGCGCTGCAACTGGCCCGCCGTCACAAAATTTCTGAAAAATGACTGATTTTAAATCAGTGATAACTCCCTCATCAGAACTCCAATTTGACCGATTTTTTTTTTGAAATCGGGTGATTTTTCAAGGGGAGCTTAGATATGTAATTTTTTTTCTGAGACTTTGCACCAAAATCTACCAAAATTTTCCGGAGATCCGTCGTACATAAATTGCCGTCATAAACATTTCTGCAACACAACTGAATTTAAATTAGCGATATCACCCTCATCTGGACTCCGATTTGACTGATTTTTTTTTTGAAATTGGGTATTTTTCCGTAAGGAATCCAGATTTGATATTTATTTCTGAAAAAATTTCGCCAAATTTTCCAGATCTTCTCTACAAAATCTCCGCCCAAAAATTTCCTGCAAAAAAATGAAAAAACAAATCTCCAAACTCTGCCCAAGAAAGTGCTCTGATACCACGTGTAGTAGATTTGACAAGAAAATGTATAAAAATAGAAAATATGCCCAAGAAATAACACCATAGAAGATAAAACTTCAGATCTTCATTAATATCAAAACCCTTAAGGTAGGGCAACACCATACATTCACTCCTTAAGGAAGGAGATCACTCCACAAGCCATATGCTTGCCAATACAATAATCCTTGATTTCTCTCAATGGAGAGTCTCTAGCCTCTATATAAGTTTCATATATGCAATACCATGGGTAGTTACCATGTGTCTCTCAATACCATACATCCAATACAATGGGTTTATCACTTTATTCCCTAGCTACATGTGGTCCCTTACATAATGTGAGTTAACCACTTTATTTATTAACTATGGCCCATTTATTTATCATTCTTATATTATTACATCATATTATTCCCTTGGGTACCTCCCTTTGTACCATATATTATCCCCTCTAGGTACACTACAGAGGAATCAAATTCTGCATCCAACGAGTGTTTTCACTCCAAATTTGAGTAAACCCATAGGGAGATAAGTTGAAAAAGAAGTTTTTCTTTTTTCCCTCTAAAATTCGATGATGTAATCTCATATTATTTTATTATTTCCAATATTATTTTATAATTTCCTTCTGAGTTCCATTTTAGACCTTAAAATGTTTCTAATTCAAACTCTAATAAATTCAAAGTGGGATAGTATATATTAGCTAAGGAGCTTTGGGATAAGCTACAAAATCTCTACTCAAAGGAATCTCTCCTCATGACCATAGAAACAAAGCATGTTGATCTAGAATATAAATATTATCAAGAGAAAGAGCCACCAAAAATGGAAACAATTTCAAAGAAGACTGATGAAACAAAAATTGAAAACACCAATAGCAAGGAATGCCCTAATATAAATATGAAGATGGTTTCGAGGTAGAGGTTGAAGTAGACCTTAAAGAAAAACTTGTGGCTACACTAAAAGAAAATAAAAGGCTTCAAGAGTAGTTTAAAAACCTTGAAGGAAAGAATCATGACTTTTATGAAACATAAGTTTTCTGCTTGGTATTTCAAGTAAAAGAAGCAAAAAAGATAGAATAAATGAGGAAAATCTAGTTGAAGGATAAAGTAGAAAACTGTGAAAAGGTTGAAGCAGAAATTATCTCATTGAAAAATGAAGTAGACAAGATCAACAAGAACTTGAAACGTTCTCAAATTTTGGATGATATTCTTAGTGTTCAAATATCACCATATGAAAAAACAGGCCGATTATGTAGTAAAGGCTTCATACAAAGAAGATACAAACCTCAAGTCATCCTAAATTGAAGTAGATCCTGAAGGTCATGAAAGCCCCAACGACAGTGTAAATAAAAGGGAAGAAATCATAATGATATTGGAAGAGCTACTGCACCTAGAAGCTATGTTAATTCCCTCAAGGGATCCATACACAATACAAGTAGTAGTGAAATAAGAGACACGGATCAACAAAGAGTCGAATCTTGTCCAAAGCATAACTACTTCATAAGAATTGTTTCATCAAGAAAATCATTCTTAGCCAGGTGTCAAACTATATTTCTTGGTTATTATTTTTCATATACGAACTATGGGCATAAAGAAATATATTGTAGAGCTTATTTCAATAATGACCATAGAGGCTTTTATCAACCTTCTAGAAGAAATTTTACAACAAACAAATCAGAAATTCCAATAAATACAACAACAAAAACCATAATATATTTACTTCCTCATTGAAGTACAATATTGAATGCAACAAGTGCCATATCTTTGGAAATATAGCATGTGACTGAAAAAGTAGCATGTTATGGTCTCCTAAGTAAATTAATCTAGAAGATATTTCTACCAAGAATATAAAAAAAATCACCACTGTTCGGAGAATAAAACAAGAAGAGTGAAAGGTTGAAAACAAAGAACTAGATTTGTGTGCTCAAGACAAAAATATAAATAATCAAAGATAAAATCCTTGATTATTAATGTTTCCCTCCACAAATCCACTTAAATAAGGCCTATATGTTTCCCAACCTTCAAGTAGCATGAAAAGTATAATTTTTCTAACAAATAAATGTTGGGATGTGATACGAGGTTCTCATGAAGTAGATGGAAAGATGCTAGCTAGTACAACTCATTTGGTGGAGCCAAGGAATCCACTTGTATGGTTTCGTATGAATGCATGATACACCTTTGTCTACATCCTTGAGTAAGAGCCAGATGGCCAGGTAGAAAAATGAATATTATATTGTTTTGGAGGCATTTATATAGATGGATAGAACCTTGAAGTCAACAATGATGGTACTAAAGCAGTTAGAAATACATTGTAGTTGATTTTGAGAATACAATAGATTCGGGTTTGTGATATCATTCAGATGCATAAAATTGGAAAATAAGGATTGTAAACTTCCATGAAGGATGGACTATTGTTAATATCGTCATGAAAGGAAATATCATTTATCTGGAAGAATGTTTGTATATTATTTATAAAGATATCCTCCAACTAAGAAGTGAGTTGGAAGAAGGAGATATTAATTGTTAAAAATAACATGGCCATTTACACTATCATGAAAGAGATGTAAGAAATGAGAATATTTTGAAGGATTTTGTGGGAATTTTTGTGGATATTGACATGGATTTATATAGCAATAATTTTGAAGTAGACATGTTGGAACATACTGAAGATTACTATTCCCGGAAGCTTCATGGATACATCCAATAAGTTAAAGGTGGATGAATCTTTGATACACGAGAAGGAGATAGTTGTTGTATATTTACCATAAGAGTAGTGAGAAAAAGGGAACAAATATATAACAATATTTTGATGATGGGGAGGCTATTGGATGAAATACCCAATGGTTGGGAATCAATTGCAAATATTTTTAAGGAGTGTGTTATTAGTGAAGTAACACAACTTGTTAAAAAAGTCGAAGATGTTGTAAAGAATAATGCAAGGAGAAGGGATACAAGTTTATTATTTGATTAAGTTTCTACATTTATGAGAAAGGTCATAGAATTACATAACTAATGTATGAAATATGTTGTCGATGTCTTTCAATAGAACACTATTTTTTCAGGGTTTTAAAATAAGTATTTGAGGTGTTCTGCAATAAAGTAATTGAAATAAGTACTAGTGCATAATGGTTGGTCGCATCATGTGATACTATGCTTAAAGAGAAGAACAATAATTGACAAAAATTAATTTCAGGGAGACACTAAAAAGGATGATTCACAGTTAGAAGTTATAGTTGCCAAACATCATGAAATATTTGGATTCAAAGTCAACGAGGAGGTAAATGAAGTTAATGAAATTACCAGATTAAGTCAAGATTCTTGTTTAGTGGGGATTATGGATAATCATGGTGTTACATATTTCATTGGTTATATGAGTTCAAACAATTCCTTGGATCAAAGTGTAGAGTTGATAGAAACAACGTTGGGCAGAATTCAAATATCATTAGAGGAAATTTCTACCTAAAAGTGCCCATGAAATTTTCATGTATTTTCCATGTCATAATATGTAAATCAATAAAAATCCTTTAAATTTAAAAATAAGTACATGTAAATATTTTGGAGGGAAAAATAAGAAAAAGATAATTCTTAAAATTGTATTTTGGCTCAACTCATCATAGGTTTACTGAAATTTCAATTATAGACACTCATTGGATGCAGAATTAAATTCCACATCCAACAAGTATCGATTATGCATACTTTTGAGAAGACCCACATTGATAAAAATCATAGAGATACATTAAAAAAACATGTTCAACACACTTTTTTAATGTATCTGTGATTTTTATCAATGTGGGTCTTCTCAAAAGTATGCATAATGGGTACTCGTTGGATGTGGAATTTAATTATGCATCCAACGAGTGTCTACAATTGAAATTTGAGTAAACTAATAAGGCGATAAGTCAAAAATATAATTAAAAAAGAAAGTAGTTTTCTTCTTTTCCCTCCAAAATTCATTACTCTTATTTCATTATTTTATCTATTATTTTATTATTTTTCCTTAGGAGGCCACTTTTAGGCTTAAATTTCCTCTAATTTCAACATGAAATCAGTGGATGATAAAATAACAATTCCAACCATCATTTCTCTTAATCAATTCTTGAATTTTAAGGAATATAATTCAAATGAAAGTGTAAAATACAATGTTATACAACAAGCCTAACGAAAATTGATTAAATTATAGTGCAAAACCATATAAGAATCATAAAGAAATTTCTCTACAAGAAAAGGAAACTGACTCAGACGACTTGCAATCCAAGTGGAGAAACCCTTTCTTATACAAATATTCCATTATTGATGCTAATGATGATATGAATAAAGATCATAAGCACAAGCTTAGGGGGAGCACATCTTAGTGATAGAATATTAGGATGAGTAGCTGACAAGACATATGGAGAATATGTAGTCAAGGGGAGTTTCCCTTTTCCATTAATGTCAAAGAGGAAGAGAAAGATCAAGAAGCATGAATACATGGGGAGTATGATCATAGGGGGGGTATGATGGTTGTCATCAATGGAAAAGGGGGAGGTTGTTGAAAGAAGTTGCCATTGATTTCAAAACCAAGAAAAGGTGAGCTCCCAAGGAAGAAAAAGTGCTTAACCCCGTAAAATTCCTAAGAATGATGTCAAAACAAATAGATGAAGGATGTATCCAATATAAGTGTTTAAAGCCTCAAAATAAAAGATGAAATCTAGAATAACCCCTTTCAAATAATTCAGAAAAGAAGTGGTCAAAATTCAAGTAAATTCAAAGGAAAGGTACATCATCACATAACCCTCGATGAGACCTTTTCTACGGTATATGGAACGACTCCAAAGTCCTCACGATTGAGGAGATAAATTTTTTTGAAACGTATATATTAATTTCCTTGCAGAAACACGGGTCAACCCAGCTAGTGTCAAGTTTTTCCCAAGGAAATTTGGACCCCAAAAATGATGACATCAAAACATTATAAATCCCCATGTGCGATGTCTTTTTGATGGGAAATGATATTTGTTGTTTTTGGATGTTTCTCAAGTAAGGAGTCTATGGCAGGTGGAAGAAGGGTTATGTTAGAGGATACCCTGTGTTTAGACAGAGGCAAGGAGGAAAAATTTAGAGGGAGAAAAAACTTGAATTTCAGGAGTTTTATTTTCTCCGTTGTGGTGAATTTTTAGGAATTCTTCGGTGGAATCATACTGAGACAAGACTAAATTTGTGTGCCTAGCATATTCCTATTTTAAGCCCTTTTTTTGAGTAGGCCAAAACCTATAAACGACTAGTTGGTAACACTTTATTTGAACAAACTTCAAAAAAATTGAACATTCTGAGCATTGCATACATGTGAAAATTTTAAAGGCTAAGTTTAGGGAATGTTTACGAACAAATTTTAGGAGGTTGTGCAATTGACAAGTTTTGGAGGCCAAGCCAACCTAGCTAGGTCGTAGGTTTTTGGGGAGCATATAAGAGCAAAACAATGTCATTTATTTGATTATAGATCTGTAACAATGTTTATTTTTACACTGCTCTATGTTGTTTCAATTACTTTAGCCCCATTCAATTGTTCAATTAAAAATATTTCAATAATAATTAATACTTTTTCAGCAATCAATAGTAATTGAAGATAGAACAGTAATGCAATGGCAACAAGAGAAAATCACCAAGAGACACTGGATTTGGTCAATGACCTAGGGGAAAACCCAGAAGGGTGAAAACCCTTTATAATTCTTCTTCTATTAGATGGTCATAAAATGTTCAACAAAGAGTACAATGAGCCCATAAAAAAATATCTAGCAATATCAACCAAACAATATCAGAAATATGATCCCGACAACAATACTGATCAAAGTTAGCTTTCCCAACCTTCGGTCAATTGTGGAAACTGTCAAAATTAAGCCCTAGATCCCAACCACACAAAGGAACATTTATGCGTGTGAATGAGATGCTTCAACCACATAGATGAACCTGTGTTCCTGTGGTTATAACTAAAAAATGCTTGTGTGAACCCTACGGCAGGAACCAAAAAACCCTAATCACATGAGCAAGCTTTAAACCCTTCAATTTCAGACCTATATGAACCAAAATTCACAAACCAAACTTCAGACCTGTACAAACCAATCCAATGAAGAGAGAGAAGAAAAAGATGATTGATGATGATTTCTAAATGAGGGTCAATTAGCTTATATTTATAGGCTTCCAAGGGTTTCCAATTTCCTATTAGGGTTGACCTATATTATTGTGCACATGTGGGATTCAATTCAAAAATACACTTTCCCTTGTCCAAATTAAGTGATTCAAAAATCAAAATTGGTCCTCTCGAAAAGAGTAATCTAGTCCCATGACTAGAATTTTTCACTGAGTTGCTAGGGAGAATTTCTAACTACATCATGTAATCATCATAGGTATTTTTTCATCATATCATTTCCCAAATCTTATCAACTCTCTTTTTTGAATCATTCACGAATCTAAAGAAGAATAATGATCGAGGAGATTCAGTTGCCACTCTCTCAGGACAATTAGGAAGGGCCTATGGGACACTCTCACCTGATTTCATCTCATAGGGGAGCATACATCTTCCACCCTATGTCGAGTAATAAGCGAGATACAATATCTCATCCATCCTATTGCTTCTTGATCTTCCCAACAATGGCCCTCAAGAGTCATGTGGTAGAACACATTGTATCATAATCAAGCTTGGGTGAGGTACTTGACTTACCAAAGGTAAGGATCACACACCCCCAAGCCCTCTTAACGTGTCGGCCATAGGGGGAGCTACAATCCCAACTTGTGGGTATTATTCAAAATGGGGTATATTCTGCTAGACCAACATAGGGGATAAAAATTTTCCACCCTATGGGTGACAGATAGGGGTAACAACCTATTGTCCAGATATCCCTCAATCCCATGATCTCTACATCTCAATGCATCACCTTGGGAGCTCAGACAGGGGGGAAGAGTTAACTCAATTTCCTCGATCAGCGATGCCCCTTATCAGGAGGTGTCACATACATCAGTCCAAGCTTCTCTCTGAAGACCAAGAACTTCCCTTTCACAAAGCCTTGGTGAGAATACATGTAATATGCTCATTTGTTAATATGTGATGGAATATAACGACTCCTCTCTACACCATGTATCGAATGTAATGGTATCAAATATCTATGTTCTTAGTCTTTTCATGAAACACAAGATTCTCTACTAAACAGTGCCCACTCTTGTTGTCACAATATATCACTATAGTGTTTAGGACTTGCTCAAACACCTCCCCAAAGAACTTTCTCAACCAAAATTCTTCGCAGTTATCCATCCTAGCAACAATATAATTTTCCTTTGCGATGCTCAATGCTACAGACTTTTGTTTCTTGCTCATCCAAGATATCATAACATATCCAAGGCTAAAACAACATATAGAATTGTCTTACTGTCAAAACTATTTCCAGTCTAATCAACATTGATATAACCATGTAGTCGAACATGTATGGCAGAATATCTCAGACCAAGGGTGATTATCCCATGAAAATATCTCAAAATATATTTGAAAGCAACCCAATGTGCATGGAGAGGTTTCAGTCATGAATTGACTCAATGTGTTCACTACATAGCATATGTCTAAACGAGTGTTCACTAAGAACATTGGAGCCCCAATCAACTTTCTATACTTAGATGGATTTTCCGAATTGGGTCACGTAGTTTCTCCACATATCTTCTTGAAATTTATTTCCATTGGTGTGGCTAATGAATTGCATTATGTCATTCCATATCTCTCGAACAATTTCAAGACATATTTTCCTTGTGAAAGGAAGACCTCACTAGGATTTTTCCGCACCTCAAGGCCTAGGAAGTAGTGCATGAGTCCAAGTTCCTTTATCTCGAACTCAAAGGCTATCTTCCTCTTACACTCAATCATCAAGGGCTCACTACCTATCATAAATATATCGTTAACATATAAAACCAAAATCAGTGGCATACCTTGGAGTACCTTGAAGTAGAGGTTGGGATCGACATTGCTTCTTGTGAATCCAAGCTCCATTAGGTAAATATCTATGTGGGAATACCATGATATTCTTAGTTTTTATAGTATCGTATGTGTTTGTTACATAGTATTTTGTTACTGTCCTTGCAATCCCCATCCCTAACATTGGAGGACCATTTTAGTGACTTTTGTGTATTTTCATACCTTGATATAAGTGTCATTTCATCCCTTGGCATGTCAAGAACATTTACTCTATTGATAATTTCTCAAGAAAACTCTCAAAAAAATGTGATTTTGCGTCGGTGTTGATAGGCAGTTATGGCCTCACGCCCATTGGCACTTTGTCTCAGTGGGACACCTACGCCGAGATTTTTTTGGAAAGTTTTTTAAATAGAAATGAAGCTTCCATGCCTAACAAGTTCGTGAGTGAAGTCATCATGGTTTTTTTGACTGACTAACGTCAAAGTCCTCCCTTTGGCTTCTTGTTTCCTACAATTGTGCAACTCCCCAAAGGGATAGACCTCTCTTCCACCTTATGAGGGATCCCAAACCACTCCCTCCTCTCCTATAAATACTTCCTTCTCACATTGTTTCAGCTAGTTGAACAGTAATTACTATAGCTAGTGTGAAGAATAAGGTAGATAGGAATCCATTGTTGAGAGATATTTTAGGCCCATTTCCTCGTCTAGTCCGATCCTGAACGAATGCTTGAGATGCACCTGATTGAACCCGTCGAAGGAGGTTGCAACTTCAATGAATTAAGGTTGTAAGATTCTTTTCTCTGTCATTAATACATGACTGGTTTTTGGTTCTAATTTTGTGTTCGATCATATGCAAAATGTTTGATTCTCCTTGACCAATCGAATAGTTGTAAATGAAAATATGTTTTCATATGATGTCATCGTTCACTTGATCTTTGTGTAGGTACACAGACATTATCACAAAAGGATGAGGACGTGTGAAGAGAAATATAGGAGGATCGTTGTTGCAAGCCACGACAATAGCATTGGACCAAGGTAGGTTATCTATCCCAACTTGTTTTTTAATTTATAAGCTAGGAGTCCAAAAGTCCAGCATGTTCCCTTGTTGCTAGACCCACCCCAAGGCTAGAGGGATTGCCTCTGTCTGCAGAGGGGATTTTCCTGCTCAAAAGGTTGGCGACCATACTAGGGATCAGTGTGTTTGTCATTTATCATTGTTCGTCTAATGTTTCGCTTGTCTGTTTGACTTTGGTCGTATTTCCATTTTTCTGCTTTGTTTTGATTGTTTGACTGTTTTAGGCCATCATAATTAGTCTCAAAGTGTTAATTCTGGCCTTTTATCAGTGGCCTTTTATCCTTTCCATGGTTTTCTAGCTCGGCACTGCTATTTCCTTAACAATCGTGCCGATTGGCACTTGCTGGCTGTTTTACAAGTGCACTTTCCCCTTCTCAGCTCAAATTACAGTTGAACAGTCGCACTAAATCTTCTAGGTTTTGATTTGGGCTTCTTCCTTGAGTTTTTCCAGTGTGTCTTTCCTCTGGATTGGTTTTTCCCTCTTGAATTAGTCAATTTGAATTTCTTTGACTTCCTTGTATCATTATTCTCAATTGTTTTCCCCTCATCTGATTAGTGTGGTTATGGTATCCTAGGGTTTCTGGGTGTCTTCTGTCGCTTGTTCGGCCACCTCCTCACTGAGCCTTCTGAGTTGAGTATGAGTCGGTCTAGTATTTTATCTTTTCAACTTGTTGATTGATTGTTTGATATTTTTTGGTGATTCTACGTGTCATTGGGTCGTTGAACTGTCATCTTGGTGTCCTTTTGACCTTCCCTCTGTCGCCTCGAGCATATATTGAATTGATCACTGAATCGATTTGAAACTCCTCTTTTTTCTTGAAGGAATGTGTGTCTCTGTTTTGAGTGTGTTTTACATTCGCATTAGATTGGTCTCTTTGTCTTTGATCATTTCGTTCAAATGGCTCGAAACTAGTATTCATTTTGTCTTTTAGTGTAACAGTGCATTTTTCTTCTCATTCATCTAAAAGAACAAAATTTGCATTCTGTCACTTGGTTTCAAAATGAAATGTAGTCTTTTGCATTAGTAGCTTTCTCATTAAAAAAGTGAACAACAAAATAAGATCCTTTTGTTTTCTGCTTTGTTTGTCTTAGAAGCATTAGGAAAAGTTCTTCTTACATTCGAATGCCTGTTGCTTTGTTGTGAACTTCTATCCTTCTCTTAGCTAGCTATTCATTGAATTGAAATGATGTTCTTTCACATGTAGTTGTGCATTAGGGATTTGAGATTACATTCAAAATTGCAGCATTAATTCAATATCAACTTTAAAATGAACTCAATCAACTTAAGGAGACATTGAAACTTAACACTCACATTTAGAGGTCTAGGCTAGTGATGTTTTTAGACATTGTTAAGCTTAGTAGCTATTGTTCACCATCTGGAATTAGACAATGCTAGCACGGAATTGTGCTCCCCGTACCATATAGTATATAAAGGGAGACCCTCATAGGTTGCAATCATTTATCCATAGGAAGCCAAGTTTGTCGCCCTGTAACCGTGATACACCGAGCAAAACATTCGGGGAGACTGCCTACACATACGTTAAGTCCTTGGTCATTTCTCTTTCATTTGATCACCAAGGTGTATATTGTAG
This sequence comes from Pinus albicaulis, assembly GCA_034641835.2. Lineage (NCBI taxonomy): Eukaryota > Viridiplantae > Streptophyta > Pinopsida > Pinales > Pinaceae > Pinus > Pinus albicaulis. Next base: position 244,543,315 of record CM076577.1, on the reverse strand, counting down.
TTCACGGGAACTTGGTACACCCTCTTGCTTAGATTTTCTGTGTAGTCACTTTGATATTTCTGTGACTCCCTAAAAATTGAAAAGATCATCGAGCACTTGTCCTTTCAAGCTCGTTCAACCGAAAGTGACTAGAGTACTCAACTTTTTCCCTTTTCTTGACTCTTAAAATATGAAAAGGCGGAGTTTTGTTTCAGTGTCATAAAATTGATTACCTACAATCACACGCCTATTAAAGTTATTTTCTTGGCTTGTTCGTAAGTAATTCCTTAGTATTTGGTCTTGAATCCTCGAATTGGTCATCTCTTTTCTCTCTTTTTTTAAGACAAATTCATAGTGGCAGAACCACCAGTTTTTTCGTCCCCTTCATTACCTCGTAGTGAAGATCCTTCTCCAAAAATTTCTTCAAAGATATCTCAGCCTACTAGGCCTTTAGGTTACTGGCATTCTATTATTCTGAGTTTTCAACCTTTTGCCACTCATTCTCCTCCTAAGGAACCATTTGATATCAATTGGAAACCTCCGGACGTTTGGGCTCATTTTAGGGAAGAAGAAGATCCTCATTTACCCTCAGAACCGCTTGCCTCAAAGTCGTTTGAATCACCATTAACGTGTGCCTTACTTGCCACTACTTGTCGTCTTTTAGCCGACAACATGTCTTCATCCGACATGGATGCTACGAGTCCCATCAGTAGTGAAGAGACTTATGTTTCTATTGGAGAATATCAGTTCCCTCCGAAGAATTTTCCTTATGTCTCGGGTCAACCTTCCTCTCAACCTTCCACTCTCCCGGCTGGTTATCATTCGTTGAGTTAGATGATTTCTGGTGCTACATATTTGTATCAGAATCCCATATGGTCAAGTACAACAACTCCCTCGGAGGGTTCATTTATATCAGGTCCATCCCCCTCGACTCCCATCGTGTCGACGATCATTACGTCTATCCAAACCAAGCCCTTTGTTTGTGTGGCTTCATCTACGTCGTCTGTTAGTGTGATTCCATCATTACCAACATCTTTTTTTGTTCATGGGACGACGCCTATCACTTCCACGATACCTGTTGGGCTCGCCGTGAGTGGATCACAACCTCACGTATCAGGAGTCCATCAACCTACTGGTAGTGCACCTGTCTCTTCTAATCCAATTCCTAAAGGTTTGACATACGATCAGTACATGTTGGCCATTCAACAACATAATTATTTCCCTCAGTGTTCTCAGTAGATGCAAACTCCCATCAATCCTTCGCATTATTATGATGAGCATGGAAATCACATCTATCACTATGGGCCTCACCCACAAGGTCCATTGTATGTTCAGACGCATCAAATTATGGTTTACCCCAACCATTTTACATACCTATGGGGACAAACCCTATGATCCACAAGGACAACCCTTCTAGGGACAACCTTCTGTCCAACAGGGACAACCCTATGGTCCTGTTGGTCAACCTTATGTTCAACATGGAGTGTCTTATGTTCCCTAGGGGGAAACCTATCCATCTCAGGGACAACCTTTTTTGCAACAGAACCAGCCTTAGTTCAACAGGGCCCAAATTTTTTACAGTAAGGTCAACCCTATACTGCTCAACCGGGCCAACCTGTTTTTCAGGGGCAACTTGGCTCGTCATAGCCGGGCCAACCTGGTCTTTAGGGGAAACCTGGCTCATCTCAAACATCAGGCCAACCTGTTCCTCAGGGACAACTTGGTGGCTCTTAGCATCCAGGCCAACCTTTACCCCAGGGACACCCTGTCTAACCCTAACAACTAGGCCAACCTACACCCCAGGGACAACCTATTCAACTGCAACATCCGGGTCAACCTGTACACCAGGGGAAACCCGTGAAGCCTCAGGGACCACCTTTTATTCCTCAAGGTCAATCTCAGATGGTACAAGGTCTGCCCCAAGGCACTGCTTACATTCCACAACAAAATCCATATGTTGTTTAGAGAGGATCTTAGTGGTTCGCTCAGAATCAATATCCTGGTCCTCAACCAGTGTGTGGACAGAATTATCAGGCTTATAATCCCTATGGACAAAATTCTCCAGGACAGAACATATGGGGTCAGAATTTCTCCAAACCTAGTTGGAATCCCACTACTGGTCTCTACCAAAGTCCTGTAATGCCTTTCAATCCGCAATTACCTTTTCTCGCCATGTTGGAACGGCCTGATGTGTCGAAGTTGAAAAATTATCCTATCCTTCATAATCCATATTAGCCTCCGGTTCTGAATAAAATCCCTGGTGATTGTCCCAAATTTTAACGCAAGTTCGGAGAAGACCCCCAAGCGCATGTTATGACATACCATCTCTGGTGCTCCTCTAACTCTTGGGTTGACGATTCAATTCGCCTGTGTCTTTTCCAAAGGAATATCACTAGTGTCGCTGCCAAGTGGTACATTGAACTCTCCTACGACATATTTCAAGGTTTCAACTCCCTCACTATGGCATTTATCACGCACTTTCATTTACCAGTTCAGTACGAAAATGGGACGCACCTCCTCACATCCTTGAAACGGGATTGGCCTACTCATATCTGTGATCATATTCATGAATGGAGGTGACATCGCCATTTGATCAATTTTGAGATTCCTGATCAAATTCTAACTGATTGGTTCCCTACCTCTTTCATCGGTCTGATTGCTAAGGACATTGTTATGGGAGCATGTGTCACTAAGGAACAAGCCATCTCTCATGCCCAGTACCTCGATCTCATGTACTCTCAATCCAACACGTTGTATGAACTCTTGCCCAATGATCCTCGACATGGAACTACCAAAACACGGGTGAAACCATCTGTCGATGGTATCATTGGTTCTGTGTCTCAGACTTCTCGAAAGTCTTCTCCAAATCCTGTGAAGCAAAAATTTACTTCTTCCATTGATACTGCTTCTCAGCCACCTTCGAATCCTGGTAAGACCGCGGAAGTGAATGTCATCCAGTCCACTTTGGTAGATATAACTTCCAAAGGTAATAAAAGGGTAAATTTAAGGCCAAAGTCGAAACCCCGAAACAGGATTCTCCGAAACCTAGTGTTGATGATGGTTCAAAAAGAAAACCAAAGTACCCTTGTCTAATTTGTGACGAAGATCATTACACCAAGGATTTTCCACGACGGGCTGAGGTGAGTCGACTACTCAAAGGCACTTCTTAAAGAACCATTCCCATCACAGCAAACTCATATGGTGGAGCAACCTCATTCCTCTGCCCCATTTGGCTTTTGGGTCTTCATGATGAATGGTCCTGCACCCATATCTATTGCTACTAGGTCGAAAGATTATACCGAATTGCATCAGGAAATAGGGAAAGAGATCGTTGATGGTCCTCCTCCCCTGCCTGCTTCTGGCCCTCTTCACATTGAAAGGCCCAATCCTGAGCCCATTTTACGACCACCTTCTAAAGGTGTACTCTGAAAGTCTTCCTATAACCCAAATGCACATGTCGCTCAGCATTATAGTATTGTTGAGGATTTGGCTCAGGTGCCATCCGCTATGTCTACATTGGAAGTACTTCAGAGCTGTTCGTCACAATGAAAGGCTTTTTTATTTTCCATCGAAGTGGTTGACCCCACCAATTCTAGTCTTATCACTTTCGATTTGGAAAATTTTGTTCCTCGTCTCCCTCACCAGCTTGCACTAATTATCCAAGTTGGGAATAATGGAAAGAATATCCATCGAGTGGTTGTGGACGAGGGTGCAGATACTTGCATCATGTCTTTTGCTTGTGTAAATCCATTGGTTCTCCAGCCCTTAATAAATCTCCAAATGCTTTAGAATATTTTGATGGAAGGGAATCTCGCCCTCTTGGTGTTCTCGCCAATTTACCTATTACGTTATAAGGGAAAATGGTTAAAGTTGAGGTTGAAATTGTTGATGCCAAACTCAATTATAATCTTCTCCTTGGTCGTAGTTGGACTCATGCCATTCTATGTGTCTTTTCCACTCTCTTTTGTGTTCTTTGATTCTCGCATGAATGAAAGATCATCACTGTTGATCAGTTGTGCTTTTTCACTTCCATATCTTTCGAGAGCAACGCTCCATATGTAGATCATATTCCTACTCCTTATGAGAGCATAGGACTAGGTACTTTCAAAGATCCTTCCCTTATGTGTCTTTTTTTTCTTCCTTCACCCAACACTTTTGAGGTCAACATGATCTCCACATCGTTTGATCCATGGATCATCCCTTCGCCTGAATAGGTTGATTCATTTAGTGATGCGATGTTGTTAAGCCTAATAGAAATTTATTATTGCGAAATTATTTTGGCTTCAGCTCCTCCTCCCTCTAATAATACTCCTTTGAGTGTATCTCTTGACATGTATTCTCAATCCCCTTGGCTTGGCACTTCGGATTCACCCGATCCCTTAACTGAGATATTTCCCACTAATGAAACCATCGTGGAAATCATGTGTCTTGAGGATCCTCCTTGGGACAATAGTCATCATCGTTCCTTCTCTATGCCTAGCCTTGGGTACATGTCTACTTGTCTCAAGAAATTCGCTTCCCAAGCTCCTTCCCATCTGCTTTAGACGCCCATCTTGACACATGAATTTTTCACGGAGAGTAACCTGGGAAACATTACGCAAACAATACCTATCGACATCTCCATCAAATCAGGGATTTTCGAGAACATTCACATTAGGTGGCCTGTTCTCCTAATGAGATCAAGGTCTATACTAGTCTCTTCCGAGTGTTTCGAGACATTTTCGCTTGGTCTTACGAAGAAATGCCTAGCATCGATCCGAGTATAGTTATGCACGAGATTCCTACTTATCCTGATGCGAAGCCTATTCGCCAACGTCTTCATCCTGTGCACCCTAGAAAGGCCGCCACCATTAAGGGAGAAGTTGAAAAAATTCTCAAAGTTGGCTTCATTTATCTTATTCCCTTGACAGAATGGGTTTCTAACATCATTGTTGTGGATAAAAAATAGGGTACTATTCATGTCTATGTGGATTACCATGACATCAACCGCGCTTGTCATAAGGATAACTATCCCACTCCTTTTATCGACCATATCATTGACGAGTGTGATGGGAGTGAGATATTTTCCCTTATGGATGGGTTTTCTGGTTACAACTAGATCAATATTCTTCTGGCTAATCAACACAAGACCCCCTTTATCTTTCCTTGGGGTACCTTCGCCTACAAGAAGCTCCCTTTTGGTCTTAAGAATGATGGGGCTACATTTAAACGAGCAATGTCATATTCTTTCCATGATATTAAGCACATTGTTCAACCTTACCTAGATGACCTTCCAGCTCATTCTGCTAAGCGTAAGGACCACCTAGATCACCTTTGTCAAATCTTTATTTGTTGTAGATGCTATAACATTTGGCTAAATCTGCATAAGTGTGTGTTTTGCATTGATTACGGTAGACTCCTTAGGTTTATCGTTTCTAAATACAGAATTCGTCTCAACCCTCTTAATGTCTAAGATATTGTCAATCTCCCCTCCCCTTCCTCTTTACATCAGTTGTAGAGTTTGCAATGGAAATCCAACTTACTGCTTCATTTTATACCGAACTATGTTGAAGTAGCCAAAGGCTTCATGCGATTTCTCAAGCAAGGCATCCCGTTCCTCTGGGATGAGATCGCCCAAAAATATTTCGATGCATTGAAGACATTGCTTATCAATGCTCCTCTCTTGCATCCTCCCAAGTATCATCGTGACTACTCCCTCTACTTGGCTGCTACATTTAGCACTATTTCCATGGTTCTGGTACAGGACGATGATGATGGTGACAAGCATGTCATTTATTATTTGAGCCGCAATATTCTCGATACCGAAACTCATTACGCACATGTCGAGAAATTGGTGTTGGCTGTTGTTCAACCCATCCAACATTTTTGCCATTATATTCTACTTCGCTCGGTAATCGTGATTTCTAATTGTAACCCCATGACCTATATTTTGACTCGACAATTGTTGGGGGGAAAATACTCAAAGTGGATAGTTATCCTCCAAGAGTTCGAATTTGATTTTAGCACCACCAAATCGAATAAATCATTGGTTTTTTCCAATTTTATTTTCTCTTTACCGTCTACCTCTGCTCCCTTTGTTTCTGAGGAACGCATTCTGGATGACACCCTTTTTCTTATTAGCACCCTTGATCCATGGTACGGTGATATCATCATCTATCTCCAGACTTCCACTTTCCGATCCGAGTTGACGAAGGATGTTGTTTGGTTCCAATTGACGATTTCAATTAGAGTTTAATTTAATGTCAACCCGGGAAGGTAGACTTAGAAGTGCTTATCTAAAATATATAGATCTAGAAATATTCCTAATTTGTCCAAGATCTTAAATTCCCCTTACAAGAACATATTCATTAAGATCTCTTTCAATAACTAATCAAACCTAGATCTAACAATTGTTTGAGATCTATAGCTCTCTTACAAGAACATATTCTACAAGATCTCTTCCAACATTAGAACATCTAATAAGAACTTAAAAGCTGAAATGAAATAAACCTAGATCTAATAATTGTATGAGGTCTTACAGTTCTCTTACAAGAACACTTTCAAATAAGACTCTTCCAATATTAGAACATTTAACAAAGCTTAAAAACTGAAATGAAACAAACCTAAATCTAATAATTGTATGAGATCTTATGGTTCTCTTACAAAAACACTTTCAAATAAGATCCTTCCAATATTAGATCATTTAATAAAGCTTAAAAACTGAAATAAAACAAAAACATAAATAAATTATACCTAAATTAAGCAAATAAGCATGCAAGTGAGGCCATGGGGGCCCTCCATAACTCCACAAGCACACCACTTTAATGGAGACTCAGATGTAGAGGCAAAATCGAAGTATGAATCCTTTATTTGAAAATCTCCATTACAAACCAACTCTAAGCTTCTAAGATTACATACTCCAAAATGCTAATATTACAAAACTTCAAGATTACAATATTACAGAAACTTCAACATTTCAAATGGAGGAGATTGTACTCCTATTTATACAATGGGATGAGTAACAAACTCATAATGATCATCCACTAATCTCTCTTTTAGTTCCATACATCTCTCAACCATCTAGACACATAACCCCTTTTGTCCTTGATCTTCTCCATGAGGTTTATCTTCTCAAATTCGAATTTGATCCTTCAAGGCCACATAAAGGTGTCTTGGAAGCTTCCTTTGCACCTACACATGTCACAAAAACAACCCACTTTCCATATATAAAGTAAAATATATTATTTTCTAATATTTAATCAAGAATTTCTCTTAAAAATGCTTTAAAATAAATAATATTTGGAAAATATAAATGAGACCCATTAATGGTAAATAATAGGGAAAATGAAGTGACATGGTGGTGAATAATGGGTGATAAAATGGAAGCATAGATAAAAAATGTATGGTAATGAGTGACATTTTGAAACCCAAACATACTCCCCAACTGAAGCTCTTGCATGTCCTCATGCAAGCTACTACAATGACTTGTTTAATTTTATTCTTGAATGAGCTTCCTTTTACAAGATGTTTGGTTCTTATGTAACAAACATCTTTCAATCACGGACTTTCTTTTAACTTTGCACATCTTTGGATAACTTTTATTTTTGCAAAGCATTTGCATCTTTTAATGATTGGTTCTTCTGTTACAATCATTATTTACTTTGTTGAGATCTTTGTTTAATGATTGGTTCTTGTGGTACAATCATTATTTACTTTGTTGAGATCGATCATTTCAAGAAGTCATTTAATATGCTCATCATTTTTAAGAAGTCATTTAATATGCTCATCATTTTGTAGTAGTTTTATTGTGGGAAAACTATGTGGGTTAAGATGTAATATGAATGAAGGAAAAAAAAAATGAAGTGTGAAGTGTGAAATTCCCCCCTCCCCAACTGATGGTTTTTGGCAATTTAATGAGAAAGGGAATAGTGAAATAGTGGAATATTTTCCAAATATCATCATTTTAGCATCTAAAAAGAATTTCAAGATTAAAGGTTAGAAAACATCATACCTTACTTACCTACAGAAGTGGATGAATCATGCATGTTCAGCTGCTACAATTCTGATCTGAAGCTTCTTCTGCAAGTTGTGGATGAAAGATGGATCTGTATTGTCATATCTGTTGCTGGATAGTCTGATGAATCTGATGAGTCTGCTGAATATGGCTAAAAATATATAAGGCTTGGAATGTATACAAAATATATAAGTTACATTTTCCTCCCCCCAACCTTATTTATTGACTTGTCCTCAAGTCATGACAAGCTGAAAAAGAAATGAAAAGAAATCTGCTTCATCTGCTACAAAAATATGGGTCTTCAAGTCTTCAACGCTCGATGGCACAAATCTTACTATGTGAATAAATGTGCTGGTGTCGAACATAGCAAGAAGTTGTTGGCTTAGTGGCCATTAATGAATGCCACTAGTCAACACGAGAGCTCCCACCATTGATTCCAATGGGAGTCAAGATGCCTAACACATCTTTGTAGGTACGAATATGTTTGTTGTGGTCGAGTCACCTACAAGATCTAACGAACAAGGGATATTAATGTACTCCCATTGTTCATTGGCAAGAGTACTTGCCATTAAGGCATGCAAGCCTCTAGGTGTTTTTACAAAGATAATTAGACTCTAGGACTTTGACTCAATGATATACATAGAAGCAGGGTTTTATTGGCGGAAATGAAAGTGGTAGGAAATGGAAATGGAAATGGAAAATGGAAAGAAGTTTGTAAGTAAACTTCTTGGCTTTTATTGATGAATGGAAATGCATGGTGAATGATCAAGAACTCTTGCTGTGAAAAATGGACACTGAAATGGGAGGCTTTATGGATTTACATTTGGTGGAATTCAAAATCTTTTTTAGAAAGGGAGGTGCAAGGTAGTGGTCGTGGACATGGATTTGTCTTTAGAAATTTTCATGAATTTAGTCGTTTGAAGACCAATTGTCGTCACAATGTAATCTCCTTAATGATCACTTGATTATTCTGTAACCTGTAAAAAAAACTTGGTACAAAGAAAACATAAGTGTGTTCAACAAGAAATGGTCAGTTCCTTCATGATTCTTACGCAAAAATTTCATACCAAATAAAACATGTTAAGGACAATCAAAGGTGTTGAAATTGACTTAATCATGATATTAAAATCAATCCATTCTTTAAAAATAACCATGAAAATTAATTTTCCCTGTTATGCTCAGCAAAAAGATTGGCATTTGAAAGATCTGTTGTGTTCTGCATATTAGTATGTCACATAAAAGCATTCAACAAAAAAATGTTATGAGTTTAATGCCAACTTGAAGCTTATCGAAACAATATAATTATCCTCCAAATGTTTGATAAATCGATCCTCAAAATTTGTTTCCAAGTGTTCCATTATTTATTTTTAGACCTGCATGAATTTTGTGGAATTTTTTTTAAATTTTTTTTAATTTTTTTTTAATTTTGCACTTGTACCAACTCTTGTAGTTTCAACCAGTTCGTGTAATTCTCATGATTTTCTCAATTTCCTATATCCTTCACATGCCAATATTCACCCTTAGTGTCACAAAACACACAACAACAAAAATAAAAAATATATATATTTTTTTTAAATGATAATAAACATAACATAACAACCATATCTAATACAAAAACATATTTACAATACATAACAAATATAAGAACAATTATATACAATAACAAGAAATTATAACTATCAATTATAACAACATATTAATATATTAATACATAACAAAAATCATGTTAATATATTAATATATTAATACAAAAATTAATTAACATAACAAATATCATATACAACGAATTTGAAAAAAAAAAAAAATAACAAATCACAATAACTTAATACAATTACAACAATATAACAAATATTAAATATTACAATAAAACAAATTACAATTATATCAATTAATACAATAACAACATATTAATATATATTAATATATTAATGAAATTAATACCATTAATATATATTAATATAAAAATATAACAAACATATCCTAACATAACATTCACATTTAATATAAAACAATATATTAATACATAAAAAATTATATACAACAAATTTCAATTAAATAAAATAAAAATTACAACTATATTAATTACAACATAACAAATATATACAACAAACATAACAAATTATAATTATATTAATATAATTATAATAACAAATACTACATATTATAACTAAAAATAAATAACCAAATCAAAACAAAATAAATAAAAATAAATACAATTTATAACAAAAACAAATTAAATCTAAAAATATAAAACAAACCAAAAGAAATGCAAAACAAAATGGAAAAAAAAACGCAAAACTTGTGAACGGACTGAATTGAAGGCAGATGGAGTATTTTTTTTTTGAGCCAACGTAGGAATAGCCGCGCTGGTTGTGGAGAAGGCAGATTGGCATATTCACTGAGCATCGAAGCATCAGAGCCATTTGTTTGCAGGTATAGTGAATGAATTTGGGCGTTGTGTGCGTGAAGAAGGGAGATTTGCTCGCAGCATGCTGATCCTTCAGACTCTTGGATAATTGATTACTGGAAATCAAACGCATATTTGTTGAGAGGAACAGCTGCCTTCTGGGCATTCTCAACCCTCCTTTCGCTTGAATTCATTGTTTCATTAGTCGAATCAATTTTTCAGTTTCGAAATCTAGCCCAAATCATGGATTCTGGGAATCTCTAAATTCGTTTATTCAGCAAAACAAAAAAACACTTACACCCCTCAAATGAAAAAAATCGATTGTTTCTCTTGGATTGATTTGCAGGCGAATTTTCACATGAGGAAGGGAAAGGCAAATATATTTTTTAATGTTGCTTTGGTTTCGACTCTTGGTGACTTTTGATGCAGCGTTGATATTCATTTTGTTTGTTTGAATGCTTTCGGCCTTCTTTTTTTATGACGTGAATATTTGTTTTGTTGTTTTTTTTCTTTAAACAATTCGTTTGGTTGTGTTTTATTATTTTATTTTTTATTGTTTTTATTATTATTTTTTTAATTGTTTTGTCTTGTTTTGTTTTTTTTTTAATTTTTATTTTTAAATGATATTGAACCTATTTCTTGAAAAATGGCTACTTTTAAAAAAGAATTATTTATTTATTTATTTATTTATTTTTTAAACTAAAAATAAAATAAAAAAACTAAGTTTTATTTAAAAAAAATGTTTAAGATGATTTTTCGCTCATGCAGATCAATTTTCCAGCAAAAGTATTTTTATTGGAATAAATCAATAGATTTTCTGATCTTCCTGATCGCACGAAGCGTGGGAAGAGAGCATACTAATCTCTTGATTTTTTTTATTTATGCAGGTTAGTGTGGATGGATAAAACACAATTAAGATCTGCGACAAAACTTTGCATTATCTACACTCTTTCTGCAATGTCACGGGGGCGTTTAGACTCTCGGAAGACAAAGCTTTTCGATAATCAAGCTCCTGGCTCACCCGTGATACAGAAACAAGACATAGAAATGCAAAGATGAAGCAGCTCTTTTTATTCATGATGATATTTAAAAAAAAACATGACTAAAAGAAAATTCTACAAGAAAATTCTACGACGAAATTCTACGAGATCTCGTTTTTATTTTTATTTTTAAACTATTCTACATTAACTTGAAAGATGTTTTATTTTCTAAGTAAAAGAATGCTTCCAGTGAAGCCATCTACGGATTAAAAATTCGAACATGCTCACATCAAGATTTAAAAATTTTACATTATGTTTTACAAGTATGTGAGAATCCTGTCTTAGAGTTGGCTCAAGGTTATTGTCCTTGCTCTCCAAGAAGTACCTGTTCAACATTGTCAAATTCATCATCCGTAGATGGATTAGTGAGAAATGGGGGGTTTAAAATAAAAACTGAATTTAAATTAACTATGTGCGAAAATAAAAATGCTCCAAACTTTGAACTCCTTTATGAACCTGCTGTCACCAAGTTCCACAAATTAGTCCATAAAAACAAATGCATAAAATAAATACTAAATCCTTCTAGTTGCACTTCCCCGGCAACGGCGCCAAAATGTTTGGTTCCAATTGACGATGTCAATTAGAGTTTAATTTAATGTCAACCCGGGAAGGTAGACTTAGAAGTGCTTATCTAAAATATATAGATCTAGAAAGATTCCTAATTTGTCCAAGATCTTAAAGTCCCCTTACAAGAACATATTCATTAAGATCTCTCTCAATAACTAATCAAACCTAGATCTAACAATTGTTTGAGATCTATAGCTCTCTTACAAGAACATATTCTACAAGATCTCTTCCAACATTAGAACATCTAATAAGAACTTAAAAGCTGAAATGAAATAAACCTAGATCTAAAAATTGTATGAGGTCTTACAGTTCTCTTACAAGAACACTTTCAAATAAGACTCTTCCAATATTAGAACATTTAACAAAACTGAAATGAAACAAACCTAAATCTAATAATTGTATGAGATCTTATGGTTCTCTTACAAAAACACTTTCAAATAAGATCCTTCCAATATTAGATCATTTAACAAAGCTTAAAAATTGAAATAAAACAAAACCATAAATAAATTATACCTAAATTAAGCAAATAAGCATGCAAGTGAGGCCATGGGGGCCCTCCATAACTCCACAAGCACACCACTTTAATGGAGACTCAGATGTAGAGGCAAAATCGAAGTATGAATCCTTTATTTTAAAATCTCCATTACAAACCAACTCTAAGCTTCTAAGATTACATACTCCAAAATTCTAAGATTACAAAACTTCAAGATTACAATATTACAAAAACTTCAACATTTCAAATGGAGGAGATTGTACTCCTATTTATACAATGGGATGAGTAACAAACTCATAATGATCATCCACTAATCTCTCTTTTAGTTCCATATATCTCTCAACCATCTAGACACATAACCCCTTTTGTCCTTGATCTTCTCCATGAAATCATAATCTTCTCCATGAGGTTTATCTTCTCAAATTCGAATTTGATCCTTCAAGGCCACATAAAGATGTCTTGGAAGCTTCCTTGGCACCTACACATGTCACAAAAACAACCCACTTTCCATATATAAAGTAAAATATATTATTTTCTAATATTTAATCAAGAATTTCTCTTAAAAATGCTTTAAAATAAATAATATTTGGAAAATATAAATGAGACCCATTAATGGTAAATAATAGGGAAAATGAAGTGACATGGTGGTGAATAATGGGTGATAAAATGGAAGCATAGATAAAAAATGTATGGTAATGAGTGACATTTTGAAACCCAAACAGATGCTTTTCGACACATCCGCCATCATTCGCAACCTTATCGCATAGTCGAAGATACACTATACCACATCGAAGCCAAATCTATTCTCCGCCAGTGTTTAACCCTCGAGGAAGCTAAAAAAGTTCTCAATGACTGCCACTCTGGCGCATGTAGCGATCACATGTCTGGATATGCTATTGCACAAAAAAAACTTCATGCTGGATATTTCTGGCCTACCATTTTTAAAGACTACATTGTTGCTGTCCGTAAGTGTCATGATTTCCAGATTTACCAATGTAAGATGTGTGTGCCACCCGCACACCTCCATATTTTCGTTACCGTTGGTCCCTTTGCAAAGTGGGGAATCAATTTTATGACGTGTAACCCTCACTCGGCTGGGGGGCATGCTTATATTATCATAGCCATGGACTAATTTACTAAATGGGCCGAAGCAATGCCTACACTCACAGCTGACGGTAAGAAACCTACATAATTTATGTTCAATCATGTCATTACCAGGTTTGGTGTCCCTCAAGCCATTGTCACCGATCATGGCTCCCATTTTCGCCATTACATGATGGCTAAGTTGACTTCAAAGTTGGGTCTGCATCACGACAGCTCAATGTCATACTACCCTCAAGCTAATGGCTATGTTTAAGCCGTGAACAAAGTTTTAGTCACTATGCTTCAACGTACGATTAGGATGCACAAGTACAATTGGCATCTCATGTTGTTTTCAGCTCTCTAGGCTTACCGAACCTCGATGAAGGATGCAACTAGATTCACTCCATTCCAGCTTTTTTATGTTTTCGAAGCTATCCTTTAGATTGAATGTGAAATCCCTTCTCTCAAGATAGCTATTGAATTATTGCCTAGTACCTCACCAAATGAAGAGCGTCTTCTATATTTGGAGAGGCTTGACGAAACACGTTGATTTGTTGCTCTTGTCATAGAAGCACAGAAAAAGCGGGTCAAAGATCATTTTGATTAGACAGTTTCCCCTCGTACCTTTGTAGAAGGAGACCTAGTCCTCTTGTATGACCAAGCTCATGATAAGCTAGGGGTAAAAAAATTCTAACCCATGTGGCATGGGCCCTATATCGTTAAGCATGTTTTGCAGAACGGGGCTTATGAGCTAATTGACTATGAAGGCTATCCTTTGAATCAGCCCAGAAATGGGTTGTACCTCAAAAAATACTATGCATGAGTTCCTTGTGCATGTTCTTCTGTACATAAGTGTGTTTTTCATTTTTGTACATTTTTGGTTTGGTGTGCTTTGCGAGCAGTTTTTCCTGCTTACTATGTTGTTGCTTACTATGCAGATGTTTGTCACTCCTTATGTTGGTTTCGCAGATGGTGCCTCTCGCAGTACCCAGAATCTGTCTTCCGTAGCCTAGGTGATTTATAATCCTAATGGTGAGTTGATAGACCTTCAAGGTATTTGCTAGGACGAACAACAAATAATGTCGCTGAATATAGTGTTGTCATTGAACTCTTAACCAAAGCCATTGCTCTCGGCATTCGTGCATTAATTGTGAACATAGACTCTCAGCTTGTTTTTCTTTAGCTTAATGGGCATTAATATGTTAGGAATTCTCAAATTTAAAGGTTGTATTTGCGTGTTCATTTATTAGAAAGGAATTTTGATTATATCACATATCAGCATATTCCTAGAAGAATGAATGCATTAACTGATGCAGTAGCCAATATTGTATTAGATAGACATTTGTGTAATTTGTAAAAGCGTCATCATCACATAATAAGACTTAAATAGGAAAATTGGCATGTATATATATATATATATATATATATATATATCAAGTGTTTCCATTCACCTACATCATAAGTTCAAAAAATATATGTGTTTTGGTTACATCCCAAGACATCACGTCTCTCAAAAAATATGCAGAAATAAAATCCTAGGTGTCTAATCAGCATGATCGTCATGATAGCATGTCATTGCACGCACAAGCCGCCTCAACAAATGGTGGATGCGGTTAGACACCCCCGTAGTGTGCCTCTGGTATGCACGAGGAACATCATCAAATCTCACGTAATCTGGGATTCCGCCGGTGAGTCCCTCCAGGTTGTGCACGATCTCCTCTTCCTCACTTCCCTCACCATGAGAGACCGCCTTGAAATCACGTGGGACCCACCGTGCTATTAGAGACATCCTTGTAGGTCTCTTTCGGCCAAAATCTGCAAATACATGGATAAATATCAGAACACATATAATAAGAAAAAATCATAATACTCATCAAAACCAAAAAATGAGTTTTTACCCAATGCTTCATCCCATTCCTCTCCTTTCGGGAGTGGAAGGTCCAGATCACCCATGGAGTTGGTGCCAATATAGGGCCAGTCCTTCATAATGATGAGTTGTCGGTGGAGCCAGTCAAATAATCTCGGCCTCCATGACATATGTTGACCGCCTCCCGATAGAGGCATCAACGCCGCCCAACAAACCATCGATGGCTCTCGTGTTGGTGGTGCAGGTACTATTACCTCCTGAAGTTGAAATATTGGAAAACCATTCTAGGATGAACAATACCAGTATGGACCCATGGCCAAATTGTTTTAGCTTGCAATTCTTGCACTTTTTCAACTGGCGCTTCAGGTTGACTGTTATGGCTTTCACCAAGTTGAAAATGGTTGGAGTCATACAATCCACAGCAAGTTGAAGCTGTGTTTTTGTATCTTTGTGAGGGGCTTGAAATCTAGAATCTTGTGTTATGGTGTGCAACACTATTTTTAGTTCCAAATCGGGTATTGTCTAGATATATGTTTTTCCACTCTTCGATCCTGTCTTTGTTCCTGGGCAAACTCTGTCTATGAGCATGCTCATGTTTTCCATCATAGGACGAGTAACATGTCAGGATCGGTGTTGCTCACCTCCATGATAATCTAGTGATGAAATATATGTCAGAGACTTCAATCTCTAACTCTTGATCATGAATCATAAATATTTCCCGATCGGTGTCCCATACACTAACCAGATATTGTAGTAACTCTATCTGAGCTCAAAGACACGGTGCCATGAATAATTTCTAGAGCCCACAGTCTCTCAGGGCATCCATGCATTTCAAAATTCTCATGGCTAGCTCATCTTCTTCCTCGTTTTCTCTTTCCTTCCATTCAATAACCATTTGGCTTTCGATCACCTGCAAAACCATCATTGGGGATTTCATTAGTCAAATCATCGACTTTTGAATTGTTTAAAATGGGCTATTTATCAGAAATTTTGAGCAATTATGGTTGTGACGATTGGCGCAGATGTTTTAGAAATAACAGTGCCAATTGGAACCTCCTCGTTAAAATTTTAGGTGGGTTGGCGCGACTCCATGCCTGGAACCCGCGCTGACCGCCGCGCCCAAACTTGAACAAAATCCCCCCAAAATCATGAAAATTTGAAAATGCAGGCAATGAAATCTAGCTTAAAATGCAGGCAAGGATAAGAGCTCTTACTTGAAGAAAACGGATTTACGATTGGCCTCCTGGATTGTCCGCTACCAGCTCCACAAGATCACAGTTAAAAATGGTAAAATTCTCACAAGACGTGAAAAGGTGAAAAGTAATTTATTTTTACTATTTCTGTCATTTTATAACCTTTTTGAAACCGTAATTAGGTTTTTGCACTTATTTTTCAATTATTTTAAAATTTTATCTTGAAAAATGGATTTTGCATGTGTTTATTGTGCAACAACAGGTCCTAAACATGATGATGATGAAGTGACGGGTTGTATTTTATTACTTTTTCAAACTCGATAAAAACACGAAAAAGTTGCCCCCTAGAGTTATATTTTAGCTCTTTTATGACTCTTGAAAATTTTAAATATTGTTGAGACTCTTTTCATTTTAAACTCGTTAAAGGCTACAAAACGTCATATGCCCAGTATACGTTTACCCCTTTTTTGGGCTAGGACAAATTATTTACGAAAAAGGAATACCTTAGCCTATCGCGACTAAGAGGTTCTCCCAGATATTGTTTTCTACCTTTTCAAATCTGTGAGAATACCTATGAAAAGTGACCTACTGGAGTTTTCTTTTCTGCTTCTTTTCAAACTCTCTAAGCATTAAAAGATTCCCAGTTATTCCTTTGTCAAACTTGTTAAAACCTGAATGACTTCGAAAATTGTCACCATGGAGTTACCGAGTTCCTCATTCCTAGGGCTCATAAAATGTACTAGGATGGAATTTTTTGAAGGACAAACTTATATGACAAGCATATGCTATCCCCTTCAAGCTTGTTTCCAAAAATAATTGGGGTACTCGCCAAAAATGGTGGGGGAAAATGGAACCAGTTCTCAGTCGTTTTGGCATATGTCGCTCTTGAACATGACACTTGTCTCCAATTTGTGTCGAGTTGGAGACATCCCATTTCATCATTTTTCCTCCATGGGTTTGGGTTATCTGTTTTGGCCTCTCATCTACTCTTTGCCATGTTATCATGACCTCATATCCCTTGATGTCAAATACTACTAAATTTTAGAGTCGAGTCGCCAATATGTTCAAGGTAATTTTCTTTCTGTAGTTTTCAGCCCCTGATCCTCTGTTTAGTCCTAATTCACTGTCATCTTGTTCCTCTGTCTCGTGTCGATTATGTGGGAAACATTATGGCCCTCCTTCGACCGATCACTTCCTGTCGACTTCAACTCATTATCTGGGAAGCTTATCTAGAGACTCCCTTTCGGTACCTTGGAGCTTGCATGCCTCAATGGCAAGTTCTTCGCATTCGACGACATGTCTTCTTCATTAGCCTTCAATCGAGTGATTTCATGGGTGTTTGACTCCAACTCACTATTCACATTCTGTGAATTGTATTAGTTGTACATTGAGAGCCATTGTCATTATTGGTGGTTTCTCTCGTGCCTGTTAACAACTTTCATAATTGGCTGGTAATCAGGTGACTTTATTGCATGTTCGACTTTAGCTCACTAATTCGCATGCTAGAATTCGTACTTGTTTGGGTCGAGATAGAGTGCAAGACCCTGGATTTTGTCTAATGAAATCCAGGCTACAAGATGATTTGGTTTATCATGGCTATATGCATGAATCTTTTGATTGGATGGCTGTGAACATACCTGAGTCTATTTGATGATCTTTCTTACTGGATGGATGTGTCCATACCTCTGATCTTATTATTGTATGTACCCTATTATGGATGGTTGCACCCATACTACATATTCATGTATCAGAGATATTAGTTTTCCTTGTTCTTGCAGGTCTTCCGACGATGATGTTTTGGTTTGGACATGTTCTCATAAATAATTTCACCCCTCCCTCTCTCTCAAACCTCATGCTTTAGGAGGCATTTGTTACATAGTATTTTGTCACTGTCCCTACAATCCTCATCCTGAACATTGGAGGACCATTTTAATGACTTCTGTGAATTTTCATACCTTGCTATAAGTGTCATTGCATCCCTTGGAATGTCAAGAACATTCCTCTGTTGATCATTCCTCAAGAAGAATCTAAAAATCATGTGATTTTGGGTCGGCGTTGGTCGGTAGTTATGGCCTCGCGTGCATGGAGAAATTAACACTGGGCCTTGCACCCATTGGCACTCTGTCTCAGTGGGGCACCCATGTCGAGATGTTTTTGGAAAGTTTTTTAAGTAGAAATGAAGTTTCCATGCATAAAAACTTCGTGAGTGGAGTCATCATTTTTTGTTCGATTGAATAACGTTGAAGTCCTTGTAATATTCCGAATAGAAATAAACAGCAATATAAAGCACATAAACAAGTAACTACAACAACTAGCAATATATCATATGAACAAGACAAAACATGGAGAACGTTGAGCCATTTTATTAAGTGCTGAAAGATAAAATGAATACAAAGGTGATCAGAATGATGGCACCTTGGCTTACATTAGGTAAGCATAGAAATACTCTCAGACTATATCATGGAATGACTACTCCCCCTATGACTGCGTGATCTCCAAAGTTGTCGTGTTGTTGCTACTACTCGAATAGAATAACTCTTTGGGGTTGTTCCCCTCCTCATAAAATTATGAAACTTTGGGAATAGGCTCTCCACCAAATACCCAGAAAATCACAAAGAGCTTTTCGGAAATGGATGACCTCAGAAAATGACCTCCCTTGAGGTATAACGATGTCCCAGTGATAAACGATGGCCCTGAATGATCTGCTACAAAATTTTTCCTCCAACTCTACCAAGATGATGGAATAGGGAAGTGATAACCCCTTTTCAACTCTGTTGGGTTGAATCCCCTGACAAACCCTAAATCTGGAACCTCCTCCTCCAAATACTATGTGATCCCTCTCACTGATTGCGTTGTCCAAGCAAGTGAATGATCCCAATTGTGGCTACTACAAATCTCTCCGAAAAAGAAAAGGCAGAACTTCTCACTCGAGCAGGAACTAGAAGTCCCCTGGGGCTGAGGTTGGGATCTCCACATAGAGACACCCGATGTGCTGAACAACACTTGCAGACTTTTCTCAACAGAAAAACCATGCTCAATGTCAAAAGACAAATATCATAGATGCATAATAGAATGAGAGAATGAGGAGCCTCTTCCCCTTTTTATTCTTTGAGAGCCTTGCTCTCACCCGGGCCCCACCAAACTACACTGTCCCTCTTGGCCCATGTTGTCCCTTTCTCACTGCACTATCATGGGCCCACGCTTCCCACACTGCCACTTCCCTCACGGTGCCACTTCGTCCTCCTGGGCCCCACGCTGCCAAATAATTATATGCTCAAGTGACTTTAGGGAATGTTTATTTCATAAATGTAGATTGTGTGTCTCATCACCCACTTTATTAACTGAATTAACTTTAGAAAAGAAAAACAGGCCAAAAATAATATTACTAATTAGCTGCTGCTAATTGGGAATATTACAGTCCTCCCCACCAAAAATTGCTTGTCCTCAAGCAATGCCTGAACAAGCCTCCTCTCTAGCTGATGCTCCCCACTATCACTACAAAATGTGCTTGGGTCCCAGATGCACCATTGAATCTTCCCTAACCTCTGTATCACCCTAATATGAAGGGATCTCTCAATTTCAGGATCCTAAGCCATCATGTCCAACATGAAGCTCCACCTACTCCACTCGCCATCCAGCCATGCTAATGAAGTCCCCCACTTCATCAGTGACTCGCCAAAGCCCGATGGAAGATATACATGATCTCATTATGTAGTATGCAACTCACCCCTAGAGATTATCGAGCTATGTAGAGCTCCAATGCTCAAGTTTCCTGCTAATCTCGTAGAGGTACCACCATGCTGATGTTGCACTACTCTGATCATGAGATACTCCCCGTCATGTGCAGATTGTATCCTCCTCTCTTGAGACCTAGTGGCAAGAGATCTATGAGAGACAATCTCATCTGACCCAGGCATCGCCATGATGCCAATCCCTACCCCTCCGAATGCAGCTCTAAATCTATGCAGCAATAGAGAAATTATGCCTTGCCATCCAATGAAGGCCTCTATGTACCCCCATGTGCCAACCCAACAGTGAGCTAGATCACTCTCTATCCTGAATCTGACCATCATGAGATAGAATAGGCTATCAATCAACTGAAACTCTGCATCCCATAGTCGGACCTAATGCACCATAGCTCTGACAATTGTGGGAATCCCTCCGTGCCTCATCTCTAGTCCCTGATCGTGACCAATATAGAAGGTCCATATATCATGGGAAAATATGATGCATGCTAACCTACCCTATGTCTACCACTGTGTAGTACCAATGACCACTGGAACCATATGTAACAAATAGCTGCCCCCTGAATGCAATCAATAGATGGATATCTGATACTCGCAATCGACTCCTGACATCGTACATAGTCAATGGTGTGTTGTAGCCGCTACAACACCACCCAAAATTTTGGGTATATTCAAAATTTCAGGTTCCCCCTCTGCTCGCCTAGGCGTTAAAGTCTTTCACCTGACCTGCAGTCAACGACATCCTGCCGACCTATCCCCAACCCCTCATGAGTTGTCCCATCACAATGACTTGATGCTGTTGTTGCAATCATGCCATACGTGGGAAAGATCATCTACCATACGTTCGAACATTCGTAACGCAGTCGCGCCATGTGTAATGAGATCGCCATGCATACATTTGAATGGAAACCTTTTTCTTTTAACGATTAAATGCCTTCTCGTCGTGGACCATCAAGCACGTTGTTTGATTTACTTCTCTTAAACTTGTTAGTTTCATATGTGTATCTGTGGTCACCATTATCAAAGAATAATTATGATGTCGTAATGTTCCACGCAGGTCGACCCCACGGGTGACAAACTCTTCAGTCGTGTCACAACATCAAGGGTAATAAATTGGGCTCAACAACAAAGCCAAATTGTGAAACAAGGGACGAGGAGGAGAGAGCGACCAGTACCGTTAAAGGAGGATGGTGTGATACATGTTGATCAGAGAGAACCTTCTATGTCAGTGATGCAAGAGCTTTCTTCACTAGTGGGCGCCAGATGCTTAAAAGCACTCCATTAGAAATGTCCAAATACTGCATCGTACCATCTCAATGTTGAAGGGCGCACATTCAAAAGACAAAGGTGATGTTGTAATTTCGAATACCAAAGCGAAAAAACATGCGGTTTCCAAACCATATAAAATGGTGAGTCAAGACTATGGACAACATTACACATGAGCTTTATATTTCCATGGCGGATATGGTGATCAAAGATTATGTCAAAGCATGGGACGGAGTGTTTGACCAACCCGTAGAAACGTGTCATAATAACTAGGTTGCATTACAATGGCAGGCTGCTAAGAGAATTGACAGACATGAAATCTGAATCTCATCATTTAACGACATTGAAGAATGTATATAATACTATGGGATTTTGCATGGCTGTTGGTACCACAATTTGCATCACACTGTATGCGAAGAAAGCATTACGCACTCTGCAGACATGATAACAATGCAACAGTGGAATTGCTTCACATTATACTAAAAAACTGAAGGGATATGACCACAATATCTCAACCAAATCAAAGATGTAGTTTGGTAGTAAATGGAGGTCAAGACATGATGTGACTTCTGTTGGGAAATGCTGGAGCTTTTATGGATTCTATTTCAGTATGCAGTCAACAGATGAGGTCAAATTCTTCATTTTCGTCCATACGTGATTCTATGTTTCTTCATATTATTTGTCGTTGATACAAGTCATATTGACTTTAGAAAAATATTTGTCGATGAGATGAAATTTGTAGCCATACACGAAGTGTGGAAAATATATATGTTATCTTTACACTATGTTGGTGCAAATTTCATCTGGTAATCAATTTAAATTGTATCATTCTTAGTATACCACCGCAAAACATTAAAACACGTATCAAAGCGATATGGAAATACATTGCGTCCCTGTAACAGAGTTTCATTTTGTGGAGCAGTTATATAATACTTGCTCAAAACGTGTGAGTCAGACCTTGCAAGAGATCTACGACGACAGCGTTAGAATAACTGTCATGCAGTTGTAACCAAACGAAATGCAGAAGGGTGGAGTACAACCATAACAGTTGAGAACAGACGTAAACATTTGGATGGTACAGTTTTAATCCACGTGGACCAATCATATATGGCGGTCAGCCTTAGTTTGAAACCCGGCGCGAAACCACATAGCACGTTGCATGGGCGCCACGTTGGATGGTTGAGCAAATACATCTAGGGATCCAAGGTCTTAGTGCGATTTGCAATACTCCTCAAACCATCTAAGGTTAATGGAACGATAAGGTTACAAAAGGTCGCCGAACAGACATGTGTGGTGATCGTGCTTATACTACGGCGTTTGGAGCATATGTTTAACAGTCAAAGTTATGTTTAAAGCATGGTCGGAGTGTATGACCAGCCCATAGAGCCGCGTTATAATAACTTTGTTGTGTTGCTAATGGGTGCAAACAGTTTGATCCTGCAGTTTTAATCCACGGCATTGTGACATGAGTTTTCGATGGCTGTTTTCGACTTACGTGAAAGTTTTGGAACAGATATATAATATCCCATGGTCTAAAAGTTAAAACACGTTTACGTTCCATAGAACTGAACGTGCAATGTTGACATTGCATGGAGCCAACGTGAATGTTTATATGATACACACAGCGGTTGAATTTTCTACTAAGGCATGAAGCGTCGTGCTATAGTGATAGTGGCATATTATAAATTAACAATCTGTAACCACGTTCAAAGCACAGAGCAATAGGGTATGTTGGCAGCAAGGAGGAGTTTTCCACGTGGCTATCTCAAAATTTATGCGGCAACATCACAAAAGAACTGAGCTTTTCACGTAAGTATGTGGAGATATCAACATTAAAATGGAAAACGAATATATTATGCGTTACAACTAAAACCAGCGCCACAATGCATGCTGCGTTTGACAGCGAAGGAGCTATTTTAAAGGAACAGATAACATCTGACTTCTGCAGCCCAAACGGCGATATTCCGGGAGAGAATCACTCTTTGAACCTGCTACGCTGATCACATTTAGTAACTGTCCATATGAATGTCTCCTGTCACTGGTAAGTTTTCCTAGCAGAGGCTGGCAGTGGTAGTCATTATCCAACGCAGATCCAGTATTAGAATGTCCTCCATTCGAAGTAGTGATTTCCGCTAAGCTTTACAACGCATGAAAACCTTACAACGCTCTCGAATCCATAGGCACCGGTCGAGGAGAATAAAACAAAACTTGACATATTTGCAAATGTTGTTTTGCAATTTTCTTTGTAGGGTTGCGCGTGTGCCCAGGTCGCAGGGTCGCAGAACGAGGTACCCATTGAAAACTGCGACCCAAGGAAATTCTGCGCCCATGCGACCCCTTCAGCAACGTAGCATTGAGGAGTGTCTCTTGAACTGTTTCTTACATATGACAGAGCGTGTTAAAGTCTTAGCAAATGATTCAATGTTGCTCATGGCCCCGTTAGTATTTCTCTTCATCGCTCGCATGAGTTCAGGATTCTGTTCTGCATCCAAAGTCTGTCTAAGAGTTCCAGGATCACTGAGTATGCGCGTAAGGTCTGAGTTCCTGTCAATAATTTCCCGCATCTGCAGATTACTCATAATCAAGCTTCGCAGCAGAACAAGGTCGTTCATAAAAGTATGAATTTCAGGCATATTCATCATCTAACAAATTGTGTTAAGGATCTGTCTATGATGAATAGTGATATTAAAATGCGATAGGGTCAACACGTTATGTCGTAAAGCTGTGAATGGATATCAGCAAAATGAACATATGGTCTTTTTAATCTCTGAAGCGTTTTTCTCTGTCCAAAGGCATTAAAAACTGGCATACCATAAGCGATTATTTTCCTGTCAGCGAAAACATATGGTTCGATTGCCAAGATCGATAGCAGGAACGTGAATCACGTAGATTGCCCAGGGAATGCTCCCTAGCAATTGCAGCATGCGATATAATCCTTTGTTATCCGGTTGTCACTACCACGGGACTTGTGCATGACTTGTTGGGCACTTGGACTACGTTGTTGTTTGGTGTTTAGGAGGGGATGAGAATAGAGCAATTGTCACCATGTCAAATGTCTCGAGTCGCATAGTCACAACTCTTTGCAAACTCGGAGAATGCGACTCAACCTCCACTTGCAGATCTGATGACAAAGTCTTGACCACACAGGGGAAGGACCTTTTGGTCTGCACAACGAGCCAGAATTTTCCTTAGCAAACAAGGGGACATTTTCAGAACAAGTAGATGCTGGCAAAACTCCAAAGAACTCCCAGATCTGGCAAGGTTGCAGGGTCGCACGTCTTTGATTTTTTTCGCCTTTTGCGACCCCGCGACCCAGTGACCTAGTCGCAAGGTTGCACGTCTTTGATTTTTTCGCCTTTTGCGACCCCGCGACCCAGCGACCTAGTCGCAAGGTCGCAGGGTCGCACCTCTTCGGTTTTTCCGCCTTTTGCGACCCAGCGACCCAGCAACCTAGTCGCAAGGTCGCAAGGTCGAATTTCTTTGGTTTTCCTCCTTTTGCGACCCCGCGAACTAGTCGCAAGGTCGCAAGGTCGCATTTCTTTGGTTTTCCTCCTTTTTGCGACCCCGTGACCCAGCGACCTAGTCGCAAGGTCGCGAGGTTGCATTTCGTCGGTTTTCCACCTTTTGCGACCCAGCGACCTAGTCGCAAGGTCGCAAGGTCGCATATCTATGTTTTTTCCACCTTTTGCGACTCTGCGACCCAGCGACCTAGTCGCAAGTTCGCAAGGTCGCATCTTGGCAATTCTCTTACAACCTGCGACCCCGCGACCCAGTCAAGTCGCAGATCGCAACAACACCTCAGGTCGCAGGTCGCAACAGTAGCCAGGTCGCAGGTCGCAACAACGGCTCAGGTTGCAGGTCGCAAAAGGAATGGGTCGCAAGGCAACCCAACGGTCAAGAAGTTGAACAGTCAAGGAAGCCCGAAGGGAAATTTCTCCATTATAAATACTCCTACGAGAGCTTGTAAAAGGGGCTTTTCTTTTTGGAAACTCAAGAGCTACATGGCATTGTATTGAAAGATTATACACTTGTGCATATGAATATAGATTCTTGTTAAAACACCCTATGGTTATGATGTGTTTTGCTGTGCGAACACTGTGTGTATTCCTTGTACAGTTTCAGAACATCCTATGATTAATGAAGCTGCATTCTTCATGTCATCATTTATGCGTCATGGCTATCCGTGTTGTATCAATGATGTTCATTTTATCATCTGCTCTATTAATGAATGTTAATGAACTATTTTGTTAGCATTTCGTTTATCTTTCAGGAAGTAAAGGGGTATCTTATCATAAATAACTATTTCTTTTGTGATCAGACTACCTTATAAGCATTACCCTCAAAGATGTGTTGCTAATGACATCTCCTGAGGTGTACGTGCTTTATCTATAATCTTGCTACGCATAGTGTTTGATTCGTGTTTAATACATCAATCCTGTATTCTGTATCGTGTGAATAAGTGTATGTCCGCAGGTTCAAACAGGTTCTTTTGAGACCCGAAGGGAAGGCGTCTTAAGCGGTAGCCAGACCCACACCCTGGACGGGATCCCTACTCCAAACGGTTCAAGGTATGATTGGGACTTTCTACCGGGGAGATCCCCTACTGTTGGCCGGACAAATTTTCCCGTTAATAGAATTGGCGCTAGAAGGAGGGCCTGAACCTCCGACCAGATGTTTAACGAAAAAGGGGGGGTCAGATGACAAGCTGAGCCCTTAGAGCCTGCAGTTAATCTCATATCTGTAATGGCTCATTCCCAAATCATTCTCCCGAGATGTTTGTCGGAGTTTTATGAGCCTGGATACTACATCTCTGATGAACTTATTTATCACTTGTCCCAGTTTAAATTTGATGGTGAAAATGGGGTGTCCATAACCCAACACTGTTCAGATTTTTGTGACTTTGGTGAGTGCTATGAAATTGACGATCAGGGTTTGTTTTGTTTGCTTTTCTTCGTCACCCTCGAAGGTCGCGCTAAGCAATGGTGCTTCGCTTTGCCGGAATCTTCCATCCATTCATTTGAACAACTCGCTAGTGAATTACAACAAGCTTTTCACAGGTATGATTTTCATAACGTTTTACTTAAGATAAATGACATCAGAATGGAACCTCAGGAATCTTTAGATGAGTTCTCTATCAGATTCGTTCATTATTGTTTTGAGTTCCCTGATAAGGATGTCGATTGGAGGTTGTTAAGAGAACAGTTCACGTATGCGATTCTCGTTTCCCTTGAACCATTTCAGTTAGCAACCCGACCTGAGCCTAGTGTTCCCTATGACAACCCGCAAGTCAACAGTTGTTCTGACTTTGAGTCTTTCACGTACCATGTCGAATCTGAAAACCCCAGTGGCTCATTATCTCGTCTAACTCATGAAACCTACCCCGAGCCCACTCGATGTCTCCCTGGACTTAGTCCTAAATCTGGTTCACATTCGGATTATGAATCTGGTTCACATTCGGATGATGAATCTAGTTCACATCCGGATTATGAATCTAGTTCACGTTAGGATTATGGATCTGGTTCATATTTGGATTATGAATATGGTTTGGATTCGGATGATGAATCTGGTTCACATTCGGATTATGAATCTGGTTCAGAGTCGGATTATGAATCTGGTTCATATTTGGATTATGAATCTAGTTCACATACGGACTATGAATCGACTCCTACCCCGCATAAAGTTGATTCCCTTACAAGGTCTACCAGATCGTTGTGTCCTTTGAATGCACGTGTTGAAAATCCTGGTAGGGTTAACGCCCCTGCGACTCAATCTTTTCGTTCATTGTTCCCTAGTTTGTTTCTTAATGCCACCATACCAGTAAATTTGTCTAGACATTCAGAGTTTTCTTATACTGGTATTGGCGAAAATCATAAGCACGCAGGTGGTGTTTCACAATCACAGTCTAAAATCGATGAATCTTTTAAATCTGATCTGTCTCACTCGGAATCTTTAGACAACCATGGGAGTGATTTCCTATCTGGGCAACTTCAAGATGTCCCTGTTATCGATCCATCCCAGTTGGTAAACCCCAGGGAGCCTAACTTTCCAGGTACCGAACTTGACCAAACCGATGGTTGCAGCGATCACTCCTTATCTGAAAACATATTCAATCATACCGCTGACGACCGTCACTCAAATCTCTTGGCTGAAAATACAAAAACACCTGAATTCGATGATCTGCTTTGGGAAGATTCAAGTACCCACCAGAAAATCGAAACGCGTCAGCTTCCGCCGAACATTTCTGAAATGACAATTCCCCAGTACCATGCTCCTTCCAGCATAAACGCGTCGAATTCACCCCATCCTGGCAAATATGGAGAATCCGACATTCTAGATTATCAATCTGTCAGTGCGCAAACATTCGACCAAATTGATACAAAGCCCACTGACATCTTTCCAATCACTACAATTGATGATCACGCCCATTCGCCTGTTTATCTCGCCAAGCAATCGACGTTGGGAAACCCCCCGCTCGAAGGTCTGGATTTTGTTCAAAACGGAAAGGAATTGCAACCCCCACTAAAAGTGGGTTCGGATCCTCAAATCCTTGACCAAATCCAAGAGCAACCCCAAACTAGGGTTTTCGAAACTAGGGTTTTTACGCTTGGATGCGCATGCATCTATAATTCGCCTGGAACTTGCTTATTGTTTCCATTCCATAAAACTGATGATCCTCGCTACCATAATGAGCATGCTGGTTCGCTCGACCAACCCCATTCAGTGAATGTGCTTGCAAATAGGACTTGGCTTACCCATCACCCCTCAAATCCAGGATCGTCCATGAATGATTTTGTGTCATTTATCAATAATGTTGAGTTTCAAGAACATATTGCTGGTTATCAAGATGAGAATGGGATTCAGCTTGCACAATCTGTTCTGGCATGTCCTTTGGTAAGTATCTCTGATCATCTTGTCGTGGCACCTGCTCCTCAGGTAAGTTTCGCTGCTGCTGCAGTTTTTTGGATATTAGTTCTGATCCTGATCATTGTTGTTCTTGCAGGTCAAGGACTAATGCGGTGGCTGCACTGGAAAGCTGATTTTACATAACCCGACCGCATCATTGGTTAAACTAGGGTTTAGGTGTAGGCTAGCTAGGACCTGCAATAAAATTTTTAGTTCAAAGTTAATTAGGTTTACTTACCAAATTTTACTTCATAGTTTAAAAGTGTGCTTGTTGTTTTTGTTTACGACTGATATCTTAGGCAACATCATGTTACGAGTATTTTCTTTCATTTCCTTTTCAGTTGCGTGTTGCTGCATAAATAATCATTGCTTGTATTGCGCCTCTTTTCCACCTACAACTGGTTGATCGTTCTCGCACATGGCATTGCATCGCACCTTGAGCCTCGCTTATTACATTGCATCATACTCTCTCTCCCTCACATCATTTTTTTTCATATCGCCTGCCACTTCATGAGCCCTCATTGCAACCCTATCATCTTGCAGTCTTGTTTTGCCCCGATTGCTGAAACAGTAACCCCATTGTTTTGTGTGAGGTTGCGGTGGCTATCTCAAGAGGCAGCTTTCTCTTAGGACCAGTCATCGAAGTCGCATTATCAACAAGATGCCTATGAGTCTAAACTTATTATCTGGGGAGATACGAGCCGGTTGTCTGTGGGAGACCTGATGAGTTGAAATGGCCCATACCCGTAAGCCTAAGCCTTGTGCCCAGCATAGTCTTGGACGTTTTAATGTGCTGTTCTGCGCGCTGCGCCTATTGTGGTGAATGGGATGTGAAGGTTTGGCACGAGGGCAAACCCAAATCAGGATATCTTTCAGTTTCTGTAACACAAGAAACAACCTCTCTTGCTCGTAAAATAAGTCGGGATCCCTCATCCACCCATGAAAAATAAGTGCCATGAGCACATGAAAATAAGTGTTGTAAGCACATGAAACAAATAAGGGTAAAGGATCGAGAAAGGCTTCCTGCGCAGAGAGGTAATGCGACGACTCCGCCGGGGTACTGACCAAGCTCGCTGGCAGCGGAGCAACGTTTGTGATTTCTTGAAGTGACTCCGCCGGGGTACTGTCCAGGCCTACTGGCAGCAGAGCAACACCAGAAACTTACTTTAAAAATCCTGAAAATAATAAGCCCACTGCCTTGCCCGTCACATCATCAACAAGCTACCGGCGTCTGTGAGATTTCTCTTTGATGTGTTTCTGATTAGCAGGACTTAGCTGAGGCACAAGGATTAGGCATACCTGTAAAGGGCAAATGTAATACAAATGGTACCCGCGGAACTGGTTCAATATTCCCTTGCATCATTATCCAGACTCAGACTATTGTGGTGATATTGACAGAGATACTGGATTCTACCAGTGGTTCGCCATTTGTTGTAGCCACTACAACACCACCCAAAATTTTGGGTATATTCAAAATTTCGGGTTCCCCCTCTACTCGCCTAGGCGTTCAAGTCTTTCACCTGACCTGCAGTCAATGACATCCCGCCGACCTATCCCCAACCCCTCACGAGTTGTCCCATCACAATGACTTGATGTTGTCGTTGCAATCATGCCATACATGGGAAAGATCATCTACCATACGTTCAAACATTCGTAACGCAGTCGCGCCATGTGTAATGAGATCGCCATGCATACGTTTGAATGGAAACCTTTTTGTTTTTACGATTAAACGCCTTCTCGCCATGGACCATCAAGCACGTTGTTTGATTTACTTCTCTTAAACTTGTTAGTTTCATATGTGTATCTGTGGTCACCATTATCAAAGAATAATTATGATGTCGTAATGTTCCACGCAGGTCGACCCCACGGGTGACAAACTCTTCAGTCGTGTCACGACATCAAGGGTAATAAATTGGGCTCAACAACAAAGCCAAATTGTGAAACAAGGGAGGAGGAGGAGAGAGTGACCAGTACCGTTAAAGGAGGATGGTTTGATACATGTTGATCAGAGAGAACCTTCTATGTCAGTGATGCAAGAGCCTTCTTCACTAGTGGGCGCCAGATGCTTAAAAGCACTCCATTAGAAATGTCCAGATCCTGCATCGTACCATCGCAATGTTGAAGGGCGCACCTTCAAAAGACAAAGGTGATGTTGTAATTTCGAATACCAAAGTGAAAAAACATGCGGTTTCCAAACCATATAAAATGGTGAGTCAAGACTATGGACAACATTACACATGAGCTTTATATTTCCATGGCGGATATGGTGATCAAAGATTATGTCAAAGCATGGGACGGAGTGTTTGACCAACTCGTAGAAACGTGTCATAATAACTAGGTTGCATTACAATGGCAGGCTGCTAAGAGAATTGACAGACATGAAATCTGAATCTCATCATTTAACGACATTGCAGAATGTATATAATACTCTGGGATTTTGCATGGATGTTGGTACCACAATTTGCATCACACTGTATGCGAAGAAAGCATTACGCACTCTGCAGACATGATAACAATGCAACAGTGGAATTGCTTCACATTATACTAAAAAACTGAAGGGATATGACCACAATATCTCAACCAAATCAAAGATGTAGTTTGCTAGTAAATGGAGGTCAAGACATGATGTGACTTCCGTTGGGAAATGCTGGAGCTTTTATGGATTCTAATTCAGTATGCAGTCAACAGATGAGGTCAACTTCTTCATTTTCGTCCATACGTGATTCTATGTTTCTTCATATTATTTGTCGTTGATACAAGTCATATTGACTTTAGAAAAATATTTGTCGATCAGATGAAATTTGTAGCCATACACGAAGTGTGGAAAATGTATATGTTATCTTTACACTATGTTGGTGCAAATTTCATCTGGTAATCAATTTAAATTGTATCATTCTTAGTATACCACCGCCAAACATTAAAACACGTATCAAAGCGATATGGAAATACATTGCGTCCCTCTAACAGAGTTTCATTTTGTGGAGCGGTTATATAATACTTGGTAAAAACGTGTGAGTCAGACCTTGCAAGAGATCTACGACGGCAGCGTTAGAATAACTATCATGCGGTTGTAACCAAACGAAATGCAAAAGGGTGGAGTACAACCATAACAGTTGTGAACAGACATAAACATTTGGATGGTGCAGTTTTAATCCACGTGGACCAATCATATATGGCGGTCAGCCTTAGTTTGAAACCCGGCGCAAAACCACATAGCACGTTGCATGGGCGCCACGTTGGATGGTTGAGCAAATACATATGGGGATCCAAGGTCTTAGTGCGATTTGCAATACTCCTCAAACCATCTAAGGTTAATGGAACGATAAGGTTACAAAAGGTCGCCGAACAGACATGTGTGGTGATCGTGCTTATACTACGGCGTTTGGAGCATATGTTTAACAGTCAAAGTTATGTTTAAAGCATGGTTGGAGTTTATGACCAGCCCGTAGAGCCGCGTTATAATAACTTTGTTGTGTTGCTAATGGGTGCAAACAGTTTGATCCTGCAGTTTTAATCCACGACATTGTGACATGAGTTTTCGATGGTTGTTTTCGACTTACGTGAAATTTTTGGAACATATATATAATATCCCATGGTCTAAAAGTTAAAACACGTTTACGTTGCATAGAACTGAACGTGCAATGTTGACGTTGCATGGAGCCAACGTGAATGTTTATATGATACACACAGCGGTTGAATTTTCTACTAAGGCATGAAGCGTCGTGCTATAGTGATAGTGGCATATTATAAATTAACAATCTGTAACCACATTCAAAGCACAGAGCAATAGGGTATGTTGGCAGCAAGGAGGATTTTTCCACGTGGCTATCTCAAAATTTATGCGGCAACATCACAAAAGAACTGAGCTTTTCACGTAAGTATGTGGAGATATCAACATAAAAATGGAAAACGAATATATTATGCGTTACAACTAAAACCAGCGCCACAAAGCATGCTGCGTTTGACAGCGAAGGAGCTATTTTAAAGGAACAGATAACAGCTGACTTCTGCAGCCCAAACGATGATATTTCGGGAGAGAATCGCTCTTTGAACCTGCTACGCTGATCACATTTAGTAACTGTCCATATGAACGTCTCCTGTCACTGGTTAGTTTTCCTAGTAGAGGCTGGCAGTGGTAGTCATTATCCAGCGCAGATCCAGTATTAGAATGTCCTCCATTCGAAGTAGTGATTTCCGCTGAGCTTTACAACGCATGCAAACCTTACAACACTCTCGAATCCATAGGCACCGGTCGAGGAGAATAAAACAAAACTTGACATATTTGCGAATGCTGTTTTGCAATTTTCTTTGTAGGGTTGCACGTGTGCCCAGGTCACAGGGTCGCAGAACGAGGTACCCATTGAAAATTGCGACCCAAGGAAATTCTGCGCCCATGCGACCCCTTCAGCAACGCAGCATTGAGGAGTGTCTCTTGAACTATTTCATACATACGACAGAGCGTGTTAAAGTCTTAGCAGATGATTCAATGTTGCTCATGGCCCCGTTAGTATTTCTCATCATCGCTCGCATGAGTTCAGGATTCTGTGCTGCATCCAAAGTCTGTCTAAGAGTTCCAGGATCACTGAGTATGCGCGCAAGGTCTGAGTTCCTGTCAATAATTTCCCGCATCTGCAGATTACTCATAATCAAGCTTCGCAGCAAAACAGGGTCGTTCATAAAAGTCTGAATTTCAGGCATATTCATCATCTAAAAAATTGTGTTAAGGATCTGTCTATGATGAATAGTGATATTAAAATGCGATAGGGTCAACACGTTATGTCGTAAAGCTGTGAATGGATATCAGCAAAATGAACATATGGTCATTTTAATCTTTGAAGCGTTTTTCTCTGTCCAAAGGCATTAAAAACTGGCATACCATAAGCGATTAGTTTCCTGTCAGTGAAAACATATGGTTCGATTGCCAAGATCGATAGCAGGAACGTGAATCACATAGATTGCCCAGGGAATGATCCCTAGCAATTACAGCATGCGATATAATCCTTTGTTATCCGGTTGTCACTACCACAGGACTTGTGCATGACTTGTTGGGCACTTGGACTACGTTGTTGTTTGGTGTTTAGGAGGGGATGAGAATAGAGAAATTGTCACCATGTCAAATGTCTCGAGTCGCATAGTCACAACTCTTTGCAAACTCAGAGAATGCGACTCAACCTCCACTTGTGGCTCTGATGACAAAGTCTTGACCACACAGGGGAAGAACCTTTCATTCTGCACAACGAGCCATAATTTTCCTTAGCAAACAAGGGGACATTTTCAGAACAAGTAGATGCTGGCAAAACTCCAAAGAACTCCCAGATCTGGCAAGGTCGCAGGGTCGCACGTCTTTGATTTTTTTCGCCTTTTGCGACCCCGCGACCCAGCGACCTAGTCGCAAGGTTGCATGTCTTTGAATTTTTCGCCTTTTGCGACCCCGCGACCCAGCGACCTAGTTGCAAGGTCGCAGGGTCGCACCTCTTCGGTTTTTCCGCCTTTTGCGACCCAGCGACCTAGTCGCAAGGTCGCAAGGTCGCATTTCTTTGGTTTTCCTCCTTTTGCGACCCCGCGACCCCGCGACCTAGTCGCAAGGTCGCAAGGTCGCATTTCTTTGGTTTTCCTCCTTTTTGCGACCCCGTGACCCAGCGACCTAGTCGCAAGGTTGCGAGGTTGCATTTCGTCGGTTTTCCACCTTTTGGGACCCAGCGACCCAGCGACCTAGTCGCAAGGTCGCAAGGTCGCATATCTATGTTTTTTCCACCTTTTGCGACTCTGCGACCCAACGACCTATTCGCAAGGTCGCAAGGTCGCATCTTGGCAATTCTCTTACAACCTGCGACCCCGCGACCCAGTCAAGTCGCAGATCGCAACAACACCTCAGGTCGCAGGTCGCAACAAAGAAATTTAAAAGTCACAGTCGCAACAACGGCCTGGCTCCGTAGGTCGTGAAAGGAATGGGTCGCAAGGGGCAACCCAACGGTCGAAGAAGTCGAACAAAGCTTCAAGGAAGCCCATGCGTTTCGCATTATAAATACCCTACGAGAGTCGCAAAAGGGGCTTTTCTTTTTGGAAACCCAAGGAGCTACATGGCATCAGATTGAAGACAGGCACCAGGTATATGAATATAGATTCTGTTAAAACACCCTATGGTTATGATGTGTTTTGTTGTGCGAACACTGTGTGTATTCCTTGTACAGTTTCAGAACATCCTATGATTACTGAAGATGCACTCTTTATGTCATCATTTATGCGTCATGGCTATCTGTGTTGTATCAATGATGTTCATTTTATCATCTGCTCTATTAATGAATGTTAATGAACTATTTTGTTAGCATTTCACTTTATCTTTCAGGAAGTAAAGGGGTATCTTATCATAAAGAACTATTTCTTTTGTGATCATACTACCTTATAAGCATTACCCCCAAAGATGTGTTGCTAATGAAATCTCTTGAGGTGTACGTGCTTTATCTATAATCTTGCTACGCATAGTGTTTGATTCGTGTTTAATACATCAATCCTGTAATCTGTATCATGTGAATAAGTGTATGTCCGCAGGTTCAAATAGGTTCTTTTGAGACCGAAGGGAAGGCGTCTTAAAGGGTAGCCGGTCCCACACCCCGGACGGGATCCCTACTCCAAACGGTTCAAGGTCTAATTGGGACTTTCTACCGGGGAGATCCCCTACTGTTGGCCGGACAAATTTTCCCGTCAACATGGTGCTTTGAAAATTTTCATGTGCATCATCTACTTATCAATGTCATCTGGGGCACCGCCCCCAGTGCGTGACAAACAAATGACACACAGAAACTGGTGCATGACTATTTTTTGTGGCGCACCGACTGGTTTGTTTTTTTTTTCCAAAAAAAATTATATATGTATATTCCTAAATACATGTCTAATTTAATAAAAAAAATTATTTAATATGTCAATCATTCAAAGAGAAGAGGGGGAACAACAACAACAACATGTGGAGCAGTATGACATGGTTCGCCTGTGGGAGGCACGAGAGAGGGAGAGAGATTTGTACCCTCGCCCCATTACAACAACTACCTAGGGGCTCCTAAGGTAGGTAGGCCTCCTCAAGTTCTATGAGGAGGCTACTTCGCTAAAGGGCTATGGTGTTTTTTTGAGACATCTTATCCGCAGGTGGAATGCCCACCGACAGGCTTTCTAGGTTGGTCCTAACCAGTGATACACGCCCACTGAGGAGGACATATATTTCATTACAGGGCTATCGAGGAGAGGGGTGGATTTTCCCTCATTCCCAGAGGTTCTAGCTGGCTGTGTAGCAGGGAGTCAGTTAGTGTACTCCCAGAGATACATTGGAGCAGATGTACTATCTCCTTCATATTTTCGGGTCGCTAGAGGTCAATTACGTATGGTGCATTTGGTAGTGAGGAGGTGCAATGCCTCTCACTTCTCATTTCGACCATTTCACACAACACCTGTGACAGGAAACGCATTAGTTTCTCGCATCTATATTATGTTGATTATTTAGTACAGGAGCCACGACTTGTCAGGTTGTCTGCCATTTTTTTGCAGCAGTTCTGTACAACCTTAGATAGATGTCATGTTCATGCACAAGGGAAGGTCAACTTCCCTTTTGCTTCATAGATTTTTTGTTTATTTTTTAGTGGTTTCCATCGATGAGGCCTAATTTTGTTCAGAAGCCTTGTAGGCCAATGTTCGAGGCACGAATGCACATGTGGGGGCAGATGATGCCCAAGAGGGGAGAGATTGTGTTTCCAGCGAGGATATCACATGATGCACTGGCATTGCTAGCCAATGTTGATGAGATACATCCCTTCATTATGGTCCCCTGTCCTTATGTTGGATTGGATTGGTGAGGGTGTCCCAACATTCTCTTCACAACTGATGAGTCACCGGATGATAGAAGTAATATTACTATTTTATTTAAATTTATTCTAACATGTTATTTAACTTGTTTTTATTAAATTGTGTCATGAAATTGCCTAATTATTGTTATGTACTTGGATATATTTTGCAGATATTGGGTCTTTTGATGGCAAGGACATGCTGGCACCACCACATGATCCAGGTGTGGATTCTGAAGACGATTAGGGCATGTTAGATGTCGAGGATCATCAGGAGGATGGTGTAGAGAGACCTGCTCCTGCTGGTGCACCCGTACCGCCTTTTGCTAAGCCCGGTCGACTTGATACTAAATACAGGATGGAGTTGGGCAACCAATTCACTGCATTAATTGTTGAGGCAGGCATCACGTCCGCTCATATGAGAGACATACAGATCGATGGTAGGTTGTTTCATATGTGGAGAGGCATGCCGCATGACATGTATAGGCTGATGCGCCATGTCGTAGGAGCGGTGACCTTAGTTACGTAGCTGAGGAGGACCGTTTCCTGTTATAGGTGTGGTCGAGACGCAGTACGTGATCGATAGTCAGTGAGCAGTGATTCATCATCTCATGATCGTTTACCTCGCGCCATGCAAGATGAGAAGCCTCCACTAGCATCTAGCAGCAATCATCATGGAGATGAGGCTGGACCATCGGCCATGTCCCGTCAGCAGCCTGCAGCATCTAGCAATACTCATGATCATGAGAAGGCTGGACCATCGAAGATCGATGTTGCACCGTTGACTGAGCAGGCCTTGACTAGTACTGTTATTAATGTTGTACCACCAGCTGATCCATGACATTTATTTTATAGTTGTATATTTTTAACATTATTCAGTTATATATATATATATATATATATATATATATGGTCCATGTATTTTACATTCATGTTGCAGTTGTACTTAATTTACATGTTGGTGATCATCATGATGTGTATATTGTTAGGTCATGTTAGCTGATATGTTCATTTAATGTGCAACTTGCAGATAGATGTGTATGTGATAACATGAGTTATTTGACATGAGATGTATATTTGATGTTTGTGTTGTGATGATGTTATACAATGCTAATTGTGTTTTGTTAGATGATTATGATCACGATGATGTTAGTGAATTTGAATGTGTTTTTTAGTCGAATATATTTTTGTACGATGGTTATCATGATCGTGATGTTTATTAATTAATTTAATATTAAATGACCATGATATTTATTAAATATATGTCGTGATTGTAATTGAAATTGAAATTTTAATTGTATGTAAAATTGTAAAATTGTATTTGTATTTGTAATTGTAATTTTAACTGTATTGTATGTAAAATATTTAATGTAAAATTTTAATTGTAGTTGTAATTTTTATTTTGAAATGATTATAATTGTAATTATAACTATAATTGTATATATGAAAAAATGTAAAATTGTAATTGTAATTGTAATTGTATGTAAAATTCTAAAATTGTAATTGTATTTGTAATTGTAATTGTATGTAAAATATTTGTAAAACTGTAATTGTAATTGTAAATGTAATTCTAATTCTAATTCTAACTATATTTAAAATATTTGTAAAATTTTAATTGTATTACTGTGAAATTATTGTAATTGTAAAATTTTAATTGTAATTGTAATTGTATGTAAAATACTAAAATTGTAATTGTAATTCTAATCGTAATTGTATGTGAAATTGTAAAATTGTAATTCTAATTCTAATTTTAATTGTAATTGTATGTAAAATATTTGTAAAATTTTAATTGTATTAATGTGAAATGATTTTATTAAAATTTGTAAATTTGTAAATAATTGTAAAATAATAAATCTTGAATAATATGAATTTTGTAGCATAATAAAGTTTAGAAAATAATGAAAATAAATTCATGTACTTTAGAATTATCATTATTTTATTATGATCTTACATACCAAAAAAAAAAAAAACTTTATACAGTACGCCATTTCTAGCCGAGATTCCTAGTTTTTCGTCCGGTGCACTTATAATCATAAGCCGCACTGGTGCATCTTAGTACTAAGACACACCAGTGCTTCAAAACTTTTCTGCACCGATGCATCATAAAACACCGCACCAAAACATAAACCGTGATCTTACGAACCGTACTGCTGCGCCTATAAAACCTTGTGCACCGGAGCAGTGGAGGGTTTGAATCACAAGCAAGAATATTTCTAAGGAGATGAGGTTTTGAAAAGACAAGGGTTTGAATTTTGGTTGAGAAGTTTATAGCAGAGAAAATGAGTGATTCAAACAGAAAGATGGACAAAGATGCTTACAGGGATGCAGATGGCTACAGAGCTCGGAAAAGTACAAAAGGAGAAAAGGTTTATGAAAAATATGAGACACACATGAGAGAGATCAATTGAGTCTCTTGAACAAGCTAAGAGATCACATGAAGGTAACTATTCTCATTCTTACAAGGATGGCAGGGAAAGATTGGATAGTAGAGAAAGATCAATCAAGGCAGTCGATAAAGCCAAGAGGCACCATGAAGGGAAG
Organism: Pinus albicaulis; assembly: GCA_034641835.2. NCBI lineage: Eukaryota > Viridiplantae > Streptophyta > Pinopsida > Pinales > Pinaceae > Pinus > Pinus albicaulis. The sequence goes on along the minus strand of CM076577.1, from coordinate 244,504,408 downwards.
GATTCTCATTCCCTTAAGGACAATAGAGAAAGATCAATTGATGTTGTTGATCAGGCTGGTAGGTCCCATGAAGGGAAAGATTCTCCAGAATGCATTTAAAAGTACCTGGGAGTATTTTCCGAGCTTCGGTTGGTTTACATAAACTTTTACTGGAAAAGTTGACATAGGATGAAATCACATCTTCGGCTTTCAATTGAACCTGAATGGCATCTCCAACTTTTCTTAGCTGCGGTCCTGTGGATAACGAGGAATATCACATGGAAGGTACCCTAAAATCCAAATTTTTGAAAGTATAGGTGAATTAGCACTTATCAAAGAACGAAATTCCAAACAAAATGCGAATGGGATACACTTAAGGATTCCCTAGTTCCATTTTTTATTGAAAATGATGCTCTCTCTGGATGAAACCAGTAAAAAGTCTGCTTGTATTATAAATGGAAATTCAGTGACCATTTCTGTGGGAAGAAAAGCATAGATACCTACAGCTACCATATTTCCACCTGCAAATCGGTTTCCCATTGGAAAATCTAATGTAATAGCCCATTTTTCAATGTATTTCCTCTGCTCAACCCTATACTCATTTTCTATGGGAAACCATTGCCTCCACATGTAATAACTGCACCGTCTAGTCGAAAATCGGTCTTCTTCTGCTAACAAATGCATAATAAAGGACTCGTTGTCATTGCTCCTAGAAAATTCAAGGTTAGTTTCTCGTAAAATAGAGATTGTATAAAAATTTTTAAGATCAAGATAGAAAGCATAGAGGATAAAAGAGGAAATTGGATGCCAAGATGGAGGAGGAACTTACAAATGAGCAAGCAGATCATGGGTCAAGAAGAATATCACGGGGAACCTTTTATTGTTGCAAGTTATGGAAAGGTTCAAATTTATTTTTCTGAAAGAAGAAGAGGTGTATTTTTGAAAAGAAATGGCCCAAATATTTTCACAACAAAATGTACATTTCCAACATGTCTAATTTTGGTGTGCACAGGTAAAAGTAATTTCGGTGCCTCAACCGCAAATTGATGCTAGTGTACAAATAACTGTACCGTTGCGTTCTAGTTAGAACACACCAGTGCATTTTAGTTACTATGCACTGGTGCCGTGTTACCAATGGATGCACCAGTGCGGTGCTATTAAGTGACGCACTGGTGACGAATAAACGCAAATAAAAAAACGCAACTCTATTTTCTTTAAGTGAAAAAAAGTGACAAATTGAAAAATGGGCGACAAAATATTTTCGAAAAACTAATTTCATAAAATAGTTCTTTAAATACTAAACACTTTTCATTATTTCACTATTTTTGCTAAAATAAAGATTTGCAGGATACATACCTGGAGCAAAAGAGCACGAGAGCACTATGGAGCAGTGAAATACGTTTGAACATAAGTATTCAGACAATCAGAATCCAAACCTTTGGTGATTCAAATGTTGTAGCAGAGAATTTCAAATGATCTTGTGATTAAATTTGATTTTTTTTTTACTTTTTCTACAGTTTTATCCATTTTTACACTAAACCCTTCATTTTTTTTGTTTTTGCCATTTATTCTCCCTGTTTCTGTGATTTTATAATTAGGGATTTTCATTTTAGATTGACATCCAACCCACGGGATGACTTGCATAGTCGAATCCCAATCAATGTCGACCCTTGCGTGAATTTTTGAAAAAAATGGATTTTTTTTTTATCGGTGCACCCTGTGTAACTGAGTGCACCAATGCGTTGTATTATATAGTGTACCATGCAAGTACTGTGTAATAAAAATTTTAAAAACAATTTTTTAATTAGTGTGCCATATCTACAATAGGGCACCGGTGATCTATGTTACGAGGATAGCATCGTGCGGTCTATTACACTATTTGTGCGGTGTGTTTATAATACCCCACACACACCATACAGTCTATTATATTGTTTGTGTGGTGCGTTTATAATACCCCCACGCACTGACGTGGGTGTATACATCATGACAGGCACACCGATTTTTTGAGATTTATTTTTTACATGATAAGTTGACCATTTATTTATAAATATATTAATGAATGATATGGTACAGGTTTTATATTGATAAAGAAATGACTGATAAGAGATCAAGTAACAAAAATATTGATAACACATCAAGAAAAGCAAAAATGAAAGTTCTTTGTAAATTCTTTACAAAAGTTATTATTTTTGAACTATATGTAAGTTTAACTAATATGTATTGTTTATTGTCTATCATGCAGAGCCACAAAATGACAAAGCTCGATAAGATTATTTCTGATCTAGGACCAGAAAAGCTTAAAAGCTTGATGGAAAAATTGCAAAAGGATGAATCAGGTGAATGAAAAAATATTGTCGATCCAATATGAGTTTCTTTCTTTAATTTTCATTAATAATATACTTAAAATTATTAGATAACATGTGTCAAACAATCCATTAATTCACATCTATTCAATTTTCTACAGGTGCCAACAACTCAAAAAAGGAATGTTGTTCTAAGAAAAGGAAAAAATGTAGAACATGCAAATGAAAATGAAATGCTCCTTATCTCATCTGTAGTGGTGCTAGAGGTTAACGAAAGGGGGAAAACTTTTACAAAAGTTTGAGGGATCTAGTGGAACAAATGTATAGACGTTCTTTCCACTTACAATACAAAAACCAATCCAATGATTCCAAGAACCAAAATTTATCTAAAATACAGGAATAGTTTCCAGAGAATTGGTTAATGAGACATGTCAAACTTTTAATAGAAAAAATGTACAACAACAAAAAAGAAGCAATGAAAAAGTAATATTCCTTTAAATGTTTGTCTAGAATTATTTATAAATATCACTTTTGTTATATTTAATTTTCATATATAAATATAAAAATTAAATATTTTATTGTCATGTTACATTTTCAGGAAGATTATGAAAATTTCAAAAGATGAACGAGCTGATATCGGAAATATGCCAGTAGGAATGTCTGAAAAGGTGTACAAGGAGATGGTCAAAGAAATGGACAAAATTGCATCGCAAGAGGAGTCATCTCAAAAATAATGTGCTTCAAATGTAATATGTAACCATTGCAATTTTTTATCCTTAGGTACAATAAATAAACAATTTAGCATTAAATATTAATTTTCAAGAATTTTCTTGCAGAAAAGAAAAGAAAATGGAACCCATTCAACACATAAAAGAGGACGACAAGGAAGAAAATGGTTGATATATAAGTTTGTGAGTAATTGTTACTTCCTTATAACAACTTAACTAGATTTCATTTTGTACTTTTTAAGTTGTTTTACAAAAATCATCATTGAATGTCTTCAAACAGGTGCTAACATACAAAGAAGAACCATCAGAAGAATTGATTGAAATTGGGTTAAATATGGGTTGTGAGTATATGTTGGCATATCAAAAATTAATTGTGGAATTTATAAGCATCTATCGATCTTGTTTTACTTAGCTTCGTCTATAATTAATACAAAAAATATATATTTTATATTAAATATATGATTTGTTATGGGGTATAAAACTTGCAGGAAACAAAGTATGGAATTGTGCCAACAGATTAAATTTAGAAATATGGCATGGTACATGGTTTTGAAAGAATGTTTATATTTTATGAGTCAATTGTTGCTCTGGTACGTCATTTTTCTTTTCGATTTACATTGATGTATATTATTTAATATTGCAATTTTCATTATTCTCACCAATGAATATACACTCATTTCAGTTTATTTTTATGTTTGTAGATGGAAGGTTAAGAAAAAGAAAACAATCAACACCGTGAAAAAAAAAATTCTGAAAATAACCCAAGTCATGGAAGTAGCTCTAGCAGTGACAACAGTTCAAGCGAAGAATGATGATCACTATGTTTGGATATCCAAGCAAGGCATTGTATTTTTTGAAATATTTTTCTGTGAAATCAGAGATTTTGTTTAATGTAATGGACATAGTGTCCCAATTGAAAGACAAATGGATACCAATAATTGTCCCATTTTGTATGAAAAAGACTGTCTTATTCATATATATATATATATAATAGAATATGTTTTAATTTATTCTATTGTGTTCTCCATTGTCGTTCTCAAATGAACTAATAAAAATTTAATTCATTTGAATATTTTTATAAGATATATATTTGTCGACTTTTGATGAATAATGAATTTTAAAAATCACAATAATTATGATATGATATAAAAAATAAATCCAAACATCACATTCAAATGAATTAATAAAAATTTAATTAATATGAATATTGTTATAAGATGTGTCGACTTTTGATGAATAATGAATTAAAAAAAATCACAATGATTGCACTATCACAGGTCAATGTTTCTAAAAAATACAAAATGAACACCAGTGCGTTTGTATGCTGCAGCGCACCAGTGCATTTCTACGACCTATGGACACCGCACAAATACCAAAACCAATTAAAAATCTCGGTGCGTTTGTGCGATACTGCGTACTAGTGCTTTTATGTGAGACTACGCACCGGTGCATTTGTACGACGAATGGGAAACACACAAATACCAATACCAATTATAAATATCAGTGTGTTTGTCTGATACTACACACTGATGCATTTCTATGTCTACGTACTGATGCGCTAAGACAACCTATGGGCACTGCAAAAATCCCAAGACCAATTGGTACAGCCCCGTGCATTGTATCACCACACTACGCCTGGTGTGGTTTTATACCTTGACGGCCAGGTGTAGGAACCTTCGACCGCCCCAAGGCCACAGCCTAGATGACATGCACCGGTGCATTGAAACCTTAGTAGCACACCAATGAAAAAAACATCAGTAATAACCTATAGCCGCCCAGTTTTTTTAGTTGTGTTGAATTTCCATTAAAAGCTCTGCCAAAACCTCCGTAACCATAAACGGGTGTTGTAGCAAATGTTTTTTTGACAATTTTTGCCAATTTTATAACACTAAAAACCTCCTTTATAACCTCCGTTAGAGGATATTTTCCTTGTAGTGTGGAGACAAAAGTGTGGATATATCCTTTCCTAAACTCTTACGTATTGGAAGTTATAATTTCTCCAAGATTGTATGGAAAATACTTTCATGGAGGAATCTTTGTGCCATAAATTCTGGGCCACAATGCAAAAAAAATCACCATGCCATTTGACCACAAATCATAAGGTGTTGAGTTTGGTGACAAACCAGTCATTAGGAGAACTATTTGAAGAATCCCTTGCTCGTGTTAAGCATTGCATTGGGATTGGTACATCACAAGGGTATTCAGATGATATTGATAGTGATTTTAAAGTTGGTAACATAATTGGAAGAAGAAAATTAAACAAATAATACCAGGTGTACGTTCAGAGATTAAAGCAGTAGTAAGGAAGAGCTAAATCTACAAGCCAACCTTCCAAGGGTTCAAACGCATGTTGTCAAGCCTCCCAAAACTAAATAGGGTGAAAAATGAAAATGGGGATAATAATGGATTTGATCAGGAAGTAAGCCATTGTGAGAACAATTAATGTTTACAGAAGTCATTGGAGCTGACTCTATTTAATAAATACAAGGGCTAAGTAAAAATTTCATTAATTATCAAGAATATTGAGTTTCAAGTGGAACGTTCCTCTATAGGGAGCGACTGCACCATACTGATGGTGTAGCCCAACATGACCACGACCGAGTAAGCACAGTGGAAGAGAGCCATGGTGGCAAGTTTCTCATGCATGGACAATGAGGTCAGTGGTACATGATCTTAGTATGGTCGTTTATGGTGAACGGGAGATGAGTAATTCCATTGATGCAGTGGACGATAAGATGATTGAGTGCACATTATATGATTGTATCAATTATGAAAGGTCCCATTCTTCCCAGTCAATTGTACTTCCTACTCATAATGTTGAAATTTTGAGAGACAAAGTACAAACATACAATGACATAAATATGTATTTAATTTTGAGGTGTACAGTGAATATAAATTCACCCAAACTGTGACCTCTCTTTTCATTTAACAATGGGTCACTTTATTTATACATGTCAGGATTTGGAGTAGCGATAGAGCAGTTGGCGGATTTGGCAGTTTTGGACCTTCAAGTAGCTAATACTAATTTGAAATAAAACCATCTGAATGGAATCCTAACCCAAAAATTTCCTATTCATTTTTATTATTACAATATAAGTTCAATATAGATTTATTTATTTTTTCCACCTTTACTTATATGGGTATTGGTGCAGTTATATGGTTGTATTTATGGTGCATGGAATTTTTTTTTTTTCAATCCTGTACTAGCGCATTACAAGAAATATACCTCACAAGTGGTTTTAATATATAGAGGGAAGTGTTGAGGAATATTGTCAACCTTTTCACATATTCAATTGGCATGCATGGAAGATATCATATTATGGATATTGGCATAGTACATTGGGCAACATTTATTAATGTGTTATGTGAAAGTGTTCATATAACGTTCATATTTGTCAGTGTTCATATAACTCAAATCATATATTGGACGTGGACGGGTTATTCCATGCCAAATGAGATAACCTTACACCAATCATGTTGGTCTGTAGAATTCATTGTCAATTTGCATGAGACCGCCATCCGACATATGTATATTAGCGACATTTCATTGCTTAAGCATTATAATGCATAAATTACAGTATTTATATGGTTGCAACATTTATATTGCAACATTATAGTGTTAGTGCATTTTGATATATCTTAATGAAAATTTCACAGCATTTAGAATTATGATGTTACATTTATGTGACAATTTTTTAGCATTATGCAATAGAGGCATTTGCAATTTCCATTAATGCAACTCACCACAATTGGCATTATACATTGGCCCTCGCTTACATTTTTTCTCTCATTTCATCATCTATTCGATCAATAGAAAATGGCATGTGAAGTTGTGATTTTAGATGATTTTTGTTTTCCTAAGTTAATGTGATGGTGGATATGATTATTACTGATGTCGTCTCCTTCCAACCGCAGTTGGCATTCAAAGAATATCTAAGACTTGGCTCCGCGTGAAGGAATGTTTTAAGTTGCCCATCAACTGAATCCAGAAGAAGCGTATAAAATGTTGTGGAGATGTGAACCCATGTGAATATTATTGTATATGTTGCAGTGAATACTTCCTATCATGTATGATATCAACAAATTGATCTATTCAAATTGAGGTTCAAAAAAAATCCAAAGAGTTATTCATTATTTCAGATGGTTATTTATGTATCATGTTTATAAAATTAATTATGCAACAACAAAGATAGACAACAATTCATTTTCCTCTCTCAGTAATACGTTTGGTATATTGTGACCTTCAGATCGATAAATATGATTGAGTACCAAATAATTACATATAGAACTATTGATGATGGGTAGCATGGTGTTGCAATAACCACTATTTGTGCATGATTTGGTTTACAATGTGTTGTTTACGTGGGTACACAAGATATGGAGAAGAGGGACTTGAAAATATTTCGAATGTTTCCTATTGGAGTTGAGATTTGACCAGTACATTCTGGTATAGCTTCCATATATCAAAAAAAATGTGGTCATTAGAGCGACCACTCACAAAACCAAAGGGTTTGGATCCATGGAAAGGTTAAGCAAATACTATTGGCAATGGTTCTAAGCTTTTGTCAAGGAACAAAAGGAGAGTACCAGGTATATAGTAGGAGCTAAAATTAGTGTAACATTCAACAATTGAGACAAGGGAGACATACTATTATTAAGTTTGTACAACATTGATGAACCTCAATACTACTTGCAATATGTTAGACTCAAAGTGGAAGAGAGAACCGGTTAAGTTTGGTACACTTTATGTTGAAATTACATGGAAACGTTGTCAAAACAAAAAAGACATTGTAATGAAAATGAAAGACTCAAGTTTGTACATTTGTAATTTTTCCAATCATTGAGTATCCCTTACAATTTATCAATTTAACAAATCCTCTTGTCATTGATGTCAAAGGGGGAGGTCAGAAGAAGGATGATTCTCAAGGAAAAAAAGGGAGAGGATCGCAATGTTGCCATCAATTCCAAAGGAGGGGATTGATGGCATTATCATCATCAATGACAAAGTAGTAAGAAGGAAAATAAGAAAAATGATAAGAAACATTAAGGAATAGTGAAGGAGAAACACAACAAAGAAGAAATAGCATGGAAAAGTAGCAGTAACGCTAGTTTGAAGACTGGTTTGTTGGAGAAAATTTTTGTGATGTAAGGAAAGACTCCATGGAAACAAAGGCAAGCCAAGACTTCATGACAAAGAAAGCAAGGTTGCCGAGACAATGACATGAAGATGTTGTGATGCAAGTCCAAGGCAAAGGAAAATATGTTGCATAGATTATTGTGATGCATTAATTTCAAATCTTGTTACTGATCATGAGAATTGAATGATCAATCATATAAAAATATGTTATTCCTATAATGTTACATGATGTTGGAATTATAGAAAAATATTATTTGTTAGAGCATTTTTTGTGTTCTAATATTAAAAATATGAAGAGTTTGGAAACAAATGAGTGGAAGGAAAAGAGTCAAGCATGTCACTTCGTATTCTTATGTGGGATACAAACAACCAACAAATCATATTTTTAAAACATGTGATTTTGGAAGGAAAGAGGTGGTTAGAGAGTTGGATAATGTTTGAGAGTTGATTTAGTTGTTATGCTTTAGTTATCTAGCACATATGAATCTTATGTGAAGCAAATTTGAATGGAAGAAGAGGAAGAAATGAAGATGGAGATGTGTACAATTTATGACCAAGTAAACCAACACATTGTTGTTTCTTGTTTCCATTAGGGGATTGTAATCCCCTTTCAAGTAGTGGCCCTATAAGTATCATGTTGGAGCCAGTTGAGGTAAGAGCCTCATGTGGGTTGTATCCTACATAAAACATATGGGAGCTCGAGCTTCCTTGCATGTTACTGCTTGTAGAAAGTTGAGGTAACAACCTCTATAGGTTAGAGCCTATATAAAATCAAATGTAATAATGGATTAGGAGCTTTCCTTTGCATTACAACATTAAAAAAATCTAATGTCAATATGTGTTGTTATTATGTGTTGATGTGATGTTTTGGTTTGCTTATTACTTGTTGTTCACATATTCAATCTGTTGTTCATTATTTGTTAAGTTTCTCATTTAATGTTTCACTTAACAAGGTTTAAAGAAAATGAATTAATGTTCATGAATGTACTAAACTGATCCACCCCCCTCCCCCCCCACCCTCTCAGTTTAGTTAAGTTTGCGACAATTTTTTCTAAGTACAATGATAGGATTATTCATCAATGTGATACTCATCACAATTTATACTCTTTGGATTCATCTCTAATTGATGGTGAGTCTTAACTTCTCAATGGTATTTTACCATTTCAGAGAGGCTATGTACATTCCTTGAACATGATATAGTGAGAATCTGAAAACCATCCAATATAGCTCTTACATTTCGTGAGAGATAAGTGTTGGGTGTGAAAAATGGGGACCCCTCGAGATATATTACTTAATGATTAACCAACTTAATCATTTCCCTTTTTATTTACGACAAACAAGGTTCATGACTAACCTATTTCCTCTAAGAATATAATTCTATATTGTTGGGGGAGGAGATAGGTCTCTAAACCTAGTGAGAGTCATCGAAAAGGAGGGACATGTAATGCAAAGAAGATTTTTCTTCCCCATTGTTGTAACATTATTTATTTTTGATAAGGTATCATTAGTAGTTAAATATTTTTGAAAATGTTAAGGTAGGATATGGATGCAAAAGAATGAAAAGTTAAAAAATTTTAGGAAAATTATTATGTTTTGTAGGCATCCATGTCAATAAAATGTTAGGTGTTAGATGCTCTAAATAAAGAAGGAAAATAAAAATAAAAATGTTAGGGAAGCAAAAAAGAAAAAGAAAGCTGCATTCTGTTTTAAAAGATTTTATTGGCTGCTAGTCTAAATGCACCCATGGAAAAAGTTATTTGTATGGTTTAAATCCTAATTATTAATTCATAACTTAAAGTGTTATACCATAACAATATTCCCCGCCATTTCATTTCATATCCCTTAAACCATTAAACCATATTATATACCCCATCATGCATTTCCATTAATCGTATATCCCCACCATATATTTCCCTTATTTCACTTTATTGAAACATTTCCTTACATTTCATTCCCTTCATATCTCCCGACGCATTATTTCATAAGTCCCGACCCCACCACTTACACATTATTACACTTATCATTCCCATATGTTCCCAAAATCTTCGACGTTCACTTTTATATCTGTCAACATCCAATGGCTCATATGGCCTTTCGGCCCCCTTCCATTATTCGAAGTTTATCACTTGGTAGGGGGGGGGTCCGAAAAGAGTTTTAATACAAAACCGCCCATGTATATGTGTCACCCTCACGTGAGTTTGGACCCTCCAAGCGCAATACCATAAACCACCCTACCCCGCCTCTTAATTTTTTTTTCCCTATACAGCCATTGAGATGACCGTTTCACACTACTCCTTCGCTACCACCTCATTACCCATTAGCCAATTAAATTCTATCCCTCCATAATTCCATTGTATATTTAATTACCTATCCGTTAACCCACGCCATCAACGAAAACACAAATTTCCCTATTAAATCTACTAAATTCCTCTGCAAATTCCTTTACTCATTACATGTTATTATAATTCATTGTCTACAGGTTGTTTATGGATCTAGAAATGCTACAATTTCTTTAGCACACCAATCTTACCATTTTGCATTATTTTCCCTATTCTTGATCATAGAAACTTCTTTCTTCCCTCTATTCCACTATCAGTTGTAGCCATTATGCCTCCCAAGTATAAAGATCTCGAGGAAAACATTAATCCTTTGATTTTCCCTCCTCTAGACCTTCATCACATCCCTATGGTTGAAAAATATTATCGAATCTATGAAACACACTCTGATATTTACATTATTGAGATGTATTGTTGGTTGGAAGACAAATGGATTGAGAAATCTGATGAAATCGAGCTCTGGGTGTCTTATATTCCCCGTTTTATCTTTCCTCCTACCCACAGTGCTCCTGATTTCATCAGGATATGTTATGCCTCCTACTTTCCCAGCCAAAGAGCCATATTCAATTTTAATGGCCAAGTTCTCTTTACCATAACCCCTTAGGCCATTGAACAGATAATGCTAGCTCCCACAGTCAATAATGGTGCCCCATTATCTCATGAACCCCTGGTTGAAACATATCAGAGACTAGACCTTGCCAAGAGAACCCAAACCTTAGAACTATTCCTAGCACAAGATGCTACATTCCCTAAAAAAAATCCTCCTTATCCTTCATCCCTATTCCATGAGAGAACCAGGAAAATAAATATTGTTCTATCTTAACTACTTGGATACTATTCTAATCAATACATAGATGAAGCTATTATAGGCTTTCTGTCTATATTTTCCAATGATTTCAAGCCTTCCATAATGTTCAATTTCAGCCACTTTCTTGTAGAGTCCATTCATAAGAAGTTTCTTGATTTCAAGACAGAAGAGGTATTTAATATACCTATATTTTAGTTTATATGTTCATATACTTTGAAGGAGACAATATGAAATTGTCATTGTAGAAATTAAATGATAAAGGAGACCAACAGCCAGTAATTTTCTGGACCACCTTGGTCATGGAAGAGCAAAATGAATTCACCTACAAACAGTTCATTGAAATTTTTGTCCACCTAGCCATCAACCTTCTAAACAATAGAGAAGAACTGAGAATCAGTGAATAAATTCATAAGATCTTGAAACTGATAGAAAAGGTTTAGATAGGAGATTGGTACCTCTATGAAAACTACACCAAAATAAGAGTTTTTGGATGTGAGTTGCAACCATACAAGTTTCCCAAATTCCTCCCAATGAGTATTTTTTATTTGGATTTCATCATACAGATGTTCAACATATATCAAGTACATTTTGTGGCTGCCAAAAATAAGTCTTAGTTCAAGCTAAAAACTCAGATTGGCCCATTCATATGTAATAGCATAAAAGCAACAGCAGAGGAAGATTGGCTATTAAAGAAAATGCAATTTGATTTAAGCTTCACCTGGTCATATGACCCATTAGGAATTGTGTCTAAATTAAGGGTAGAAATCAAATCTACTCCTTACCTTCATACAAAAAGGCTAGAGATAGAGAAATATAAAAACAAGCCAGAGTGGACAGAGAGCACATTGCATGGAGCAGAAGAACAACTAGTTTCATCATCAATAGTGCAGAATCCAACAAATCAAGAAAAGACAACAAAAAGGAATAAAGAAGAAGGGTATCCTTCAGAGACAAACATCTTCAGTGAAGGATCCAAAATCATGTATAGAAATAAAGCTAAACTTAGTTCCAGAATAAGTATAAGTAAAGATTCAGAACAACAAACTCCTATCAACACAACAGAGCCACTTGTATCCTCATTAATAGGAGAGCAGTCTACACAGTCTCCTACTACTTCAATGACTACTTCAGTTCAGCAGCAGATCATGCAAATAGGTACCTCAACTTCAAGCGAGCCAGAAAAGATCACCATGGACATCTTCAAGGAAATCAAACTAAAAAAAGAAGCCTTGAAGATTAATACATATAACCAATTCTGGAAACAAACTTTAGGTGCCCAAAGCAGGCTATTGTTAGCCTTTGATGCAGAGAAAGGAAGAATGCTTATGGCATTCCTTCAAGTACAAGTTCCTCACCCTAAAGGAGAAGCAAACTATAAGAAAACATATTTTGAGTTTGATGCCAAAGATATACATCCCATTGATCAAATGTAGATGCATAAAAAAATTGGGGGGATGATCTTCTCAACAGTAACTAACACTGTCATGTCTTTATCTAAAATGCAAGTTACACTAGAAAATGTCTGATCACAATTCAACATGGAGAAAGTCTTAGCTTTTGCCAAGGACACCAGGATTAAAAACTTGAAATATTTGGTAATCAAGTTGGGTTATGACCATGCAAATGTCAATTATGTAGAGGAGTTAATCAAGAAAAAGAATGTAGACATTGCAGCATTGAGGAAGCAGTTGAATTACCAGCAACAGAAGATCCTTTAGCCAAGGAAATTTCAGAGATAGAAGCAGAAAAGGTAGATATGCTGAAACTCATTCTTGGACAGAGTACACAGATGAAAGAAATGGAAACAGAGATTGAAAAATGGATTAAGGAAAGAAAGAAACCAGTCATGCAAGCTGCTCCTTTAGAAGCACTTCAAATGACAGCTATTCCCACTGCTATAGTTGCTACTATCAGTAAAGGAGATTCTATAGATCAGTTAGCCTCCACACTTCGAAACATGACTTTGCAAACAGAAGAAATAAAGAAGCCATAGGACAAAGTGGAACTTCTTGAAGATCGGCAGAAGAATTCTTAGAATTATCATGCATTAGAGCTTCGGAGAGCTCAAAACCAAGTTGAAATATGGAAAAATTCAACCACTGAAGCTTCCATTGGCTACACTCTGGGCAATGTCAAAGAAATCATTTGGACTAAAATTTATGAAGAGATTAATGAAATATGGCCATCTATCAAGATCATCTTCGAGCAGAAAGAGTTAGTAGAACAGGAAAATTAGGCAATTTCTTATGCAAACACTCAACTAGGAGATATGCCCAATACTACCAACAACATCATAAAATTTCTAAAATCTAAGGACAACCAGGAATTGGACAAGCTAGGGATAGATGATAGGACTGAAACTATCCTCAAAGTGAAGAAAGTCCTAATTAAAAATAACTTGGTAGTATAGCTAATAGAAAATTTTCATACTCTGGATACGACAACCAACAGGTTTCTTACAAAGATTGATGCATTGATTAAAAAAGGTCTCCCATCACTATTTGTTATAAATGACAAATTAATGCCCAAGGAGGATTATATAAAGAAGCTCAAGCAAATAGCAAGGTCTGCATCTATGTCTTCTATTCAAGTTTCTATGACAGGTAAAGCATTTTACAAAGCAATTGCAAACATCAGTTTTATTCACCATGAAATAAAACACAATTTCACTGTAAAACTAGTTTGTACAAAGTACACTGAGGTAGATGAAATCTATCGCAAGGTTATTAAAGCCTCAATTATGGATGAGGAGCGATGGGACAAGATCTGTGAATACCAAGAGTGAAGAACAAGTCATCGTGTCAACACATCACTCAGTTTCGCCAACACAACATTTAGTTTTGCCAACACATTACTAAAAAGGTGGTGACTTAGAAACAAATTTCTAGCAGAACCAGGCCAGAACTAAGGTCTGCTTCTTTTAGATCATTTTTCTTTCCTTTTTGTTCGTTTTCAGAAAATTTAGTTTTCCTTGTCATTCAAGAATTGATTATTATATTTTTCATTTTGTATAAATAATTCATCTATCGAAGTATTCAGGGTTGTGCCCTTGCATGAGCAGATTTTGTAAAGTAGAAATTGTATTAAGTCTTTCTGATAATCATTAATACAAGAAGGATTCTGAAATTATTTCATAAACTCTATTTTTCCTCTGTAATTTTTTTTCCAGTTTTCTTAAATCATTTTTTTTCTTCATATATTTGATTATTATCAAGATAACTAGGTGAGGTTGACTGTGTTTCAGTAACCTTATAATTCCTCCTCAAGTTATTATCATTATAAAGACTAATTTACATAATAATATGTTAACATAAGTCCCTTTTATTTATTAATTGTCAGTATCTTGATGATATTAGATATATTTTGTTGAATCTTTGAACACTGCTTAAAGGTTTTATGGCTTGTGATTTATGGATAAATTCGATTTGAATATTTAATAATCATATTCTCTTACATAAGTCCACTTAATCAAAATCATTAAATCTTAATTATTGTGTGAGATAAACAAGCAGCCCTCACTTATAGTTACTAATATTATTTGTAAGATTTAAAAACCTTGACTGTTTGATTAAAATTTATCTTATGCATTGGTCCTCCAAATATTTCAAAACTCAAAACAAACATTTTAGATTCTTTGGCATGATTATTGACCACAATCATCTCAAAGGACAACACACATATATGTAAATTACATAAAATGGTAGTATATGTCAAGCCCTAAGGCTTCAACAATGACACTCAAGTCAAGAAACATTGTATAATTTCTTTAAAAAGGTCATGAACCCGTTAAATGTCACATATGAGGAAAAATCCATAGATGTCTCTTCTGATGAATATTTTTTTAAGTATGATGGGTTTCACGCAGTGCATTATATTAGATATCATTTTTGGGATTCAACTGCGTTAAGTAAGTCATTCGTCTATGAACATTTCCATGAGATATAGTCGTAACTGACTAATTTCTCATGATTTTTGAATAGTCCACTTAGCACTCATTGCATCGGGTGATGCTCACAGGGGTGAAGGAGTTGGATTGAAACTAGTGAAATGAATCATAAAGTGTCAATCATCACCTCTAGGGCTTGCACCTGGTAACCAGGACTTCCCAGGAGGTCAACCATCCCAGATTCCTCTGGCTAGAGCGCACTTAACAGTGGATTTTTCCCCACAATCAAGCCTACTTATCTTGCTACCCCATTTGATAATGATACAATAATTATTTCTTGATAATGATACAACATTAGAAGATTTCAATCTTAGCATGAAATGAGATCAAACCAACACCTATTTCTAAAATATTTCAAGTTGAGTGAAAAATTAGATGGAGATATCAAATATCACTAGAATATGTTGACATAAATACAAAATGAGATAGAGCTAGCAGGCATTGCTAGAAGATTTCATTGTACTCATGAAATGAGATACGGTTCGCATGTATCTCTACAATATTTTGATATGACCATGAAAATAGATAGATCCAACATGTATTGATAAAATATTTCAACCTTGGGATGAAATGGCATAGATCCATCACATATCATTGGTATATTTTAACCTAAGGATGAAATGATATAGAGTTAGTATTATCACTATAATATTTTGATTTGATGAAGTAATGATATGGAATCAATGATGTATAACTTAGAAATGATGATTTGATAGAAATAATAATTTATCTAAGCCAATGATATATTGCTTGAAAGAATCACTTAGAGGTTGTTAAAGAAATGGTCCACCCTGAAGATGAGGACTTGACCTAAGGAGGTATTTGGTTTAGAAGTTGGTATTTTATGATGCTAGGCTAGGTATCAATGGAAAATCTACCGCATAAATTCTCTTCCTCCATAGATGTAGTGTGTGTTGGTGTATGTGATTAATTATGAGTGGCCCACAAAAAAATCACCTCCTTGTAATATCTAATGCACATTTTTCACATAATCTCTTATAGTAAATAGAAGAGCCATGCTACACCATCTCAATGTCAAGATCCCAAATTCCATAACCCTTCAAGATGTTTCATAATCAAAAAATATTTGTCGTTTAGGACCATTCATAGTTTCTCTTCATTCCTAGTAACCTAATATTGGATCATAATACAATAAAACAATTAAATCCTAGAAGGAATAGTAGAAATGTGATGAGGCATTTATTGATGAATGCACTCAATGATTGATGACATGAATGAAATAGCTATCTCACAAGTAGCATGTGATCATTAAAATAGTGTTAACCTCTTAGCAAGTAAAATATTATTTTTTTAGCCCTTCCTCCTTAACAACATCTAAGATTACATATTTTTTACATGCCATGTCCCTAATAAAATGGAATTGGATATCCACATGCATTTCCATTGCATCAAAAGTCAGGTTTTTAGATAGGAAAATGAGATTATTTTTATCGCATTGAATTGTAATATCTTTCTCACTTAGCTCAACTATTGAAAATATTTTCTTAAGTCAAATTATCTCCTTAAAAACATGAGTAGTTTCCATATACTCTTCCTCTGCAATGGACAAAGGGACCACGACTTGTTTCTTTTACATCCAACTTAACTGACATATATATCCATTCATAGCTCTCCTTCCATCTACATCCCTTTCCCAGTCAGAATCCTAAAAACCCTATATATCCATTAAGTGAGGGTCCCCTAAAAATTCACAATGATAACTAATGGAATATTCATTGTTACTTCAATAACACATAAAGAGCATAGATTCAGTTTAGCCCAGTGTTCATGTCTATGATTAACCATGATTCAAATCGAGACTCCTAGAGAAATTGGGTAATATCTAGGCTAATACAAACCATAACATACATCAAATATCCATTACACTAACATAGGGGAAAAAACATATCCTGAACCTATGTAGGTGTTGCATGGCACTGCTCAATCAAAGTATTTCTTCCCACAAAATCGACCTATAATCTACCATTTGAAAACATTGTAGCAAATTGTTTTTGTACTTACTCTAGCTCCACAAAGGTCTTTATTGGGTATGTGATATATTATTTGCATGACTAGAACCATATGCAATACATTTCACTCACAAATATTGGGGCGAGGGGGTATCATAGGGGGTGATATCTCTCCCTGTTAGGGGGTGGCAAGGGGGGTGGTATCCCCACTCCATAGGGTTCGGGGATGCACAAAGACAAAAAAAAGGCGACCCCACCCATGGTTTTATGCATGATGGTTTTTCTCATGGTTTTGTAGATCCAATAAAAGGAACTATGGTTATTTTCTAATACAAGGTTAATGGATTGGGGATTTTATGAATGCTCCAACATGAATATAATGCATTTTAACATTCAGCTGAATAGAACAAAAATTAATTTGGTTTTCCTAGTTTTGGGTTTAAGGAGAAAATTCCTTGCGTATACTTTATGTTCTCACCATTGTATATTTTCCATTTTTTTTAAGAATTCATTATCAGGTATACCATCCCACCATCAAATTTCTCATACACTTATAAAACCCAATTTCGATGGGAAGTGATATGGAAGGAAGCTTTAGAGTCTACCAAATATGTTGTTTACATCCTATGAGTTTTAAAAAATAAAACAAACGCATCTCCACCATCCTCTTTAGAATATTTTTTAGATTCATCATAATAAACATTCTTTTCATTATTATTATTATTATTATTTAGATAAATTTAAATAGTTTAATGTTTTATCAGAAAATTAGATAGAGAAGAAAATAAAGGTGGAGAGGATGGATATTGGTCGAGAATTCTCTAAGAATAAATTTGAAGAGTTCTACAAGAAGTGTGGTCTAGCATCAAAAAATAATACTCTATACACACCTTAGCATAATGGAGTTGCAAAAGATATGAACATAAAATTGATGGGAAAAGAAAGGAACATGCTTAGTGGTGTTAGGATAGGATAGGATCTTCTGGAAAAGGCAGTGGATAATGCATGTTACCTAGTAAATAGTTCACCCTCATTAGCATTGGTTGATAATTAGAACAAGGGAACTACTACACCCAACACAATGGAAAAATGCATCTCTATTTTTAATTTCCATGTTTTTCCATATCATCTCCTTTGAAAACAATGATGATACTATCATCAAAAAATATGGTAGTTGCATTACTACCTATGGAATCAACCAAAATATCCCAAGAATATGGTATAGAACATAAAATAATTATGCACTTATATTCATCTAAAATATTAACACCAACAGATAATAGCTAACTTTCCACTATGAATTCATTCATATGCTTTGTCACTGAATGTTATCCTTCATCCTCGTGTTATACAACTTTTTCCATAGGGACACAATTTTTTCACAAGGGACATAGACTGATACTAAGTCCCTAAATTGTCCCATAATTTCTTCATTGTAGCTTCCTTAAAAAAAATTATCAATATTGAATCTGGGAGACACAATCATATTTTTCTATTTTCCTTCTGATCGAGCTTAGTCCAATCTTTCATTGACATCGTCATTGGTTTAGTACCTAGATCCACTATGATTTGCTAATATTTGTCTACCAACATATCTTCCATCTTGAACTTTAATAGCTCAAAACTTTTCCCATTGAATTTATCAATATCTATCTTTGCATTTCTCACCATTTTCTTTCACCGCAAGAATCAATACAACAGATATTCTATTGTAACAAGGCCTACCAAAGGCCCAAGAAAAAACCTTACCCACAAATAGATCACCTTGAATCCAAAACTAATCTAATAAAAAATGTAGGTTTCAACCCTACACCAATAAATCCTTTGAAACATATTCTTAATATAAAATAGAAAATATTCAATAGCATATGAACATAATTTGCCAAATATATTTTACCTTGGAAACCAAAAACCTGAAAAACCAGAATATTTTTTCTATATCTCTCAATAATTACATAGTCAATATGAAATTACCTCTTAAAAGAGGGTTTCCTTTTATGAAAAAAGAAACATAACCTAACTTCCACTTTTATATATAATGATGAACGACCTAGATTGACTATAAAATTACAATAATTTACAAGGACAAAATTTCAAAAATTTTGTTTTAGGGGAACTACCCCCAAAATCCCCCACTAAGGGAGGCTCCATAAAATTATCTTTGCGCCACCCTAGACTTGACATGTCGATAGTTATAAAGGGTGGAAATCTCCCCCTATATGAACTAGGGTCCAAACACAACTGATCATGCAAATAATATAACACATACTAATATTTTACCTTGGAAACCAAAAAGAAAAAAATAGTTTGATTTTTCTAAATCTCTCAATGATTACATAGTCACTATAAAATTCCCTCTTAAAAGAGGGTTTCATTATATGGAAAAAAAAACCCTAACATAACTTACACTATCATATTTACAACCTAATGATCAATTATATAGATTGACTATGCTACAATATTTTACAAGGAAAATTTTCCAAAAAATTATCTTTACAGATGCGACCCCAAAAATCCCCCAACAAAGGAGGCTCCATAAAATTTTCTTTGCCCCACCCTGGACTCCAAATGGTGAGTGTTATATCGGGGGGAAAACACCCCCTTTAGGAACTAGGATCCAAACACAATTGATCATGAAAAGAATAAAACACATACTTGTATACACACATACACACACACACAGTGAGCTAGTCCTAATGGGTCATTTTGTTTGATCAAAACAAATACATTATTAGGGCTTATCTCAAATTTATGGTGAGATTAGTTCTTGTTTTAAGTCTTAACTTCTTGTTGTTATTTTACCAATTGAGAGAGGTTATGTACATATTCCTTAAAATTGGTATATTTAGGGTTTGGAAACCATCCTATGTAGGTCTTATACACCTTGAGAACTAAGTATTGACTGTGAAAAATGGGGAGCCCTTAAACTCTATTACTTAATGATAAGCCAACTTAATCATATCCCATTTTATTTCATTGGAACAAGTTTTATGAATAACCTATTTCCTCCTCTTGATGCAGATGATAGCTCGGAGTGATGGGACATTAGTCCCCTGGCAGATCCCGAGGGCACCCGCATGCTGTGGCCATATGGCCCTCGACGGCGTCATTACTATGGCCATTACTTCGCCAACCTACATTGCATTCAATTCACTTGCCATGTCCATCTTCCACCTCGTCTTGCTGGTTCTGATAGTTATGGCTTTCGTTCTAGAGAATTCTTCGAGTTTCTGTGTTTTATGTGGCTCTGCTCCTCCTGTCTGCGAAGCTTGTCCACCAGCCTGTGCAGAACCGAGTGCACACACCCAAACTGGGCGGCGTTGCACCATTTTTGGCTGTTTGGAAACTCTCCCAGGTTTCCACTTCACCCATAGTAACTTCTGTCATTTGGCTTCTCAGTTTGGAAATTCTTGTTTGTCCTCTCAGCTGATTGATTTCCGGAAGTCTTCGTTGCACTCTGCCAGCTTCTTCTACTCCAAACACTCTTGGCAAAGCCTGGCGACGATGCCTCGTCTCAGGTAGCGAATGCGCTGTAGGTGTGGAACGAGCAGAGGGCACTCTTCCTGCCCACGACCTTCCATCAGCTCGCCCTCTGACTCTTCTGTAGAAGACGTCGACTAAAATTTTCATTCTGACTCTAGGCGTCTGAGGGGCCGTCACTTCCATCCTGGGAGCACCCATTCTGCTTCACCTTCACGGCCTCCTCCCCCTATCTCTTAGTCGGCCTCCTCTGTTTTTAATTTTTCTATCAACCCTGGCCTCTGCCAGTCCTCTCAGAGGGCGGAGTTTCATTTCAATTGCTCCATGGATAAGCCTATTCTAACCGCTTTCATTACTGTTACTATTTGTGAAGAATCCCTCAGCTCAACTCCTGCTCCTGTAACCCGCCCCACTCCCTCTCTGCCTGACCCTCAACCCTCCCAGGCTAAAAAAGATTTCCCGGCTCTAGTTGCGCCCGCAAGCATGGGGCAATCCATTCTTGGAATGGAAAATTTGTAGGTGGACTTCTCCAGTAAATATGGCTCGCCAGGGAAGAACAATGCAGATGGCGAAGACGATTTTGGTTGCAGGATCGTGGAAGAACCGGAGTCCCCCACTTCTGAGAAGTAACTTCGACTTCCCTCAGCATGCTTTGGTACAGACTTTCGACCTCATGGAAGGATTTTTTGGTTTTTTTGTATCTATATTCAGCTGCAAAAGTTGTAGGCTATTCCAGTTTATTGTATCTTGTTAAACTACAGTGCATTTACTCTTTTACCGGTTTCCCTTCTAAGGGCGGTGGAACTTATTTTAAAAGAACTGGTTTCCCACTCTGGGAAGTTCAGTTGTTAAGGTTAAGCTTGGACATCAAGCCCAGTTCTCAGGCTCACAAAGCTGAAATTGGTGCAGTTTTGTATCATTATGTTTTATAAATAGATTTAGTTTTACTGAGAAAAAAAAAATAACCTATTTCCTCCAATAATGGAAGTGTATATTATTTTAGGAGGCTATAGGTCTCCACACTAAGTGAAAATAATGGAAAAGGAGGGACATGCCATGAGAGGAAGATTACTCTTCCCTACTGACATGCACTTGCATAAAATGGTACCTGATGGAAAGCCTTAATACTTAATTAATGCACTCAATTCAAGGTGACCCTATATAAATTATTTAAAATGATCATGGATCTTAGCTCAAAATGAGATAGAGACGACATGTATTGTGGAATATTTCAATTTGACTGAAAAATGTGATAAAGCTAAAACATATTACTATAATGTTTTGATGTAAGCACAAATGAGATAGAGCTAGGATGTATCACTAGAAAATTACAACATAGTCATCAAATGAGATAGAGTTGGTGTGTATCCCTATAATATTTTTGATATGAGCATGAGACTAGTAGTAGAGCCCACATTTATTTCTAGAATATTCAAAAGTAGTCATGAAATGAGATAGAGCCACCACATATCAATGGGGCATTTTGAATTCAGCATGAAATTAGACAGAGATAATGTATCAAGATAATATTTTAAATTAAGAAAGAAATAGGATATAATCAATGATGCATCACTTATAAATGATGATATGATAGCAATAATAATATTTAAGTCGATGATATGCTACTTGGAATAATCATTCAAAGGTTGATACAAATATGGTCCAACCTCAAGATGAGGACCTCGCCTAGGGAGGTCTTTGGTTTATAAGTCAATATAGAGTGATTCCATGCTAGGGATAAATGGGAAAGCTATTTTATAAGTTATCTTCCTCCATGGATGTAGTGTGGGTTGGTGTATATGATGAATTAGGAGTGGAAACGAAAAAAAAATAACCTCCTTGTACAGTCTAATATATATTATGAACAAAATATTAGACATTAAATAGAAGATGTATCATAAACCATCTCAATATCAAGATTCCAAATTCCATAACCCTTGAAGAGGTTGCATAGTAAAAAAAATGTTTACTATTTAGGGTTCATGTATTCTCTTCATTCTTTGTAACCTAAAATTGGATCCTATTACAATAAAACAATTCTGCCCAAATAGAATAGTATAGATGTGATGAGGCATTTATTGATGAATGTGCCCAATGATTGATCACATGAATGGGAGAGTTATTTGAAAAGTATTAGATGATCACAAACATGGTGTAGACTTGTTAGCAAGTAAAATATGATTTTTTTTTAACCCTAACTCCTTGAGGACATATAGGATTTCATATTTGTTACATACCATGTCCTTAATGAAATGGCATTGGATATATATTCATTTCCATTGCATCAACTGTCATTTTTTTAGGCAAGAAAAAGAGACTATTGTTATCACATTGAACTGTAATAGTTTTATGAAATAGCTAAACTATTAAAGAAAAGATCATAAGTTAAATGGATTTCTTAAAAAAATGAGTAGTTTCCATATGAGCACAACTTATTTCTTCCTTCTCCAAATAGTTTCTCCTCCAAAAACTACAAGGAAAATACCATCTAGTGGAGGTTCTAAAGGAGGTTTTTAGTGTTATACAATTGGCCAAAATTTTCAAAAAAACATCGACATCTGTTTCTAGTAACGGAGGTTTTGGCGAAGCTTTTAACGGAATTTCAACACAACTAAAAAAACCTGGGCAGATGGAGGTTATTACGGATGTTATTTTCATCGATGCGCTACTAAGGTTTCAACGCACCAGTGTGTGTCATATAGACAGTTGCCCCAGGGCGGTCAAAGGTGCATGCACCAAGCCGTCAAGTTCTAAACCCGCATCGGGCGCAGTGTTGGTGATACAACGCACGGGGTTGTTCTAATTGGTCTTGGGATTTGTGCAATGCCCATAGGTCGTATCAATGCACCAATACATAGTCTTATATAAACGCACCGGTGCGTAGTATTGAACAAATGCACCGAGATTTATAATTGGTATCAGTATTTGTGCAGTGCCCATGGGTCGTACAAATGTAGTGGTGTGTAGTATCACATAAATGCAACAGTGCACAGTATTGCACAAATGCACCGATATTTATAATTGGTATTGGTATTTGTGTGGTGCCCATAGGTCGTAGAAATGCACCAGTGCTCTGTATCATACAAACGCACCGGTGTATAGTAACTGACATACACTGGTGTTAATTTTGTATTTTTTAGAAACGGTCGACCTGTGACAGTGCAATTATTGTGATTTTTTTAAAATTCATTATTCATCAAAAGTCAACACCTCTTATAACAGTATTCATATTAATTAATATTTTATTAATGCATTTGATTGTGATGTTCAGATTAATTTGTTATATCATATCATAATTATTGTGATTTTTTAAAATTCATTATTCATCAAAAGAAGACACATATATTACAACAATATTCATATCAATTAAATTTTTATTAGTGCATTTTAATGTTATGTTTGGATTAATTTGTTATATCATATCATCAAATTTCACATCTCTTCATTATAATATTTAATCATCCATAAATTTAATCAGTGGTGTTACATTTCACAGCGACAATGGAGAACACAATAGAATAAATTAAAAAATATTATATATATATATATATATGAAAGTATTTGTATTTGTCATACAAAATGGGACAGTTATTGGTATCCCTTTATCTTTCAATTGGGATACTATGTCCATTACATTAAACAAAAAGTCTGATTTCACAGACAAATATTTCAAAAAATACAACGCCTTGCTTTGATATCCAAACATAATGATCATTATTCTTCGTTTGAATTTGTTCCGCCGTTTGAGCCATCGCAAATCTGTTATTTTGCATACGCTTAAATTAAGCAGTAAGATCGTTACCTTCATACTTGCAATTACAAAATAAACCAAATGAAGTGTATAAACATTGGTGAGAATAATGAAAATTTCGATATTAAATAACATACATCAATGTAATAAAAAAGAAATGACGTACCATAGCAACAATTGACTCATGAAATCTACACATTCTTTCAAAATCAAATTTCATGCCATCTTTCAAGATTTCATCTATTGGCGCAGTTTCATACTTTGTTTCCTGCAAGTTTTATACCTACACAACCGCAGACATATAAAATATTTTTCTTCTATATAGACTATATATTATTAGCTAAGTAAAATAAGATTGATAGTATGCTTATAAATCGACAATTAATTCTCTCATATGCCAAATAGATACCATAAACTCAATATTCAATCAAATACAACAATAATTCATTTATAGCTTTTTCTTTTGTATCTTTAGAAAATGGCTTTAATATTCAATGATGATTTTTAAAATAACTTAACATACAAAATAAATGAATAAGTTGTTATAAGAAGTAACACCATTTCACAACCCTAGATATCAAACTTTTTATATCTCTTTTCTTGTCATCTCTATTTTATGTGTCCTATGGGTCCTACTCTTTTCTTTTCGTATAAAGACACTTTGCAACAATATTTAAATGCCAAATTGCCGTAGCGTATTGTACCTAATGATAGGAAAATTCAATGATTACATATTAAATTTGAAGCATGTTTTTGTTGAGATGGCTCCTCGTGTGATGCAATTTTGTCCATTTCTTTGACCATCTCCTTGTACACATTTTTGGACATTCCTACTGGCATATTTTTGGTATCATCTTGTTCATCTTTTGAGATTTTCATAATCTTCCTGAAAATGTAACATGACAATAAACTATTTAATTTTTATATTGATATATGAAAAGTAAATATAACAAAAGTGATATTTATAAATAATTCTAGAAAAACATTTAAAAGAATATTACTTTTTCATTCCTTCTGTTTTTTGTTGTACGTTTTTTCTATTAAAAGTCTGACATGTCTCATTGACCAATTATCTGGAAACGCTTCCTGTAGTTTAGATAAAATTTGGTTCTTGGAATCATTGGATTGCTTTTTGTATTGTAAGTGGAAAGAATGTCTATATATTCGTTCCATTATATCCCTCAAAATTTTGTAAAATTTTTTCCTCCTTTCGTTAACCTCCAGCACCACTCCAAATGAGCTAAGGAGCAATTCATTTTCATTTTCATGTTCTATTTTTTTTCTTTTCTTAGAGAAACATTCCTTTCCTAAGTTGTTGATCCCTGTATAACATTAAACAAATGTGAATTAAGAGATTGTTTGAAACATGTTATCTAATAATTTTAAGTATATTATTAATGAAAAATAAAAAAAGAAACTCATATTGG
Source organism: Pinus albicaulis (assembly GCA_034641835.2). Classification (NCBI taxonomy): domain Eukaryota; kingdom Viridiplantae; phylum Streptophyta; class Pinopsida; order Pinales; family Pinaceae; genus Pinus; species Pinus albicaulis. Next base: position 244,478,543 of record CM076577.1, on the reverse strand, counting down.
ATTGATAGTATTTTTTCATTCACCTGATTCATCTTTTTGCAATTTTTCCATCAAGCTTTTACGCTCTTCAAGTCCTAGATCATAAATAAGTTTATCGAGCTTTGTCATTTTGTGGCTCCGCATGATACACAATAAACAATACATATTAGTTAAAATTACATATAGTTCAAAAATAATATTTTTTGTAAAGAATTTACGAAGAACTTGCCTTTTTTGCTTTTCTTGATGTGTTATCAGTATTTTTGTTACTTGATCTCATGTCAGTCATTTCTTTATCAATATGAAACCTGTACCATATCATTAATTAATATATTTTATAAATAAATTGTCAACTTTTCAGGTTAAAAAAAATATATCAAGAAGCCGAAGCGCTTTTCATGGTGTATGCACCAACGTCAGTGCATGGTGGTCTTCTAAACGCACTTCCCAAACAGTATAAAACACCATACAGTGCTCTATTGCAACAAGGAGCACCGATGCATTACATGTCAACCACCGCACCCATTAACACAGACAAAATAATAAAAATAGTCTAGTGTTAGTTTTTGTAGCATATGGTGTCGTGGAGGGGGCGGTGCAGCTTATTCGTATAAATTCCCCACGCAAACAAGGGACCATCGTACGGTGACTTCTATCAACTAGGAGACCTGGTGCGGTGCGTTATATGCTACATGGTGCACCGATTAACACAATAAAAAAAAATGTGAAACAGCATGTGCGCGGTGCGCCATAATGAAATAGTGCATCGGTGCCCTATTTTACATATGGCGCATTGAATTAAACTATATATATATATATACTATCACACAGTACTTGCGCAGTGCGTTGGGATAATCCAGCACACCGATGTGCTAGGTTATGTTGGGCGAACTAATAAAAAAATTATAGTTTTTTTAAATTCATGCAAGGGCCAACATGGATTGGGATCCGACTATGCAAGTCATCCTATGGGTTGGATGTCATAGGCCTATATATAGCAATAAAAACCCTATAAATCTAAATGTAGAAGCCCTAATTATTAAATCATAGAAACAAGGAGAAGAAAGGGCAGAAACAAAAATAATGAAGGGTTTACGGTAAAAATGGATTTATTTATTTATTTATTTTTATTTTTTTTATTTTTTTATTTTTTCTTTTTCTTTTTTTTCTGAAAATGAAAAACAATTTGAAATTTTTTCTTACTGCATAAAATAAACGACAGAAAAAGTTAAAAATAATAAAATTTAATCACGAGATCATTTGAAATTAAATGCTACAGGGTTTGAATCACCATAGGTTTGGAATTCTGATTGTCTCGATACTTGTGTTCAAACGTATTTCACTGCTCCACAGTGCTCTCGTGCTCTCTTGCTCCAGGTATGTCTCCTGCAAATCTCTGGCTGAAATTTTTTGCAAAAATAGTGAAATAATGAAAAGTGTTTAGTATTTAAAGAATTATTTTATGAAATTATATTTTCGAAAATATTTTTCCACCCATTTTTCAATTTACCGCTTTTTTAAAACTTAAAGAAAATAGAGTTGTGCTTTTTTTATTTACGATTATTCGTCATCGGTGCATCACTTAATAGCACCGCACCAGTGCGTCCATTGATAACACGGCACCGATGTGTAGTAACTAAAATGCACTGGTACAATTATCTGTACATTAGCACCGATAACAAGAAGTCCATTTTTAAGGCACCAAAATTACTTTTAGTGTCTACACCAAAATTTATTATTGATTTTTCTCAAATGCAGGGAGAAAATATCATAATTATATCGATGTACAATTATTCAAAATCTAGCTCATTCCATAATATTTCTCAAAGCCCATTGCAGAGTTCTCCCTATCCTTCTCGAGACGTAATATTTACTTCATATTTTATTTGTATTTTCATTATCTAATTGAATTTCTGTTTTTTATCCATGTCAGTCATGCACAGCTTAATTAAATTTATAATTTATACAAATTTTCAGGTTCATGCAGAATCAAAATCGAGTTCAGATGCACAAAATATGCAAACAGCTCCAAAAAATTGGAAGCTCTTATCAGGAGCAGCATATTGCAAAGTGCATTTGGTAGATGAAAATGGATAGCCGCTTCACCTTGCCAATTGTAACAATATTTCATCTTCTAGTCAAAATCCTATGAAAATTATGGTAATAACTATAATTGTTTGGTATATTGATTAATGTAATTATTTCAACGTCAAACCAATTAATCATGCAATATTTTCAACATGCTTACTAATTGATATCATATATTTTGTACTAATCATGTTCAAATATTTTTTTTAAATTATTAGGATTCTAGTAATGATGAGCAACCTACCTACCATCTTCCGTTGCACTGCACGACAATGTTAAATCGAGAGAAGACTTAATTAAGAGAAAAAATCGAGGAGGAACGATACCAAGAATGGTTGAATCAATGACTGATTTAATTCCCACTATGTCTAGATTCACCAATTAGGAATGACTACAACAATAGTAGTTCTTTACAAGTTGGAAATGGAGGCAATAAAATAGATGTTGGTATGGATGATTACTTAAGGGATATGACTACCATGGAGACAATGTTGTTAAATTCATTCCAAAATGATGATCAGCTAGGGGATGATGCTCATATCGCTAACACCTTTTTTGAAAGCCTTAAATTTTCTTCCACCACCCCTCTCTTTGGACCTGGTGATCAGTCAAAGTCTACCCAGTTAGGGACAATGATGTTACTGTACAACTTGAAAGCATATTCTGACTTGTCGAATGCATGTTTCTCAAAAATTTTGAGGTAAGTTACCATAGAGTCCTCCATTATATAAATTTGAGAAATGTAATTAGTACACAATGAACATTACAAATGGTCAATTTTATGAACGTTAATAATTATATCGGTATTAATGTACATTTATTCATATTTTCCATGATCACCAACTACAGGTTATTCAACAAGGTTCTTTCGATTGATAATGTCTTGCCCGGTAGCTGAGAAGAGGTAAAGAAATTGTTTAAAATATTGGGTGTTGAGTACATATCATATCATGCATGTCCAAATGATTGTATTCTATATAGAGGATAATTTGTAGACAAAGAGATATTTCCAAAATGTGGGCATGACAGGTATGATAAATCAAAGAAGAAGGGTAAATCACGTGGTCCTCCTTTTAATATATTGAGGCACATGCCTATAATCCCAAGGATTCAAAGGCTCTTTCGTTGCAAATAATTAGCTATGTTGTAGGGATGGCATGCCTCACATAGAAGTGAGTTGGGAGTTATGCGAATCCAAACTAATTCAATAGCCATAAATCATATAGAGGATACATGTCCCAAAAAATTCAAGGATGAAGTACGAAGTCTATGACTCAGCATGGCCATGGATGGCGTCAACCCATATTCCCTCCAGAACACTAACTATTCTATTTGGCCAGTAGTAGTGATCAATAACAATATCCCCCCATGGTTGTCCATGAAGAATGAACATCTTATGTTGGCTCTCATAGTCCCTGGTAGAAGACAAGTGAAGAATATGGATGTATACTTACAACCACTAGTAGATGAATTGAAGGAATTATGGGATGAGATAAATGTATACGATGTATCAAGACCCATCGCAACAGAGAGGAGTTTTACGTTGTATGGCATATGTTCTTACACGATACATGATTATCCAGGCTTAGGAGTTTTCTTTGGTAAATTACATGTTTAATATATTGATTTGTTTATATACGTAACAATATTTTTTGGCATATTAGTTATTTAATTCATTGTAATTGTTCTGATCTTCATGATATTCTTTAATGTGCCATGCATATTAATTGTATACAATAATCTCGTGGGTCTTGTAACAAAAGGGTATTTTGGATGTAAATGTTGTGGACCTTCTTTGAAAGCTAGATGGTCCAAAGACCTACGAAATCTAGTGTATGATTTCTCCTGGGTATTCCTCGCAGAAGAACACCCTTACAGAAGATCAAAATCTGCTTTCAATGGTAAATGAGAGAGAACCCAAAGGCCTCCAGTAATGACACTAGTTTAATGGCTTAGATCATATGAGAGAGAGAAGGAGAAGGAGTTCATAGAAATGTTTGATTCAAATGGGGAGCCTATGTTCGATGATCCATAATTCTTCGACACCTATGTTGAGAAATTTCTCATTGGGATGAAAAGGAAATCTATCTTTTATAACCTCCCATATTGGGAGCATCTTAAGATTACCCACTTATTGGATCCCATGCATATATTTAAAAATGTTTCATCTTCTTTATGGAGGCATATATAATTGAAACAAAGTGACACATTGGTTGTTAGGAAAGATCTTATTACTTCAAAAACTAAAAATAAACATTGGCCAAGACGATTAGAAAGTACAAGATCAGAGGCAGGAACTGGTCCCTCTAATTCATGGTATTTCAAAGAAGGTGATGTCCCATGGATTTTTAAAAAAGATGATATTTCTTTGTCAAAGGAAGTTATAATGGGTGTGAGGGTGCCATCTTCATACGAGTCTTCACTACAGCGTTGCTTCACCTTGGATGACCATTGGTTGGGGTTGAAAGCACATGACCATTTGAATCTTCTAAGAGTATGTATAATGTAAAAAGTATTATTTGTTATATTAATAAATTTTATCCCATGCGAGGATCATAAAGCATAAATAACTTTGTATTTTATTGCACGTGTTTATAACTTTGCATTGTCATTATCCTTTGGTCATGTGTGGGTGTGTGAAACATGAATTCCCTCAAATCCTAGGACGTGCTATATCTAAATTATCTGCATTTGTTCATTGAATTACATCAAAGGAGATTCATGTGGCTAGCATTCCACGGCGGCATCAAGAGATAGTTGAGATTTTTTGTATGTTTGAGAAGAAACCGCCGACGAGTTTCATGGACTTGAAAGTTCATCTTCTAATCCACCTAGTAGAAAAGGTTGAATTAGTTGGGGTGGTTTCTTGTCATTGGATGTTCTTCTTAGAGAGGTTCATGAAGAAATTGAAAGGTTTTATTCGACAAAGGGAAAAACCCGAGGCGTCTATGGCAGAGGGGTACATATTGTATGAGTCTTTCTATTATTCCAGTGAGTACATCAAGCAGATTGACAACAGACTAGGTGTGGTGATTTGGGATGATGAAAGGGAGGAAAACAAAAGAGAAGGGGAGTTGCTCCAAACGAGTGGAAAAAAGCGCTTGATAAAGAGTAAGTGACTTATAATTTTTCAAATTTACACGAAGTAAATATTCATGTTAAACTTTGATATAATGTATATTTTGATCTCTATGTACTATATAATGTCGATTTGATTTCATCAGCGAATGTAGAAATTGACTCAATCAATAAATTTGTTCTTTACAATTCTGAAGCGACACAACCATGAGTTGCATTGTAATAACAAAAGAGGATGAAATAGGATAGTGACAAGAAAGAATTCAGAAAGTTGAATGGTAAAAGTGTGTCTTATCCCGATCATTTAAAATAAAATATGCCATAAATATGCCCCAACAGTTGGGTTGTTGACCAATTCAGAGAGAAATACAATGCAACCGCTCGTTACCCGCATCCTGAAGAGGATGCGCTAAACGTAGGGATTGGGTGCAGCAACTCAGTAATAATCTAATTAATTTATATGTACATTTGAAACCTAATAATGCACCTTTCAAATGTAATTACATCTATATTTCACATTTTAACTATGGGTTATTATAAGACACATGACACTATGATTTTTTAACTTTTTATAATAGGTGCATTTGTTCCCATCTATGTGGGCATATGGACACCATTTTCACACATAAAATGTCGATGCTAGAAACATCACACAAGACTGTGGAGTGGAAGTCGATTTTGATCAATCTAGTTGATCTAGCCACCATGATCAAAACCTAGTACGAGGGACGATAGGTTACGTCGGAAAGATACAAGAGATCATTGAAGTGGATTTCTCTTTTTTCCAATGTGTTATTTTTAGGTGAAAATGGTGGGACACCTTTGATCAGAATAATCTAAAGGAAGATTGTGATAGTAGGCTGATATGTATGAACTCTAGAAAGATGTGGGATGAAGCTAAGGAGCCCTATGTTTTCCCCAAACACTACAACCAAGTGTTTTTTTTACCTAGATGTGTTGGATAGGGATTGGTGGTTTGTATTGAGACATGACCCTAGATCAAAACATATTTTTGAGAAAAATAGTGTTATCATGCCATGCGAGCTGGAAGATAATGAGGGTGATCATGAAAACCGAGAGTGATATGGTACATGTGTTATTTCATCAATATTTTTACTTTTTAAGATGGGTTTTTCGAAACATTATATAAATATGTATTTTGAATTAATTGGTAATTTCCATTGTGTTAATGTTAAAATCAATATTTCACTTGATAATTTGCAATTATGTTGATCTAAAAAACATTGGCGTAATGTATAAAGTTCTTTTTTTTGTATGTAAGATCATAATAAAATAATGATAATTCTAAAGTACATGAATTTATTTGAATTATTTTCTAAACTTTATTATGTTAGAAAAAATCATATTATTCTAGATTTATTATTTTACAATTATTTAAAATTTTACAAATTTACAAATTTAAAATTTTTAATAAAATCATTTCACATTAACACAATTAAAATTTTACAAATATTTTACATACAATTACAATTAAAATTAAAATTACAGTTTTAGAATTTTACATACAATTACAATTACAATCATTTCACAGTAATACAATTAATATTTTACATACAATTACAATTACAATTACAATTTTAGAATTTTACATACAATTACAATTACAATTACAATTTTACAATTTTACATATATACAATTACAAATAAAATTACAATTTCAATCATTTCACAATAAACTAAATATTACAATTATAATTATAATTTTACAAATAATTTACATAAAATTACAATTACAAATACAATTAAAATTTTAGAATTTTACATACAATTACAATTACAGTGTTACAATATCATAATAATTTAATATTAAATTATTTAATAAACATCACGATCATGATAACCATCGTACAAACATCATATTTGAATAAAAAACACATTCAAATTCGGTAACATCATCGTGATCATGATCATCTAAAAAAACACAATTAGCATCGTATAACATCATCACAACACAAACATCAAATATACATATCATGTGAAATAACAGCTATCACATACACATATATCTGCAAGTTGCACACTAAATGAGCATATCTAACATGACCTAACAATATACACATCATGATGATCACCAAAATGTAAATTAAGTGCAACTGCAACATGAACATAAAATACATGGACCATATATATATATATAACTGAATAATGTAAAAAATATACAATTGTAATATAAATGTCATATATCAACTAGTGGTACATCATCAATAGTAGTACTAGTCAATGCTTCAGTCAATGTTGCAGCCTCGACAAGCTCATATACATGTTGATCATCACGTGCATGTTGATCTGGTACTTGTGGCTCATGTTGATCAGGATCAATTATCGGCTGCTCATCGTGATGACTCGACATGGTCGATGGTCTAGCCTGCTCATGATCATGAGTACTACTAGATGTTGCAGGCTACTGACTTGACGTGGCCGATGGTCCATCCTGTTCTCCATGATGACTGCTGGTTGATGTTAGTGGAGGTTTCTCATCTGGCGCGGTGCGAAGTGAATGATGATCACTCCCCTGATCGTGATCATCAGATGATGTGTCGCTACTCGCAGACTGTCGATCACGTGGCACCGCGTCTCGACCACACCTATAACGTACAAGTTCCCTCCTTAGCCATGTAACTAAGTTCGTAGCTCCAACGACATGACGCATTAGGCTGTACATGTCATGCGGCATGCCTCTCCACATATGTACCAGCCTACAATCGCCTTGTATGTCTCTCATAGTAGTGGGCCTAACTCCTGCCTCAACAAACAATGCACAGAGTTGGTCGCCCAACTCCATCCTCAATTTTATATCAATCATACCGCACCTAGCAAAAGGCGGTACCGGCACACTAGCAGGAGCAAGTCTCTCTACGTCGGCCTCATGATCCTTGGCATCTGGCATATCCTGATCATCATCAGGATCCACACCTAGATCATTTGGTGTTGCTAGCATGTCCTCGCCATCAAAATACCTAATGTCTGAAAAATATATACAAGTACACAACAATAATTAGACAATTTCATTTCACAATTTAATAAAAACAAGTTAAAGAACATGTTAGAATAAATTTAAATAAAACAGTAATATTACCTCTATCATCTGGTGGCTCATCATCTGTGAAGAGGATGTTCGCACACCCTCGCCAATCCAAACCATCATAAGGATAGGGGACCATAATGAAGGGATGCTCGTCAACACTAGATAGCAACTCCAACACATCATGCGATATCCTCACGGAAAACTCATTCTCAGCCCTCTTAGGCATCATCTGTCCCCACATGTGGATCCGTGCATTCAACATTGGCCTACGGGGCTGCCAAAAAAAAGTAGGCCTCGTATCTGGAAACCTCTCAAAAAATAAAAAATAAAAGCTCTGAAGAAAAAGGGAAGTTGACCCTCCCTTGTGCATGAACATGAAATCTATCTAAGGTTGTATATAACTTTCACAAAAAAATGCCAGACAACCTAAAAAGTTGTGGCTCCTATACTAAAGAATCAACATAATATAGAAGCGGGAAACTAATGCATTGCCCATCATTGTTGTTGTGTGAAATGGTCGAAATCAGAAGTGAGAGGCACCTCACCTCCTCACTACCAAATGCAGCAGTACGTAACTAACCTCTGGAGACCTGAAAATCTGAAGGAGACAGTATATTCGCGCTAATGTATCTCAGGGAGTACACCAACTAGCTCCCTGCTGAATAACCAACTAGAACCTTTGGGAACGAGGGAAAATCCACCCCTCTCATCCATAGCCTTGTAATGAAATAGATGTCCTCCTCAATGGGCATGTACCACTGGTTAGGACCAACCCGGAAAGCATGTAGGTGGGCATTCCACCTACGGATAAGATGTCGCAAAAACAAACCATGGCCCTTTAGGGAAGTAGCCTCCTCATAGAACTTGAGGAGACCTACCTGCCTTAGGAGACCTTGGGTAGTTGTTGTAATAGGGCGAGGGTATGCTTCTCTCTCCCTTTCTCATTCCTTCGACAGGCGAACCATGTTATACTGGTCCGCCTATTCTTGTTGTTGTTCCCTCTCTTCTCTCCTTTCACGTCTTTGAATGATTGACATATTAAATACAATTTGTTTATTAAATGAGACATGTATTTAGGAATATACATATATATTTTTTTTTTGAAAAAAAAAAACAGTCAATAAACCACAAAAAACAGGCATACACCAGTCACAGTGCATCTATTTTTGTCGCGCACCAACAGCATTGCACCAAAAAATTTGCAGTGCATCGGACGTGGTGCACCTGCAAATTTTCAACACACTGCCCTCCTAGCATTGTTCCAAATTCAATGGTGTGGTGGTATAACTGATCGCACTGTTGACTATGGACTAGTGTCAGGAGGGCAGTGTGCTGACCAAACTATACGCCCCGGGGTGTATAGTTTGGTCAACGCACTGACCTCCTGACATCATTACATAGTCAACATTGCGGTATTTTACCATGCTGCATCATTGACCATGTTGAAACGTCCGAATGCGGTGCACTGACAAAATTACCTGCCTTGAGGCATATATTTTAGTCAACGCACCTCATTTCCACTATTCCATAGGGTCAACGATGCGGTCGGGTAACTGACCACACTGCATTTTTTTTAAATTTTAAAATATCATGGTGTGCCTTTCGGTACCACCCCGGAACCCATGCAGAAACCGTTAGCACTGGTTGCATTGTGACCTGTAAATTTATAGACAACACCATGAACCAATGCGAGCCAAACAGCTTGAACACATTGCGCAGGATTTTTTTTTTTTAATGGTTAATTTTAAGCTAATTTACAATTCTAATCTGCTAAAAGGCTTAATTATGGAAAAACAAGAAAAATACCTGTACATTTGGCCGTCGGGGAGGCATATTGGCTGTAGAATTTGCAAAAGTAAATTTTCCCACTGTTTTTCAAAATTCAAAATGGAGATTGGTGGGCAATGCAAAGTAGCAGTGTGTGCAATGGGTGCAATGGGTGTAATGGGAGCACCGATGTCAAGGCGCCTCAGACAAGGATAAGTTGCACCAGTGCTTCAAATCTCTGGAGCACTGAAGAGTGACAAATGTGGTTTTTTGGCTGTAATTTTTTTTTTATTTAACCATGTTCTAGTGCGCTTGGTTTAATAGGTGCATCGGTGCGGTTTCTTAAGACCACTTTAGGCGATTTCAGTTTTGGCACAGGGTTTTAGTACGCATCGGTGCAGAATCTTTGTAAAGCACCGATGTGCTACAGTAATAAGACGCAGCAGGTGGGTTTGTACGAAGCACACGATGTCCTGTGTGCCAATGTGTTTTGCACACCGGTGCCTTCTCTTGTTGAATGCACCAGTGCGGTTTAGGATGATAAGCGCACCGAACGAAAAACATCAGCAAAAATCTCCACCCACCAACCTCCTCTAGTAACCTCCAGTAAAAACAGATGCCTAGGGTACTTTTATAAGTGGTTGCTCAAAAGAATCCGCTAGAGGGTCTTTTCCTTGTAGTGAAATAACCAAAATATGTATCCATTCATAGATCTTGTTCCATCTACATCCCTTTCCCAATCAAAATCCTCAAAACCCTATATATCCATTATGTGTGGGTCCCATAAAACATCATTATGATATAAAATGAAATATTCATTGGTACCTCAAAATACCTAAAGACCCTAGATCCATTGTAGTCCATTATTCATGTCTAGAATTAAGCATGAGCCAAATCAACGCTCCCACTATTTGGGTAATATCTAGTCTATTAAAATCCATAAGATACATCAAATTACACACTACATTAGAATAGGCAATAAAAACCATATCCTCAACCTATGTAGGTATTACATGTCACTGCTCAATCGGAATATTACATCCCACAAGATTCAAAACACACAATAACCTATAATTTTCGATGTGAAAATATTGTAGCACGTAGTTTATATAGTTAATATAGCTCAACCAAAGTATTTTATATTTTTTGTCTCTTGTGATATCTATTCTTAAGACATATTTTACATCCTCCAATTCCTTCATTTCAACCTATGTTGAAAGATTATATTTCAAATTGAAAATCATGTAGTTACTATTACAAAATAATGGAATATCATTTACATGTATTATTATAGCAAGGAAATTATCACAATCTTTTATGTAATACACATAATGATTTGATTTGGGTGTCATAAATCCAATTCCCAACATAAAGGAATTGGATTTCATATAAATATTTTTTTAGCCTACAAACTAATTACTCTTTATCTTTTTCAATATAGTGCTCTAGCTATGTAATATATATCCCCTCAGTCAAGTGACCATGTAGGAATGAGGTTTTTGCATCCATATATTAAACCTTTAAATCCAAGGTTGCTACCACATTATAATAGGAACCTAATAGTTGTTAACTTATAAAATAAGGAAAAGGCCTCACCAAAGTCTATCCACTTTTTTGCAACAAATTGTGCATTGCACGTTTTTCCATTTAAATTAGTACTCCTTTTAACCACCAATTTATGTCCAATAGTTTTAAGTGCATTAAGAAATGGGGCTAGGCTCATTGTATCATCATTTTTAATTGCAACCATTTCCTCATCTATATTTGGTTCCTCTCTTTCATACATATGGGATCATTAGTGGTAGAAAGTAAACCAAATATACATTTGAAATTAGAAGGACTATAAATATACCTCGATATTAGGTCCATAAGGCTTGAGATGAACCTTCTAGGTCATATTGTTCATAATCATCATCTTGTTCACTTTCTAGTACATATTTCTTGTTCTTGGGTTCTAGAAAAACCATTGAGTTTTTTTTATCCTCTTCTAGATAAATCACCATGGCATGGGGTAGGATTAACTTCTCTCAAATAAAATTTCTATTAAAAAAAATTGAGCCACATGATCCCAAAGTCTGTACCCTTTCACACCAATACTTAAATGATGAAGATACATTTCACTACCTTGTTATCCAACTTAGATTGACTTTCAATAATCACATGAGCATATGGCTCAAAACTAAAAACATGAAGATAGTGAAGTGTGGGATTATTTCGATTCCCAACCTCCACGAGTGTCTTATTAATGGGTGTAGATGTTGGAGGTGTTAGTGTCATTTTTTTCATCTTGCCACCAGTGATCAAAAAATCTATTTTCATATCATAGTAGGGTCCCATTCTGAAATTTTTGTCATTCCATTAGGTCATCATGAAAAAATTTGGTCATTGGAGGTAGCCCAAGGTCAACCTCATTCTTTTCAAAAATTGCATTACGTGTTGGGTCATTTCACCACTTTGCTGAGTGTACATCAGTCATGATTTTTCATCATCATGAAGTTCATTCAGTCAGAGTCTCCATTAGGTCTTAGGGTTTTCAAGGTGCATCAAATCACCATTTGCATGCATACAATTCTAGCAAGTAAGTAAGTGAGTGACAATAAACACATTTTATTATGAAAATTTGATTTGTAAATTTAATTTCAATTCAATATGTAATTTTATGTTTTTTAATATGCAATAAGTTATCACGGTTCCAAGGTAGTTGCATACTCAGGGTTCCATCATCCAAGTAAGTCAAAGTTCCAAAAGTCATAGTATTCCAAATCAACCAAAAGGTCAAATTCAAAGGATCAAGATCAAAAAATGAAAGGTGAATTGCAATGTTTAAGTTGAGTTTGAAAAGGAAAATGTGGGTCCCATGCCTATTTTTTTAATTTCATCAAGTATAAAGGGCCATCAAAGACAAAGAAATGTTTTGAAACTAGCTCCAGAAAGAGAATAAAAGAGATATCAACGCCTTATAAATAAGCCACTTCGAGGGGGCAACCTCCAATACATTACATGAATGAATAATTCGTGGATGATACAAATGATCAAAACCTCCTTCTATATATAGGAGTCCATGGGGCCACAATATAATCCTATTGGGGCCACAATGTAATCCTAGCCGACCTAACAATAAAAATGTAAGGGCACAATAATAACAATATGGGGGTTACAAGGGTACAACAATAACAATAAGGGGGGCTACACTAACATAATAAGGGACTACACTATTAATATAGGGACTTAACATACCCCTCTCCTTCAAACAAGTGTTGTCTCTATTAGCAGATTCTTGATGATTTTGTATAAAATTCTCATCCTCCCATGTGGAATCTTCTACAGGAAAGTTCTTCCACTTGCTGAGATACTCTAAAATTGATCGTACTTGTCAAGTTCTTGTTTCTGTGACTTCTTCAGAACTTCTTTCGATGTGATGTTGATCTTCTTGTTGTTTCATTAGATTTTGCACCAAAGTTAGGTTATCCTTTGAGAGTTAGAGAACTTGTTGTTGATAATCGATGTGATCTTCCACTAATTTATCATCCATATTAGCTATCATTTGATCCTTCAAACCATCCAAATTAGCCTCCATTTCTGCTTTTAAACCATCTATGTCATCTTTGGTTGCTCTTCGTAAGATCGAAATTTGTTGCACTTGGTACCATAATTTTCATATCTCATATTGCAATTCTTCCTCTTCATGCGTCATAGTATAGCTTTTTAAGGGCTTAATGGGTATGAAATTATTTTTTGGAGGCATTATAGAACCCATTACTGATAAAAATTCTAAAATATTCCCTTGGAATCACTTCAAACTACTTTCTCAAACAAATGTTATGCAATTTTAAAAACCAAATACACACCTTTTTCTTGCTTTTGAGGATCTTGATATTGAAACTGAATTATCTCTATGATTTTGGATCTTCAAGATCTAAAATTTTGCACTGAGGTAGCCCTCTGAATTATATTTTGAATTCCATAGGTCTGACCTAATTTTGATTCTTCAAGAAAAATTTATGTCCAATCTGCACAATGACCTAATTATGGACAAGTTCAGTAAAGTGAAATTGTAGTACTTGCAATGTGTCATTGTGTGCTCCTTTGGCTCTGAAATTGATAGACAGGAAACAACAGACCATTTACTTCCAACATCTTTTTACAGAAATCCAATTCGATTCTCAGAGAGAGAGTTATAAATATTTTCCCATGATCACCTCTTTGAGATGAAATTTGGGAGCCTACAAAATACCTAATTTCCACAGATCATATCTCCGAAAATATTACGAACCAAGCTCTGAAGTTTTGCGAAGATGTTCCTGAGGATTTTGGATTTGCACTCTAAAAATTTTAACTTCTAAGCCTTTGTATAAAAAACGTTATATCGAAAATTCCGCGATGACCTGTTTGGTGTAGCGAAACCTTAGAATCCAAAGCTCTGATACCAGATGTTGTGAAACCATCTCCAAAAGAGAAGAAAAGAAATATCAACGCCTTAGAAATAATCCACTTCGAGGAGGAAACCTCCAATACATTACATGAATGAATAATTCTTGGATGATACAAATGACCAAAACCTTCTTCTATATATAGGAGTCCATGGGGCCACAATATAATCCTAGGGGGGCCAGAATGTAATCCTAGCTGACCTAAAAATAATAATGTAAGGGCACAATAATAACAATATGGGGGTTACAGGGGTACAAAAATAAAAATAAGGGGGGCTACACTAACATAATAAGGGACTACACTATTAATATAGGTACTTAACAAGGAGACACTCATTTGCATCCTCATGCATTGAGCTCTCAACTTCTCCAAGTCAAAAATCAAATTTTCAGCAAGAAAGTTGAATTTCCTTGAAGGCGTTGCACTCCTGCTTGAGGCACAATGCTTTTGACTGAGAGGCGTTCCGCTCCTACTTTAGGCGTTGTGAATTTTCCTGGGAGGTGCTGCGATCCTGCTACATGCACTGTGCTTTTGCCAGCTTTCACCTACAGCCTCTAAATCTTCTTTGCAAGTGTTCCAATCATTAAATTAGGGTTTTATCAATCAAATTCAAGTAATTTTCACCTCTCAAAGTCCTCCTTTCACTTTATAATTTCAAATTTATGGTGTAAACCCTCCTCACTCATCATTTCAATTTTTGAGCAAAGAACCCCTATATTTCACTCTTGCAAGCCCGCATTGTTTTCCCTGGACCCTATTTTCCATTTCCACACTTCAAAAAACACTCCCCCTACCCCTACATCACCTTATTTCTCATTCCTAGGTTGCATTTCCTAAAACCCTACCCCTAGGATGAATTTTCCTATGCAGCCACACTATATCCCTGTAATAAAAATCCCTACCCTATCTCCCTAATTTTTTCTATCCCCCACCACTTCCCTAAGCTCCCTAACTCTCTTCCCCACTTCCATAAATTTTCCTACACTTATCCCAACTCTCTAACCCTACTTCCTACTCCCTTTCCCTTCCCCTTTCCCCTAGCGTTTAAAAACAAAACATACACTATGGAAGAGGAAATAGAGGAAAGGAGACACCAAAAAGGAGGGATGATTTTGAGGCTTGAGCCATCCAACACTAGAGAATTTTTGGCCTCACCAATGAGAGTCAATTGCTTCAAACATGTGGGTTGTTTTGACTTCTGTGAGATGGTCCAAAGAGTACAGCACCACCCTGCTTTGACCAGAGTTTTCATCTCTAAGCTCCAAGATAAGAAAGTGACCATTACAGTGGTGACGTTCACCATCTCCACAGATATTATGTTGCAGCCACAGGGATACCTAATGTGGGTGAAAAATTATTTAAGGCCACAGATGTAGATGCCCAACATTATGAAAAAATTCTCAAGGCACGGTACAAAAATGATAAAAGAAAGTCTTTCCTTTTAGTCACCTACTTGATATATTTTCTCCCATGATGAAGATCATCATGAAATATTTCACTTGTGAGGGAAGATTCTCCAGAAAATACACCTATCACATAAGGTTGCTCAAGAATTACACTAGGGTGAAATTTCTCAACATCCCTCACTATATGTACAGGAGTATTGATAAGATGTCCTACATAGTGCAGAACAGAGAGTATGAACATCATATGAACAACCTCTTCCATCACTCTCTAATCAAAATAATTGTCCTTCATCATCTCAATCAGTTGAACATTGCATGGGAGACCTTCGTTGAGAATGATTTCTTCATTAATCCACCACCTCAACCTGCTAGACCAATTCCACCGCCAGCATCAGTGTCTCAAAGACAAACAAGGTCATATAGCAGGGTTGCAGTGAAGAAGACCAAAAAGGAAAAAGATTGAAAAACCTATTAGAGAGGGCCTAGGCAAGTGTTTTCTCCACATATTGTTAAATGGACCTTTCCTTCTTCATCAGCAAAGCAGGTACATCAGGATGAGCAGCAGGATGATGCAATTATTCACGAGGAAGAAAGAGAGTTTGACTTGGTGGATTTAGATGTCAAAAATGATCATGAAGCCTAAAACTTGATCATCAAAGAGAAATATGCCAAAATCAAAGAGCTGTAGGACAACTTGGACAAAGCAAGATATGTCATCTCCTTCCTTGAGCAAGCGAACAAACACATGAGTGACAAGCAAGTGCTCTTGGAATTGGAGCTGCTAAAAGAAAAAAGACAAGACATCAAGAGTAAAGCAATGATGGCACATAATGACTTTGACCATGATGATACTCAAACCATCAAGACAAGACCAATAACAAGAGGTCTTAAGAGAGATTTAGTGTGGGAGAAACATGGTGTAGAGCAACTCAGTTTTGAGGAAAACATTGCAAAGGAAATTGAAGATGACAGAGAGGTGTGGCTTGACAGATTTAACCTTCACCTTGAGAAGCTCCTCCATCGAGAAAAAAAATACAATGAGTTTCTCAGAAACATGGCCAACAGGTACAACACAAGAAATCACATTTCCAACATCAAGATCAAGCAGTTGAATTACAAATATAAGCAAACCCTTATCAAGCAAAAGGAGGAGGATAAACTTGAGATTCTTGTTGTTGCATCCTTGATTTCTTGATACACTTCATCAACACTTCATCTACCAATTTTGAAGTTTTTGGCTAATTTTTTGTAGTTTTGGGCACTTTTCCAAATTTTGACAGACTTTCAGCACAATCCACTTATCAAAAACGCAATGCCTAGGGCACTGCGCTTTTTCTAAGAGACTCTAAATGACAAATTGACACCACCATTGGATTAAGAAGTCCCTCTACATCAAATTTTAACTATTAGCACATCATTTGGACATTCTGACAGGGAGAAATGGCCAAAAACAACAAACAAATCACCTTTCTCCCTCATTTTTCAGGTTGGCACTGCACTTTTGACCAGTCTTGGAAGATTTCAGTTTTCAAGGCCTTAAATTCATCATTTTTAGAACTTCAGGGAATTTTTGGAAACTAGACAGGAAAATATTTCCAATGAGCTATCTTGGGCTCAATTTGGACTTTTGCAAGTCCTCCAAAAGTTACCTTGAAGTTGTTGTTGCGCTTTTGTCAAGGGCACTGCGCTTTTGCCAATGGCATTGGGCTTTTCTCAGTTGTCTGATATTTTCAAAATTTTCCATATTTCTCAATTTGGTCATGGAATTGATGAATTTTACTGATGTAATTAATCCATGTAAATGTAATTAAGACACTTTTAGTTACTAGAGGTAGATACATTGGATAAAAATGTATTTTTGGGACAAATGAATCAGTTGCACCAAAGTTAGGGATGAATTTGTTGACCACCCTAGTCTTTGGGTTTCTAGTTGAGAATTTTGGGGATCAACTCCACAACTCAGAGATTTGACCCTTGAGGGTGGGAGAAGTTTTTTTTTCTATATATTTCACCTCCTTTCTCATTGCAAGGGTTGGATGTTGTTGGATTGATCACTGAACACTTTTTGTAATCAATATTTTGGCAAGAAATAATGGACTAAGTTGAAGCTATTTTGGTGAAATTCTTGTGGTAAGGTGATTCGACAGTATTTATTATCATGTTTTTTCAAATGTGTGAATTTATTGTGATTTCATATTCATTCCATTTTTTAATGTAATTATTTCTTAAGTCATAAAGACATAATTCATTAAGCTTATGCTATGTTTTGGAGGAATAGTTACAATTTGTTTCATCTTCTTCTTAATAGAAAATAATTCATATCTCTATGCTCTTTTCTCAAAACCTAGTAGTCTAAACCATTTCATAAAATATCCTTTTTTGTTGAACTACTTACCTATCTCACTCCATCATATCCCTGCAATTTTGTTCCTTGTTTTCCCTGGCCTACTTTCTTCCTTGGCCTATTCACCATCCAACACCTCAAAATTCAATTAATCAAACCCCCGTGCTACTATACCTAGCCTAATATCTCATTGATCCAGTCATCTTTGTTGTGATCTCTTGGAGAGAGCCCTCTCCTGCCTAGTATGGATAGCTACTTAGTGAAATATTGGTCTGTGGTTACCTTTGCTGGTCTCTTCTCAGCCTCGGAGATCCGGTGGAGTGATAACATCTTGGCTACCATTTTGGGGAACGAAGTGATAGATATTCCCCAGGAAAGAATGAAAAGGATCAGATCTTATTGTTGATGGTGAACAACTGTCAGACACAAAGAAGGTTGTGCATCATTCACCTAGCGACCCCAGTGTCAAAGAATCCAAAGGTTCAAAATTTTCATGGTGACTCCACTTTTCAAGAATGGTAGTTTGAAAATATTATTGGCGACCTCACTGTTGTCAAAATGGATTCAATTGCTAGAAGGTATGCTCCTATGAATAGAGCTCATATTCCTAGTTTTCTGAACCGTATTCCTTATATAGATTGGCAATCATGAATATCATAGTTTAAGGGTCACGATGGTGAAGACGCCAGTTTGAATTTGGTCAAATTTCATTTTCATATTCACAGACTAAATATTGAGTTTCCTGAAGATTGTCTGATGAAGATTTTTATGGCTACCTTGGACGCAAAAGTGAGATCATGGTATGAGAGTCTACCATCTGCTAGTTTATATTCTCTAAAGGACTTTCATTCAGTTTTCTTTCAACATTATTAAAGAACTAATTCCTCCTTGTCGATGATTGATATTTTTTGTGAGATCTCTGATAATTTCATTGATTTTCTTGAAAATTTGTATGGGGATGAAGAGTGTCTAGATGATGAGATCATAGAAGCCCTATATAATTTTTCCTCGCAACAAGAATCAATAGCTTCCTGCCTGGATGAAACAGACTCAGACCAAAAAAGATAAATGTCTATTCTTGATCTTAAAAATTAAAATCATCAAGCCAATGTTAACTTTTATAGAACTCAATTTTCTCATCTGTCTGAAGATCGGATAGATTAGCTCCTGAAAAGTCATGTTACAGCCCAAACTAATGTAGTTTTGCAGTGTTCACATAGTCAAGAATGTGTTAGTGAAACTTATTACATCATTGAAAATGAAAAACTGAGTTTAAATGGTGACAGTCATGAAACTCTTAAAACTATACATGAATTTGATGATGATTTTCTGCAAGGAGATCATCTAACAGAGACTGTTGTCTTTCATGAAGAGGATAGGGTTGTCATGTTTGATAATCATGAAGAATTTTTTTTGTTCAAGGATGATTTAGACTATGAATTTGAAGAGTATGAGACTAAGATAAACAACATGCAAGAGATAGAGTCAGAGTTTTTGATGCTTGAGGAATTTACATCCAATACTCAGATAGTAGAAAGTCATACTTCCCTATGCCTTCCTATAGATCAACAACCAAGTGTTATTTCACATCAGAATGAAGGGTGTGCTTGTGTTTTTGTTGAATCTCAAGACAGGGTAAAATTTCATATTTTTGAAGATCCTTTTACTAATTTGGTGTAGTAAATAGGGATGATATATTTTCTTGAATTTATGGATCATGAAGGAATTTTTAGTGAACACTCAGAGTTGCCTATCTTTTTTTTTTTCTTCCTGCACGAGGAAAGTGAGAGCAGAATTTAATTAAGTAGCCATCTGTTGGATTAGTTACACTAGAAGGATCACTTCACATGATTGTACATATGTCTTTAGCAGGCAGGTGGTTGTCATCGGGATTTGAAGCCCTCACCTCTTGATGATATGCTGCCATCAATAAGTTTACTAAGTTTTTTATTTCATTCAGTCTAGTTTTGAATTAGCCTTGAGTCAGCTTATTATACTAATTTTTTACCATTCGGTTTGGTTTTCATCTTTTGACTCCATGCCCAATAGATAGGCTACTTGGTCTACAGTTTTCTTGACACCTCCAAGGAGATGTCATCCCCTAGCTGGAGCCAATGTTAGTGTCATCTTTTGGATCCTACCACCAGTGATCAAAAAATAACATTTCATATCATAGTAGAGTCCCATTCTGAAATTTTTGGCATTTCATTAGGTCATCATGCAAAAATTTGGTCATTGGAGGTAGCCCAAGGTCAAACCTCACTCTTTTCAAAAATTTCTTTACTTGTTGGCTCATTCACCACTTTGTTGAGTGTACATAAGTCATGAGTTGTCATCATCATGAAGTTCATTCAGTCAGAGTCTCATTAGGTCTTAGGGTTTTCAAGGTCCATCAAATCACCATTTTCATGCATACAAGTCCAGCAAGTAAGAGAGTGACAATAAACACATTTTATTATGAAATTTTGATTTTTAAACTTAATTTCAATTCAATATGTAATTTTATTTTTTTTAATATGTCATATATTCTCATGATTCCAAGGTAGCTTCATACTCAAGGTTCCATCAGCCAAGTAAGTCAAAGTTCCAAAATTCATAGTGTTCCAAATCCACCAAAAGATCAAATTCAAAGGATCAATATCAAAAATGAAAGGTGAATTGCAATGTTTAAGTTGATTTTTAAAAGGAAAATGTGGGTCCTGTGATTATTTTTGAAATTTCATCATGTATAAAGGGCCATCAAAGATGAAGGAGACACTCATTTGTATCCCCATGCATTGAGCTCTCAGTCTCCCCAAGTCAAAAATAAAATTTTCAACAAGAAATTGGAATTTCCTTAGAGGTGTTGTGCTCCTGGTTGAGGCGCTACGCTTTTGACCAAGAGGTGTTGCGCTCTTGCTTCATGCATTATGCTTTTGTCAACTTTCACCTATAGCCTCCAAATCTTCTTTGCAAGTGGTCCAACCATAAAATCAGGTTTTTCTCAATCAAATGCAAGTAAATTACACCTCTCAAATCCCTCCTTTCACTTCATAAATTAAAATTTATGATGTAAACCCTCCTCAGTCATCATTTCAAGTTTTGAGCAAAGAAACCCTAGATTTCACTCTTGCAAGCCAACATTGTTTTCCCTAGACCCTATTTTCCCTTTCCACACTTTATAAAACACTCCCCCTACCCCTACATCACCTTATCTCTCATTCCCAAGTCACATTTCCTAAAACCCTACCCCTAGGCTACATTTTCCTAGCTAGCCACACTATATCCCTGTAATAAAAATTCCTACCATATCTCCCTAAGTTTTTCTATCCCCCACCACTTCCCTAAGCTCCCTAACTCCCTTCCCCACTTCCCTAAATTTTCCTACACTTATCCCAAGTCCCTAACCCTACTTCCTACTCCCTTTCCCTTCCCCTTTCCCCTAGGGTTTCAAAAAAAAACATACACTATGGAGGAGGAAAGAGAGGAAAGGAGGGAGCATTTTTTGGCTTGAGCCATCCAACACTAGATAATTGTTTCCTCACCCATGACAGTAAATTTATTCAAACATGTGGGTTTTTTTTACTTCTGTAAGATGGTCCAAAGAGTACAGCATCACCCTGCTTTGACCAGAGTTTTCATCTCTAACCTCCAAGACAACCAATTGACCATTGCAGGGGTGACCTTCACCATCTCCATTGATATTATTGTTGTAGCCATAGGGATACCTAATGTGGGTGAAGAATGGTTTAAGGCCACAAATGTAGATGCCCAACATTATGAACAATTTCTCAAGGCACGGTACAAAAATGACAAAAATAAAGTCTTTCCTTTTAGTCACCTACTTGATAGATTTGATCCCATGATGAAGATCATCATGAAATATTTCACTTGTGAGGGTAGATTCTCTAGACTAAGACCGATGCTTGGCACGTTGCCTCTTTAAGATGTTCAAAGGCCTTAGTTTCTTCAAGAGTACATGAAAATGCATCTTTCTTCAATAATGTTGTTAGAGGTGCTGTTATTCTCCCATAATTCTTAACAAACTTGTAATAATACCCTGTTAACCTGAGAAATCCTTGCAAGTGCTTTATGGTTGTGGGGACGTTCCATTCCTTAATGGATTTAATTTTGTTAGGGTCTACCTTAACACCCACTTGAGATACAATATGACCTGCATATTACACCTCTTGTACTCCAAAGAAACATTTGGAGGTTTTTGCATATAATTGTTTCTCCTCCAATAGTTTGAGCTCCCTGTCAACATGTTGAACATGATCCTTCCAATATCTGTTGTAGATTAGTATATCATCAAAAAATACTAATACAAATTTTCTAAGGAAGTTTTTAAAATGGAATTCATCAACCCTTGAAATGGAAGGTGCATTGGTAAGGAAAAAAGGCATGACCAAAAATTCATAATGACCCTCATGTGTTTGAAATGTTGTTTATAGAATGTCTTTAGTATTCATTCTAATTTGATGATATCCTGAACGGAGATCCAACTTGGTGAAATAAATTTCTCCTTATAACTCATCCAATAATTCATCAATCACGGGAATAGGAAATTTATCTTTAATAATGAGCTTATTGAGCTCCCTATAATCCAAACACATGTGCCATGATCCATCCTTCTTGTGCACCAATACTACTAGAGCATAAAAAGAACTTTGACTAGTTTGAATTATACTAGCCTCTAGCATTTCTACAATTATACGTTCAATTTTTCTCTTTTGGACATAAGGATATTTGTAAGGCCTAATATTTGGAGGAACACTTTCTAGAATCAATTGAATAGAATGATCATGGTCACAAATAGGTGGGAGTCCTTTGGGAGTTTCAAACACCTTGGAATGGTTTTCCAAGGCTTTTTGGAGATCTGGATAAATAAATTATTTTGATGATGGAACTTTTGGTGAGCATAATTGTGCAATGATGCCTCGTTGTTATTTATTCAAAAGATATGTCATTACATTAGAGGTTATTATCTTTCTCGGCTTCCTTGTGATACCCCGCAATTAAAATTCCTTTCCTTTCGAAAATAATTTCAAGAAATGTTTTTGAAAATTAGAAGCTACTATCCCCAAAGATTGTAACCATTGTAATCCTACTAAAACATCAGCACACCCCATTAGAATGGAAAGCATTAAACTATTCAATACATACTACCCCATGGCTAGCTTGATATTATGGCACTTTCCAGAGAAATTTATATTTCCTCCATTTTCCATCGTCACTTGACACGCTGGCGCTAGTATAAGAAGCAATTCAATTCCTTGACTACCTTACAATGAATAAAATTATGGGTACTACCAGAATCAATAAGCACTATTACATTTTTCTTCTTGATATGTCCTTCTATCTTGAGAGTTTGAGGAGTGGTAATTCCTGCCAATGCATTACAGGATATGGCCGGATTCATTTCTTCTTCCTCTAGGGTTGGTTCCTAGTGTATATCCTCTTCTTTTGAAGTTTCTTGTTCCTTTTCTTCCTCCTCTTCATAATCTATGTAAAATAATTTCTTCTTAGCGCGCTTATGACCTTTATTGTATTCTCTATCACAACTATAGCAAAGCCCTTTTTCTCTTTTTTCTTCTAATTTTTGTGGTGTCAACCTTGTAGGTTGTGGAAGTCTAGGAGTAGCAAAACTTCCATCTTTATAGATGTGAGTGGTAAGCTTCCTTTTCGCCATAATTTTACGTTCAAATTTTCTTGCCAACCTGAATTCCTTCTCCAATGAATCAGGTTACCAAAGTAAAACCTCATGTTGTATGTTATTCTTTAAAGTCCCTATGAAGACATCAATCATGTGTTCCTCTGGAATATCAGTTACTCTTATATTCAATTTTTGGAAGTCCTCGATGTGCTCCACCATTGAACCCTTTTGTTTGAGATTTATCAATTGGATAAATAAGGTGTTTCTCTTTGTATCCTCATAATGTTCTATCATTTACTCTGTAAAAATTGACTAAGAGAGAATTTTTTTACGAGAGCAAAGCCATCAATACCATACAAATGTATTTTTTCTAAATATAAAGTTGCAATGTGTACCTTTTGTTTGTTTTGCACATTATGGAGATCAAAATATTGCTACATCTATAGTATCCATGTTACAGGATCCTTTCCATCAAAATTCCTCATATCAATATTTGGAATATGGTGGGTATTCAATCCAACATTAGAGTTTATGAGATCATGATTAACATTTATTTTGTTCTCATCTTGAATTTTCTCTGCTACATTTTCGCCATTAGGGATCATTTCTTGTGTCAACTTTGTCAAGCCTTCCTTCAAACCTTCCATGTATTTCTTAAAATATTCCATGTTACCTTCTATACCATCCATCTTAGCTTCCATCCCATTCTTCAAACCATCCATCTTAGCTTCCACACCTTTCTTCAAACCATCCATCTTAGCTTCCATGTTTCCTTCTATACCATCCATCTTAGCTTCCACACCATCCATATTAGCTTCCACACCATCCATCTTAGCTTCGATGCCATTAATATTAGCTTTCATGCTTTTCTTCAAACTATACATCTCATCTTCCACGCCTTTCTTCAAACCATCCATCTTATCTTCCATTTCATTTTTTGTTGCTCTTTGCGAGAGCGAAATTTGTTGCACTTGTTCTTGTAGTTTTGATATATCATTATGCACTTCTTCCTCTTCATGAGTCATAGTAGAGCCTTATGAGGGATTAATGAGTGTTGAATTATTTTTAGGAGCCATTTTAGAACCCAATATTGATATCTATGCTTCAATATGCCCTTAGAATCCCTTCAAACTGCTTTTTCAAACATGATTTATGCAATTTTAAAAAAATACACACCTTTTTATTTATTTTTAGGATCCCTATATTGGATCTGATGTATCTCTGTGATTTCGGATCCCCAATATTTTATCTTCAGTCATGTATTAGCCCTCTAAATCTTCTTTCCAATGCCACAGGTCTGACCCGATTTGGGTTCTTCATGACAAAGTTATGTCGAATCTCCCACAATGTCCTAATTATGGACTTGTTCAGTAGACCGAACTTGTATGGCATAACATGTGTCATTGTTACATTATTCGGCTCTAAAATTGATATAAGGGAAACCAAAGTCTATTTACTTTCGACCATGTTTTACATAATTCAAATCCGATTCTCAGAGAGAGAGTTATGACGATTTTCCCAAGGTCACCTCTTTGAGATGAAATTCAGGAGCCTGCAAAAACCCTAACTTCCACATATCATATCTCCTAAAATATTGTGAAGAAAGATCTGAAATTATTACACGAAGTTCCTCAGGATTTCCTCACAAATGGGTTTTTGTTTTAGGGTCTTAACATTCATAGAAAAACATTTATAGCGACAATGCCACGATGACATGTTTGAAGCAATGAAACACTAGAATCCAAAGCTTTGATACCTAATGTTATGAAACCAACTCCAAAAATAGAAGAAAACAGAGATCAATGCCTTATAAATAAGCCACTTCGAGGGGACAACCTCTTTTACATTATATAAATGAAAAATTCTTGTATGACACAAATGAAAAAACCTCCTTTCTATATATAGGAGTCCATGTGGTGACAATATAATCCTAGTTGACCTAGCAATAATAATGTAAGGGCACAACAATAACAATAGTGGGCTATTATGGGGCAAAATAATAACAAAATGGGGACTACATGGGTACAACAATAATAATAAGGGACTACACTAATAATATATGGCCCTAACATGCCCAATGATTGATCACATGAATGAGAGAGTTATTTGACAAGTAATATATTATCACAGACATAGTGTAGACCTCTTAGCAAGTAAAAGAGGATTTTTTTTTTAACCCTGCCTCCTTGAGGACATCTAGTATTTCATATTTGTTACATACGATGTCCTTAATGAAATGGCATTGGGCATTTCCATTGAATCAAATGTCATGTTTTTAACCAAGCAAACGAGACTATTGTTATGACATTTAAGTGTAATAGTTTTATGAATTAGATAAACTATTAAAGAAAAGGTCATAAGTTAAATGGATTACCTAAAAAAATGAGTAGTTTCCATATGAGCACAACTTATTGCTTGCTCCTCCAACTTTTTTATCCTCCAAATAACCAAAATATGTATGCATTCATAGATCTTGTTCCATCTACATCCCTTTCCCAATAAAAATCCTCAAAATCATATATATCCATTATGTGTGGGTCCCATATAACATCATTATGATATAAAATGGAATATTCATTGGTACCTCACAAATACCTAAAGACCCTAGATCCATTGTAGTCCATTGTTCATGTGTAGAATTAAGAATGAGCCAAATCAAGACTCCGACCATTATTTGGGTAATATCTAGTCTAATAAAATCCATAAGATACATCAAATTACACACTACATTAGAATAGGGAATAAAAACCATATCCTCAACCTATGTAGCTATTGCATGTCACCGCTCAATCGAAATATTACATCCCACAAGATTCAGAACACATAATAACCTATAGTTTTCAACGTGAAAATATTGTAGCACATAGTTTATATAGTTAATATAGCTCAACAAAAGTATTTTATTTTTTTTGTCTCTCGTTATCTCTATTCTTAAGATATATTTTACATCCTCCAAGTCCTTCATGTCAACCTATGCTAAAAGATGAGATTTCAAATTGAAAATTGCGTACTTACTATTAAAAAATAATGAAATATCATTTACATGTATTATTATAGCAAGGAAATTATCACCATCTTATATGTAATACACATAATGATTTGATTTGAGTGTCATAAATCATATTCCCAACATAAATGAATTGGATGTCATATAAATATTTTTTTAGCCTGTAAACTGGTTACTCATTATATTTTTCAATATAGTGCTCTAGCTATGTAATATATATCCCCTCATTCAAGTGACCATGTAGGAATGAGATTTTTGCATCCATATATTGAACCTTTAAATCCAAGGTTGCTTACATTATAATAGGAACCTAATAGTTGTTAACTTAGAAAATAAGTAAAATGCCTCACGAAAGTCTATCCACTTGACTTGGGAATTCCATTTGCAACAAATCATGCATTGTGTGTTTTGCCATGCAAATTAATATTCTTTTCAACCACCAATTTACGTCCAATAGTTTTAAGTGCATGAAGAAATGGGGCTAGGCTCATTGTATCATAATTTTTAATTGCAGCCATTTCCTCATCTATGTTTGGTTCCTCTCTTTCATAGATATGGGATCATTAGTGGTAGATATGAATTGCACATAATACAAAGGCTTAGAAATCAAAGGAGCTATAACTAGTATGAATACATCATAATGTATTAAGTTCAACGACTGAGAGAATTTGTGAGAACTAGAATAAAAGTGAATGTATGGTTTAAATAATTGTGAACATGATTTAATTTTTCATAAAATTGTGAGAGAAACCAAATTCAAGAGTACAATCATTCAATACATTGAAATTTTTTTTTTGTTTTTCAAGGAAAATATTCCCTTCTCACCCATATGGCCAAATTTAGGTGTGTGATCATTATATTCTATGTAGGTAACTTGATTTTTGAAGAAATATATTCTTTAGGAGGTTCTAATTTTGAAGCTATAGATCATATAGCTCTCCTCACTACAGAAATAAAAGTTATATTAGAGTGAATAATGCAAAGATGAGATTGGATCAAATTTCCTCCACAAACAGAGATTCTTTAGGAGGTTCTAATTTTGAAGTTATATATCATATAACTATCCTCAGTATAGAAATAAAAGTTGTATAATCAAAGAATGAGATTGGATCAAAGTTCCTCCAAGAACACCCTTCTGCAAGGATGATATTGGATCAAAGTTCCTCCAAGAACACCCTTCTGCAAGGATGAGATTGGATCAAAGTTCCTCCAAGAACACCCTTTGAGGGTGCCATCATTGATCGAGCCATATTACACCCTATATGATAGTAATCACAATCTATTATACATTCAAAAAATAATTGTTAGAAACAAGAAATCACAATGTATTAGTATTAGTTAGGTAAATTGAACCATTTTCCTTTAAACTTATAATTTTTGTGATGTTTACAACACTTATGATAAAAAAAATCAATAAATTTGTTGTCTAGTAATTTGTGATATTTAATATGGTTACTCGTTTCAATCATATGAATAAGAAACATGACTAAAAACTAAACGTGGTAGTATTATTTCTTAAGAGAGATTAAAGCTCTTTAAAATGACTAAAAACTTTAGGTTTAGTTCGAAGAAAATATATCCATGTGGTCATTGGCATGATCATCGACCCAATCATTAAAAGAGGAAAAGTATTCCTTTTACAGTTGAGGGTCATGTGATTTATCACACAGATTCCCTCTCAAATTAATAATCATAAAGACATGTTGTGGCCCACTTCTCTGTGCTAGCTCTGTTCCAAACCATGGATGTGAATCTTCCATTATCCCACCCACTCATGTTATTTCCAAAGACATGATGTTTCTCAATGTAATTATGATGGTTTTCGGTGTTCCAAATTCCAATTGATTTTGGTGAGTACCGATGGAGAAGGTTTTTTTTTCATGTGTGTCGTGTCTATGCTCCTTACGTTACTCTCACCTTTGATTTGACGATCAACCCCGCTATATATATATATATATATACATATACATACATATCCTAATTGTCACTTACGTCCATCCATCCACCAGAGCTAAGGGCAGTAAGCTATCCATGGCAATGGCAATGGCCGAGAAGGGTTATTCATTGCTTTGCCCATTCTTTTTTGTTTTACTCATTCGTTTTTTGCAATCTTCTCGTCATAAGTGGGATGAAGCTAGTTTGTCGACTCTCATGAGAGTGTCAAAATCCGGTTCCCCGGTGCCATGAGAAGCTTATAATGGAAAAACATATCACTTTCAGCCTCTTAAACATTGGATGAATGGTATAATATTTTAAATTATATAAACGAATAGTTTGTATGTTTTTATTTTTTCCATTTGCAAAAATTTTAATCATGGACCTGGGATTCCTGTCAATAATTATATTGTGTCTAATTTTGCGTGCGTGATGGAAAATTACTCTCAAGATCCAAATGGTGAGTATAAGAAATGAATTTCAATTAAATGATGTGAAAGTTGTGTTTTCCCTGAACAGATAGCTACTATTTTACCTAGGATATTATAATGAAAATTTTTGTCCTGTAGATATAATTAAATAGGTAATAATTATGATTTTCATGAATGGCAGTGCCATTGTTCTACAAGGGCTACTATCATTTTTTTAACCAATATAATCCCAAGTCAGTTGTGTGGGGACTCATCATGTGGGGGCATGCAGTTTCAAGAGATCTCATAAATTGGGTACACTTGACTGGTGCAGCTATATACCCTGATGAATGGTACGATGCTAATGCAGCCTAGTCTGGATCTGCCACTTTCCTACACAAAGGGGGCCCTCTGGTAATCTTATACACAGGATGCAACAATGCCTCGGAAAAAGTTCAATCCATCGTTGTTCCCAAGGACCCATCAGATCCTTTGTTGCGGGAGTGGAAGAAGATCTCGCAGAATCCCATCACACTGCCTATTGTCATGAATGCCAGTTCCCTTAGAGATCCAACTAGGACATGGTTGGGATAAGAACAAATATGGTGAGTCCAAGTTGGCAGAAAAAGGGATAAGAATAAAATGGGAATGGAATTTTTTTACAGAAGCAAATATTTCATTCAAAAGGTGAAAGCCAAACATCCAGTGCACTTGGACAGGCATACTGGAATGTGGGAGTGCCCAGACTTCTACCCATTGTCCCTCTATGGTAGCCATGGCCTTGACACCTCAACCATTGGTCCCTCTGTGAAGCATGTTCTCAAGAACAGTTTGGATGATAACCGAGTGGAATACTATACAGTGGGGCATTACTTGCCTCAGTTGGACAGATATGTCCCTAACAATGGATTTGTGGAGGGCCCTAATGGTCTTAGGTATGACTACGGTAAATTTTATGCATCCAAGATATTTTTTGATGATAACAAGTCCTATAGGATTCTGTGGGGTTGGATCAAAGAATCCAACAGAGTGGCGAATGATCTCAACAAAGGATGGGTTTCCCTTCAGGTATCTATATTATATTATATTATCCTTATTACCTTCTCTCTTTATTCTTTGTGAATCCTATTATCCTTCTAGTTACATGATCTCCTTCTTTCTGCATTTCCCATCATATATATTATCCTTCTACTTTCTTTATTTCTGCTTGGTGCTGTTGAAAATATTTGAGGAAACAATAACAGAAGAAATGTGTTTCTCCCACAACACAAATAATACACAATTGTTGCAGAATTAACATTCATACACACGGACAGACAACATAATAATGTAGGAGAGAAATTTTTTTTAATTTATTCAACTCTTTTCTGAGTTTGAATTCTTCTACTCTCTCTATCATAATGAAAATTACATCATATTATATCAAAATGGCCGAAGCCTAGAAACCTAATGCTATCAATGCTAATTAAATGATGAACGGACGTTCAACAAACATTTGTCCTTGGACGTCAAAATGACCCATTTCTACATTAAATTAGCACGCAGGGCGTATTTTTAATTACACAGGAAAACACGTAAAACCGCACTCAAAACTTAAAAGGGCAGACTTCAAAATTTATGTATTTCGGCTCTGAGTCCTCATCGTATCCGGCTTCTTTATTGCAGATCACATATTGGTGATATTAACACTTAACTAGTGCAAACACGGGTAAACACTAAACCTTGCGATGTGCGAGTGGTACCGCGGTAAGTTGTGGTAAGTGAGAAATGCATGAAACAAAGGTTTTGCGGAAATACAAAGAATTTCATGGTTTTTCAATTTAGTTGGGGTGTACGGTGGGTCCCACCAAATATTTCATCCGTGGGGATTTAACATTGTGGCGAAAGTGTTAAGTGTTAAAACATAAAATTTGTGGGCGGCGAAGTGCGGGAAAATGGTAAGTAATGCAGTGGCTGAGAAAAAATAAATGCAGAGGATGGCTCAGTACTTGGTTTGATGTTGGTTGAGTGAAAATGCCTCCAGATTTCAGATCTGGTGCTTGTCCTTCTTTGTTGTCAAAAATTGATGAAGTTGTGGGATACGCCATTGTTTATTCATGGCAGTGGTTGGGAGTAAAATTCCAACACTCCCCCTTAATCACAACTGCTACCATCAGTCATTCCCAGACATTTTCTGAGATATTCAAAACTCTTTTGTGCTAATGGATTTGTGAGAATATCAGCAAACTGTTCCTCTGCCCTGCAATGCTGCAAAAAAATCTCACCATTATTAACCAATTCTCTTATAAAATGATATTTTTCATCTATGTGCTTTGTTCTCTTATGAAAGACAAAATTATTCTATAATGCTATTGCTCAGTTATTATCACAATAAATTGTGGTTCCTTTGTCTTTCTCATGACACAAATCTCCCAGCATCCTTCTCATCTAAATAGCTTGGCAGGTTGTTGCTGCTGCTGCTACATACTTTACTTTTGTTATTGATAAAGCAACTATAGGTTGCTTCTTGGAATCCCATGAAATGTCTCCCGATCCCAAATGAAACACATGCCCTAATGTGCTCTTTCTATCATATACACTTCCAGCCCAATCACTGTCAACGTAACCAATCAATTTAAAATTATCAGTTGAGGATTATAAAACACCATACTCCTTTGTTCCATTCACATACCTCAATATTCTCTTGGCTGCTTGCCAATGTGTCTCCTTTGGTGTCTCCATGAATCTGGAAATTAAACTTACAACAAACATAATATCAGGTCTAGTTGTACTCAAATACATTAGAATACCATACATGCTCTTGTAAAATATCAGATCAACATTCTTGTTGAAATCTTATTTTCTTAATTTCAACCCCATAACAGTTGGAGTTGTTGCTGCTTTGTTGTTCTACACGTTAAACCTTTTTAAAAATTATTCAACATATTTTTCTTGGGAAATAAAATTCCCTTTTCATTTTTCTTTACTTCTATGCCCAAGAAGTATCTCAATAAACCCAAATCATTCATTTCAAATTCACTTTTCATGACTTCTTTAAAATCAGCAGTGAGAGAAACTTCATTGTTTGTGAAAATAAAATCATCTACATATAAAACAACAACAAGGATCTACCATCATTTTCTTTTATGTAGAGTGTGGTTTCACCATCACACTTTTTGAACCCATTATCCATCAGGAAATCATCAATTCTATTGTACCATGCTCTTGGTGCTTGCTTCAGCCCATAAAGAGCTTTCTTCAACTTGCATACTTTGTGCTCTTGGCCTTCAATCTCATAGCCATGAGGTTGTTCAACATATACCTCCTCTTTCAACACTCCATTCAGGAATGTTGATTTCACATCCATTTGGTAGACTTTCCACTTATGTTGTCCTGCAATGGACAACATTGTCCACACTGTCTCCATCATTGCAACTGGTGTAAATATTTCTTCATAATCTCTTCCTTGCTGCTCCTTGTAGCCTTTCATAACAAGTCTTGCTGTATTCCTTTCCATATTTCCTTCAACATTTCTTTTGGTCCTGTAGACCCATTTTACTCCAATGACTTATTTACCTTGTGGGAGATCCACTAACTCCCATGTGTCATTCTTTTCTATTGCACCAATCTCTTCATTCATTACTTCAATCCATTTTTCTTCCTTGATTTCTTCTTCGAAATGGATTGGGTCATCAACATGAAAAAAAAAAACAAATAAAGAGTTCAGACTAGCATTATCATTTACTTCTTCTTTCTCATAAATTTCACTCAGATTTCTGAATCTTGGTCTTCTTGGTGTGCTTAGAGTTTCAATTGAACTCGAGGGAGTTACTGATCCCTATGGTGTGCTTGGAGAAGCAATTCCTTGATTTCTCAATGCTTTTCTCTTGCTTTCTTGTGGTGTGCTCTGTTTTTCTTGTGTAGGTGGAGGAGGAGCCACTGTGGAGGAATTATTTTCTGCAGTGCATTCCTCTTAATCTTCGTGATACATACATGTCTTCACATTCATTGTTTTCTCTAAGCTTCCATCCCAAGCTTCTTCTTCAATCAATTGCACATCTCTCCTGATTATAAATTTCTTGGTGGATGGATTATAGAGATTGTAGGCCTTTTATTCATCATTGTATCCAACAAAGATACACTTCTCCCCCTTGTAATATTCCCAAATGGGAAAACTCAGCAATACATGCATGAAAAACGCATTTTTCATAAATATAAGTATGAACAAAAAACTTCAGCCCATGGATCCATTATATCTAACATTATTACAACCATATCTGAAAGGAAATCAGAAAAAAATGACTTTTTCCTAGTTAAACAGACCTCCCATGCTCAAAATAGCCCAAAAATGTTGAAAACCCAAGACTACTACAACACAGAAATACTGCATAAAGAGACGGCACAATTATTTAAGGGTTATACTCAGAAAATGGAGAGAAAAATCAGATCTTATGATTTATTAATCAATAGAGCACAAAAATAGTGATCTATTCTCTTTTACATACATCGAAGATGACCCGGCAAGGGTTTCTTGACAAAAATGATATACATGAAATATTTGTTGCAGATCTATGGTTGAATCACGCTTTATGGCTGAAGCACTACATAAATATGATTGATCATGCAAATAAATGGATGTATCTCCTCCTACTATCTTTCCAGGAAGAAGAATGAACCTCCTTCAGGGAAACTAGCTCAAAATACAAGGGATTAAACCCCTTTGTTACACCATTTTTTGGTCATCTAACCTATTATCATTAGATGAACCCAAGTACACCATGTAAGACCAATTTTACCCTAAGTAAAATTGCTTTCACCATGTGAAATAACATTTGTCTATATTTCCCGGTCATATTTAACCCAAAACAAGGAAATTAATTAAATAAATCATTATTTATTTAATTATTTCCTAGGAATAAGTTATTTAAATCATTATTTAAATAATATTCCTAGTTAAATTTGACTAAATCATTTTTAAATAATTAAATAAATCATTATTTATTAAATTATATTCCCACCATCTCCCTAAAATAATAAATAAATCATTTATTTATTTATTGTTTATAAATAAAGGAATTGACCCAAGTCAAAAGACCTTTTCCCTCCAACAAATATAATAAAATATTCCTAAAAGGTGGTTCTAGAACTTGATTAATAATATTTTATTCATGCAACAAGTTCTAGATAACCCTAAAAAAATTTTATAAATAGGAGGGTTTTCCCCATTCATTAGTCACCTCCATTGCATTAGATCACTCTGGATCTACTCTTGGTCACCATTTTCCATTTTTGCTTTATGAGCTCCCATTGAGTTCTATGTTTGTCTGGGTTTTTCTACACCAATAAGAGAGAGGAATTTTCGATCTGAAACACTGAGGACTTTCAAGAACCCATCCCATTGAGGAGAATCGGAAAACACCTTTCTTGTTTTCCTCTCAGGTGCCCCATTTTTTAATATAATATAAAATTCTTTTAAATACATTGTTCTTGTCTTGTCTATTGGATGCATGGAGCCATATTGTATTTTATCTGCTTAATGTCTTTTGTGCTTAGATCTGGATTTGTGCAGCACTATTTGGATCACCTCATTGCAGACTTAAAGATATTTTGCAGCCATAATCGATGTTAGGGCTATTTGTTATGCGTAGCTAAAGTGATCTTTTACGACGAAAGATTCATACTAACACCCTCCACTGCAATACCTTAAGAAATAACACAGTTTCTGAAAGGGACTACGCTGTTGCTGAAGGTGAACATTTGGCCTAACACCAGGTAATGGAAAATATAGCACAAAATTCTCTCCTCAAATTTCTTAAACAAGATCTCCAAGCAAGAGTGGGGAATTCCCGCATGAGGAAACCCTTGCACTAAACAGTGCAGCAAACTTAGCTAAATAGCCAAAGGATGCAAAGAAGTCTAAACATACCACATAAAAAATATAATCTTCAATCATGCCCCATATGGTTTTCATTCCATTCATTATATAGTTGATGAGCTTCCTCACCAAGGGTCCCATCCAATTATGAGGTTGCTTCTATGCAAAGGCTCCTCCACCAAAATTATGTTGTCTCCATTAGTCTTGCTCATCTTTTTACAGCGCTTTTTGATTTATTCAACCTTGACTGGATCTTCATGCATTGTCTCTTTTCACACTCAAGGTGTCTTCATTTTGAGTAGCTACATTGATCTTCATTCACATCGAGCTATCTTTATTTAGGATCCACGCCTCCTATAATAATGCTATTGATTTTGTCAAACTTGACTTTGTCCACACATTTTAGGCCATGTTCACACATGTGTATGCTTGATTTGGTTATTAAAAAGATCCCTTTTCACATTATGGGGGATTTTATTCCTACTTAAGCAACTTATGAGCCTCTTTGCCCATTTATTCATCTAACTATATTTTAAAAGAAAAATTAATATTCCTATTAGTTGCATGCTAATTTAGGAATATTACAGTTTTCCCCTCCCAAATGTTGCTTGTCCTCAAGCAACTACAAGGGTGCTGCAAAATCTCCCCTCCTCCTCTTGGGGCCTCCACATCTAATAGTCTCCACCATTGCTTTGAATATTCTACAACAATTATATCTCCCAATGGTTCCTCCCAAATGTGTAAGTTGGCCTTTGGTGGATAAAACAAATGGCTCTCATCATGAAAGAATGGAAGGTATATATGGAAACCTTCTTGCTTATCAATGGCCTCCTCAAGATAGAAGTGATGACAATCATGGGGAATTCCATCATCAATGAAGGACTCCCATCTCCATTCTATCATCCAAATAAAATGAATCACCTCCCAACTTGGCAATTCGTAGAAAAACTCCTCCCAAATGCTCATGAGAGGTATGTCCCAAGTGCTCCAAGAAATCATATGGCCTACCTCATAAAGAAACAAGTGATCTACTGTGGCAGCCATATATTTTCCCATGCTCCCCTTGAAACATGTAGTGCAAAAAGTGTGGGAAATTTCTTCCCCCAAGGACACATCCAACCAATGTGTCTCTCCTCCAACCATGTCCTCAACAAAGATAAGAACATTTTTAGCATATGGAATCATAATTAGAGTCATTATAGCTACCATATGTATTAAAGGATAAGGAAAATGGTCCCTCATGTGCAACTAGTGCAATATTACTCCTAACGGCCGTAGACTATGATATGACAAGTGTCTTCCCCAACACTTGTTTGCTACCCCATCCTTCTTGCATACTTGGAGAAGATATATAATGGTCGGTGTTAATGAATCACACCATGAAGAGTACATCATCTCTCCAACATCTTCTAAGGAATGGTCAACATCACGATTGTCCATGGCTCCAAGTGACCCATGAAGCCCATAAGAAAAAGTGCCCCTTCTTGGAGCAAAGCCCTGTACATGAGTGCTAAGAAAATACAAGCATATAGTAGATACATCATGATGTTAAAAAACACAAGTTTCACCATACACTTGATTCAAATCAATGAGGCAATTCATGGATGAGCTCCCTATCACAACCCCAATAAATAAGGAGGTGGTAATGATAACTCTTTCCAAGATCTATGTTCCTCCTCAACCAGCAAATGATCTATGCACTTCCTCATATGAGAGTGCATCTCCTCTTTGAATTTTACCCACATGAATCCATATAAGATAGTATGGTATGTTTTAATGAAGCTAGTGGGTTTAGAAAGCAAGATCTCATAGGTTGCATTAAGTAGTTTATACTTGAGCTTGGAATATTTAGTTAAGTAGATCTGAACATGGAAATAAATGACTCCATCAACTACTTTATACCTCCCATCTATCACTTTCTCATCAAGAACCTTATGTGAAGAGGTCCTTTGAATATTCCATCAAAAGATGGGACTCCCAATAAGGATCTAGGCTCCCCAACAATGACAGCGATGTAGAAATATGAAATGCAGCCCCTGTCATGACATGGCTCTCCTCTTTGTCATACTTGATGTCAAAGTCACATGTTGGAGTACTATCAACTTTCTTTTGTTGCCCCTCTTGTAGCTGATCTTGCTCAAGACAAGATTGAATTTCATGGAAGTCAACCTCCTTTTGAAAAGGTCCGTTCTTCCAAAACTTCCATAGTTTTACCCATGCATACAAGAGTGGTAATACCCTCTTGTCATATTCAGAAATCTTCATTATGTATAGAAGTGTCTTTTTTTTCTCCAAGGCTATGGAGTGGCCTTTTGATACCATGCTCATGTCAACACAGATTTTTGAATTCTTCTTTTCCAGCTCAAATAGATGAGTGGAAGATAGCAAAGTCAATTTCAGAAAATTTCTCAACTCTCCTTGGTATCCATCAATAGCTCTCAGCGTTTTGGTAGCTCCCCTCAAGGCTCCTTCCTTAGCCAAATATGTCACTGCTACACATAGTTGAGAGAACACTTTATTTTTCTTCCAATCAAGGGGTCTCCCTGGTGGAATGCCTCCATGAAAAGATACATCAAGATATAGAGTAGGATGTATGTGTGTGTGGTCTGATTTGTCCTTGCCTTCATTGCATAGATCCTCCTACCTTCCTTGTGTATCAACTTTCTGAAATAAAGAGGGGTGTATACTCCTCATCATATGATGCTTTCCCTCCCTTTTATCTTCTTCTATCTTCAATATCTCACCATTTGATAATGATGGCACATGCTGCACATGGATTGTGCCATGATCTCCATATGTGAGATTCTTTGGAACTCCTTGCAAGAGTGCAAGAATTTCTCTCCTTGGAGCAAGTGCTCCATCTTCCTCTTCATGAGGTACTAGATGTGCTCTTGTCATGACTGCGCTGTTATCTCCAGCCTTCTCTTCCTCCTTTTCAATAGTTGAAAATGCCTCATCATCAATCAGAGACCTTAGATCTTGGTCTTCTTTTGAAGGAAGAATCTCCATGTCTTCCTCTTGAGAAGAAAGCTCTTCCTGCAATGGGGGCTTTGCCTTTGGCAAGGCATCATACAAGTTTCCTTCCCCTTCAATGGTTTTCTAAAATGGAGTTGGATTTATAGACCCTTCCAACTCATGCAAAGGTTTTGTTTGTTTTGGTTTGATAGGCCTCATAGAAGATGTTTCACAAATTTTTTTATCAAACCTTTCCACTATTCTTCTAATGAACTTTGCATAAGTATATGTATTTGCATTCTTTAAGGAAAAAGATTCAAAAAACCACCAAGCATAAGCCTTATCCTCAAGATGCAGCACTGCTACTTTGATGGCTTCCTTTTCTGAAACTTGATATTGCTGCACATAGGTGTCTAGCTCCTTCACCCAAACCCTCACTGGACATTTAGGTGATCCATCAAAAATAGATAGAAAGAATCTACCCACACCATGTTGCTTGCTCCTTGTGCTTTTTTCCTCTTTGATCTTGCAAAACCCTTGGAAGTTCAAGTGATCTTTGAACCTCTTAGATTGAGCTTCATACTCTTGCAAATAATAACCAAGAGTCTCCTTCTTTGGCACATCTTCTTTGTCATGAACAAGTGGTTGATAGAGCGTTGTAAATATGATGATGTGGCTAAATGCTCACACCCATAAGATGAGGAACTAGATCTTTCCTCATGCACCTTTCCTTTTGAGGGATTTCCATGCCTTTCCCTCCTCATTTCTTTGATGTCTTTGCTTATACCCTGCAGAGTTTGAAAGAGAAGTTTTGAGAACCTCTTTCCTCCAGACAATAAGGGTTTGCTTTGATCTCTCTTGCAGATCTTCTCCTTCCCATGAGAAGACTCCATAATGGTTGAAGAACACAGGCTGAGCCAAGATTAGGGCTCCGATACCACTGTAATATCCCAAAATGGGAAATTCAACAATACATGCATGAAAAACGCATTTTTCATAAATATAAGCATTAACAGAAAAATGCAGCCTGTGGATCCTTTAGATCTGACATTATTACAACCATATCTGAAAGGAAATCAGAAATAAATGACTTTTGCCTAGTTAAACAAGCCTCCCATGCTCAAAACAACCCAAAAACACTGAAACCCCAAGACTACTGCAAACAGAAATTACTACAGAAAGAGACAGCACAGTTTATTGAGGGTTATACTTAGAAAATGGAGAGATAAATCAGATCTGATGATTTATTAATCAATAGAGCACAAAAACAGAGATCTGGTGTCTTTTTACATAAATCCAAGATGACACGGCAAGAGTTTCTTGACAGAAATGATATACATGAAATATTTGTTGCAGATCTATGGCCGAATCACGTTGTATGGTTGAAGCACTACATAAATATGGCTGATCATACAAAGAAATGGTTGTAGCTCCTTTTTCTAGCTTTTCTGGAAGAAGGTTGATCCTCGTCCTGGGAAACTAGCTCACAAAACAAGGGATTAAACCCCTCCACTGCAATACCTTAAGAAATAACGCAGTTTCTGAAAAGGATTGCGTTGTTGCTAAAGGTAACTGCTTGGCCTAACACCAGATAGTGGAAAACGCAACACAAAATTCTCTCCTCAAATTTCTTAAACAAGATC
This sequence comes from Pinus albicaulis, assembly GCA_034641835.2. Lineage (NCBI taxonomy): Eukaryota > Viridiplantae > Streptophyta > Pinopsida > Pinales > Pinaceae > Pinus > Pinus albicaulis. The sequence continues at coordinate 244,438,965 of CM076577.1, read as the reverse complement.
TCCAAGCAAGAGTGGGGAATTCCCGCATGAGAAAACCCTTGCACTAAACAGTGCAGCGAACTTAGCTAAATAGCCAAAGTATGCAAAGAATTCTAAACAGAACACATACAAAATATAATCTTCAATCATGCCCCATATGGTTTCCATTCCCTTCATTGTATAGTTGATGAGCTTACTCACCAAGGGTCCCACACAATTATGAGGTTGCTTCTATGCAAAGGCTCCTCCACCAAAATTGTGTTGTCTCCATTAGTCTTGATCATCTTTTTACAGCGTTGTTGGATTTAGTCAACCTTAACTGGATCAAACTTGACTGGATCTTCATGCATTGTCTCTTTTCACACTCAAGGTGTCTTCCATGGAAAATTTTAGGGGCTAATATTCGCAGGTGGGCTAATTTTCCATGGTTTTTCCAAAAAAAAGATTCGCCAATTTCCATTTTTTTATAAAAATGATTCGCCCAAATTTTACAATATAAAATTATTTTATGTTAAAAATTGCCAACATTATATAAACAATATATATAATATCATTATAAATTTGAATAATTTTACAAATACATCAATAAACATTTTATAGTTTGCATATTAGGGACTAGTGAGATTCGCCAATTTCTTAAACTTCAAAATAATTTTCCATCCTTAAAATTTTCCCTGGTGTCTTCATTTTGACTAGCTACATTGATCTTCATTCACATTGAGCTATCTTTATTTAGGATCCACTCCTCATATAATAATGTTTTTGATTTGGTCAAACTTGACTTTGTCCACACATTTTAGGCCCTGTTCACACATGTGGATACTTGATCTAGTTATTAACATGATCCCTTTTCACATTATGAGGTATTTTATTCCTACTTAAGAAACTTATGAGCCTCCTTGTCCATTTATTCATCTAATTAGATTTTAAAAGAAAAATTAATATTCCTATTAGTTGCTTGTTAATTTGGGAATATTACACTTGTTTTCTGTCTTCTTTCTTAATATATCTGGGACATGTGCATATGCTGCACATCCAAATATTTTCATGTGAGTGGAAAACTGATTTGTTCCACTCCATGCTTCTTCTAGGACTCTGTTCATAACAGCTTTGGTTGGGCATCTATTTAAAATGAAAGTTGTGCAATTTACAGCTTCTACCCAATACTCATTTGGCAAGTGTTTTTCCTTCAACATACTTATGACCATGTCCATGATGGTTATTTTCTTCCTTTTTGCAACACCGTTTTGCTGTGGTGTATATCTTGTGGTAACTGCTTGTGAATGCCATTCTCCCTATAGAAACGTAGGAAATCTTTGTAAATATATTCTCCTCCTCTGTCAGTTCTTAGCATTTTTATGTAATTCCCACTTTTCTTCTCTACAAGAGCTTTGAAGTGGCAAAACTATTCGAACACTTCACTTTTCAGTTTTAAGAAATAGACCCATGTATTTCTTTTATAATCATCTATAAATGTCAAGACATAGTGACTTCCAGCTAAAGATGGCATTTGCATTGGTCCACACAAATCTGAGTGGACAATATCTAAGGGTGCCTTTTCCCTAATGCTCTTTCCTGCTAGAAAGGATTCTCTATGGTGTTTTCCTAAGATGCAGCCTTCACATAGGTTGTCTAGTTTCTCTATGAGTGGTAATCCTTTTACCATCCCTTTTCTATGCAGGAGGTTCAAACCTCCAAAATTGAGATGTCCACATCTCAAATTCCATAACTAGTTTTCATCTTTCACTTCTTCTTGAAAGACCTCTTGTGTGACTATTGCTACCACTCCTTCCTTCAAGTCTATTATGAGCTTGAGAGGAAACATCATATTCTTTGTCATATGCACTTCTACAATGACCTTTTACTTGGAGGTATGTCCATGATTGTACACACATCGTTCTTATAGAATACATTCTATCCCTTGTTCACGAGTTGTCCAATGCTTAGAAGGTTACATTTCAGGCCAGGTCCATAATAAACATCTATTTAAATTTATTTTTCTCCTTCACTTATGGTATTAGTCACTCTTCCTTTTCCCCATGAGAGAGACTTTATCAGTCCACATTTGTCTACTTCCAGAGCTTCACATTCTCATCTAGATTGACAAACATTACTATGTTTCCAATCATTTGGTTTCTACAACCTAAGTCTAAGAACCATACATCTTCATGTTTTTCTTGTGCTACATTACAAGTTAAAAGCACATTTCCTTGGTTCTTATCTTCTTTTGTAAAATTTACATTTTTGTTTATTATTCATGTCATTTTTTTTCTTTCTACATCCATTGGCATAATGCCCATACCTTTTACAATAATGACATTGGACTTGGCATTTGCCATACCTTTGTCCTTGTGCTTGGCTCTGGCTTGAGCCTTCACTTTGATTCTGGATGCTGCCCCTTCCGCTTATGCTTGTAGGGTTGTTTCTTCCACCTCTGTGTGGGCTTCTTCTTCTTCCTTGGTAGTTTGATCTTCCTCGACCTCTACCTCGAACATAAGACATTTTTTTCTTGAAAGCATGCTCCAATGAGGAGTTCATTTTTCTGTTCAGTCTATGTTCATGAGACATCAGGGATGCATGAATTTCATCCACTGAAAATTGTGAGAGATCCTTTGTCTCTTCTATGGATACTACTATGGCATCAAATCTCAAAGGTAGACTTCTTAAGATTTTCTCCACTATCCTTATTTCCTCAAGTGTCTCTCTATGAGACCTTATCTGGGTAACCAACCCTATCAAATGAGTGAATAATGAGTCTATGTTATTAGACTCTTTCATACAGAGAGTTTCAAAATCTCTCCTCAGCATTTGCAATTTTGTTGTCTTCACTTTCTCCATGCCTTGATAGGTTGTCTTGAGAATATCCCATGTCAACTTGGAAATTTTTGCTGCTAAAATCCTTGGGAATATACTCTCGTGTACTGCTTGGTAGAGATAGAAGAGGGCTTTGGAATCCTTCTTCTTATTATCTCTCAACAAGTCTCTTTATGTTGTTGTCAAAGCAGCCAGTGCTGTTGCATCTACTAGTTCTTGGAAACCTTGTTGCACTAGCCCCCATTGTAATGGCCCAATAATCATATTTCTTCCCATTAAACTGTGGTAGTTGGGGATTTTTCAGGCTTGTGCTTTTTGCTTCCATTCTGATTATGTTAAACAAATAATCTTTTTGACTGTATAAAATAGAAACCTTCTCACTGCTAGAGACTTCGGCTTCTACAAAAAAACAATATTACAACTTCTTCAGTAAATATATCGAGCTCGTGCTTCTTTGACTGAGAACCTAGACATGCTCTAATACCATGTTGAAAATATTTCAGGAAACAATAACAGAGGAAATGTGTTTCCCCCACAACACAAAGAATGCACAATTGTTGTGGAATTAACATTCATACACACATATAGACAGCGTAATAACATAGGAGAGAACTTTTTTTTTTTTTATTCAACTCTTCTCTGAGTTTGAATTCATCTACTCTCTCTCTCTATCATAATGAAAATTACATCATCTTATATCAAAATGGTCAAAGCATGGACACCTAATGCTATCAATGCTAATTCATTGTTGAATGGACGTTAAACAAACATTTGACCTTGGCCGTCAAAATGACCCATTTCTACATTAAATCGACACGTAGGCTCTATTTTGAGTTACATAGGAAAACACATAAAAATGCGTTCAAAACTTAAAAGGACGGACTTCAAACTTTATGTATTTCAGCTCTGAGTCCTCATTGCATTCGGCTTCTTTATCACAGATTGCAGATCAGCGATCTTAACACTTAACTGGCGCGAACACAAGTAAACACTAAACCTTATGATATGTGAGTGGTGACATGGTAAGTTGTGGTAAGTGTGAAATGCACGAAACAAAGGTTTTTCGGAAATACAAAGGATTTCACAGTTTTGCAATGTGCTTGGGGTGTACGGCGGGTCTCGACAGATATCACATCGTCGGGGATTTAATATTGTGGCGAAAGTGTTAAGAGTTAAAACATACATTAGGGGAATTTTGAGGTCTAAAATGGGCCTCCTAAGGAAAATGTACAATCAAATTCACTTTATGAGAACCAATCACATTTTATGGGATGACATCATCCCTAATGGTTGAGGTGGCATTTCTTGAGTTAAAAGTACTTACTTGTCACATTCTCAATGGTGGATAAAAACTCATAGTTAACCATGGTAGTGCTCCAAGTACTTTTAAAGTCAAAGTAAAGTACTCATAATAAATGTCATTTCACACGTTTTGAATAAAAATATATTATTGTCATTTCATATTTCTTGAAAGAAACAATGTATATCCCTATAAATTTATTATATTATATTATATATTATATTAATTACATGTTATTATACATATATAATATAATTAAGAATTTATAAATTTATTTTTATATTTTATTTTAAGTTAATTAAGTACAAAGGACAAATATATTAGTTGTTCAATGATAATGACTTTTTCTTGAAAATCTCATTCTTATTTATAGTCACATCAATACAATTTTTTTATTAATTTTATTTTGATACAACATTTGAATTGAATTTAACTACGGTTACATGGATTGTGGTGCAAAAAGTGAATTGAAAATTCATAAATATTATTTTATTGGTTTAGCTATTATTTTATTATTTCCTTAGGAGGCCCATTTTAGACCTCAAAATTCCCCTAATGAAAGTTGCAGATGGCGAAGTGTGGCCAAATGGTAAGTAATGTGATGGTTGAGAAATAATAAATGCATAAGATGGATCTGTACTTGGTTTGATGTTGGTTGCGTGAAAATGCCTCCAGATCTCGAATCTGCTACTTGTCCTTCTCTGCTATCAAAAATTCATGAAGTTGTGGGCTGCGGCACTGTTAATTCATGATGGTGGTTGGGATTAAAATTCCAACAAGTGCATGATCATAATATTAATACCAGGTGATTCTGTTTGAATATGTATGTGCAGGCGATTCCTAGGGTTGTGTGGCTTGATCCTCTTACCAGGAGAATCCTTGTTCAGTGGCTAGTATCAGAGCTTGAATATTTGTGCGAGCATAATTTAAGGAAGGACCACGTTCTTTTGGAAAGAGAATCGGTAATGAAGGTGGAGGGATTCAACTTAGAAGCAGCACAGGTAATAAACATATTAAATATAATTAATTAGATATTGTTATTATTATAATAATGTAAAGATATGTGTGTGTGTGTGTGTGTGTGTGTCTGATTGCATTGCAGAATGAGCATTGAGATGAATATATAAGCACATAATTATATGAATGCGTGAGTTCATTGAATTTCATTGCAGGTGGAAATGGAGGTAGAGTTTGAGTTGTAGGGAGCTGGTGATTATGCAGAAATAGTAGTGGAGGAGGAGTTGGAGTTGGAGGGAATGACAGCTCAAAGCTTGTGTAGTCGCGGGAACAAAAATAACAATACCAGTTGGGGATTTGGGTTGATGGTGTTGGCATCTAATGATATCAAAGAGAGGAACGATGTCTTCTTCAATATTTTGAAGGCCATAATTAATGGCAATGTCCACACAAATGTGGCCTTGTGCGTGGATCAAATCAGGTGTAGCAAGCCTATATTTATTACTAACATCAAATTTATTGATCATAAATTAAATTTACTGATAAGGCCTATATTTATTTAATATCAAATTTCACTTAAAAAATGTAATTGTAATTTGAATGAAAATATGTGTTGAGCTCAGGTCCACGCTACAACTGGATGTGGATAAGACGAGCTATGGAGGATTTGTGAGCGTGCAACCCCACCAACGGTCGCTATCGCTTAGAGTATTGGTAAGAATTGTGTAGCCAATCAATCAAAGTTAACGTTAACAAGAATGGAATTGGACTCAACGGATTGAAAGTATTAATATTCATGTATGTACTGTGCACAGTTTTATCACTCAATCGTGGAGAGTTTTGCACAGGGAGGGAGAACATGCATTACGTCAAGTATTTATCCCACGCTAGCGGTTAATGAGAAATCTCATCTCTTCGTCTTTAATTATAACAAATCGCCCCTCCTCCTCCATCGATTCTCCACCTGGCATATGAAAACTACCACCCAAGTATACCAATCCAAGAGAAGTGATCAATTGAATTGTGTTGTGGTTGCACTACAAGAAAAAAGCACATTGGTGAGGGGCGAAAATGGTCACCATAAGCTCATTGGTGAGGGTCAAAAGAGCCTTCGTCACCAAAAACTGAACGTCACCAAAGGTGGCGTCGCCGAAAGTATAGGTGTTGTGGTGACATTCAAGGTCCATCACCAATAATAATTTATATTGACGGATAGTGACCGTCACCATTTCATCTGAGCAATGGTGACGGACAATAGCCTCCGTCTCGTCATCAAAAAAAATTGAACGTCACCAAAGGTGGCGCGCGAAAGTATAAGTGTTGGTGACATTCAAGGTCCATCACTAATAATGATTTATAGTGACTAGATAGTGACCGTCACCATTTCATATGAGCAATGGTGACTTCGACAATAACCCCCATTACCAAAATTGAACGTCACCAAAGGTGGCGTCGAATGTATGTGTTGGTGTGTGACATTCAAGGTCCGTCGGTACGAATTGATCATAATGACGGATAGTGACCGTCACCATTTCATATGAACAGCAACGATTTTTTGTGATGGACCTTTCATGGCCGTCACTATTGGTGCATATATATGGCGACATTCATTGACCGTCACCATAAACACATTGGTGACATCAAAGTCCGTCACGAATAATGGCTATAATGACAAACAGTGACCCTCACCATTTCATATAAACAACAACGATTTATGGTGACGGACCTTTAATGGTCGTCACTATTGATGCATATATATGGTGGCGTTCGTTGACCGTCACCATTTCATATTTTGGTGAGGGTCGAAAAGTCTCACCATAAACTCAATGGTGATGGTCAAAAGAGCATCCGTCACCAAAAACTGATCTTCGTCATTCCCTATATATGAATATCAGGGCACGATGGAATCGAACCACCAACCTCCTGCTTGTAAAGCAGATGCTCTTCCATTGAGCTAGCACCCTTTAAAGAATTAGACTTTAAACTAGCAATTGCCCCTAAAGTTGCAAAGATACACCAAAGGAATAAGAACCAGGAAAACCGAAAGAACTCAGTGTTCTTGCTTCTATTTTTATTCTACGACACTCTACAAAGTATGATCTTCATCTATGACGTATTTGTGCCGAGTGGTTCTAATTTAATAGTAAATGTTATATTAGATAAAACAAATGAATAACTGAGAGGCCTTACGAGCTAATTTTTAATCCTTACACCAAAATCTCTTAATATTCAAGTCTATGAAACAAATCGTTCAAAGTTCAAACTGAAGTAGATTTTAAATGGAAAGCCTAAAACCAGCTAAGTAGTTTACAAGTTAACATTTTGGATATAAATTCTGTTCAATTTATATGACAAGTTATGCCATAACCTTGAAACTAGTTTCTTAGCTGAAAGACTTTCTTAAGTTAACAATGACAAAGAAACTTAGTCATGGCAAGCAAAATTCTCTTGTTTTTTCGAATGAGGGTGCATGTAAGTTGATAAAGGTTGTATGAGAGTATCAAACCATAAACAGTTTCACTAAAACATGGAAATGACAAAGTCTTGTTAAGCAAGAAAGGTTTAGTTAAATATATGGAAAGCATAGAGCTAAATGATATAATTAAACTAAAAGTAACTGTAAAAAAATGAAATTGCCATCATATACATCGCACCAACGTATGAATTTGCATCAATGTACTGAATTAATATGACTACAAATTTTGAAATTTTCCTGCAAGATAACAGTTATCATTAAAAAAATCTGATCAAACATGAAGTAATCTCATGAATCTTTCAGATTTATATTGCAATATCCATCTCAGATCAATAGATCCAGAATCTTAAATATTCTTATAACTAGAAATTGCACCAAGAGGTGCAAAGGAACGTCGGAACATGGATAAGAAAAGTGGGGAGATTGTATAAAGAAATAATCAAGCGAAATATACTAAGAATGAAATACAAGTCGGAACATGAATTTTCAAGTGAAAGAAAGTTTGTAACTGGTGTCCAGCAAGCAGGACTCACAAAAATTGTTATAGAGAAAAACTTGGAAGGGAAATTGAGGTTTGAGGTTTGATGATGTTTATGAAGCACATATTCTACTTGGTGAAAGTGGCCACTGCAAGGATTATTGGAGTTCAGGCTTCTATAGGCAGGATGATACTTTTGAGCTTGAAACAACTTTGCACAATATAGCTTTCAGTTCAAATGGGTGCAAATACATATAAATCAAGCAATTTGAGACCTTTAAATGTATGGTCAGAAGCAACAACTCCAGAATCTATGCAAATGCTTCTAAACTCTATTTGAAAAGAGGAAATTAGTTTGATCCTTGAAGGAAACTTGTTTGGACCAGACATTGGTGAGTTGATAAGCAGCTCAAACAATTGGGCAGAGATTATTATGTGGTGTATTTTCAAAGGGCTCAAAGAGTCATTACCTATTAAATGGCTATATATTTTGGGTGATGGGTTTGAAAATACAAGTAAGAAGAATCAGCCAACGTCTAAACAGTCGGGTGAATTTGAGAACAAACACCAAAGATCTGCCAATTTTGTTGAATGCCACTGAGCAATGTGGTTTATTGTGTGCTGTCAATTCCTCCTCAGTCATGGATTGCAGGCCTGCACAAAATAAGAATATTCTTATGATTGGTCTCTGTTCTGAAGTGAATAATTTAAAACAATATACTCGTAACCTAGCACAAAATACAGATTCAACAGAAGTAAATACAGAAAAAAAGAATAGTGGAAATGATGATTTTGGATTTCAAACTGAAGGAGCATATAAGGGCGAGGATGAAGTGCTTTTGAAATTTCAGTGGGCAGAGGAGACAGAAAGGATGGACCGCAGCAAGTTTTTGGAGTCTCAGGATAGAAGAGAAGGGAAAAGAGGCAAACTTCAAGTTCAAAGCACAGAGTAATGACCCCTGGAAGGAGAGATTTTGATTCTCTTGTTCAGTCTCAGCAGGAAGTAAGCAATGCCTTTGGTCAAGTCGACATTCAATTGTCGGATTCTCTATGGGATGTAGGTGATGGAATTAGCCAAGAGAAGCAGTTGGACAGGGTTTCACATGAATATATCCTTTCTTCATGAATGCAATGATTATCGGAATTATGTTCAAATAAAAGAGATGAGAACAGTGTGCAAGAGGCTTTATAATGTTTGATATGCAAAGAATAGAATATTCAAAATAGTACATCATATGAGGAGGAAACCTTTAAATCAAGCAATTTGAGACCTTTAAATGGGTGCAAATACATATAAATCAAGCAATTTGAGACCTTTAAATGGATGAAAATACATATAAATCAAGCAATTTGAGACCTTTAAATGTATATTCAGAAGCAACAACTCCAGAATCTGTTCAAATGCTTCTAAACTCTATTTGAAAAGAGGAAATTAATTTGATCCTTGAAGGAAACTTGTTTGGACCAGACATTGGTGAGTTGATAAGCAGCTCAAACAATTGGGCAGAGATTATTATGTGGTGTATTTTCAAAGGGCTCAAAGAGTCATTACCTTCTAGATGGCTATATATTTTGGGAGATGCGTATGAACATACAGGTAAGAAGAATCAGCCAACGTCTGAACAGTCAGGTGAATTTGAGAAAAAACACCAAAGATCTGCCAATTTTGTTGAATGCCTCTGAGCAATGTGGTTTATTGTTTGTTGTCAATTCCTCCTCAGTCATGGATTGCAGGCCTGCACAAAATAAGAATATTCTTATGATTGGTCTCTATTCTGAAGTGAATAATTTAAAACAATATACTCATAACCTAGCACAAAATACAGATTCAACAGAAGTAAATACGAAAAACAAGAATAGTGGAAATGATGATTTTGGATTTCAAACTGAAGGAGCATATAAGGGCGAGGATGAAGTGCTTTTGAAATTTCAGTGGGCAGAGGAGACAGAAAGGATGGGCTGCAGCAAGTTTTTGGAGTCTTGGGATAGAAGAAAAGGGAAAAGAGGCAAACTTCAAGTTCAAAGCACAGAGTAATGACCCCTGGAAGGAGAGATCTTGATTCTCTTGTTCAATCTCAGAAGGAAGTAAGCAATGCCTTTGGTCAAGTCAACATTCAATTGTCGGATTCTCTATGGGATGTAGGTGATGGCATTAGCCAAGAGAAGCAGCTGGATAGGGTTTCACATGAATATATCCTTTCTTCATGAATGCAATGATTATCGGAATTATGTTCAAATAAAAGAGATGAGAACAGTGTGCAAGAGATTTTATAATGTTTGATATGCAAAGAATAGAATATTCAAAATAGTACACATCATATGAGGAGGAGACCTTTAAATCAAGCAATTTGAGACCTTTAAATGTATGGTCAGAAGCAACAACTCCAAAATCTGTGCAAATGCTTCTAAACTCTCAATTTAGACTGCTCATGTGCTTACCAAATGAAAATCTCTGACCAAAATTCTAGTTAACAGGCACAATGAAAATAATTGATTGTTGAAAGATTCAGGATCTGTTTATAAAAATTTCATGGAAGAGGAGTTTGCAGTCAGAGATGTTGAAATGGTGAACGATAATGAGTGTGTTTGGAAAAAAAAAAACTCCTAAGTATGCCCAGGTAAGTGTTACAAAGTTGTCATCAACAACCTTGAGTCAGAGAGAAGAGTAGTCTTCTATGTTACCATGGACTAGTGAAAATATGGCACACACATGTAACCATAAACTAGCTTCTTATATGGAGAAAGTTGAGATAATTTACATGGGCAGTGTAACAACTCGATTTATGGCCTTTGAAGTTCAAGAACCAGAGGATATTTCAAGGCTACATTGTTTCCCTCAGGACAACTTCAGTGAGTACTGTATTATACAATAAAGACATTACTGAGCCAAGTAAAGCTAATTGTGCACAAAAAAAAGCGTTATCTGCAATACAAGCACGTGAATTAAAAGAAGGTGGTCATTCTTCTCCACACAAACGAAAAACATCACTTGAAAAACATTTGTCTGTTGGAAGTGCATTCTGTGTAATAACATGTACTTCTAATTACCCAAGTTATGAGGAAGTGGCAACACAGATACTGCATGTTTTTCTTCTTGCCAACTTACAAGTTGAAAAGGCATGTGAACAAGCCACTCACTATCATAATAGTGGATCACAAATTAGGAAATCACTTGGCACTGATATTTTTACTCTTGAAAATTTCCAGAATCTGAATGTTTCATTATTGACAGATTCTAAGAAGTTTGACAAATCTGTCATTGCTAATTTGAGTGAAAGTGTTGCACTGAAAAAATCAAAGACTAAAAAATTTTCTACTTCAATCATAGTTTTAAAAACCAGCCGGTTAGATAGCCCACCAGTCGAAACCGGCCAGGCAACCCGGCTACCTAGGGCATTTCGCCCATTTTTCAGAAAAACCGGACCTAACCGACCGGTTAGTAACGGAACCAGCCTGTTTATGCATAAACCGGCCGGTTCCGTTCCTAACCGGTCGGTTAGGTGCTACCTCCTCCTCAGCAGATTTGTAATCTGCTAGGTAGTAAATTGCCAGGTTGCTGGGTTCAAGGAAATTTGAACAAGAGTTTTCTCCAATTGACATTCTATGCAGAATTTGCAGCCATGTTATTTCCCATTAAATAATTCCATATAGAAATTGTAGCTCAGAGAACCTCCCTAGAAAGCATCATTCTCATAGATAAAAGGGCATCCATTCAAGACACCCTAATTGAAAGGACCACGTCAATTGAAGACATTATTATTAAGGAGAATGAGATGGTGAATGTACAAGACATCATTATTGCAACTGATAAAACAACCATACAAGGTGTCATAAGTGTAGCAATTAATATTTGTCAAAGCCATCATAATTTTAACAAGAGAACATCTGTACAGGAAGTCTCATTTACATGCTACACCAATGCCAAGAAGGGCATCAATACAGGAGGGCACTTATACTGAAGAACATCACCTAAGACATTAACTGTGACATCATTCTCAGCTACATAACCAGTACATTTCATGTCGACGACAGCATCTCCGACATTATCCATTGTCACATAGAAGTTAGAACATCCATTTTTCTACCAATATAAATTAATTTCACAAGTTGCCCATTCCATGAAACTAGCCTCATCTAAATCAACTTCTTCTGCAGTGTACATCTGTATTACAGTGACCTGTAATATGCATGAGTTTTTCTCCTAATGGAATTTGCGAATTTGTGATAGCACCGAAGAAGGATACCTCAGTGAAGTTTCTCATCAATGTGACCAATCACCAAACTAGGTATTAACTATTAAATAATTTATTTGAGGTACCAAAACTCTCCCAAAGGTTGTAGATCCAATCAATAAAACTAAAAGAAAACCACAATCAGGACCCAAAAGATGAGGCAGTTGACTGGGATTAAATGGTACAACGCAGAAAGTATGAGACACTCGTGGAGAACCTTAGGAACTCATGGCGAACTGTGGAGATTCCTATCATCTGTGACATCATCTAACACTATCTGATATTAAACAAATAACCTAGCAGGAAATATTAACATAAATTGACAAACAATAGTTGGGACCTGGAAAATCAGAACTGCAAATGGTTGAATGGATGGCATTCATTAAAGCACGTAGACAATGGCAACCTAAAAGGAAATTTCTAGAAAAAATGCAAATCCCTTGCATCAAGAATACTTCAAAGTCAAGACTTCATACTTCTATATATGAATCCTAGGCAAAAACACTAGACCGAGTGTTTGGCAAGATACCTATTTCCTAATCTCTTATTCCTTTGTAAACAGACATGTGCTGACATAGGTAGGGCTGCTGAGGGGTGGAACTGAAAGTGAATATTGAAAACCGACGAATAGGACAAATTTGCATGACTTAAATTTAAATTTGGTAGATAGAAATGGCTAATGTATGAATCAAGAAAATGGGCTTACAACTGTGAAAATTAGACAATGACCATACTGAAAACCATCCCATTCTTAGATGCTTCACCTACAACCATCTAAGAAAGTGATATACAGTGTTTCTCGTAACAAATTCCAGGTCTAGCAAGCACCCTAAAGAGGACAAACTACAGGACCTTTAACCTTTTGATTTATACAACAGTCCTACTAGATTCCCTTCTGAAATCACCAATGCAAGAACTCATGAAGTTTCACTCTAGAAACCCTTGTTACAAGTCCCATAGGCTGGACAGACTACCTCACAGTAATAAAGTTCAAATCAGTCCATTTCCCATCTAATCTCAAATGTGCTAATCCTTCAATTTTTATTTTTATTTATTCTTTTTAATGCAGATTTATTGTGATATTTCAGATAGGAACTAATCCTATCCTCTTGATTTTCCATAGATCTCAAGTTTCAACATCCAAGACAAATTTCTTCTTTGCAGCAATGTGAATAGGCACTAATCCCCACTAATCCCAGTCTTACATCACAATCTATGTCTAAATATATCTCATATTTTAATTAAGGAAACCCCCCTTGTTCCAGGCGATAGACAGCCGAACACAAGAGAGGACAATATTGTGGTGGCAACAAAAAAACCCTCTTAGTTCCCCTAAAGGTTGTACATGTGTTTTAAGGCTTTACCACTTAAAGTGCAGGTTTGTGAAGTAACAAGAATCATCAATGTATCTTAGCATTTTTATAAATGTCAATGCTGGGCATTGACTTAGTTAGAAACAAGAAAGTTGAAACAAGCAGTCTTTATGTTAGATAGAAAAACAACTCAGGATAGTAACTGTGGATTCACCCCTTCAATATTTTAAAATATTAGAGTTTGTGCTTTGTTTTTGGTTTACAGTTTCATCATTACCATAGATCCATTTTAACAATCTGTGATACCAGTGCTTTAATGGTGTAAATTCAAAGAAAACAGATGACCACACTGCATGGATGTGATCTTTCAAATCATATGATATCATCTTCAAAAGCAGAGGCAAAATGAGGATGGGTATGAGAAATGTCTTCTTTGTAATAGAATGGGTGAGACAGAATGATGGCCCGCAAAAGTAAAAAACTTAAAAGAGTTGCAGGATGCTCTGCTTACACTCAAGGAGATACACATTTTCCTTGAGAGGGATCACTTCAATGTGGTCCTTCAAGGGGAAATGACAGTTCGTAAGGAAATGGACTGCATTAAAAGGGGTGCCAGGGTGCATTCTCAACTATAGTGGATTTTTTGAAGGGGATGAAGGATCCAAATTCCAAAGTCTACTTTGACTACTTGAAAGGAAAAGTGACAGTTACAAGATTCTTCATTTGCATCAGCAGGATGAATCTCTTGCAGAGGATCAAACAAAGGTCAAAGGCATGTTCCGATTGCATCTTCAAAATATTTTCTCTTAATGCTTTTACAGATCATGTGGTGGATGTCAGGAACGCTCATTGTAGAGTCATTCCATGCAATATTTCTATCTATTGGTGTAGTGATTGAGTCAAATTGGATAGTGACTTCTCGAAAGAGGGGTTTTTTTAGCTCTTAGTTCTATGAAGAATATCAAGTCATCGGAAATGGATGGCCTTTGTTGTGATTTTTTCATTAGGAATGGATGGCCTTCATTCTGATTTCCACAAGGCCATGTTGAACACAATACAAGATTATTTCTATTGTTTGACAGCTGAAAATTTCTCTTCTAAAAGGCTATCTAAATCTCTTAATCAAGGACTTAGTAAACACATTACCAAGAATGTAGCTAGGGGCACTATTGAAGGTTGGAGCCTCATTACTTTCCTCGGTGTCTCATACAAGATCATGGCTAAAGCAATGGCTCTCAATTGCATGGAAGGTAGTTCAACAAGAGCAGACAGGTTTTGTACAGGGTCCAATTATTCTAGACACGTAATCTAGACTCGAGAGGCCTTGGAATGGGCTTGAGACAGTGGCTACCAGCCTTGTTTTCTGCAGATTGAAGCTTCATCACAGACATGTTAGTTTTTCTTGTACTACCGTCTGACCCCGCACTATTCATTCCAAACCGTATTGCCCTTTGGCCTTGCTGTTACTTGCTTTATCTACAATGTTCGGTCCTTTAGACCTTACATGAATGACATTAATTCCACCAAATAGGTTGTGAGCACTTCCCAATATTTCCTGCACAGATTTTAGATTGGCCATTTAAAAATTAAACCTGACATATGGTTCGTCACGGAGAAGATGATTAAAGGTTTGGAGGATACCTGATAAACACCTGCAAGGAACAATCCCATGTAGTACGGTTCTCCTTCACACAAATGGTGCACAGAGAGCACACTTTCAACCTTCCCACTAGGTCCAATAAAGTGTTCTATTTTTCCATCACTGTCACATGTCAAATCAGCCAAGGTTGCCTGTCTATTTGGCTTCTCATGCAACTGATGCAAAGGCATTATAGGGAAAACTTGATTTATGGCCCATGAATTAGGTATGGAACGGAAAATAGATAAGTTGATATGATATGTCGCTGCTAAATATTTCTTAAGCTTATGTACTTCATCTGGTAACTCAGAGTCTACAAAATTTTAAGACACTAAATGAAATAGAATCATAGACATCTTCAACTTGTTCCCTATGCTCAAGACTTAGGAAACCAAGCTTAAATAAGCTATGGGCTTCTTTTTTAACCAATTTGCATCATTGTAAGCTTCCTGTACATTTTGTTGGCAGATAGTTTTTTTGATATCATATAAAGTTAATTCACCAGGATTGCAATCTTTCCGATGCTTTGTGTTTGTATGATATGGAACAACTGAACCTGCATGCAATTCACTTGAATGCAGATCCTCTTGAACAGCTGTACCTGAAGTTTGGACCACGATGTGTGGCCATGGTGAACACACTACTTTCTAATGCATCAACATTTCTCCTTGTTAGTAACTCATTATCCCCTGAAATTTTGCTAAATAAATCTATTTGTCAAGGGTGCCCCTTTGCCCCAGATTTGTATATTTGACAATGGATGCCTTGGCTCACCTATTTGAAGTTGCTGGCATTCAGGGGAAAGTGAAGGACATCTTACATCCTGATGGGTTAGACATGGTCAACAATCATTTTTCTAATGGATCCTTTATTTCTATGAGTGTTAAGCAGAGCTTGGTTGATGGTGCTCATACTTGTTTGCACATCTTTGGATCTACATTAGATGTTGTGGTTAGTGACCACGAGACAAATTTTTAGTTGTTAGAGTTAGACTCTCAGCCTACTAGATTCCCACAGTTCGGACTTATGTTCGACCAAAGGCTAATTGTGAGGTATCTAGGCATTCCATTTGAAATTTTGAAGTGGGGCTTTCATCAGTGGCTATCCAAGATTGGTGTACCGTGTCTTCAACAATTTTAGAGTAAGCATTAATTTTGGCATCATAAGGACCTCTCATTAGATGGGAAGTTGACAAGGGGGTTGGACAGATCCTGTATGCCTCACACGTTTATTATGTATCTTGTTGGTTGCCTAGTAAGACTCAATTTCAGCATTTAGAGAAGATCATGCAATCATACCTGTGGTAAAAGTATGGTGGGAAGGACAATATTCCACAAGGATGGGGGGGCTCATCCCTTGCCCAATGTGTTGAAAAATAACATTGCGACATCAAGGCCATTTTGCAGGGATGCGGGGTGGATCTTTGGTCATTCCTTGCAGTAGTATCAACCACAAAGGCTTTAACCTTTGTTGCTTTAGCAAAATCTATTAACTCCAACTCTCAATGCAAGATGGGGTGTCGGTTGATCTAGAAGACAGGTGAGCACACAAATTACACCATTTCTAATCTGTTTGGAAAGATAATCAGGACCAGTATTTAGTTCTCCTTCAATGCCGCACTCACTAGTGTGCTGCCTTGTTTGGCAATTGTAGCTATCTGGTCCAATCTTCCTTCATTGGGATTTGGTAGTGATTGAGAGTCTCTGCTCTGTTTTCCCTAGGAAGATTAAGTGTAAGTTAGCAAAAATTTAGTTATCTGTCTACTTTTTGTTCCATTTTCTAGTTTACTTTTTGTTCCATGTGGTGTAATGAGGTACATGACTAGCTATTAACTGTGGATGAATTATGGATAAGAGATGCTCAATATTTATATTCGGTAACCTATACAGACTTCATTTCTGCTTTGCTATTCATCATCAAAATGGAACCCCCAAAGGGAGGACAATTTAAGTCAAATTTTGATAAGGCTGCAAAAAGAGATCCCAGAAGAGCAGTTAGTGGAAGGGTAATAACAAGCAGGAATGGGGAGATGATTGCAGTATATATGGAAAAAATAGGAATCAACATCAACAATCAAGCAGGAATGAGGGATCTTATAGTGGAGTTAAATTTTTCCTAGGCCTAGCCTGGAAAGAGTGGCAATGGAATGGAGTGGAATTCTCATATTATAATCAATGTTGTGATGACAGAATGCATTTCTTCTCGAATTTGGAAGTTTGAACCCCCAATGTCAATGGATTAAAAAGAGGTTTCAGCAGAAAGGTTAGAAATAGATCTCATTATGCTACAAGAGCAGCCAACAAGGTTGTTGATTGGCTTTCTAACATGCCATTGAGTGGCAAGTATATGACATCAAGATTTTCAAAACCTGAGGTTCAAAGGAAGAATAATGAATTATTGAAATTAATAGTAAGTCAAAATGTTGAGACTTAGAAAAAACACTAGGCCTTGGGGAGCTGACATAGATGTCCCTCTTTTTTCAATTAGAAATATTAAGGCAGGATACCTTAAGTTGCAGGACATCAAATTTATGGACTGATTGCAAATCCCTCCATAATATGTGACAATGGTGGCATCCATTAGTGAGTAGTATAAATCATAGTTTAATTCTTATGAAGTTTCTGTTTGTTTTCACACCTGGAGAAGAACTGGGCTTGTTAATTCACTTTCTCTCTGCATTATCTCAGTCTCTATTAGCCATTAGCAATCAGAATAAGGCAAGAAAGGAGAGGAGAAAAGCCCAAACTCTCCCTCAAGGAACTGTGAGGAAAGAGGGTCCTTCCTGTCAAATGCATAATTAAAAACAATGGAAATCCTCTAAGGAGACAGTCCAGATTGACAAGCAATATGTTCATAGGCAGGAAGAGTCCTCCACGTGGAATGATACTAAGCAACCCTTTGGGAAGTGAAAATTTTCCTTGAACATGTGCTCCTCAAACAATAAATTCACGAGTCATTTGTCAGTGTGGGTGGGAGATTTCAATGACTGGAGGATAATACTCTGTTTTTTAGGTTGGAGGTGAGAGAAATCATCAGGGAGGCAATGGAAAAAGCTATGGCATAGTTTGCTAAGTGAGTGTGGAAGCATGAGGAGGACAAGAGGGCTGCTGATATTGAGTTAAGGATAGAACATTGCTACAAGCTTGACCGCATTTTCTAGCTTTCCTAGTTCAATGCAAAACTAAGTTCAAAGTCAAGGAGATTAGATTGTACACTGATGGTTCAAAGAGAACAAGCGACTAAGTGGATGCCAACAAGGTGCTACTTAGCCACTGGGAGAGGTGCTTGGAGCAGCTGCCTCACTTAATCATTCTGCCAGTGATAAGCTCAAACAATAGTGATGACAACCCAAGCCAAAAAACAAGGCAATCCATAAAATGTACAATAAATCCCTATTATGCTTATTAGTTGTTAAAGGAGGGACAAACAGTCTTTGTATTGTTACTGCTCTTAATAATGCTGAAAAAAAATTGATGCAAACATCAGAAATACTCTGAAATCCTCTTGTACATGTAGCTGATAACAATGTTGCCAGAAGCAAGAATGCAGATAGAAAAAAAAATTAGGAATAGGGAAGCATGAATCCCAAAAAATAGAATTTTCAAACAAAAAAAAAATGAGAACATGAAAGATAAAGAAGATATAAAACAGTATAAATGCAAATATATTTCAATATTTTACTTCTTAAACGATAAAGCATGAGAAATTACATCATGATTCATGGTTCATATGAAAAGGATGAATAACTTTTTTTTTCAAAGAAAACCTCCCAAGATCCCCCCACTGCCCCTTCCCCCAAATATCCAGATGGAGAGTAGGACAATCACCAACCACAACAGCAGTTGGAAACCCTGACAGACTCGACTGGCTTTGAACCTGTGACCTATGCCATCCCCATCAACAACATGCCTTTGGCAGACGGTTCATACCTGACTGTCGACATCTTCAACTTTATCTCAGTTACCAAGATAACAGACATTACTTTGACAATTCAATTGGTTATATTTCCTTCTCCATAGAAAGATCTACTAGTGATGTTCCCAATACATCATTCTGAGTGAGACAGAAATGGAGATGGATAGATTAAAGAAAAATGAACCTCGATCCTTGAAATAAACATTATGGTCATTAAACAATATATACTAAACAGGGAAGACAAAGTAATAAATAAAGATAAGATAATTTTATTAACGTCCAACGAATGACCACAAAAAGGTCAATGGGACTGATGGTTACAATGATTACAACATACTAGCTGGTGGACCAAACGGTCCCCTTTCTTTATAAGAGCAGGAAAAGAAAAACTACAGAGAATACGAAAGTAAAAGTCTGGATGACTGAAACATCTTGACAATGAGTTGTGGTGAAGAAGTCCTGGAGGAGAAGGATGAGCCTCCTGAGTGGGGGGAGACTCCTCCTAGCATCCGAGGTCGTTAGAAGAGGATTGAAGGAAACTTGTCAATGTCTGTTGCCCTGAAGAGGAGCTGGACTGCTGCCGCTGCCGTCAGGAGGATTTGGGGCGCCCCCTAGAGATGGGGGGGTGCTTGGTTCTGGATCGCTGATGGGGTCTAGTGGGACGAGATTCCCAGATCCGCACTGACCTGGAGTCATGGTCTAAGGATCGATCGGTGGCTCTCTTGGTGCCCTGCGATGTTGGGAGTGCTCTGAAGAAGTCAGTGATCCTTTGTGTGGTGGCCAAGGCGGACGGAAGCTGCAGTAGAGTCAAACGGTGTCTGAAGGTCTCCTGGAGGTAAAGTGCCAAGCATCTCTGGTCAATGTATCTAAAGAAGTTGACTGATAAGCAATAAAAGCGCCTGCGGATCCCATAGTAGATGGGGCATCTGAAGATGAAGTGTGACTCGGTTTCCACCTCTTGTAAGTGACAAAGTTGACAGATCCTCTCCGTCTTGTCAATATGGTGGTTTGTTTCCACCCGAAGCTTGTGTGATCCAACTCTGAGCTGCCCAAGGGGGATCCTGATGGCATGCATCCAATGCTGGAGGGTATAAGGGGGTCGAGTGATGAGTCCATCTCTGATCTCCAGGAAGTGCTCAACGTAAAAGGCCACCTTTGGGCGCAGACTGCCCAGAGGATTGACGCATTTAGTCCCTTAGTTAAATAAGGGACTAAGCCTGGAAGAATAAAAACCTATTTAAGACCAAGAGTGAAGGATAGTAGATATGAAAAAGAGACCCCTACCTATGAAGTACACAGCTCACCAAAGAGATAAGGTTGATAAGGAAGCCTAGCAAACTGAAAAAAACCGAAATCTAGATAATTAATAATGTACAAACACAATAATTGACCAAACAACATAGAATTCCACTAGAAATCCAAAAAATGGGCACTCCGCGTAACATGCTTCTATATGTCACATAATAATATCTACTTTGAGATTTGCTAATAAAAACCACATCATAATATCTTTCAAGATTCGTTAGTAGATGTTGTATAAAAATATCTTTCTAGATGTGTTAGTCATTCAAGTCTCCATTAAGAAAACCTAGGAAAAGGAAATATTGTAGGGAAGCACTCCCCTTGCTCAACTTTCAAGCAAGTATCTACAATAGTGCACTCCCAAAATACTCTCGATCGAGTGTTTTCAAGCAAGGTTACTTGGGAGCGGAAGCGAAAACGGGGAGCGGGAGCGGGAGCGCCATTTTCAAAAGCTCCTGGTCCGGGAGCGTTTCGAGTAGCGTTTTTTTAATATATATATATATATATTTTAATATTTTGATGCATATATGTCAACAAAAGCATGTAGAATGATGAATTAGACATAAAAAAACATAGATTGAACCAAAGGTATCTTTGTCATTACCTCTAGATTCGTATAGGGATCTTTGTCATTAATATCACCCTCTAAGCATTGGCTCTGGGAGCGTGCTCCAGGAGCGGGTTTGTGGGAGCGTGCTCAAGGAGCGGGTTTTATAGGGGGGAGGCACTCCCCCGCAACCTTGTTTCCAAGAGCACGCTCACAATCTGCATATTCATGTTGTCTAGAGAATGTTGAACACTCCCCAAAGAGTAGGGCTAGTCCCAAGACAATTGGAAAAGCTATTTTTACTTTTTTTTAAACAAATTGGGGCCTACGAGAAGGCCCCAATAGGTCTCATGCACTCAATGAAGGGGGTTTAGAGCTTTATAAATGCCTAATTCCTCTTCATTTCTCCTTGCATTTTTCTTTCCAAAAATTAAAGGTTTGAATCTTGATTGTTAAAGGTCATCAATTTTGGTAGAATATCTACCATTCAAACCCAAGAACTAAGCCAACGAAAGTCCCTCATGGGAAAATTTCTTGCAGTAATTCCTATAATTAAACAATTAAAAAAATGCAGTTAGTTACCTCTTGAGTGGGTTTAGTAGCCTCTAGAAGCTTCTCCTTTAGCATAGAGGCTTAATCATGCTTGTCTGAGTCCACGTCATTTCTTCGAGATCCAATTTCTTTGCTTTGGGACCCTTGGGAGCATGGGTCCAAGCAAATCCGAGGCCATTTTTCATTATGATTTGGTATGTGTGGTTCGATGCTACCACAGCAAGAGCTTGCAGTACACCATGGAGTCTCATAAATCTCAGCAAAGGTCTCGGGTACTATGTTAATAAGAATAATACTCTATGCTACGGTGTTGATCAGTGCCAGGTGTTATATCATAATGTATAACCTCGGCACTTCTAGGTACTGTGCTCACTGATGTTATGATGCTAAGATGCTCGAAGCTACTTGGTGTTGAAAAGTGTATCTAGGATCGGTCTTCATATTGACTATGTAATTATGTATTTATGTAAAGAAGAAGACAAAGATAATAAAATGTATTTTTGTTGTACTTGCTTCATGGGTTTCATGAGCAATATTTTATTATAGGTCAATAGACTTCTTCTTGATGTCTATTAGGATTCGTCTTATAGTTATAAATGTAATTAAGGGTCATAAATATGAAGAGTAGTCATCAAAATGCTCCAAGACCTTGTCATGTTCACCCTCATTAAACACTGGAATAATTGCACTATATGTCGGCCTGTATACACAGTGGTCTAGTCGGCCTCCAATCAGCTTGAAGGGTCGGCCTAACAACAGTGACATGATGCCTATATATACAGTAAACTCTGTGGTCATTTGAACCAAGGAATTGCGGATCTCCAGACAGGAAACAGTACAGATTTCAAGAAGCATAAAAGTGCGGATTTCAGGAAGGAGAAAATTGTGAGCTAAAGGACAGAATTGCGGACATTCTTATGATAGTTACCTCATAATAAATTCTGGGTTAAAATACAAATTGAAGCAGTAAGTGCGGTTCTGTTCTGTGTAGCATTCTGGAGCAGTGAACGTGGATTAGTATGAAGAAGCTACGGTCAAGTGAAGTGCGGTCAAACTTGTAATGAATTCACTAATAGTATAAGGTTAGTGTTTTATGTATTGTAATGACTGTAAGCATTCAAATGTTATGCTATGCGAAGGGTTAAGCTCAACGATCATGATGTGATGATAAGTCTAAGGGCTAGTATAAGTATGGGAAAAGGAGGAAGGTAAATGATTTACCTTCCTACTCTTAGAAAGGTTACACATCTCCAAATGCATGACAAGTGAACGATGAGACTTCAAATGATCTGGTCTCTTATATTTGAATAAGCAATAAGAAGTGTCTGAAGACGAACTTAGAAACCGAGTTCTCTAAGGTTGATGCAGATCAGTGCAAGTTGTTGAAGAAAAGAAGGATCAGTATTGAAGGAAGACTTAGAAGCAGTGGCAATGTCTTGGAAGCAATGTCTTGATCATGGTACTTGTCATCTTGAAATTCTATAAGAAGAATTTCTTGTGGGGTTTCCTCTCCAAGAGGGAGAGGTTTTTCCCTGGCTCGAAGAGCCTAACTTTGTGTCTTTTGTATTTTGGTAATTGACTTGATGAAAGACTAAATAAGCTAAAGAAGAGAAGACAAAAGCAACTCAAATAAGCTCACAAGTAATTATCAAGAAGAGAAATTGAATTAATCACCAGCCCCCTAAATTCTCAACACTTGGTGCTACTTGGTGTTGTAGTGATAACATGAAGTTCAGTGATGAATCACTATGTTTGGATGTTGCTATAGGGATTATGATTTGAAGATCAAAGGATCAGGGAAGACGACCATGTCTTGGTCTTGGAGTGGCGAAATAGGTCAAGGGCCTTGGTCTTGGTATTTGTCAATTGGAATCTCTATAAGAAGACTTTGTGCAGCTTTTCCTCTCAAAGAATGAGAGGTTTTGGCCCTGGCTCATAGCCTACATGTTGTGTCTCTTTTCTATTTATGTTTATGCATTGGTTACTGTTTGATGAAGAAAGAACACTAATAATCTAACAAGAAAAAGATCTTAATCTAAAGAAGTTAAAAGGCATTCACAAACAGTCACTAATGAAGAGAAATCTCTTAACACTAAATCCCCTAGATTTCTCAACAATGTAGTGGTCAAGGGCCTTCTTTTAAAAGGCTTGGTGCAGGCCCGCCCTTTCTCCAGTCATAATGAGCAACAGATAGTTTTGGAGAGTTGTATGAAGCTGAATCCACCATCCCTCCCAATTGTAATCAAGGATTCATTTCTTTTGTTTTTCTGAGTTCTTGTGAGACCCCTCTCAGGGGGATACTATGTTTGCAAGTGCGAGCTACGAATCTGGTCTCCTCCCTTGCAGCTAAGATTCAAGAATGGACCAAGATCCCTTCTGCCTTTTGCATCTCCTTTATGAGGGCCAACAACTTTAGGATACAAATAAACTAAGTGAGCACGACATAGTAAACAACACAGTAATAAATCTAGTTTCTAGATTGTGAGGCAAAGCTCAAGGAAGGGGTGGGCCCTCTTCCTCTCAGCCCAAATATTTTAAAAGAAGCGTTAAAGCTAGGGATTGTGAACCAGCCTCCTAAGGAGCTCTCAGTGCCAGCGTTTCTTGTGGATCAAATGGAGAAAATCCCATCCATTGGTGTGCCAAAAAATTAATCCGACTCTCTCAGTGTTGACTACATGGAGCATGCTCTAATTTGTCGATTTAATGGATTTTGGCCTTCAGCATATGTACTTCGAGATTGAGTGGCTAAGACCTAGTCTAAGCACAGTTATCTGCTCTTCTCCTCAGAGGGATACTTTATAGTATATTTCAAGAACCAGAGGGATCGACAGGGGGTCCTTGAGCTTGCAGCATGGTTTTGGGCTGATTAGGGCTCTCCATTCAACCATGGTTTGTAGATTTTAACCCCTAATAATGCCAGATTTGGCCATTCTTATTTGGGTTCAACTCCCTAATTTACCTCTTAACTTAATGCACCCTGATATTTTAGCCGATATTGGGAATGCCCTAGGCCGATTCATTAATATCAACATGCACAAGCTAGCGAAGGGTATTGTGACCTTTGCACGGATATGCGTGGAAGTTGATTTCAACAAGGGATTACCTGATAAAATCCTCCTGAATTGGAGGGGAGCTATTTACTCACAAGCACTAGATTATGAGAACACAACCTTCTATTACAAGTCTGCCAATAGCCAGGTCACCTCCAAAATGTATGCCCTTCTTCTCAAGGGCCCTCTCCACCTCACCAAGAATTTATTGCTAGTGTTCAGTGAAAAAGAAAAAAATGTAGAACAATAACACTTCACCTTTTCCTTCTTCTGGTTCATACAGATAGTCTATTCAGACACACATTTCTTTGAGAAATCTAAAACCTATACCAACTTTTCTACAGATCCATTGGAACAAACCGTTGTTTCATTCACTCCTTCGTATGCCTAAAATGTTGATGTTATGTATTTGACAAAACATCAAGTAGTAGGTCTGACAGGTCTCTAACTTATCCTTCTAATTTAATAAACTTCTTGAATTGCTTTCTCCTTTGACTTTGTGATTGTTATATTTGAATTTGGGTCAATCTTTCCAAGTTTTACAATCACTGGATTGTTCAATTTGAGTTTTCTATACGACAAGTTTCTTGAACTAGATTTGTGATGTTGTTTGTTTCTCAAACATACGCTTTTATTTTGAATTAGACTTTTCTAATACTTTTAGGATAATAGTAACTTTCATAGCTAGGTTAAGTGTTGCCTTGACAAAATGGGCATCTTTGTAGACCAACTTTTCAATGTGGAAGATATATTCAGTGTTCCACGGGATCGCGACTCCCAGGGTCGGGTGCACGCACCCCTCGCACCCCGCGCACCCGGGACGGGGAGTCTCATGGGGGTGCGTTTCCCCACGCACCCTTTTTGGGGAGTCTTGGGGAGTCTCCGGGGGGTGCGTTTCCCCAGTGTGGGAGTCGCGACTCCCCAAAAAATGGGCTTCTGGGCGACTCCCCTAAAAAATGAGCTTCTGGGTGTCCCCTTTTGAGGGGAGTCGCGCACCCTCAACTTTGCCTAATAAAACCTTACATTAAAAAAAAAATTAAATTATGTGTATTAAATAATAAAAAAAATAAAAATAAAACAAAATTAAAACCTAAACTAAAATCATTTCTAACCTATCGACCCATTCATTCTAACTATCGACCCATTGACAAACCGACTGCTCTCCTCCCGCCGTGCCGACACAGTCGAGTTTCACTCTTGACTCTTAACTATTTATGAGTTTGAAACTTATCTATTATGAATCATGATATTATCTACTTCTAGACTTTTACTATTTAGACTTTAACATGTTCATTGTTTTCAATTTTCTTTCAATTTCGATTCTAGAATAGTAGAATGATGAATGATGAAATTAATTTTTAATTTTTAATTTTTTAAATCAATGTACATTGTAGATTGTAGAATGATGAATGATGAATGATATGGAATCATGGTTCAATGTATTTTACTATTTTGAGATTTCATTATTGAATTTATTTATTGAATGATCATTGATTATGGATGAATATTAGAATTTAGAAATTAGAATACTGAGTATGTCATATGAATGATGTACATTGTAATATGTATGTACTATGCATCAAAATGATTCAATGAATGATGAGGATGGATCAATGTATGTCATTATTCATTTCAATTATGAATTTAAATTTAGTATTTAGTATTTAGTATTATTTAACAATGAATATGAACTTGAATTATTATTATTATTATTATTATTATATATATATATAATTAAAAATTATAAACCCCGACGACTCCCCGCACCCCCGAAATTTCCCTAAAATTTCAGGGTACTCCCACACGTCCCCCCTGTGCGTCTCCCCGCACCCGCGTCTCCCCGCACCGGAGTCTTGGTGGAACATTGGATATATTTAGGAGGGTGTTTCTCCATCATTGTTTTCTGAAATATTCCTTTACCTAATAACACAGACTTTCTAAAATGGTCTTCAACTTTTCACCATTACACTTATAACAAATTGTATTCTATAAGAGTTGCAGTCTAAACTTGTCTTTGCTTGAACAGACATTGTAATTGTAGCAAAGCATAGATAAACATGAAACTCTAATGTGTTTGGAAGAAAGTCGGTTCATGCTTCTAAGAAGACTTAGAGAACATTGTGGCAGAGAACTATTTGTTATTCAAGAAGCTCTAGCATTTGCTAGTGACAAAGATGAGGAAGAGGATATACATTCAAACCATTGTGCTCGCCAAAAATATTCAACCAGAGAAGCAAATAAAACAGTCCACGGTAATTAAAATGACAAAACCGATGAAAATAGTAAAAATTAAAAAACAAATGCTAGAATGGCCTTAATTATTTTCTTAATTGCAGTATCCAATTCTTGAAGAATTCAAAGCCGAAGCATAGAATGGTCGGTGTAGTAGTATCCAAGGTTGCACTAATAGGTGTGAGCATGCTCATAGTGCTTCAATTACAGCATACAACACTATGATCCCTAAAAGGCTAAAGGAAAGTGGTAGCAACAAAAGTTTAAGGGTTGCAAAGAATACTAGACATTTAAAAAGGCAAGAAGGACATTCCAACATTGAAGATCATCTTCCAAAACATTCAATAGGTGAAATGACAAAGCTTCTTGGACAATACAATTTCAAAAATTTAGATGTGTTAATTGGTAGGAGCTGGCATGCATTACAGGTCCCCTTATTTTTTGTGACTAATCAATCAATAACTGAAATCACGGCCTTAGTACATGTCAAGGGGTTCTGTATTCTAAATTTGTTATCCTTGTTACTTGGTAGAATGGCTTTCATTCACATTGTAGGTGGGAGCCTTATGAAGGAAAGGGAGATTCATATTTAATGTGGTTTCTGTTTTTTCAAACACAAAGGTTTTGCAGAATTCCAGCATAGATTGTGAAATGTGTGGTATTAAGTATATAGTGCTTCTTAATAGGCAAAATTTCTAAGATAGTGTAGTGTGGTATTTGAAGATGCCTCATACAGTTTGTCGAAGGAGGTTGTCAACGACTCTGGTGTTTTACTGGCTGATTGACTACTCTTGTGCATCCAAAAGTTTTGCAGAATCACTCTAGGTTTGATTTTCTCTTTTACTCACTGAGTGATTACCCCTTTACATCCCAAAGGCTTGTGGAATTGCTTCAGGTTTGTGGAATTGGGCCTCGCAGTTTGTGAGAAAGAGTAAAATGATTGGGGAGTATTGGCTTATTTCACTCTTTGCAGAATATCTAAAAAAAAATTAAGTAATTTCTACTTATGAATCATACTTTTTAAAAATAAATTCTACTTATTTTCATAATTTAAGAGGTTTCACCGATCTAAAGATAGAGAATAAATAAGTGAAACAGAAGCTTACTGATGGTGACATTGTCGTCGGGGTCTCTGAAGCATCTTTTCTATTCCCTTGAGGCTGAGTGAGAGGTGCAGAGGATTCTCACAGCAACTCTGTTGACCGCAATGCTGGCCTTCATCGAAACCTCTCATTTAGGTCTTCTATTCTTGCTCCTTTATTATGAAAAATGGCCTCCCCAACTCATTAGAAGCCAACGTCATCCCTGCAAATAGTAACAAAATGCAGCACAGAGATTAAGCCGAAACACACAAGCATGGATGCGAAAAAAATAGTAGAACCAGATACCTGTGTGTACCTCTCTCTGTGGAACACTAAAAATTTTGGAAAAGCAGTGAACAAATGTAGCGCCGTCAACCGTCAATGGACTGAATATCCGATGGTGGGGTTTGAGATCGGATATCCGATCTGTCCCTTGTAAAACCCCAAATCCCAACTCTCTTCAATCTCGTTTTCGCTCTCGCCCCTGTGGTTTTCGCTCTCGCCCCTGTGCAATTTAGATTAAATGTTTTCGTTCCCGCCCTGTAAAAACCGAAAAAAAATACTCCTTCGGAACATTTGGGTTGCCACGGGTTTTAAAATCCTATAATTTTATTTCCAAATTTTTTTTAATATTACTTGAAAGCGTTTATTGTATATTTTTGGTTGTGATAAAAGCATTTTTTTTGTTATATTTTGGCATATTTATTATTATAATAATAATATATTTTTAAGATTACTTATTTTATGTAATGATTTTATTATTAAAATTTGTTAGGATAAGAATGTTGTATTTTTGGAATTTTAATGTGAAAGTATTTTTAACTTAATTGTATTCGAAATTAAATTAATTTTAATATATATATATATATATATATTTTAAATTATTGGGTGGGTGTTAACAAAAGAGGGTTTATGGTAAGTGGGTTTAATAGTTAAAAAGTGTTAGTCTCTTAAATGTCATATGACAAATTTGGAAGGAGTAGGGTGTATATTCTTCTTTAGGTTAAATATATTCAAATGGTTGTGTGAATGGGGTTGTAAGAGCCTATGTTTTCATCTTGAGAAAATAGAGTCATCTCGAAGTCACTCTCATAGTTTAGGTTGTCATAAGTAAAATATGTGTTTTGTCTTAAGATGTGAACATTTCATTTTAGGGAGTGTGATAATGTGGTTTTAGCAAGGCATTAAAAGATGGAACGAGCATGTACATTTGGTATGCTAGTGTTGTGTTCTTCTTGAGGCATGAGTGCACGTCTAAGAAGACTCTAACAAGGGTTGAAGAGGTGGAATACTTAGAGAAGTTTTGGGGGTTGTAGTCTCACTTAGAGGTGTAGAAAAGCAAGTTAAGCACCATGAGAAGTTTTGAAGCAAACTTAAGATATTTGACAAGTTGCACGAAGAAAACTTAGCAGTGGTATTAATTGAACATTCTTTGATCAAAGTTGATACCCTCTCCTTGGCACTACCACTTTGCAAGACAAAGAAGAAATGTGAAATGTATGTGGAACCCACTAAAGAAGTTGGCAAGGTTCTTGCAACATATATAGGTGGTTTTGTCGTGTTGCAAAAGGAGTTATTGGAACTTAGAAGGTGACCATTGGAGTAGATTTTTCATGGAGTGTCGGGGAGGTGCAAGGGTGTAGGCCACATCTTACAAGTATCTTGTACTTTTGGTGTGCGTTAGTGATGTTAGTGCATTGTGTTTGATGAGCAATAGCTATATAATGTTTCATGAAGGAAAAAACCCACAAGTTTGAGATGTCTAAACATTTGGCATTGTAAGATGTGTTATGCCCTAGTTTTGAGGAGATAATTAGAACCCTCTCAGAGTATGATGGGTTGTACCATGGACTTAGGTCCACTTGCATGGTTGAGGTGTAAAGGTGCCTCGTGAGTTGAGGAAAATGATTGCAATGCTTACCTATATAAAGTGTTTATGATATAATATTAATGATTTTTTTTGGAGAATGGAAGAGGAAGATAAGAAAGAAGAGGCACTAAGGTTTATTGTAAATCAATCAAAAGGAAGGAAAAATGCCTCCTATTAGAGATATTTTTCAAGTTGCCTCTTCAATAGTATTAAATTTCGTTGGAGCTATGGAGTTAGCCTCACAAACATTGATTGGGTACTCGAGAAATCCAAGACCTGGCATATCCAAGCTAGTCCATTAGATAGATTCGTCTTGGGTAAAGTTTGCGAATTCTAAGGTGCAAATCTCCCATTTTTAATGTGGGTTTTAAACCTTTGATTTGAAAATGCTAAAAGCAAGGTCATGATCTTGAAAGGAGATCCTTAATTTTACCAAAACTCAATGCCAATGTTTAATCCATGGTGTGATTCTTTCTATTTGGGTTTTGCCTTAAATATTGAGATCTATCTTTGGGTCTAGCTATTATTCTATCGTTTCATTTATGTGTTGAGAAGGTCTTAAGTGTTGTAGGGGATGCGATGGTTATTTTCCAATACCCCTCCCTTGAAACCTTATAAAGAGATAGTGTGCCCCATTTTGTTGTCGTAATATTTCAACCATGAGCTCTTCTTATGAGTATGCCCTTGAAGGGAGGGTATGTAAAGGAAGTAGAAAAAAAACAAAATTTCATGTTGAGTCGAAGGAGGGGTATAGATTGTAGATGTCTCTAGAGGTCTTGACAAAGGTGAAGGATAAAGGAGTTTAACGCCTTCCATTCCACCATTTGAGTTTCTAAAGGGCACTAACTTTAAGGGTCATAGGTGAGTTCTCACAAAGATCTTAAAAATAAGAAGGTAGGTGTGATTTAGCATAGGATTTATTCTTCAATGGTTGACTTTTAGGGTGAGATTTCCTAGTAAATGGAAAAAATTGAAGCCCTACCACTCATAGATTAAGTAGAGTATGAGAAAATGTTTCCTAAGTTTCAAAAATTCTCACCATATATTGTCCATGATATCCATGACAATTATGTTCAATTGTCGATAACTCATGTTATGATATCATCTTTGATTCATGGCACATATACTTCTTCAACTAGTGGTGGAGAGTCCAACCAATGAGTAGGTAAGGTTGTTCATTTACAAGGTTGGCATCAATGAAGTATTCTCCCTCTTTGCCCAACTCTAAGAGGAGAAGTATGCATAATGGACTTATTATTGTAAACAATTGTAAATATTGGGTTATCTTGAAGTTCAAGGGCTTGAAGTTTTGCGTCAGTGACTTTTATGTGTGTTAGGTGTCAAGGCATGGTAGGATGTGCTAGGGAGTACCAAAGCATGCCAAGGAATGCAGGGGATTCTAACAAGTGCCACATAGTGCCAAGGGATTGTTAGACGTGCTAGGTGTTATGGCATGTCAAGATGTAAAATATGCTGCTTAGTTGTTTTATGACCACGAATGGATGTGAGCCTTGTCTTCGTAACTTATTAAGTTGTTTGATTTGAGATTCGGCGTGATTATCCTAAGATGAGTTATAGGAAGTTCTTAAGTGAACAAGGAATAATATAGTTGTAGTAACTGTAACTTGGTCAAGCTATTGTAGTCGAAGCAGGATTTGGTTGGGTTCCCAAGTTGCAAAAAAATAAGGGTAGTTGTGAGGGCGTGATAAATAAGGAATGATAGGGCGTGCCATGGAATGAAAAGGTGTGCTAACAAATTCTAGATAGTTTCAAAGCATGTCGAGGAGTGTTGGGGAGTGTCAAGGCATCACAAGGAAGAACTAGGTCAAAATGCATGGAAATGAATGAATAAGAGTGTGTGCCAAGGAGTATCAGTGACTTCTAGGTGTCTCAAGGATGAAGTGTGTTAGGATAATTTTAAAATAGGACTTGTAGGAGGAAAGCCTACGATTGCAATAATGGGCTAGACAAAGCAGTCGAGACTTTGGGTTAGGCACAACACTATTGTTTCAATAACTTTGTTGGGTACCCAAGTCACAAAAAAGTAAGGCTATCTATAAGGGCATGACAATTAGGGAGTGCCAAGGTGTGCCAAGGAATTTCAATAAGTGCTAACACATGTTAGACGTTTCCATTAAGGCATGTTAGGCACACGAAGACATGGCAAGTGATAAGGAGGGAGTGACAAGATATGCTAGATAGTTCCAAGGTATGCTAGTGTGCTAGGGAAGCATACCAAGATGTGTCAAGTGCCAATGTGTGTTTAGTGTTAGTGAGTGCCAGGAAACACAAGGGAGCACTATGTTAAAATGCCTAGAAATGAATGAATAAGAGTGTGTGACAGGGGGTGTCAGCGAGTCTCAGGTGTGTTAAGGAGGGAGTGACATGGTATGCTAGGCAGCGTTAAGTCATGCTAGTGTGCCAGAGTGGCATGCGGCCAAGATGTGCCAAGTGCCAGGGTGTGCCAACACATGCTAGGAAGCGCTAGGGACCCACAAGTGAGCACTAGGTGAAAATAATGCATGCAAATGAACATTAAGAAATTGTGACAGGAAGTGTCAATAAGTTCCAAGTGTGCTAAGGAGGGAGTGAAAAAGTATGATGGGTAGTGCTAAGGCATGCTAGAGGCCATGGAAACATGCCAAGATGTGCCAAGTGCTAGGGTGTGCCAATGCATGTCAAGGAGTGTTATGGAGTGCCAAGGAAAAACAAGGGAGCACTAGTTTCAAATGCATGGAAATGAATGAATAAGAGTGTGTGACAAGGAGTGTCAATGAGTTATAGGTGTGTTTAAGGAGGGAGTGACAAGGTTATATGATAGGCAGTGCCAAGGTATGCTAAACTACCAAGGCATGTCAGGAAGTGCTAGGGTGTGTTAGGGTGTGTAAAAGCATGCCAAGGAATGTAGGGGATGCTAACACATGCCACATAGTGCCAAGGCATTTATTAAATATTTCATAAATTAACTTGTAACTTAATTCAATTAGGAGAAGTAAATCAAGATACTGCAGTAGGGTTTCTTAGATTAAGAAATTTTCACATTCCCTAAGTCTAGCCCCATTAGGTCACCTAGGGCAACAATTTCCCAGGAATCTAGCTAGAGGAAAACTTCTATCTCCTAGAGGCAGTTGTGTTGTTGGGTGCCCTCACTCTCCTCAGAACTTGGGCCAATTCCGACGGTGGAATCTCCAGATTCCTCAAGCCTTAGCTCTAGGGTCAAGTTTTGCCTAGGCGGTCCCAAGGATAGAACCTAGTAGGATCAATTTGACCTATTGAAGTAAAAACTCTTTTATGATCCTTTCCCCTCAACTTGTCCAGGATAGGAACATCATTGGTTGCTAAATTCCATCCCCGAACCTGGGCTGGGTCCACTTGGCCTCGTGTGGTCCCATTTGGTGTCAAAGGCCTTTCATCAAGGACCATTTGGGAATCCAAGTTCCCAAAGGATTTTAGGGATTAAGAACTTCCTTCATAAGTATTTTTCTTCTCCCTCAACTCTTCAATCCCCCTCCTCTCTCCCTAGAAGATAAATTCACTTGCTTAAAAGGAAAGCAAGTCCCACTCTTTATTTTATCTTGGGGAAAGGGTTTCGAGGGTCACTTCCCACCTATTCATTGACCTATATGCTACAAGTGACTTCCTAAACTACCGGGACTCCACCCATCGGTGAAATTCCGTGAAGAGAAAGGAGCCTTAGCTGTGGTGACAATGGGCTAAGCCTCCATCGTTTTCCTTGTCCTAGCAGTTGCCCTCTTAGGAACCCCTTTTAGGTCCACTACTAGTTTGAGTGGTAACAAGTTCTTCACAATTCCATTTGTGAACAACTCTTTGGTAAGCCCACTTCTGCCATATTATAGCTCCAAGATGATAAGTCTAGGGCTATGGAGGCTGCCCTTATTCTCTCTAAATCAATCCTCTACAATATAGTGAATTAGGGCTAGTTGGTTGGTCCACTTGACTGTTACTTTAGTCCTTCAAATTTTGCACATCCTTAGGCCCTATACACCTACCCTTCCACCAATTTTGTTGTCCTTCACTAGAACAAGAGTCAGGGCTCTTCTTTGACAGTAACCTAACAACCCTCCAACTGTACTTGGACTACCATCAATCTGCCCAACCACAGTCAATTCTTTTTACTGATCTAGGGCCCACAATATTGTCTTCATCTAGGGCTCTTCAAATCTGCCACCTAAAAATGGTTTGAGTCCTCTCAAGATCATTGTTCTTGTGTATCGACAATTTGATCTTTGTTGTCCAATCTATGAACAAATATGAACTACTCCTCTTATCATGCTTCTAACATTCTGTAGATGACTGAACTAGGGTTACAAATCAGCCACTAACAGTCCATTTACTAATTTTTTATAGGTTTCTTCAGATATTTGTTTAAAACTCTATGGAAATTCCATCAAAATCAACTCCTCTGCATGTCAATCCATTCTTCATATAGCACATTTCTTCTGCATGCGCAATCTTTTGCTCAGGTTCCACCCTCCTTTGGATCTATTGTCTCCACAAATACTGAATCTGCAAACCATCTTCCAGATCTACGGTCTTTATTGCAGAAATAAACCTCGCTCTAAGGGTCACAACCCGTCTTCTTCTACACAAATTTGTCATAGTCTTAAGGGCATACCTTATGAACTAAACATGCTAGGAAATTGTCCTAACTAGGGCATTATACTTATGTACTTCTAATTGTTGTAGAACAAACCCTATCCACACATAGAAAAAACACGACTCTTGTCTCCATAAGGGACTCGACCTAGCTCATATGGATCCATAGATTCTGGGCATTTCTTTGATAGAATCTTGACATGAACTTCAGATCTCAATGTCGACCCTCAAACTAGGGTTAAATCAATCAATATTGTGCCTGCGTCGACTTCTGTTATGGCTCTAAATTACAGTGCAAGCCCTCCTCCATTTATGTTGTTATTTATCATAGACCTTGCCGCCTACTAACCACCACAAGGCAATATGGTATCAACCCTCTCTTATATTTCATGTAGAAAATCTAACCAATGGGATTCAATCTAATCTTGTAATGTACTAAAACAAGATACTAAATCCTTCCTACAATTTGTGGAAACAAAACACGATTGCACAATCACATATAAGTAAGAGAAACAAGTTATCAATCGCACAACACTAAATGTATCTAGGGAAGCAACTGCTCAAAACCCTCTATCTCTATTTTGTATTAAGTCGAGGAATCATGAAACAATATAATGCTTAATCTCTCTTGATATTCTCCAGCACTCTGCCAATTGTCTCCTGCTGATCTAGGAAAAATCGGTCTAATACTTATAAATTCTCAGCCTGCCTTTCTCACGCAATTCCTATGGAATTATCTCCATATTAGTTAGGAAAATCGACCTTCCTTGATTGTGAAATCCATCATGGCATCCTAATGACTTTATAATTGCACATGGGAAATTTTCTATAAATACAACTGATAGTTATGTTTCTCTTAACTGTGTTACAATAAGGATGAAGGGTCTTTTTTATTATTTAAAAATAAGATAAAACCCTAAACAACCAAAACCCTAACCCAAGGAGATGTAACACCAAGATTTTATGGGCCCCGTTGGGGTTAGTTGGGCAGCCAACTTTCTGGGGTCGTAACTTGGTCATATGATCTTCGTTTGACACACATGATACCTCGTTAGAAAGATCTCTCCGAGAACTACAACTACTAATGCAAATTTTAAGAAATCGCCAAACCTTTCATGCCCAAAAAATGTCGTTTGGGGCCTCAAAACGGCTTCGGAAGTTCAGGACCCGAAAAACTAACAAAAATAGTAAATTGTGCTATAATTAAGGAAACTGGAAAACTGAAAGAGACAATGGTGAGGGCCCAAGTGGAATAGGAAGGTGGCCACCAATATCCACCTCGATCACCTTAAATTGAATTTACTAAGCTAACTCAATCATCATGACTTAGCTAACTGACACAAGTTGTTATGAGACGAAATTACAATTTATTGTCCAATTTATTTAAGTGAAAAATAAATTAGACGCCTCACATTCCTCACTAGTGCGGGTGCATTTTTTTTTTTTTTCCTTTCTAGTTTCTAATTTCACTGTTTATTGTTGCAAATTTCAACACTCCCTCTCAGCAAGAAAGGAATTCAATATATCCCCATCCGGTACCTTTGGAATGTTCTGCATGCTACACTTCTCTAGTGTTGTTTGCACCTGCAAATCCTGAAACTAAATAGCCTCCGAACAACTTACTCAGTATAATGCATCTGTCATCAGAGTCTTCTAACTGCTGCTAGCTACTACACCTGTCAAGTACTGGATTCTCTGTGCTGCTGCTGACATCTGCATCCGTGCCCTTTGAACTATTTATAACTCTGATTTGTAATCCATTATTTAACATCTGTCACTCTGATTTCTGTCTTGCTGACATCTGACTACATCAATCTAACTGATCCTTCCTACTACTATTGTACTGTGGACTCCTCGTAGCCAGGTTCGATCCATGAGACACACCATCTCAATGGAACTTGCCCAAATTTCTTATCTTGGGATTATGTCTACACATCACCCCACCTTACACCTCGACGTATGGATGCTCCTTCTTCCCATCTGGCTCAAAATTTCCCCCTCATGGAGGTCTTTTCTTGAGTGGACGCTTCCACTTAGTCTCCTCTCTGCTTCTCCAATTATGGCAGCTACTCCACAACCTTCTGAGACTGCTTCTCATGAGGATGCATGTTGAGAGGTAATTTATGCTCCCTCTAAACCACCAAGTTTCTAAATTATGCCTTTCTCCTCAAAGCTTTGCATGCATCTGGTACCTCAATTACATATAGGTTCTTGACTCGCGCACAGTGTAATTGTCCCGACGTTACAAAAAGTTTCTAAAAAAGAGTTGATTTTAAATCGATGATATCTCCCTCATCCGAGCTCCTATTCGACCGATTTTTTTTTCCCATTTGGGTAGATTTTCACGAGGAATCCAAATATTCTATTTTTTTTTGAAAATTTTACACCAAAATATTCAAATATTCTTTTCAAACTCGCCACCCAAAAAAATCTTGCTTTGATACCATGTAAAAATCTAACCAACGAGATTCAATCTAATCTTGTAATCTACTAAAACAAGATATTGAATCCTTCGTACAATTTGCGGAAACAAAACACGATCGCATAATCACATATAAGTAAGAGAAATAAATTATCAATCGCACAACAACATGGCGTATTTGGGGAAAGAAACTGCTCAAAACCCCTCTATCTCTATTGTGTATTAAGTCAAGGAATCATGAAACAATACATTAATGCTTAATCTCTCATGAGATTCTCTAGCACTATGTCAATTGTCTCCCGTTGATCTAGGCAAACTCGGTCTAGTACTTAGCCAATTCTCATCCTTACTTCAGCCTACCTTTCTCATGCAATTCCCAGGGAATTAACTCCTTATTAATTAGGAAAATCAGTCTTCCTTGATTGCGCAATCCATCATGGCATCCCAATGACTTTATAATTGCACATGGGAAATTTTCTCTAAATACAACTGATAGTTATGTTCCCTTTAACCTCTGTCTCAACTGGGTATTCCTCGAAACTGATATGCATGCAACTATTAATAGCAAATTATCAGTTATATGATTGATCACTCATTGTGAATTAAATCTAATTTAATTCACTAGACCTCTCACTAACTCATCACTCGGTTAGAACCAGTTAAACTGATTTTAACTCATTTAATCGAGTTAATTACACTTGCACCCCACTAATGCATCAACTTCAACTGGACCTCAAAAATATTAGAATCCCTCTAGATGCCTCATCTTAGACCCTCAAGTACTTGAATTTATTAAGCTAACTCGATCATCATGACTTAATTAACTGACACAAGTTGTTATGAGATGAAATTACAATTTATTGTCCAATTTATTTAAGGGAAAAATAAATTAGACGCCCCACATTCCTCACTCTTGGTGCATCAAAATTCCTCACCAGTGTGGGTGCATTTTTTTTTTGTCCTTTATGGTTTCCAATCTCACTGTTTCCTGTTGCAAATTTCAACATTTCAGAATTTTATGCGGCCTTCACATAAAGACACCATTGAAATCACATGCCCAGATTCTCATGAGAAACCTCTCTTAAGCTCGATCTGCTAGAAGAGAACCAACAATATGCCATCCTACTTCTTAGCGCAAACCAACCCTTAAGGTATGAAACATTCTTCTAAACCCTCACATGATGATCTTGCTCTTGGAGGATGATCATGACCTCCCTTTAGCAACCCTTACTCAGCCCTCGTACTAGACTTACTTTAGGACTACATCTCTCTTCACCCCCTTGATGTGCCAGATAGTGGGAATACATGTCAAACATGCTAAGATGTGCCAAGTGATAAGGCATGCCAAGATGTGCAAGGGTGTGTCAATGCGTGTCAGAGACTGTCAAGACAACAAAAGGGAGAAAAAAGTTAAACTACAAGGAAATTAACACATAAGAGGGTTAATAAGTCATCAATTTACCTTTTCCAAGAGGGGCATGCTAGGAACACCAACACTAGGTGCCAAGTGCAAAGTCTTAGTGCATTCTAAGTGCCAAGTATTCCTTTGTTGCTTCTCATCTACTTTCCAACAATTGATAATCACAAATAAATTTAATATTGAACCATGCCAAATCATACCAAGGCATCTCAACGTATTCCATACATGCTAAGACTTTCCAAGTGCCAATATGTGTCAGGGACTAGTGTTATGCATGTTATGAAGTGGAAGGAATGTTGAAGAGTGCTAAGGTGTGCTAGAGAGTGATAATGCATGTTGATGAGTGTTAAGGATTACTAGGAAAAAACATTAAAGGAGCACTAGGCAAATATTCATGGAAGTTAATGAATATGAGGAACGTGTGCCAGAGACTAGTGTTAATGAGTGTTAGTTGTCATGCCAAGGAGGGACTGACAAGGTATGCTAAGCATTGGTAGGCATGTTAGGGAATATCAAGTCATGTCAAGAATTCCCAAAGTGTGCTTGGGAGTTCTAGGGTGTGCTAATTATATCACATGCCAATTAATAGTGCCAAGATATGCCAATACATGGTAGGTGCTAAGGATGTGGTGCAGGGTGCCAGGGTATGTCAATATGTGTCAAGGCAACAAAAGGAAGAACCACTAAGAGGGTTAATAAGTCAAGACTTTATCTTTTTGAAAAGGGGCATG
Organism: Pinus albicaulis; assembly: GCA_034641835.2. Taxonomy (NCBI): domain Eukaryota; kingdom Viridiplantae; phylum Streptophyta; class Pinopsida; order Pinales; family Pinaceae; genus Pinus; species Pinus albicaulis. The sequence goes on along the minus strand of CM076577.1, from coordinate 244,400,037 downwards.
CTAGGCACACTAATAATAGGTCCCAATACATGCCAAGTGGCATTGTGTGCCAAGTGCTAATGTATTTCAATGCATTCAACCAAGGTGTTCTAGGGCATGCTAGGGACTATATGCAGCATGCCAACACATGCTAGGAGAGTTCCATGTTGTGCTAGCGCATGCCGCCATGTGCTTGGGCATCAGTGTCATCACGAGATGTAATTCTAGGTATAAAGATGTTCCAATACATGTGGGGTGCTAAGAAATGTTAGTGTGTGCCAAAGCATTAATTTAAGGCGTGCCCAGATTGGTGAGGATCGTTAGGTCTTTCTCATTAATAGAAATGTCAAAGCTTGATTATGTATTAAATAATATATTTCCTACACACAATAGTGGAACTTTATCTAAAGGGAATTTGTTAGATAATAAACTTAATATATATGAATCATGTGTTGACTCATAGGAAATCTCTATTCGACTAGTCATTACTTGAGGGAAATGATAAACACTAATTACTTCTAAAAAAATTGACTGACCCGAACCACTATGGCCTTGGACATATTATAAAAAATACTCCATAATAATGGTATTAAATCATTAACTTTTGACAAAAAATATATTAACAGGCACATAGCGTCATCAAAAACTCATTAGAATGATCAATGATGACGGGCATTTTTTGACCGTCACCAAAAGTAACAAAAAGTGCATTAGTGAGGGTCATTAAAATTTCGTCACTAGAAGTGTCACCAAAGAGAGAATTAGTGATGGGCCTTTAACGACCCTCACCAAAAGTCTCACTAAAAATGTCTTTGGTGACGGACCAAAAAGGACCATCACTATATACACTTATAGTGACGGTTTTTTAATTATCAATGATGACGGACATTTTTTGACCGTCACCAAAAGTAACAAAAGAGCATTGGTGAGGGTCATTAAAAGTTCGTCACTAGAAGTGTCACCAAAGAGAGAATTAGTGAGGGGCCTTTAACAACCCTCACCAAAAGTGTCATTGAAAATGTCTTTGGTGACGGACCATAAAGGACCATCACTATATACACTTACAGTGACGGTTTTTTAAGGACCATCACCATATGTGACATTGGTGACGGACCTTAAAGTTCCGTCACAAGCATGACCCTCACCAATGTGCTTTTTTCTTGTAGTGTTGTAGTGAATTGTGATGTGGTTGTTTCTCTCTCAAGAGTTGGGTGAAATTCACCTTAATTAGTGTAACCTCTTGGACTTGGCTTATGAATTTCGAAGTGAATTGTGATGTGATTGTTTCTCTATCAAGAGTTGGGTGAAATTCACCTTAATTAGTGTAACTTCTTGGCCTTGGCTTATGATTGTGTGATCACAATTTTCTTATATTACTGAGTGAGCTATGTTACACGAGAATAGGAAAACAGGGCAGTCAATGATAACATTGTCCAGTCACGAAGTTGAATCATGTGAATGTGAATGTTTCCATCTTGATTTAGTGTTTTCATGTGGATTATAATTATGATTTATGGATCACAATTGTGAATTATGGGTCACAATTTTAATGTGATTGCACAATGATAATGGCTTTTCCATTTTAATAATGGCATGACAGATGCAACCAATATGTTGTTATTTGTAGCCCAGTTATTCTTATTTAGAGTTTATGTTTAAAATTCCATTGATTTACTCTTATTATCTTTTGAATATTACAACACACTACAACACAAAGGGGGGTTTTAAGACAATTTCTAGGTAAATTGTCTTAACTTGAGACAAAAGAAAACTTGTGCATTGTATTAAATATTTTCTTTAAGCGGGTGTCTCAAATTAAATTGTCTTAAAATATTGTCCCTATAGAGACAATATATAACACAAGCATTTTTTTCCCTCCAGAGACAATTTCATTTTTGTCTCACCAGAGACGATTCATTTTTGTCTCTCAAGAGACAATAGTTGGGATTAAAGACATATTGTCTTTAAAGAGACAATATCTTTGATCCTAACTATTGTCTCTCTAGATACAATAAAAAATGTTATTCAAAGATAATACAACATCACTTTTGTCTCTTTAGAGGCAATATAAAATAATGAATCTCGACAAATATATCACCATTGAAATAAACCAATATTAAAAAATTTAATTAAAAATAAATTACAATATCATTGATTAATTCATATTAGGACACAGTGGAATCGAACCTCTGACCTCCTGCTTATAAAGCAGATGCTCTTCCATTGAGCTAGCACCCTTTAAAGAACTATGCAAGAGTTATGGTAGTCCTGGAAATTGCATATATAGGCATTGATTTAAAAAATGCTCGACACATAATGGCTTAATCTTTGTAAAATCTAAAATCATGCAGTCCGTATTTTGAACTTGATAAAAATAACTAAATGGAGTTAGTTCAATGTCACACCCATGTAGCATGACTCACACAACAAGTTAATAATATACAATAATTTATAAAATATTTAATCTAATCATACAAAAAAAAAAAACTAGAATTATCACAAGCCTTTAATAATATCTTACCACAACTATTGAATGTTTTATGTTTAGCGTGTTTCCACTATTCATATATTCCAGCAATATGAATTTTTTCAAGAAATGTTTCACATCAACTAAAGATAAGGTACAGAGAAATTGGCATAGCCATCCTTCTATATATCCCTAAAAATTTTGCAGCAAGTTAGATAATCTAGCACAGTTATCATTACCTGTTAGTAACGATATAAAAAGAGATTCAACAATGTCCTCATATTTAACTTGAACACTAGAAGAGAAGGTTAGTATACAACTAGCATCTTCTTGGCCATTCAATATAACCAATGCTAACAGCCTCCTATTCAATTACAGTTCCAAAGAGGTATAAGTGTCTTTTTTTCCTTGGGGGTAGAAGCCTTAAGCTGCTGGCCATGATAAATAGAATTGTTGTTGTTTATGCCTGTAACCACATGTGGAATTTTTCTTAGACAGTTGAGATATAAAGTAATATTGCATCAATTTAAAGCACCTACATCAAAAATAATGTAATTATGTCTATCCATCATAAATAAAAATAAACTTTAAAGAGAAGTGAAAAGATGACTTGATAAGGTAATATGAAGGTGGCCTTAGTCATGTTAATTCAACTCAACATGTGTGGCAGTTGTGTCTAGTTATAATGGCCCTAGTCATGTTCAGTCAGCTCACCATGTGTGGCAGTTGTGTACAGTGACAATGGCCTTAGTCATGTTTAGTCAGCTCACCATGTGTGGCAGTTGTGTACAGTGACAATGGCCTTAGACATTTTCAGTCATCTCACCAAAATATTTTTCATATGATCTAATATATGCACAAATGGTATAGTGGTAGATCAGAAATTTGTTCTAGCATGCATAGAGTTCAGAAATTAGACCAACCTTAATGCAATGTCATGAAATTAGACCATCCTTAATGCAATTCCCTGTATAATTACAAAATGCCATGAGAAGAGTCATTTGTCTTCCTAATTTAAAGTGGTCACTCTGCAATAGAAAATGAAAAAACAAAACACTACATTACTACAAAACATTTCAAGTTCTGTTGTAATTTTTCTAAAAATAAAAATAAAAGCAAAATATTATCCTGAAAAATTTTGGATCAAGTATCATACCCAAAAGAGCAGAGGAAGAAAACTTGTGTAGAAGGGCACAGAAACAGTACACGATAGATAATAAATCAATACATCCAAGAAAGGGTGTGTCATGCTCTGTAACACACAGAAATCCAGCATGAAATTTTATTAAAAACAATAATGCAAAAGTCGACAGATTTTGTAAATCAAGAAAAAATGCATCATAAGTGATTAGACTATAAAAGTAGCACAATTGCATAGATGAAGTTCATGAAGGTCCAATTCATAACAGAGATGATTTGGGGTGCACAGGCCTCTGATGTACACCAATTATTATATTAAAAAAATGTTAGGACTGCCAAATGGAGAACACTATGCAAGAAGGGAGATGAACCAACTACATATTATCTTTCTTCATACTCGAACAAACAACCAATATTTGTGCCTCAATTGAACTTCAAATTATCCATTATAGTCATAAGATTTGTAAGGGTCTTCGGTGGTTTTCTATTGCCCCTAAGAAATTCTTTCCTATTATAAATATTAACAATCCCATTGTTTGACCCAGTGGCAAATACATTACTCTCAGTAGAAACAACCAAGGCTAAATTGTTAACACAACACTCATCAACCCCCCTACGAATTCATTTCCTCATTCCAAGATCTCAATGATATACTTGTTCATCTCCCCACGAACTTGGCAACTGTCTTCCATCATCAGCAAAACAAAGTGCACGAATGTTCCATTAATTTTCAAGGTCCCAATCAACAGTTTAATTTTTTCTGGAAAGCAGCTTTATACAACCATTATTCACAAGGAATGCAATCATGCTAGAATTTATTGAATGTAGCATCTAGGTGGCACCACAACTCTTCATCATGTTTTTTGAAAATATCAATCATTCGTGCCATCATGTTTTTTGAAAAGATGTGTAATTTTTGTCATTGTAGAGTGAATACATACAGTGTCGTTGTCCAATTTCTGAAAAAAAAGATCCAGAAAATTACTCAGCAACTCCACTAAAAAAAAATGCATCTGCTTCTGCATTGACCTACAAAGAAGTAAGTCATATGAGCAATAAAATAGAACACAATATGCGTATAAATTCTATATTCTAAGAAATTTAATCTGTCGACTTTAAAAAGGTGTGGTTCTGCGGTGGTTTTTGTGAAAGTTGCAACACGAAAGTAATATGTTATAACTTCATAGCCCTAAATGGAAAGTGTTAACCATTGTGGCTAGTTATCATTTGCAAGTAAAATCTAGAAACATATATTGGAATAATGGTATAAACACGAACATAATACCTTCTTTTTTCTTTGGTTGAATGTAAAGAACCCTAAGATGATTTCCAGTTGTGGCTAGTTATCTTTTGCAAGTAAAATTTGGAAACATATACTGGAATAATGGTATGAACACGAACATAATACCTTCTTTTTTCTTGGGTTGAATGTAAACAAATCCTAAGATGACCTATTTCAAATTATAAATTTTGCACAAATGATTGGTGTGCTTCCCATGTGTTTCAAGATGTTCTTTTGATTTTGTTGATTGTTTCATACATGCATAATGAAAAATGAGAAGTCACTAATAACTAAAGATTTAGGTCTTTCCAATTATATAGGCCTTTTACACAAATGCCAACATTTTCACTTAAATAAATTATTCAAGGGAGCACAATTCTATCATTATGCCCTCTTACAAATAGGGTGCAAGTTTCCTATAAACTACGTAAAGAGAAATATGACAGGCATCTACTCACAGAATACACATTGAAATGGATGTGCTATGATTCATATGTGTTATTAATTTCCTTCATTTTATTGATGGAAACTTAATCTTTATGGATTATATAAATTTATATTATTTACTTGAAATAAAGAAGAGATAAATTGTATAATTGAGACATATATTTTGTCCTTTGTTTTGTTATAGTGTGAAGAGCCTTGCAACCTTTGTCATTGCATACCAAAAACATGATTCCGACATATTTTTTTAAATTAGATGAAAAACGTTGAACAAATAAACCTACCTCTAGAAGTGTTGATTTCTTTTTTGGGCTTAATATGGTTCAAATTTAGTCTGAGGAAATTTTTTTGACAAAAAAAATATCAGTGTCAATTATAAAAATCATATTATGTTGTATCATTCTATGGACCTCCAGAATACTATGATGTTTCCTGAAAAAGGCCAGAAAATTACGTTATTTAACCTGTTAATCCTTGTGTAATCCATAAAAAGAATGCAATCAACAACTTTCCTGTAAGCTCCAACACTTTATTTTAAAGATTTTTCCTTTACAGTATATCTATGTTGAACTTCTTCTTGAGGTATTCATGCTCTAGAACTTAACAAATTCATAAAAATTAATAAAATGTTAGCAATAATTTTCTCAGAAACAGAAGATTTATCACACTTACCCAGAGATTGCACAACAGATGTCATTCCAACAATGTCAAGGATAGCACTAGTACATTTAAGTGTCTCTTCTGAAAGGTTATCATAATCTATCTTTAGTATTTGCTACCAAGTATTTGACAATATTATTCATAGAATATTTGACAAGGTGCAGTACAAGAATAAGACTCAACTTAAATTTGTAAGCTAATATTATCCAAATACCAAATTTACCTGAATTTTAGCCTTCAAGCCTTGAACTGATGAACCTCAAAAAAGATTCTTCCTTTGGTATGCATCTTGATGCTCCCTTAATTCAAAAGTTTGGCCTTCTCCAGCTTGATCACAAGGAAATTTTTGCATCAAATAACTCCAATTCATTGGCTTATCAGTAATAAGAAAAAAAATATCAATTTGTTCCACCTACACATTCAACATGAAATGACATGTTATCGAGTTCAGTCCTTAGGTTTTCATTTTTACGATTAGATTTATTAAGGGAAATCCAAGCCTTGTGGCATTCATTTTTCTCTTATGCTCAATCACAATGGATAGAATCCTAGAGGTCACTTTCCCTTTGGCTGTCTCTTCAGGATCATCATTCTTGTTCTTGTCACAATTGATTAATGCTTCCCTGGAAGGAAAATTGGGTGGCATAGGTGGATGGCTATGTAAATGTTAAGGATCTAGGACATCATGATCCATGCACCTTGAAAACAAATTTTCTAACTCGGATGCTTATTTTTCTCCCATTATCTTCAGTTTGGTAAAGGCACAAACATGTCCACTCTACACATCCATCGAAAAAATCAACTCTTCCTGATTATATAATGTAAGAAAAATTTAAAGCTATTCTCTATAAACACCTAATGAATAAAAATGAGCGTAGAAACAAGCCTAAGTCATTTTTCACTTAGACATACAATTTAATAATGGCTAACTTATTAAAAACTGAAGGACAAACATCAATTTCTTTTGCATTGTCCCATACTATTTAACTAAGTTTTGTAAATATGTTTGATATATGTGGATGGCCATATAATTCCATGTATGTGATTAATGGAGATAATAAATTTTTGGGGGCGATTTTTTTGGCATTTTAGCTCAAGATGAGAATAGAGATCTCCTAAAAATCAAGCACATAAATGTATTTTTGTTGTAAATATTGTGATAATTTTCCCAATAAAATATCATCCTAATCTTAACAAGGGTGTTAAGAAGAATTTTACTATATGCCATGGTAAGTGGACATATATCAATATGAAAAATATGTGGTAGATGCCATTAATGCAAGAAGAATAGATGGTGAATATTGAATAGTGTGCATGTAGAAATAAAACGATTTCATATAGAAGGATGAATTATTTTACAATGGAATAATAACTTCTTTGCTTTAGATGGTAAGGATTTGTCCCATTCCAAAGTAATTGGTATCAAAGTTTGTGTTCTTGACTTTTGTAATAAAGGCAAGCAGACTAGCTTTCTTAGAGAAGTATGTTGTAACAACATTTTCCCAAAAAACTTACCCTCGAGGTGAAGAGATATTGTTAATTTGAAGTATAACTCTAGAACTCGTGATCACAACTTCAATGAATACTTGTTCCCCAAATCACCCTTCCAACATCACAAACATTTAGCATCAACCATTATAAATATAAACTAGTTTTCCATGATGGAGACAGAGAGGAGAACTCAAGCCACTCCATCCTCTAGAAAGAGTTATATGATTAATATAAATAATATCAATTATAGTAACAATAATTAATATTGTTTCTTGCAATGACTACTACCACTACTAATCCTAAAAACTTTTACAAGGAAAAATTCAGCCACCAACAAATCCACCACTAAGCTTACTAGCCACTGAGGTTAATATCCCCTAACCTTAGAATACTATTTAGACCTAGAGCTATCTTAAGAGTTGTATAGATTTATGATGATGGAGGAGGAAATGGTATTAAGAGGTGGATAGATTTATGATGGTGGAAGAGGAAATGATGGTGTAGAAATTGGCACAAATGTTGTTGATGTGACCAAGTCCCTTTCACAGTGACAATCACAAGTTAAGAAGAAATATGAAGATGATTATAACACAAAAAAACATGAGAATGATAATTCTATGATGATGACACAAAAAAACATGAGTATGATAAGTATCCTAACATGATTATGATAAGTCTCCTCCACTTCCTCCAGAGAACAAAATTATACAATCAGAGCCATGGCATGAATAATTGAAAATGATCCTCATCCACATATAGGTAATCAAAAGCAACATGGAGATACTCCTCAGTGATTTCAATTGAAAAAAAAACACAATGATATCCTTTTTTTATATCCATTTTGGATCATATTTTCTCTTCATCTTTTCGTCCTGATGATGAACCACATTGATTGGTTCGAAACATGTCGGCAATCAATGCTTTTATGTGATGGATCCCGAAGAAAAATACCTAAACAATTCTACTTAAAAAATCCTCCATTTAGATATCACCTTTGTTCTCACATGATCCAAAGAAGAATTCATTGAACTAAAAAAAATACCAAACATAAGCTAACTCATAACGGTATGCTTAAGAAATTGAACCAATATTTTTTTCATGCACTCCTGCAAATTAAACCTATGCTCGAGAAGGACTGGTGGTAGAGACGGTACTAAAGATCGTGTACAAGGACCACCCCAGTTATATGTAGAACCAGAGCTACGAGAACCACCAAAGAATGATCTTTTTTCATGGTTGTCGAAAACCAGAACTGATATGAAACAAGTGGACCGCAACTCTATTCAATCATCTTAACATGGTTCAGGTGAAGAAACGAATGGAAGGGAATTAAGAATCATAAAAAGGAACAAGTTAAATTTATGAGGCAACTTCGGGAAGAATTTCCCTTGATCCCCAAATTGAAAATTTAAACTGGCTGGTAAAATTTTTACTGTGAAAATAATTAAGGTGACTATTTTAATTATTAATGCCTCCCACCTAAGAAATTCAAATTCAACTTCAATATGTACTTAGAGGGAAATATTTTAGTTTAAAATTCAAATTCAAATTTTGGCTCACACAAGAGATGCAACCTTTCAACTATATCAAAACACTATATATACCCGATTGAGGTGCTCCTCAAAAAGTATGAATTTGGATCTACAATTTCAGACAACTACCTCAGGAATTTTGGATGACTTTTTTTTCTCCAAGTGTACCTCAGTAATTTCGGATGATGTTCTCTATGGTTTCCTTAGGATAGCTCTTGCTTATCTATATTTCGATGAACCTGTATCTCTACAATCTCAGTAAGTACAAAACTCACACATAGTATGAATGGGATTGTTTTGGTTAGCATTATGGTCTCAATAGGTCCAAGTTCAGGATCAGATCTACGATATGGCTAGTTCAGCGTGGGTTTCTCTCTTAGCAAGAATTTCATAGCTTGGAGACCCTCTTACAGTTGGACCACAACCCTAGAATCACCTGCTCAGGAGGTCGAGCTGCTATAGAAAGCGGAAGACATAAAATTCTAAAAATTTGGTGGTTGTTGGAGGTGATTTGGATACCTTAAAGGAGGCCATAACAACAGCAAAGTATAGTGACCCTGCTTAGAGTGCAAACCACATTGTTTGAAGGCCTTCAAGTACTAAATAAGGGCTGAAGCATCATGCCAGTAAATCCCTATACAATTATCCACCGACATAAAGCAAAAAATGGCTTTAATATGGAAATAGACCAGATACTCGAGCCAGCGAATGACAACATAATGAAGAATAAGGAAGGCAGCAATAGAAATAATTAATTTTGAACCTTCTACAGTGATCTGTAGTTTCCCTAACCACAGGATTGATTGGGTCTAAGAGCAGTGTTATTGGACTTTAATATTGGCAAGTAATTCTGACTCTAAATCATTATACTCTCTCTCTCTCTACTGAGCATTTTATTTTGATAATAAGAAGATTCAATCAAGGGTTTTCCCCATCTTGGGGTTTTTCCCTACCTTGAGCCAATTTTGTGTTCTTTTATCTTGGCTTGTCCTCTATGATAATGGTTTATGTTCTTTCCTTAGTTACTGTAAACATAATAATGGTTTATTTGATTGCAATAAAATGGTGAATTGGGATAATATGACTCACTAAAAGTAACTGACCTAAGAAAATAACATGTTAACTGAAGATTAACATGGTATCAGAGCTCATGTGAGGTCAAGCCCAAGCAAGAGTAAAATCAGTTGCTAAAGGTGTATCAAAAGCAGATCTAACAATATCTGTCTGAAATTGCCTTTGGCCTATGAAGAAAAGTCAATTCATGAATCAATCAAGGGTTTATGATTATTATACATTACATACTTTGACCATTATCTAGACCAATGTCTGACCTGAAATTTTTGCATGCATTGACTATGTCTCTCTATTGCATAACTCATCTCTATGCATATGAGAAGATCAAGGGAAATATAAATTTCACAAAACGATGATTGGCTTGGTCTCATGGGTTGCTTTGATATCTGAGTATTGTTTTTGGAGCCTATGGAGTCCTTCATCATAAAACAAAGCACAGATTTCTAGTTAAAAGGTTGTCCAGACTCCAAACATCCTATTCATGGACTAAAGTCTCTAGGAGATAGGGGTTGTACTCACAGTCATTTTGGAACTGATAATCCCAGAGATTATATAGTTGGAACCACTCTACAATCACACAACAAGATCCTTATTCATGATGATGATATGCTTCTATAAAATACTCTATATGAGATGGGATAAATAAACTGATTAATGTGATCCACTACGAAATTTCATAGATGATCTGCAATCAGTATCAGTTTCATTTGCCATGAAGCATTGTGTTGTGCACCAGTGAAGTATAACTCTTGTTGTAAACTCTGAACAAATATCTTATGATCTTAAGCTTGCATTTTTGGAATTATGTTGAACTTATGAAATCTCAGTAGCATAGCTTCTTATGAAGAGGATTTGTATATGAATCAAGGAATATCCCCTAGTGCATATATGATAATTCAAATAGAGCTACGTTAGTATGGTATGTGAAATTGTCACCTTGATTACATTGAATCAGCACTGTAGGCCATCACTTTATATATGCATCCATTCCATATTCAACTACCAAAATTATAGTAAGGTGATATTATGTTGAAACTGTGTGTGCATTTAAAATGCTTCGTGCCCTTGAGAATCATACCAGTAGGATTTTGTCAATTGGAGTTTAGTAAGAACATGCTTGTTTCCAAGTTGGTTTTCTATCTAAGATAGGACTTTCTTAATGGTGAGCTACTAACCAATGTTGGTGGAATATATTATTGCTAGTTATATAAGTTATACATAGTATCCTACTTATGTCTTGGTAAATACATCAATATGATAGAGGCAGAGAAAGAACATCACGAGTATGGAGATATCAAAGAAAGCCTCTCAATCAATAGTAGGCAGAGTGTCAAATATGTCATCTACAAGCACATCGTTAGCAGTAAGAAATCTTCAGTATGGGTTTCTTCATTTAGTTGTAAAGGACAAAATTGTAACAGTTTTCATGCTACTAGGGTTTTCCTTTTGAACAGAAGAAACACAGAGAGAGTAAGATTCTCTCTCACAGAGACAAAATAGTTGTGAGATGTACGAAATAAACATGAGTGACCATAGGGTGAGCGGTTCACCTTCCCCCAGTGGTGTGTTGTGTACACAGTGAGTGATTCACCTTCCCTTGTGATAGCCCATGATGGTTGACATGTGTGTAGGGTGAGTGGTTCACCATCCCATATGATTGTGAACACATGTGTGTAGAGTGAATGGTTCACCTTCCCCTACGGGTGATGAGATATGCATAGGATGAATGGTTCACCTTCTCTTATGGAATATGATCAAGATGAATGATTCACCTTCTCCTATAGACACCCAAGTGAGAGATGCATATAGGCATCTGATGACATGTCGATAAGGCGTGGCTCATCCTTTCCCCACATGTAGGATGCTCATTCCCTACGATTAATCGTTGACATGTCGATGGGATGTGGTTCACCCTTTCCCCACTGGTAGGATACTTCCTACTATTGATGGTTTCTCCATGCATGTAGGAGGTGTTTCACCCTTTCCCTACTATCTGTGTTCTTGCATGCATGTAGGAGGTGGTTCATCCTTTCCCGACATATGATTGTGATGTGTTTCTGTAGGATGTGGTTTGTCCTTTCCCTACAAATTATTGTGATGAGTTTTCGTAGGATGTGGTTTGTCCTTTCTCTATGTATATGAGCAGGATGTTCGTTACTTCTTGGTGTTTTTGTATCATCCTACCCATGTAGTTTGTGACACATGGGAAGTACCTCTCATATGTCCAATGAGTTGGGAAATGAGGATAGAGACCATAGCACTACCAATGGACACATCATGTACTGTCATACTCTCTACGTCTAGGATGCATGGTGTTCATAAAATTTATCTGGGATCAAGTCTAGTTGAGGTTTTTACATATATAATGACTTTGGGTCAGTGGAGAGTGTCAAGGTCTTGTGAATCACTCTCGATCAATTCTTCTTTATTATTCATATCAGTGTTCAGCAGAGCAGAGCAGATCAAAGATGACAAATATGGTTCATGATGATTGGATGGCATGATGATCTATGGCATCATATGGATTGGCAGGCAGAATTCTCCCTAGTTGAGAAGGAGTGTTAAAATTGGCAACTAGGGCCAAATTCCATTTTGTGTCTCCTCAATTGATGGAGAAAATAATTCCATTGAATCCCTCTTTCTGAGAGGACCAAAATAGATATATAGATTGTCCAATTTGGATAAGGAAAATGTTTAATTATTCAAAAGAAATATTATAAGTCATGATTTGGTTTAGGCAGGAAATTTTGAAATTTAAAATTTGAATTTCCCTCCAAAAATTAAGGTTTGTTTCACCAAATCATCATATCTAAATTTTTATATAAGGGGCTCTCCCCATCTTATTTTCACACATCAATTTGCTTGAATATGTGTCTGAGGCATTTGGAGTCTTGATGGAGGTTGATGATCTGTTTGGGTTAGGGCCGAGATTATCCACGATGTACAACCACATGTCTAGATAGTCATACTCAAGGAGGACGAAGGCCAGTTCTGGTTTTGGGTTCATATTTAACAACTAGGCCGAGATGCTTCGCTCAATTCTCTTTTGTGTGGGCACTCTCCTTGTGTTGATAGGTCGTAATCCTTGTGGTAATTGCAAGAGCACTGCAATGCTATTCTGGACTAGCTGAAAGGGCCATATGGTCTAGACTCTATATACCATGGCAAAGTCAAGCTACACACAACGAAGTTAGGCTACATAAAGAAGGAGGTTGGCCACAATAATTGGGTGTACTGTTGAAGGAAATTGAATGAGATGATGTGGTCTATAATGAAGCCCTAACCAGGTTCCTGATCTACAGTTGTTTCATCATCACATTGCCTAGGATCATCTGCCCAGTATAACACTGTTTTGGGTCCATTATAAACAATAAATATGACCACACTATCTGGACTAGGACCGAGCTCCTCGTGAAGACTTCTTTTTTTTTGGTGTGTCTTCTATTAGGCGAGATTTTTGTTGCTATTGTTTGAAGGCTGAAAGGAATATTTTCCTGGGCTACTTCCCTATTGTATTCTCTCCCTCTCTCTCTCTTCCAAACATTTGACGATTAATAATAAGAAAATTTGATCAAGGTTTTTCCCCATCTTGGGGTTTTTCCCTGGCATGTGCCATATTCTCACGTTCTATTATCTTGGCTTGTCTTTAGCATTTCTCATTTATGTTCTTTCATTGGTTACTATCATGTATTGTTTAATGTGATTTTTAATGGATTAATGGGCTCATGATTGAATGAAGTACCTATGCAAAGAAAATAACATGTCTCCTCAAATTAACAATAGACTTATGGGGAATGTCGCTGAGCTATCAATTCACACACAAAGTAGTGGAATAGTTACACGTATCTATGCGAGTATCATATATAGTATTGAGTTATTATTCAAATGGAAAGGTTGCAAATATGTGATATCTTACATTATCAATGTATTAACTTCCTCTTACAATGGACAAGTTAAATTCCTCGATGCTATCTTGTATAGTATCGCAAGGAAAAAAGGAGGGCAAGAGGCTAATCTATCTTGTCAAAAGGGGGCTAAAAATAGAGCCTAATCTCGGCTCATTAACATTAACTAAGGAGGCATGGGGCACAGACTAAAGAAATAGCTAGTTCGGCTTGGCTGAAGGCTAAGGCAGAAAGAAGGGCAGATTACAACAATACCTTAGGGGTATTAGTTACTTTAGTAGAGCTTGTTCATCACTCTATATGGGTTCATTGAAAATAGAAGAAAGAAGATATATTCAAATATTTTATGGCTATGACTTAAGTGTAAGGCAAGATCTAATGGATGGGTGTTTATTATTCCTCTTCTAGCTTACAAACGGAGAACTTAATCATAGATATGCAATATTATTGGTTGTATGAAAAGAAGCCATATGACAATATGGACGATACATTAGCTTTAGAATGAAGATTTACTACAAGTCTATAACACTAGTAACAACTAGTTATAAATATAATTTATATTGTGAACTACAGAGATATATTGAACTATGTTGCTAAAGCAAATGTACAAGTATTAATTCTCCATGTGAGCTCATATATCGATGGAGAATAAATACTTTCTATACAGCTCTATCTAGTAGTGTAAACCTTACTCACTAGTAGTTCTACTCAGAAGCTACTAAGGAAGGCAGTGCTAAGGCAGTCCATGCAGCTAATGAATAAGGACTAAGGCTGATCTAAAATGACTGTATTATTTTTTTTGTGCTAAGGGTCTTTCAGTTTTAAAAACATGTGCATAATTGGTTCATTATTTTGCATAAGGATTACGGAGTTTTTCCATGAATTATAGATGAACTTTAGTGAATTAGAAGCATAAGATAAGTCTAAATAACATTGAAAAATAGTGTAAAATAGAGAAATAAGTCACCACATGAAGTTTACACAGCAGGCATGATGAAGCAATTCACCCCTCTTAGGCTACATTTGCTGGTCTAGCTCCCAATGGCTTGTCCATATTTCATTATGCTCAAAATTTTTCTATTACATGTAGTTGCAGTGCTCTAATGGTTGTTTTCTCTACACCAATGGCTTCAGAATGCTCCAATTAGTCAAGAAGTGACTCTTCATTCACTCAGAATGGTCGAAAATTGAGCCTCCTACACTTTTTCCCAATATCTCCTAGGAAAACTCCACTAAATGTGGAGAACTCCAGTTAATTGGAGTTAAATTAGGGCTTACTGCCAAATTTGGAAATCCCCTATCCGCTCCAATAAAGTCACGCAATTACTATTATGGTTAGGGTGATGGCCACATGTACACCCCAACCGTTAATGTCTTGAAAGTTAGCGAAACCTCTGCTCCTAACTGCAATTTAACATGGACTGTGGTTTGTTGACGTCGGTTAGGCTCTGACTCTAGCCCACATAAACTCTTTAACGCACAGCGGCCATAATAATTAGAACCCAGGCAATGTCGCAATATCACATTCATGAATAAGGACTAAGGCTGCTAGAACTTAAGGCAAGAGTGCTAAGACCTTGATTTTTGACACTATAGCTTAAGACTGCGACTGAATGGGGAGCTTGTTGATACTAGCTTTAACAAAAATGGGAACATTAGGCCATAACAATGCAATTATCATAGCGGAGAAGTCTGAGTAGAAGATTCCCCAGCCTGACAAGTATATCAGCTCTGACATCACAACCTCGCTCGAATAGATCGACAGCATAAACTGATTATAATTAAGATTGCACTACTCATTAAGGTTTTTTAACGATGCATAAACACTTGTTTTTAACGTCACTTACAATGATTGCATCAATAGTGGCAATAATAAATTCCAACTCTAAGTATTGATTTATTGTGACAATGGACTTTATAAATGTCTCCATAAATAAATAAATAAATGGGAAAGGATTAATGTGTGTTCATAAGGTTTAGGTATGAATCAACAAGTGAAAAAAGGTACTACTTTTCTTTAATCCTACCTAGAGCCAATTATATGGGTCAAGAGGTGGTCTTGCCACTACATATACTACATATACTATGTGATATCAGTATATTAACCACATAACAACTACACATATATAAATCTATTGAGCACAACTTTCACACATGTTCTAGGCAGATTAAAGGTTCTAATTAATAGCTTAGTATCCCGAATTGATTGAGCGCTCACTCGAATGAATAAATAATGTTATCATTTTTTTCTCATGTTCTTTATCATGAGAGAGAACTCGAGCCATCAAGATTTGACAGAGTGACCCCTCAAGGCTTACCTCTTGTGCTAAAGCAGGAAGGGCAAGATAATTCTAACTTATTCAACTCTAGTGTTGTCCTAGTGTTGTAGCATAGGTAAATGAGTTTTGGTGGAATAGAGCTAGTTGAGTTAGGTCCAAATTTCTTATTCTTTTCTTTTATGAGATAAGAAGACATAGAAACTCAAATTTTCAGATATGGGTCATACTACATTAAATGTATTAATTCATAGGGAGAACTTCACAAGACATACTTATAAGATAGGTATTCCCAACCCCATAATTGATTTTTTATTTCGTGTAGAGAGATATGATGGGGAGGTACTGCACCTCTAGAAAATATATTGGAAATAGGGACTTTAGAGTAGCTTGGAAATAGGGACTTCAGAGTAGCTTTGAAATGGTATATTAGAGCTCCCAATACTAGGAATATATTATATATTTAGTCAATTTCTTATCTAAGAATGCATTCCAGGATCGTAGGAACAAACACTCCCAACTTCTTGTATGGTGGGCCTGGTGCAAGGGCATCAGGCCTTTCAATTAAACTGGGTGTATGAGCTAGTGCGAAATTGATATCTCCTACAATTTTTGGACTCTCGGTGGAATGTGACCTCCTGTGTTGTGACCGATGGGGGGGCATCAACTGACATGCATAGACCGGTGGGGAATTTTATTGAGCTATCAATTCACAAACAGATTAGTGGAATAGTTACACATATCTATGTGAGTATCATATATAGTATTGAGTTCTTATTCAAATGGAAAGGTTAAAAATATGTGATATCTTACATTATCAATGTATTAACTTCTTGTTACAATGGACAAGGAAAACACCTCGATGTTATCTTGTATAGTATCGAAAGGAAAAAATGAGGGAAAGATCCTAACCTATCTTGTCAAAAGGGGACTAAAAATAGAGCCTAGTCTCGGCTCATCGACATTAACTAAGGAGGCATGGGCCACGAACTAAAGCAGTAGCTAGTTTGGCTTGGATGAAGGCTAAGGCGGAAAGAAGGGCAGATTGCGGCAATACATTAGGCGTAGTAGTTACTTTAGTAGAGCTTGTTCATCATCCTATATGGGTTCTTTGAAACTAGAAGAAAGAGGATAACTTCAAATGTCATATGGCTCTGACTTAATGTTACACAGTAATTTGTCACCGTCCGTACCATTCCCCGTCCCGCACAATGGAGGACCCATTATGTGACCTGTGAACACTATCATGCCTTGAAAACATCATCAATGCATCCCTCTGAGTATGAGCTTCATTTTCCCTTGAGACATCTCCTTGCAAAACTCATGAAAAATAGCTCTTTTTGCATTGGCGCGGGTAGAAAGTTCAGTTCTCGCGCCAATCAGGGAAATCCTGTAAAGAGGTCGCGCCACTTGGCGCTCTGTCATAGAGCAGCAATCGCGCCACCCATTTTAGGGACTGTTTTTTAAATATGGATGGCGTAAGTTGAGTTCAAACAAACTCACAACCATTGCCTATCTTGAGTTGGGAGGTTTGGCTGCGGGAGTTCTATGGAAGGGAAGTAGTTTTGCCACCTTCTATGGAACCTTCCTTGTTGATAGGGCTAATCCCATAATAATAGGGATCCCAACTCCCTCCTTCCCCATCTATAAAAGCTTGCTCAGATCCATGGCAAGCTAGTCTTGAAGTGCTGAAGCTTTGCATCTCCCTATTCCCAAGTGCCTTTGTGCTGTAAAGAATCCCTTCTTTTCCTTAAGGCCCATTCAAGCGAGGAGACCATTGTTACGAGACTCTGGAGAGGTTTCCCTTTCCTTGGCGAGCTTTGCGAGACGTGGACGACCGGAGACCCGTTCGAAGGAGGCTGCGACGTCAGAACTTGGTTGTAACTTCTATTCGTTTATTACTTAATAGATGACTATGATTATGGTTCCACTCCGTTTTCCATCATGTTAATGCGAGTACTATCTTTTCTGACCGATGTTTAGTTACGTATGCTGGTTCCTATGCTTGTATCTGTTCGTTTCTTCTATGTGCAGGTGTTCATCCGCGGAGATCGTGGAAGGATTGTGATCTGCCAGGGCTGAAGGACGGGGACACTTCTTCTTCAGATCATAGCGTTGGAATACAGGTAGGCTTCTATTCCAAGTCTTTCATTCGCAATTAGGAGCTTGCGTCATAGCATTGTTTGTTTGTTGCTAGACCCCTGCTGGGCTAGTAGGGATCGCCTCTGTCCGCAGAGGGGATTTACCTCCTCAACAAATTGGCGACTCCACTAGGGACCGTCCAGTTTTCCTTGTCTCGTTTATGTCGGTTCGCTTTGATCGTTTTCCTTGCTTGATGAACCTTCTGGGTTGGATTCTTTCATTATTTTAGCTTCTTGGTTTGCTTAGTTTGTGTTGGTCTGCTTTCAGAGTAGCTTGTTTTTTAATTTTTATTGAAGAACTCGACTGGCGCGGTTTTTAACCCGACAGTCGCGCCACTTGGCGCTTGTTGCCTTTGTCTGTCTCGCGCCAATTGGCCTCTGGCGCCAGTTTCAAGTCCACAGTCGCGCCACCCCTGTGACTTTTTTGAATTTCTTCATTTTTGAGCTTTCTGGACTTGACCAGTACTTTTCTTCTTGATTTCCTGATTGTCTGAGTGTGTTGGAGTCTTGTTTGGCTGGAATTCACCGCTATCCTTTGGTTGTTTGCCTCTATCTACCGATTTCACGATTTGAGCCCTAGGGCATCTAGTGGCTAAGTGTATCGAGCCCTCCTTGGGAGTTTTGGTGTCTTGATTGTCCTGTCAACTTGTTGATTGGTTCTCCACGCTCTTTTGACAGTCTTTGATTGTTTTGTTGCGTCTTTTGAGTGATTGTTCATTCCTTCATTCGGAATTCGTTTGCCCTTGCTCTTGACCTAGATCACACGGTCCATTGGAAGTTTTCGAGTCTTTCTTTGCTTTGAGGGACTTTGGGTCGATTTGGAGATTTGGTTGCTTGCTTTGTTGAGTGAACGTTGTTTGTTTTGCTCTCTTGGTTATCATTTCTCAAATTGTTCCTTTTGTTTTCAGTGCACATTAGCCATTAAACATTGAAAATCAAAAAAAAATCTCTCTTGCTTTTGTTAATTAGTGCAAATTGTGATCTTTTTCCATATCGCTAGTGATTAGTGTTGAATGAAAAGTGTGCAATTGCATTAGTTGCATTAGAGACATTGTTGTTTGTATTCCGTTCATTTCGTTTGTATAAAAGCTCTCAACTCTTATTTAACTAGTTTTCATCGAACGAAATGTTGCACCGTGGCATATAGCTTGCATTTAGGAGTCTTTCGAGACACTACATACGATAGGGCCTGGAAATTGAAACTTAATTGAAGATCAACCGTAAAATTTATTCAATTAACCTAAGGCAACATTGGAACTTAACGGAACATATTTAGAAGGTCTAGGCTAGAGACGTGTTCCGGCGTCGTTAAACCTAGCAGCTGTCGTTCGCCTGTTGGCTTTAGACAGCACTAGTACGGACTTGCGCTCCCCGTACCGTCGCGTATATAAAGGGAGACCCCTATAGGTTTTCAATACTTTATCCACAGGAAGCCGAGTCTGCCGCCCTATACCCGTGATACACCGAACACAGCATTCGGGGAGACTACCTGCACGTACGGAAAGTCCTTGGTCGATTTCTGTTTCATTATTTGAAACCAAGGTGTATATTGCAGTTCACGGATATTTGGTACACCATTTGTGCCTAGTTTTTCCTGAGCAGTCATTTGGTCTTTTCTGACTCCCTAAACTTGAAAAGACCGTCAAGCGCTTGTCCTTTCACGCTTGTGTCAACTCTGAAAGAGATAGAGTCATCTTTTTATCGTTTCTCGACTCTTAAAATATGAAACGGTAGAATTTCTTACTTTCCAATGTGGTAAAATTAATCACCCACGATTTCACGCCTGCTTAGATATTGCTTGTTGATCGTTTGATCGTGTGTCTTAACTCGTTTTCAGCCCGTCTGTGGTTTTGAGTTTGATGGAAACTTTTTCAGAGTTCACCAACCAAGGAATCCCCTCAGAAGGGAATCCTGGTCATTTTCCTCCTTTTGGAAATGTTGGTGCTCCTTACATGGCGACGTTGTCCCTTCCTGGGTTAACTGTTGGGTTGCCTGTTTGGTTGTTCTCAACCTCTGTTGTCCCGAATGTCTCCACTACCGTTCAATCAGTTCCTCCACCTGAACAACCTCATGTTGATTCCAAGGTGGACCTCTCCCCTTCTTCGCCTGTTTCTGCGTCCTCCTCTTCTACTTCGCCTGGTGAAAGTCTGGATTCAAGTAACCAGGTGGCTAAGAAGAAGAAGAAGAAGCCAAAGAAGAAGAAGTCTGATAAGCGAGAGGCTAAATGTACAGCTACTGTCCATGAGAAATCTCATCTTGATAGGCCCTCCGACCCTCCGCGGAAAGTCAAGTTCCCATGCATGTTGTGCGTGGGAGACCATTTGCTTCGAGACTGCCCTGGCATTCCCAAGGTGCTCGAAACATGGTCCGACGGCCGACCGTCGTTGCCTTTGACTTCCGGGAGCCAGGTTGGGGGCACGTATTCATCTGGTACTGATAAGACTCCTAAGAAGCAGGGTAAGATCACCAATCCCTGCAAGTTGTGTGAAGGGCACCATGCCATTCACCTTTGTCCTTATATGGATGAAGCCAAACTAGTTTTGGACAACCCGACCGGTTATAATCGGCTTTCTTCGAGTCCTCCGCCAGCTGATCCCATGATTGGTCAAGAGTTATCCTTGGTCGATCCCACTCCCCCAGAAATTCAAATTCACGAATCCATCCCCGACCAACCATTGGTCGTGGGATCGGTTGAACTGGCCCCGTCCACGGTGCACCAGGTCTTTTCTGTCGAGAGTGGACCTCACACCCCCCATGTCCTTCTGATCTCTTCAGATTCTTCAGACTTGGAGAAAGATTCTCCTGTCCCTGTGCTTCAAGAAGCTCCTCCTCCGCCTCCCATGATGGAGGCTACGGAGGATATTCCTCCCGCCTTCGAGATGGAGGTCATACGGGAGGCTTCTTCTTCCGTAACATCAGGGGAAGACCTTCGCATCTCGATGGTAGCCCCTCCGAGTAGTTTGGTCGCTTCCTTTGACTGGAATCGATTTGCAAGATTTCGCCTTCCGTCTTATGTGCCTTTCGAGATCACAGTACATGCTCTTGGTCTGGTTGTACCCAGCACCATTATAGACGAAGGTGCGTCTGTTAGTATTCTGTCTTCAACTACCTGGCAAGCTTTTGGTTCACCGCCGCTTGCGCCTGTTACGCAGAATCTGTTGACATTCAATAGAAGGACGAGTCAACCGTTGGGGATCCTTCCAAGGTTACCTGTTACTTTGGGAGGCAAAACCATCCATATGGACGTGATGGTCGTTCCAGGCCCCTTGGATTTCAATCTGCTTTTGGGGCGTGATTACACCTATGCCATGGGAGCGCTCGTCTCCTCCCTCTTTCGTGTGGCCTGTTTTCCGCATGAAGGAAGGATCGTGACCATTGATCAGCTGTCATTCTTTGGTCCTAATGTGGCAACTGGTCCGCCGTCACCCCCTCCTGGTTTTTATCCACCTGTTGTCTCTGCCCCACCGCAGGTCAACTATGTGGCTACCTACCCCGTGCCTGTGCCCAGTGATGATGCCAAGGCAGCAATGTGGTCGGGGGTCCTCGACTTCCGTGATGTTTCCTCTGATCGTGAATGGAACTTGAAAATCGCTCTCTTTGCTCATTTTGATGGGCTCGCCTGAGCATGGTTCCTTTCCGTGCTGGCTCTAAAATGGAACCGAGTCTGCTGAGTACGCCTGCTTTGTTTTGTTTCAAGCTCCCCTAAAAAATGGAAAACAAGCGGTTTCCGAAAGGTAGTTCCTTGTCTTGTGTCAAGCTCCTTAAAAAATGAAACAAGGTCGTCGGAGCAGAGTTCCTTGTCTTGTGTCAAGCTCCTTAAAAAATGAAACAAGGATGTCTGAGGATAGTTCTTTTAATGTGTCAACCTCATTAAAATAATGAAACACGTTCCCGTTCAATTCGAGTCTTTGTTGAGTTCTCGTAAAATCCCAGTCGAGTCTTTCTTAGATCTCATAAATTGAACCTTCACTCCATCTGTCTTTCATATGGACTGAAGCTTGGGGGGCATGTACCTCGAATTGAGTCACCATGCTGGGGGCATGTACCTCGAATTGAGTCACCATGCTGGGGGCATGCTCACTTTTTCAAGCATAGTTTATTTCTGTTTCATGCTTGTGTAAAAATGAAACCATTCTATTTTACCTCTTGTGATGGTCATTTTATCAGCCTGTTTTTACCAGATGAGCCTTGGTTTTCTCACTCCATTGTCACTATTTGCTTGGCTGATCATATGCCTTCACTTGGTTGTTTTACCCGTTCCTGAGGAACCGCTGCTATGAGTGGTCTTGTTAGCCAGCCTCTCGACCTTTATTTGTTCAGAGTAGTTCCACCATTACCGGAACCAGTTGCTACCCTTTATACCACTCGTTCCTCCGGGAGGAGTCATCTTTCAGCTCTTTTCTGACTCTCTAAACATGAAAAGATTGCCGAGGCCCTTGTCGTTTCGATCTCGTTAAAATGGACACGAATCGACATTCACCCGGTATAAGTTTAACCCTTTTTCATGCCGGGATGGATTGATTACGAAAAAGGAATACCCTAGCCTATCGCGACTAGGAGGTTTTCCCGGATATTGTTTTCTACCTTTTCGGATCTGGGGAACTATTTACGAAAAGGGACCTATGGAGTTTTCTTTTCCGCTGTCTTTTCAAACTCTCTAAACATGAAAAGACGCCGAGTTCTTCCTTTGTCAGACTCGTTAAACCCTGATGACATTGGATTCCGTCGAAATGACGTTCTCAGAGTTTCTCCTTCCTAGGACTCGTTAAATGCACTAGGATGGATTCGCCCGAAGGGCGGACTTATATCACAAGCATATGCTATCCCCTTCAAGCTTGTTATCAAAAATAATTGGGGTACTCGCCAGAAATGGTGGGGGGAAAATGGAACCGTCGTCGTTGTCGTCGACAGTATGTCGCTCTTGAACATGGCACTTGTCTGCATTCGTGTCGGGTTGGGGACATCTCATCTCGCTGCTTCACTTTGCTTCCATGGGTTTGGGTAATCTCTTTTGGCTTCTCATCTGTTCACTGCCTCGTCTCCATGACCTCTGATCCGTTGATGTCAAATACTGCCAAATCCATTGTCGTGCCGTTTATGTGTTCAAGAGAAGTTGGCCTCTGCAAATATCAACCTTCCTCTGTTTCTTATATGGTCCTGATTCACAACAAAACATTATGTTCCTCTGTCTCGTGTCGATGATGTGGGAATCATTGTGGCCCACCTTCGATCAAGGTCACTTCCTGTCGACTTCAACTCATTATCCAGGAAGCTGGTCTAGAGACTCCTGATGGTACCTTGGAGCCTGCATGCCTCAATGGCAGGTTCGTCGCATTCGACGTGAAGTTTACATCATTGACTTTCGATCGAATGATTCTGCGGGTGTTCGACGTCAACTCATTTATTCACACGCCGTAGATTGTACCTGTAGTACCTTGAGGACCATTGTCATTATTGGTGGTTTCTCTCGCGTCTATTAACAGCTTTCATCATTGGCTGGTAATCAGACGATGTTCTTGCATGTTCGACATCAGCTCACATATTCACATGTTCGAACTTGTACTTGTTTGGGTCGAGATGGAGCGCGAGACCCTGGATTGTGTCTGTTGTAATCCAGGCTGCGATTGTGGATTATTATCATTATGTACATGACTCACTGATTGGATGGCTGCGACCATACCTGAGTCTATTTGTTTGATCTTAGTTGGATGGCTGCGCCCATACCCTAGATCCGGATTATAACACACTCTGTTCGGATGGTTGCGTCCATACCATATATATACATCATGTACTTGAGTTATCAGTTGTATCTTTCTGTGCAGGTTTTCTGACGGCGGGCCTTCGATTGGACATGTTCTCGTAAAGAATTTCACCCCTCTCTCTCTCGGGCCTCATGCTTTAGGGGGCATCTGTTACACAGTAATTTGTCACCGTCCCTACCATTCCCCGTCCCGCACAATGGAGGACCCATTATGTGACCTGTGAACACTGTCATGCCTTGAAAACATCATCAATGCATCCCTCTGAGTATGAGCTTTATTTTCCCTTGAGACATCTCCTTGCAAAACTCATGAAAAACAGCTCTTTTTGCATTGGCGCGGGTAGACAGTTCAGTGCTCGCGCCAATCAGGGAAATCCTGTAAAGAGGTCGTGCCACTTGGCGCTCTGTCATAGAGCAGCAATCGCGCCACCCATTTTAAGGACTGTTTTTTAAATATGGATGGCGGAAGTTGAGTTCAAACAAACTCACAAACCACTGCCTATCTTGAGTTGGGAGGTTTGGCTGCGGGAGTTCTATGGAAGGGAATTGGTTTTGCCACCTCCTATGGAACCTTCCTTGTTGATAGGGCCAATCCCATAATAATAGGGATCCCAACTCCCTCCTTCCCCATCTATAAAAGCTTGCTCAGATCCATGGCAAGCTAGTCTTGAAGTGCGGAAGCTTTGCATCTCCCTATTCCCAAGTGCCTTTGTGCTGTAAAGAATCCCTTCTTTCCCTTAAGGCCCATTCAAGCGAGGAGACCATTGTTACGAGACTCGGGAGAGGTTTCCCTTTCCCTTGGCGAGCTTTGCGAGACGTGGACGACCGGAGACCCGTTCGAAGGAAGCTGCGACGTCAGAACTTGGTTGTAACTTCTATTCGTTTATTACTTAATAGATGACTATGATTATGGTTCCACTCCGTTTTCCATCATGTTAATGCGAGTAATATCTTTTCTGACCGATGTTTAGTTACGTATGCTGGTTCCTATGCTTGTGTCTGTTCGTTTCTTCTATGTGCAGGTGTTCATCCGCGAAGATCGTGGAAGGATTGTGATCTGCCAGGGCTGAAGGACGGGGACACTTCTTCTTCTTCAGATCATAGCGTTGGAATCCAGGTAGGCTTCTATCCCAAGTCTTTCATTCGTAATTAGGAGCTTGCGTCATAGCATTGTTTGTTTGTTGCTAGACCCCTGCTGGGCTAGTAGGGATCGCCTCTGTCAGCAGAGGGGATTTACCTCTTCAACACTTAAGTGTAAGGCAAGACCTAATGAATGGGTGTTTATTATTCCTCTTCCAGCTTACAAATGGATAATTTAATCGTGGATATGCAATATTATTGGTTGTATGAAAAGGATCCCTATGACAATATGGATGATACATTGGCTTTACAACTAAGATTTACTACAAGTATCTAACATTATTAATAACTAGTTATAAATATAATTTCTATTGTGAATTAAAGAGATAGATTGAACTATGTTGAGCTAAAGTAAATGTACAAGTATTAATTCTCCATGTGAGCTCATATATCGATGGAGAATTAGGAATTTCTATACAGTTCTATCTAGTAGTGTAAACCTTACTCACTAGTATTTCTACTCAGAAGCTAAAAAGGAAGGATAAGACCTTGAGTTGTGACACTACAGCTTAAGACTATGGCTGAACGGGGAGCTTGTTGATACTAGCTTTAAAAAAAATGGGAACCTTGGGCCATATAAATGCAAGTTTCATAGCGGAGAAGTTCGAGTAGAAGATTCCCCGGCCTAACAAGTATATTGACTCTGACATCACAACCTGGCTCAAATGGATCGACAGCATAAACTAATTATAACGAAGATTTCACTACTCATTAAGGTTGTTTTAACGATGCATAAATACTTGTTTATAGCGGCACTTACATTGATTTCATCGACATTGTTGGTCCTAAATTCCAACTCTAAGTATTGATTTATTGTGACAATGGACTTTGTAAGTTTCTCCATAAATAAAAAAACGAGAAAGGACTAATGTGTGTTCGTAAGGTTTAACTATGAATCATCAAGTGAAAAAGGGTACTAATTTTCTTTAATCCTACCCACAGCCAATTAGATGGGCCAAGAGGTGGTATTTCCACTACAGATACTACATATATTATGCAATATCAATCTATTAACCGAGAACAACTACACATTTATAAATAAATTGAGCCCAACTTTCACACCTATTCTAGGCCGATTAAAGGTTCTAATTAATAGCTTAATATCCCGAATTGATTGAGCACTCACTTGAATGAATAAATAATGTTATCATTTGTTTCTCATGTTATTTATCAAGAGGAGAACTTGAGTCATCAATATTTGACAAAGTGACCCCTCAGGGCTTACCTCTTGTGCTCTCAAGAGCTCGGGCCAAAAATGGACACATAGTATTAATAACTGGAAAAGAACAAGCCAGAAGAGAAATAGAGATTAGTACTAGGTAGAAGTGATTCCATGGAATGATAAATACTAACCCCCTATCCATTATATCAATGTGTATTATATAGTGGTGGCTAGTGGATAAATTCATCTATATATCTCTACAGATGTATTAGGACATCATTCTTGCTATGGATCAAAGTCTTGAACATCGATTCATCAAGGAGGGTCTACCCTTGCCTCAAAAAATTTCTTCGTGAACCAAGTGCAGTTGGTTGATTATTTAATAAACTAACCTTGCTATGTGTGCGGCCCTATGAGTCACTCTTGGCATGAAGGTATCACTACAAATAGCTCTGGATCATGTGCATAGTTGAAAATAGCACTTCGTGAACCAAGTGCGACTGGTTTATAATTTGACAAACCAAACCCACTATGTGTGCAGCCATGTGAGTCGTTCTTGGCATGAAGGTATCATTGCGCATAGCTCTGCCCCATGTGCATCGTTGAAAACATCACATAGTCCCCTTGGGGAACCCACTTCACTTATGATGTATTCGGGCCGATCGAATGAATATTTGGTAGAAATCCTACAAGAGCAATAGTAAGTGGTTGCCCGCGAGGGGGAGATCCGACTGAACCTACTAAGAAAAGGAGATTGAGGATGTGGGGCCTGCAGTAGAGCCATAACACAAGAAAACAACCATAATAGGAGTTTATTATGCCTTTGTAACTACATCTACTACATTTTCGAGGGTTTTCGAAAGGAAAAAAAAAAAAAAAATTAGAGCCCCTAAGGTTGTATAATACCCTAATATAAAACATTCCCAACTTTATGAATTCAAAGAACCAACAAACTATATTAAGACTACTAGCCCACCCGCATGGAACAATTCCTAAATTGATCAATCAATTAGAAATAATGCATAAGATAATTAATAAGGCCATCCTGATTAACCCGAAAGAAGTTTTCTTTTAACATCAATGCTTCAAAGCATGAGACTTTAACTAAGGATTGATGGGGATTTTAACGGCCAACAGAAATGTTTCAAATAGAATAGATATAGATGCAAGCATACCTCTTACAATTGAGTGGCGTCTAGGGTGTTGAAGATCCTTATAAGAGTCCCTTTTGTCTAGCAGTCACAAGGAGGCTGCCATCAAGGGTGAGCATAAAGCAGGCGATGCAAGAGTCATGGGCAGTTACGAATATAGTTCTCTTGAGGCCATATTTGTAAACCTGAAACCATGCTTTGTGCCATAGAAAAAATATCCAAATTCCATCCTAGAAACCCTACTCTGTGCCACAGGAAAAACAGTCGAAGTCCAACCTAGAAACCCTACTCTGAGGCATAGGAAAAATAGCCGAAATCCTGGTTGAACGAGACCTAGAACAATGAGTATTATTCACTAGCAGTCTCTAGGAAGACAATGAATTTTGGGATCGAGAAATGGGTCAAGAAGAGGTAGTCCTATTGTTGGGCGGTGAAAAAATCGTATTATCACCTTAAAAGAAAAATAAGATAACCCAACCCAAACACAGCCTTAATATACAAACATCTTTCATATTGTGAGAATTCAAACTTTATTTTTTTAATTCATAATTAATATCATTGTATAGTTTTTGTTTGTTCAAGAATCTAAAACATCAAATGTGATAATAATCCAATATTATTGAATATCAACATCAAATGTAATAAAAATCAAATATTAGCATTGGATATACATTATTTAAGAGTCCTCTTGAGATATTTTATCTTTTGTCTTTCTCTCATATTCACTTGCATGAGGGATAGCAATTTCTTGTAGCTTTTGGCTATTAAAAGAATACAATTGTCATTAATTGTCATTGTTGGTTTATCTAGAAGGTCAAGTCGAATTTATATTGAACTTGTATGTTTTTGTTAGTGTTTGGAAGGAATTTTATTAGCATTATTGATATTTAACAAAATTATTATTTGGCATGATAAAATTTATGCAAAGATATATTATAAGTAGGAAAAATTATAATTTTATTATTATTTGAGCATTGTTATTTCATGTACGCAATTTATATATTTGTGTTTGATCTTGTAAATGGTGCAAAAGGAGTATGCTAGATTTTTAAAATTATATGAATCTAGTGGCAACTGATGTTTATTGATTTAATCTTGTAAGTGATGGTGAGATGTTGCAAAATAACTACGTGAGATTGTCTTATATTAGATGTATCTAGTGCCCCCCCCCCAAAAACAAAAACAAAAATCATGACTCTCCAAGGAGTTTTGAAAAAACTCCACTAAATCCCTAAAAGAATTTTAGAGACGATTTTGACAAGACTTTCACGAGCCTAAAGCGTCCCTAAAGGTCTTTTTTGTAGTATTTTTTTCATTATATGCCCATTACAAATAAGTTACTAAATATAAAATTGACATCAAATCGACATTCACAAGATTGATGAAGGGGAAAATAAGGGAATATCAAGTTTACAAGGGCACAAGTTTTAGAGATATATCATGACAAAGATCAACAATCAAGATAGTCTACAAATTAGGGTTTTGAAAGGTACATAACTTAGCATTGGCATAACATTGATTAATATGTAAAATATAGTTGTACCCTATGTCTCCTATATAATATAGAAAATAAGGAAAAACCCTCGCCTAATGAATCTATCATAACATAAGTGGAAAACGTAGATGATCTTGATTTTTCACCCATGGAAGAGGCTTGGAACATTGGAAGAGAGATCTAATGGAATTCCCATAATTTGGTTTTGTCGTAGTAGTTCAATCAGAAAGTCCCAAGAGCAAAAGATATTTGGGTTAATTACCATATAGAGTTATAATATTGAGATTGTAGTAGATTTGAACTAGTTATTTAAAATCAAGAGAAGTGGAGTAGTTCAAGAAACGAGCTTATTTAAGCTTGGTTAAGGAGATCCTAACATCGATAAATAATTTTGTGGTGGAAGAGGATTATGTGTCTTTTAGTTCTCCAACCATGGAAGTGTAAGCACCAATGCTTGGAGGTGACCTAGAATGAATTAACTCATATTTAATAACTAAGGGAATAAGGTGCCATGGAGAAAGCACATGCATTAAAGAGGGAAAAATAGGATTTAAATCAAAATGAAATAATTACGAAGTGGTGGTTGAACAGAACGAATGGGATTCATCACAATACTATGGTAATGAAAATAAGTATTAGTGAGGATGGAAACATAGAGGCACAAGTAAAAGAGTTCAAAATGTTTCAAAGGTGTCAAGAGAATATGAAACATTTGTTCAAATAGGGGGATTTAATAATTGGAAAGAGCTTGGAGAGAAGAATAGGTGGGGATAATATGTCAAGAAATTTGGAAGAGAAAAAAGAAGTGATGGCTCAAGGAGGTGAGCACATTTAGTTAGGTGGATCATGATTGTCTAAAAGGAAGCCTTAGTTTGTAAGGTATTGATTAGCCTATGGAGAGAGATATCATCACAAAGAAAGAAGAGGAAGAAACACTTAATAATGTGTTCTAATTGTTTGAGCTATAGGAAGGTCAAGTAGTAGAGATGATATAGCCTAAGAAAAGTGGATCCAATCCAAACCAACCACCCTGTGAATTTTAAAAGCCTAGAGGTAATCCCAACTTTTTATTCTACTTTTGACTTGAAAGCACCTTTTCTTAGTAGTTTGGGATTTAGTAGTAGTGAAAACAAAAGGAAGGTGGGAATAGAAGTAGAAGTGGCATATGTTATGTTTGAATTTTAGTTCAAGTGGGGGAGTAGGCCTAATTATTCAAACATGTCTATAAGGTTTTATTTGGTGAATAATCCAACCAATGATATGGTTATAGTAGTTCCAAGAACTTTATGAAATTTGATGGTGATGAAAAACCCACATTTGTTCTTATGTGGATTCATCTAGAGGGTGAAAAGGATTGTAGTGCTATTTTCTAAGTTGATAAAGTTTCTAACCACATTATGGGGGAAGCTTCTCTAATGGTGCATGAATTTCATATAGATTTATTTCTAGGGTGTAGCTAAGGCCTTAGACGAATTAAAGGTGGTATTTATAGCTAAGTTCTAGAGGCTAAACATTGAACAACAAAAAATCACTAAGTTGAAGGAGATTAAGAAAATGGTTGGAGAAATTTCTCAGGAGTATGATGAAAAATTGCAAAACTTTAACAACAAACTCTCTTATACTATCCATGAAACTCGACACAAAGAATGATCCATTCAAATTTTTTTGCTATTTAATAGTGTACCATTAATGCAATAATTGTGGGTGACATAGAGGGATGTATTATCTTCGGCCATGAGGATAGAATCTTGTAGGGTGAACATCCATTTTACTAAAAAATTCATGGTTGGTAGGATCTAAGAGAGAATTATGTAAGGAGTTCCTTCTAGGTAAAGGACATGGGTATTGATATTTTTAAAGGGGGTGGCCTATGAGGATACATTGGTATTACCTCTTGCAATCGAGTGGTGTCTAGGGTGTTGAAGATCCTTATCAGAGTCCCCTTTGCTCTAGCAGTCACAAGGAAGTTGCCATCAAGGTGAGCGCAAAGCAGGTGATGCGAGAGTCATGGGAAGTTATGAATTTGGTTCTCTTGAGACCATAGTGCTCGACTCTCATTTTCCCACGTTGCAATCCTGAGCAAGCAAACACAAAGTTATTGGGAGCATGAGAAACAACACACAAACCCTTATGGTTTGTCATCGTCTCAATATGATGCACCAACTTCAAATCCATGAAATTGAACACAAATCTTGTGCTTCAACACCACCACAATCCATCCCATCTTAGCTTCATGACTTGAACCTTAGACCTGAAGCATAATTCCCTAATACAACGACTCTAATGATCATCCTAGATAATGACCTTATTGGGTAGGTACTGGGGATTCCAAACCCCGCCCACGAGGGCCAAAATATTGCATTGGAGTAACATCTCCACAACACCCATACCACCATTGTTGAATTCCGTTCTAAAGGTTTCTTTGAACAGATTATAGTTGTAAACCTAGAAACCCTGCTCTGTGCCACAGAAAAAACAACCAAAGTCCATCCTAGAAACCCTCTTTTTTACCACAGGAAAAAATAGTTGAAGTCCAACTTGGAAACCCTACTCTAAGCCACAAGAAAAATAGCCAAAGTTTTGGTTGAATGATACATAGAGCAATAATGATTATTCACTGGCAGTCTCTGGGGAAGACATCGAATTTGGAACTGGATCGAGAGATGGGTCAAGCAGGGACAAGGCGATGAAAAATTCGTATTATCACCTATCATACAAAATAAAAATAAAATGAAAACGAAAACAAGCCAACCAAAACAAACCCGATATATTTTATCTTTGGTCTTTTCCTCCTATTCACTTGCATGAGGGATATTAATTTCTTGTAGCTTTTTCCCATTAAAAAAATATGTTTGTCATTGTTGGCCTATAAGGAAGGTCAAGTGGTGAATCTATATTGGCTTGGTATGTTATTGCTTGTGTTTGATATTGTTTGGAATAATTTTGTTAGAATTATTGATATTTAACTAAATTATTAATTGGCGAGATAAAACCAATGCATAAATATATTATAATAAGGAAAATTTATGATTTCTTGACTATTTGAGCATTGTTATTTCATGTACGCATCTTATGTGTTTTTTTAGTTCTCCAACCACAGAAGTGTAAGCACCAATGCTTGGAGGTGACCTAGAATGGATTGACTCATATTGAATAACTAAGGGAATAAGGTGCCATGGAGGAAGCACATGTATTAAATAGGGGAAAATAAGATTTTAATCAAAATGCAATAATTAAGAAGTGGTGGGTGAATAGAACAAAGGGGATTCATCACAATACTTTGGTAATGAAAATGGGTATTAGTGAGGATGGAAACATAGAGGCACAAGTAAAAGAGTTCAAAGGGTTTCAAATGTGTCAAGAGAATACCAAACATTTCTTCAAATAGGAGGATTTAATAATTTTAAATAGCTTGGAGAGAAGAATCGATGGGGAGAATATGTCTAGAAATTTGGAAGAGAGAAAAGAAGTGATGGCAGCAGGAGGTGAGCACGTTCAGTTACATGGATCATGATTGTATAAAATGAATCCTCCGTTTGCAAGGTATTTATTGGCCTATGGAGAGAGATATCATCACAAAGAAAGAAGAGGAAGAAACACTTAATAATGTGTTCTAATTGTTTGAGCTAGAGGAAGGTTAAGTAGTATACATGATATAGCCTAAGAAAAGTGGATCCAATCCAAACCAACCACCCTATGAATTTTAAAAGCCTAGAGGTAATACCAACTTTTTATTCTACTTTTGACTTGAAAGCACCTTTTCTTAGTATTTTGGGATATATTAGTAGTGAAAACAAAATGAAGGTGGGAATACAAGTAGAAGTGGCATATGTTATGTTTTAATTTTAGTTCAAGTGGGGGAGTAGGCCTAATTATTAAAACATGTCCATAAGGTTTTATCTTGGTGAACAACCCAACCAACGATATGGTTATAGAAGTTCCAAGAACTTTATGAAGGTTGATGCTGATGAAACTCCACATCGATTCTTATGTGGATTCATTTGGAGGGTGAAAAGGTTTTTAGTGTTTGTTTCTAAGTTGATAAAGTTCCTAACCACATTATGGTGGAAGCTTCTCTAATAATGCATGAATTTCATATATATTTATCCCTAGGGTGTAGCTAAGGCCTTAGACGAAATAAAGGTGATATCTGTATCTAAGTTCTAGAGGCTAAACATTGAACAACAAAAAATCACTAAGCTGAAGGAGATTAAGAAAATGGTTGGAGAAAGTTCTCATGAGTATGATGAAAAACTACAAATCTTGATCAACAAACTATCTTATACTATCCATGAAACTCAACACAAAGAGTGATCCATTCAAAATATGTTTCTCTTTAATAGTGTACCATTAATGCAATAGTCGTGGTGGACATAGAGGGATGCCTTATCTTAGGCCATGAGGATAGAATCTTGTAGGGTGAACATCCATTTTACTAAAACAATTCATGCTTGGTACAATCTAAGAGAAAATTATGTAAGGAGTTCCTTATAGGTAAAGGACATTGGTATTACTATTGTTAAATGGGGTGGCCTTCAAGAATACATTGGTAGCTATTGATGCAAGAGCATAATTTCAATAATTTATTTCAAAATTGTATTTTTCCTCCAGAAGGTCTTAGAGATTTATAGAAGAGGAAGTTGGTTTCCTTGTTGCCTATAATTTTGTAGAATTTCTAGTTACATATTTAGGATAGAAAATTTTAGTAATTTTAGGTATAACTTAACATGTTGTTTGATTTTTAAGGCCTCCTAGTCATTAGGGAAGTTGAGTCTTATGATAAGGATTACTTGAGGCATCCTTTGTATTTTTCAAACTCTAATACCCCAAGGAAAATACGTGGATAATATTTTGGGCAAATGTGATTATCCATAAAATTTAGATCAGATTTGGAGACCTTGTAGCTCTTTTCCTTGGACCCTACTAGTTCTTAGAGGTTGTATTTGGAGTGGTTAGTGGGAAAAAACATAATATGCCCAAGAATATTAGTGTTGGAGTGCCTATGGTTTGGGAGAAAGGATAAGGGGTTCTATGAGTTAAGGGGTTTAAGGGTTTAGGAGTAAGGGGCTAAGGGTAAAGGGTTAAGGGTTAGGGCTTATGGGGTTTAGGGGTGAGGGGGTTTAGGTATAGGAAGTTTAAGGATTATAGGTTAATGGCTTAGTGGTTAAGGGATTTAGGGGTTAACGATTAACCATCAAGGGCTTATAGGTCAGGGGATTTAGGGGTTAATGCCTAAGGGTTATGGTATTTAGGTGTCAGCCAGTTAAGGGGTTAGGGGTTGATGATTTTAGGGGTTAGGGTTTAAAGGTTAAGGTTCAATGTTTAAGAGGATATGGGATTAGGGTTTATGGGGTTAAAGGATTCTAGGTTACGGGTTAGGGGTTAAGGGATTTGTGGCTTGGGGTTTAAGGGATCAAGGGGTTAATTTGTTATGAGTTATGAGTGTATGGGTTAACGGATTGTGGCTTTGGGGTTAAAGGGATAGGGACTTTAGTGGTTATGGGTTAAGTCTGTATGGGTTGTGATAATGTGGCCCCTAATCCCCTTATCACAACTATTGGGGGTTCCTCTATCAATTTCTCTCATTTCCTTACCTATAGTTCCCCTAGCCCCTATGGCATAAGGTCCTAAGGCTCCTTCTCATTCTATAGTGTTAGGATTATAGATCTCAGTAAACCATGCTTGAACCTCTCACTTCTACCCATCCATGCTACCCTTATGTCCCCTTTCCCCGTTCAATACACCAAAAGATCCCCCTCCCCCAAAATTCCTGAGAATTGAACATTTGGAGGAAATCATTTAACAATAGTTTCACAACTAATCCATTTATACTAGTGTGTTGGATCTATTAGATGTAATTTCATTGAGCTACATTGATAGGTGAGAGCTATGTATAGCTCACTAAAGGTGTATCAAGAGGCTATTAGTCTATTGGCTATAGAATTGGACTCCTTTTATTTGTAACTTAGAGAAATGGAAAAGATGTGGAGACAATCTCCATTCTTCTTCTTTAACTGGGCCATGTAAAATAAATGAAGAAAATAGTCTCAACCCCTTTGAGAAGGAAAGTTGAGAACAATAATTAGCATGAACAAACAAAGAATCCAATGAGCTAAGCTTAGAGGGGTATCCCTTCGTAAACAAGAATCCATAGGCTTGCTAGAGTTAGTATGAATCTTTACTAGAAGTTGAGTAGTCTTCACATCACCAACCACATCCAATAGAAAGGTACCAACCCCTACAATAAAAATTATGTCTCCAAATAATGTGTAGTTAATACCAATAATATCATCTTATGAATCTATTACAATATGATTTGGAAAGTACATTTCCATACATGTGTGAAAGAAACAATCCATTTGGTTAGCAAAAGGAAGTCTTTTTTAAGACCTCAAGAAACCCCCTTGAAAGAGACAAGAAGTGTTTGATACCATAGAATACAAGTTGATCTATGAACCCTATTTCTGATGTGTTTTTTGCATGTGTCTATTCACCTATTTTGACATGTGATAGACAATATATGAAGCCTTTTTTTTCATGTATCATCTTCATTAGATATCATGTTGCTAAGAATGAAGTGTCTCGATTAGAGTTAAAGATGCTATTTTAGTTTGTTGTCTTTTTTTGTCTTTTAGAGTACAAATATTTCTAGTCTCCCGTGCTAAGGCAGTTTTTCTTTCAGAATATTTACTTTGCTAAGACTCACTTAAGACCTCAACATATTTACTTGATTCCAGAGCATAAACATGTCAACTTATGTGAGTTAAGCTTGGTGGTGAGGATAACA
The DNA here is from genome assembly GCA_034641835.2 of Pinus albicaulis. Lineage (NCBI taxonomy): Eukaryota > Viridiplantae > Streptophyta > Pinopsida > Pinales > Pinaceae > Pinus > Pinus albicaulis. The sequence continues at coordinate 244,364,150 of CM076577.1, read as the reverse complement.
ATCATTCCACACAAACACCCAAGCTAGGCTCAATTGGTATCACATTCCTTCATATATTTACTTGTTTCTTATTCAATTTGTCAAAAATATGTTGTTTAGGGGTTTCCTTGTCTGACAAATGTGAGTGTCTCATATAATAATTTGATGTCTAATTATATTGTGACCATAAAATTATATTATTATTATTATTAGACTACACCTCAATCTATACATTTACTATAATACAATTATTGGAAGATATATCTCAATTTATGTGTTTTCCATAAGGTACATCTTAATATATTCAAGTACTTAAAGGTACATAATCTATTCACAATATATTCAAGTACTTAAAGGTACACAATATATTCACTTTGGATGTGAGTTACAATTAGAAACCTACCTAAAACTACTCAATATATTCACTTTGGATGTGAGTTATAATGTAATAACCCGCCCAAGGGTACACAATCTATTCACATTGGATGTGAGTTATAATGTAGAAACTCCATGGTTGAAGAATGGTTCCAATGGACTTCTTGGAAAAAGGAGTGTTCAATTCGGTACGTTATACCTATGGAAAACTTTGGCTAACATCCAATTGGATGTGTTATACATAGTTCACAATTAGGAGATCACATACCATATTGTTGCACATAAATTCACTACTCCTCAAAGATCAGGATAAGTGCAAGAGTATTTATTGAAGATATTTTAGTCACATGATGCAACTATCCCACAACTCTACAGTAGAGAGACCAACATGGAACAACAAACTTAAAATCGATCGATGCACTCACTTTCATGGGAAGTTCATGAACATTTATATTTTCTTATATAATGCACTTTTACCCACATCTAGAGATTACACAAAAATGGCATTCATAATAAAGTTTTATGGGTGAAGCAATCCATTTTCCTACAATATTAGGTTACTTAGCTATAATGTCTCGTGTTTTTTCATACATCCGACCGGAAACATACCTTGTAGGAATTTTGAAGGAAATCCCACTCACATTATCATAGAATCTCTAGGTGATATCATTAAAAAGGTATGTTTCTCCTTATATGTTGATTATGCTCACTCTTCACTATGTTTTGTATATAAATTCATTTCAATTCATTCATATCAAATATACTCTAGCTCCTCGTTCCAATTTAAAGGTCAAGTTCTCAACATTGTTTTTTTTTCTTTATTTTGAAAGTGCTTGTGGTTTGAAGAGGTTGCAAGAGATGGGAATCTCAAATAGTTGTTGACTGGCCTAATGCAAGTTTTATATGTAGAATGTGCGGCTTCAATCCCTGATGTCTCAAATTTTGTTGCGCATTCAGGAGCTAGAATGGTCATCCTTCACCCACATTTATCATGAGCTTAATATACTAGAAGATAATGTCTTCAAGGAGGCATTCGAGTAGCAAGCTAAAGAGCTATCAACAAGATCAATGTTGTAGCACACCTAAAAAAAAGGCAACTCACAAAATTTAAGCTAACAACAACCCCTACTCCTAAAGCTAACAACCTATTTCCCTCAAGGACCACTGTCTTCTCCTTCATCATGCAATACTTCCTCAACAACTCACTTAACTACATCATTTCTATAGCCCCAAAAATATATTTATGTTATTGTGCCCATAACATTTTTCGAATAATATGATGTTTCATATCGGTGAATGTAAAATTCCAATTTACTATTTGAAAACCAAATTTTCATCCCTTGTACCTAATGATCCTTCTTCATTGAATATTTTCTTGAATGACGTTTTGTTTACTAATTTTTATCATTCAATGATTTCTTATATGGCATGATTATTCTCTATTTCATGCCTTACGTCGTTTCCTTTACAACATATGGTGCAATTGCTAGTTTAAATTTTTTCACATATTTAAAAAAGTAAACAATTTTAGTTCATGGAATGTAACTCAATTGACAATCACCTTGTTATGAAGTATTATGTAAAATCATGAGATTCAAAGTTCAAATCCCCTTGAGTGGCCAACCAAAAAATAATATTTATTATCTATTTATTTATTATATTTTTAGAATGTGGTTTAATGAAAAACGAAAAATATAATACAAAACACATGAAACTAACATGATTAAATTTCATGTGGTTTGAATGTCTATTTTCAAAAATAAAAAATATAATTATTCACTATCCACTCATGGAATTTCAATGCAAACTTCTCAATGCTAATGGTTTTGTCTTAATTGCTGACTGTCTTAAATGGGTTTCATCTTAAATGCCATTGTCTTAAGTGGTCATTGTATTAAATATAAAGTTTTGTCCTAAAATATTTTTGTCTCAAAGTGATTTTGTCTTAAATATAAAGTTCTGTCTTAAAATATTTTTGTCTCAAATTGCTTTTGTCTTAAAATATTTTTGTCTCAAATTGGTTTTTTCTTAAACATAAAGTTTTGTCTTAAAATGTTTTTGTCTCAAACTATTTTTGTCTTAAATATACAATTTTGTCTTAAAATACATTTGTTTTAAATTTTTTTTTGTCTTAAATTTTTTTGTCTCGAATTGTTTTTGTCTTAAATATAAAGTTTTGTCTCAAACTATTTTTGTCTCACACTATTTTTGTCTTAAATTTTATATTTAAGACAATTCAATTGATATTAAATTTTAATGTAAAATAACTAAAATAAAAAGTGACTTTTTAAGACAAAATATTTCTTTTGTCTTAAAAAAATGTCTTAAAAATGCCCTTAGTGTAGTAGTGACATTTGGCCTTTCCTGCACCCAAAATAAATAAAATGGATCTACAACACATACATGCTAACAAAATGGATACCTTTAGATGTCAACAATTGGATAAACCATCTCTTATTGTTTCAAAAAAACTCTTTTAATGATGAATTTAGCACTATTTCATCTTGTTCTATGATCTCACAATTGGATAAACGGTCACTTATTGTTTCAAAAACAACTCTTTTAATGATGAATTTAGCACTACTTCATTTTGTTCCATTTAGGGACTATATACTATGTGTGGCATTTGTGTATGAGGATGAGTTCATGACCATCAAGGTTCCCAATTTTGTTGTCAAGCATAGTACATATTTGTTACAACATATATGCATTATTTGTATATAAAAAATTCATTGTTTTCGGATTCAAACCCTTTTCTTTTCACTCAAAGAAAAAATAATTCTACATTTGCATGAAAAATATTTCTTTTTTACTCTATTTAGATTTGGATGTGGATGTTTCTCTATTTAGATTTGATGTTTCAATTTTGAAATTATGACTTATTAATCACAATTTTAATTTAAATGTGCAATAATGATATAGTGGTGTCATGCTAGTCTTATACTTTACAATAATGACATATTGGTTGTGTCTGTCTTATATTTTTTCATCAACCCAATTAGACATGTATACGGTGTACAATACCTCCTAACAAATATATTATCCACAGTGAGAGGCGTAAGATCCACAAAAATGTTCATTTTCCGTTCTTTGAAGGCTCATTTATGACCCTCAAATTTGAGTAGAACCTTTCAAGGCCTGGGATCCTATATTTTAGTGTCCCTCAACCATTTTTATACTTCATGGTGTGTAATACCGCTTTAAAATGTTCATTTTTGGATGTGGTGATTTGAGATTTTTTTTATGGGCTTTGAGTTAAATAATCCTAGCAAGTTCATGTATCTTAGTTACAAGAAATTCTCATTGTGCTTAAGCCTCAAAGGGTCGGTCTAGGGACTATATACTATGAGTGTCATTTGTGTATGAGGGGGATTTCATGACCATCAAGGTTGTGAGTTTTGTTGTCAATCATAATGCATATTTTTCAAAACATATATGCATTACTTGTATATAAAAATTCATTGACTTGGCCCATTCAAACCCCTTTATTTTCACTCCAACACAAAATAATTGTATGCGTGAAAAATATCATTTTGTTACTCTATTTATATTTGGATGGGGGTGTCGATGTTTCTCTATTTATATTTGATATTTCCATATTGAAACTATGGCTTTGAATCAAAATTTTAACGTGACTCTGAAATAATGATATAGTGTGGTCATGTTGCTCTTATATTTTGCAATAATTACATCATTCTCTACATTTAGACAATCTCACACATTCTTTTCTTAAAACCCTTAATATTATTCAATTAAAATATTACATAACGTCCACGGGTCTTGGATAGACAGTGATTGGATTCCTTATTTAGGCATTCCTAGATGTTAAGTCACAAGTTCAATTCCCTGCCCTATTCAAGTTTTATTCTTGGATATGTATATATATATATATATATATATATATATAATATTTATCAATTTTATTAAAATTAAAATTATTAATGTAATTTGAAAATTAATTTAATATAAATATCATAAATGATATATAATAAAAATATGAATTCTTGTAGAGTGGTTTTTCATATAAACATTTATTTTTTTTATTAATTCAATACATCTAATTATAAATATTATGCTTTTTTATTTATAAAAAAATATATCTAAGTGTGCTTTTTAGGAGTCTTCCAAATATGTTTTTTTTTTCACATTTAGATAAAGATAAAGTTTTGAAATATAATAAATCATTTTTGGTTTGAGTAGATATTTAGTAATATTATTGATTAGCTATAGTAATTTTTTTATTTTATTTTTAATGACATTAATATACCACCATAAGTAGATTTTATGACATGTTAATTACTTTCTAATGTTGTAAAACATAAAACCTTGGAGTAATAAAAAATAGTGCCTCACAACTAATTTTGTTTTGCAAATTTTTAAAATTATGTGTGCATATAACACTTGAGGGTTATACCATATTGAATATTGTTATTTTACTATGATGTTGTGTGCATAAACAATAATTCAAAGACATAATTTACTAAATTTGTATTTTAATAAGGTCAATTTGGCCTACAATTTTTTTTGGAAATGGTTAATCCCGAAACTTACCATGCATAATTGAATTTATAAATTGTAATATGTGTAAGTAGGAAATTAGAAGCAAAATTGAATATGTGTCGATGATGTATGGTGAATAAATATATATTTATATCATTATAATGGTGGCATATCATTATTTGTATCATTTTATATTTCGGTGGATCTCATGGTGCCAAAGAAATTGTTATATTACAATGGTCTATATCTCATTGGTATTATTGATAATCAATGCATTAAACAATATACTTATTCATTTCCAACATTATAATATTAAATGTAACACATAAGTCAACAAGTTTTTTTTAATGCAACCCTTTATGCCCAACAATGTTTCTTTCAAGTTCGAATTCACACTTGTTAAACTCCTATAATGAACAAGGTTTTCAAATCATAAAGTTTATATACGTATATGATGGAGGTTTGTACCCATGCTTTTAGATGGTTGATCGGGTTAGAAGCGAAGTTCATTGAGTTATGAGCTTGGGATGACCCATTTTATGCATGTTTGTGCATATTATGGAGTCAAAAACGTGGATTACTGAGTCATCGTTTGTGCCCATGATGGAGTTAAAAGGGAAACCCTTTGAGTTATCATTCTTATCCATATTGGAGTTAAAGTTGTAGCCATATGAGTTATTTTTAAAATGTACGTCTCATGTTAAAGGCTACAACAGATTTGAAGAATTACAAATTTTATTGTTTGGCTCTATCCTTTCTTGAAGTGTTACATATTGGAAGTTATAATGTCTCCAAGATCGGCTGGAAAATCGTTTGATGGAGGAATCTTTGTGCCATAAAGTCTGGGCCGCAGCGAAAAAAAATTCATCAGGCCATTTGACAGCAAATCATAACGTGTTGAGCTTGGTGACAAATCTGTCAAAAGGAGAACTATTTGAAGAATCCCTTACTCTTTTTTCAGAGGAAAAAAACGTTGTTTATATTATGATATATAAGCAGTACATAGTCGAAAAATCTCAAACTGTTAAACCAACAGCGAGAAAAAACAACCAATACAGGCCAAAAGATAGTGCTCCATCAAAGTAAGAGCAGCAAATAAAAAGTAGGCCGCCACATATGAGGACAAGATGTATCTCGTACAAATACGCTCAGCGTAAGATGCAAGCATGAGAGACAAATTGGATTATGATTCAACAGCGATGACAATTGATATAAACAGAATATATGATACGACAAAATATTGGTTGAGGAAGAGTATACAGATTTGCGATTTAGGAGATCCCAGCTGCAAGAAGAAATACTATTACGTCCCATCTTTGGCCTGTCAAATTATAATGTGTATCTGATTAGTATACAACAGGCAGAAATGGTAGATGGATGCAAAAGGCATATATGTGGGATATTATACAGAAGATAATGCCCATTTATCAGACATAATATGATTAAAAAGGGCAGGCTCTCCTGTGACATTCAGACCGGCTCGCTTGCCAATTTTAAACACGCTCGCTTGATGCTGACCTATTAATACCGGCACGCATGAAGAATATGGACAGGTTTGTAGTTACAAATTGACCCTGGATCGCATGTTGATGAGATATAAATCCGGCTCGCTTGTTGAGTTGAGATAGGCTCACTTGTAGATATATATACCAGCTCGCGTGATAGATTGATTCAGATTCATTTGTGTATATTAACACTGGCACATCCTGCAAGAAATACCCCATTGCCACAAAAAATACATAACAAAAAGCACTATAAAACCGCTTGTAAATCCGCTCTATGGTATCGCAATATCAGTGTGCCAAAAGGAAGACCATCTCTAAACAGTTCAACCTGCATGATACCAAATTCCGAATTTAAGCCTTTTTTGGAAAGACCGTCTACCCTGGTATTGTTTTCCCGATATATATGACAGATGGAAGGCCTCTTGAGAATAATCCATAAACGCCGAGTTCTGTGAACCCATCCTTGTAGTCCCGGAGGAATCATAGCCGCAGAGTTTGTGATCCACCCTATAACAATCTTTGAGTCCCCATATACATGAATATCCTTAAGCTGTAAATAGACTGCAAAACGAAGACCACCCCATAGAGAAATAACCTCTGCTTTGTTGTTGGTTCCTTGTCCTCCATTCCAGTGAATGTGAATCCTTTCCCTTTGTGATATCTTGATCCATGCCCCACACCCCATAACTCCTTCCATGCAAGCACCATCAAAATAAACAGTTGGGATTGCCACCTCATGTGGCCTATTGCGGATGGAGCAATCCATAATAGGCATAATCGTTATAGGTCGGTCCTCCATCCATTTTAAGATTGCAGAAAAAATATAAGGAATCTGAAAGGGAACATTTTCAAAGATCAATTTATTCCTTCCCATCCAAACCTCCCATATGAGGAAAAAAGGCAGTGTTCTGAATTTCCCTTTTAGCTTGTCCCATTCCATAGCAGCTGATATGAAATCATCTGGAAACCAAGTTGGGCCCATGAAATGGTCAGAGAAGAGGCGCCACAATTTGACAATTATTGGACATCTGAAGAACAAGTGAATGGTAGACTCATATTCCGTGCAACATATATGACATCTGTATGGACCATAATAGCCCCTTTTAATCAAATTTTTGCCAGTGAGGACCTTGTCTTTCCATACCAGCCAGCCAAAGAGCACTATCTTTGTGGGGATTTTCCGTCGCCAGAACACATAGAAGGACCTTGTAATCTGTCCCTGATAAGATTCCATATTTAGTCCTCTGTATATATCTTTAACAACAGGGATACCATCAATCGTAGGACCATCCCACACCAATGAGTCACCCCCGTAGTCCCAACAGAAACCCGCAGCCCGAAACTTATCTCTGAGGACCTCCCATTCAGCGTCCTCCGGCTCCCTTGGCCCCAGTTGACTAGCAGATTTAAATATAGGAGCCCCATAGGACCATTCTCGGATTGACTGTGCTAGATATATAATACCCCTATGAGTTAACCTATGAATGAGCTACGGAGAAGGACCTGCAAGTGGGGGGAAGCCAATTAACTTGTTAAAAGACATTGGAATACGTCCGCCGTCTCAGAAAAGCCAAGCCAGCCTACCCGCCATATGAATCAACGCCTTCTTAAAGCTGCACCAAATGACAGAGATAAAACGAGGTTGTGAAAGTTGCAGATTAAGGATTTGCTATAAAATGTCACCCTCAATGTATTTACACCTGATGACATCGTTCCAAATGCCATTTCCTCGAATAGCCCTCCAAAATGACTTAATGAGCAGCGCCTTATTGAAGTTCCTCGTGTCAAGGATACCCCATCCGTCATGCTACTTTGACCTGCAAAGACTCTGAAGTTTGCATAGATGTATTTTGTGAGACAACTGTGCACCGCCCCATAGAAACTTAGCTATAATGCTATTTATCATATTAATAACACCATCTGGCAAATAGTATAGATGTCCCCAATATACCATCATCTGAGAGAGTACTGCTTGAATCATGATAAGCCTACCCCCCATAGACAACCATCTATGTGTCCATCTGAAAATCCTTCTTCTAAATTTGTCAATCAACCACATCCAATCCCGAATCTTGTAACCACATGGTTTGATATTAAAACCCGGATATGTAAAGCCAGCAGAAGCTTCTCTTAACTCAACGCCCATAAAATCTGCAATGAAAGCGATCTCTCTTAGGTCACCATATTCATATATGATGAATGATTTGTTCTTGTTGATGGCCAGCCCAGTAGCCGATTCAAAGCGTATAAAAATAAGATGAACGTAGAACCAATGGTTCTGATGGAGATAACCAAATAATAACAGATCATCAACAAATAAAGAGTGCATGCATGAGACCGCATTGGAGAAAGAAAAACCCTCTGTAAATCCCCGTTGTACCGCCATATGTAGAAGACCATTGAACCCATCCATAATTAAAATGAAAATTAGTGGAGACAGCGCGCAGCCTTGTCTAAGTCCACGACCGGCTGCGAAGAAAGGTGTAGGAACTCCATTGATGATAACCGCATAACAGACAGTGGTTATGCAAGTCATAATCCACCTAATAATTCTGATTGGGAGCCCAATCTTCATGAGCATCAGCCTAATGTAAGCCCAATCAACAGAGTCATAGGCTTTGTGAATATCCACCTTCATCATGATGGCCTCCCTTTTTTCCGTGTGCATGGAATGTAAGACCTCTTGTGCAATTGCCGTGGCATCATGAATAGATCGGCCTTTTAGAAAACCATATTGCTCCTTTGAGATAAAAGTTGACAATGTATCTTTTAACCGCTCAGCTATGATTTTGGATGTAATCTTGTATAGTACATTACATAGGGCGATCGGCCTGAAGTCTGCAAAAGATTGGGGGTCATCCTTCTTTGGAATTAGAGCAATGAACGTAGAGTTGAGATTGGCCGGCATGTATCCCCGGATCCGGATATGTTCGAAAACCCTTGTCAATTCCTCACCCATCAGGTCAAAAAAATGGATAAAAAATTCCGCAGGCCACCCATCCGGCCCCAGACATTTATCCTTCGAGAATGTTTTTAGGACCATTAATACTTCATTCCCTGTGACAGCATTATCTAATATAGAGATTGCATCAGCATCGAATAAACGAAAGACATATTCCAGTAGCCATACCTAGTTTTCCTTGCAAATCCCATCCTGTCTAGTATAGAATGTTGCGAAATATGCTAGCGCCTCATTCTGTATATCGTGGCATGTATGAGAAAAAGATCCATCCGCTCTTTTAATATGCCAAATGGCATTTCTATTTCTCCTCTCATTTGCACACTTATGAAAATATTTAGTAATCTGGTCCCCCTCAGCCAGCCATTGAACCCTGCTCTTTAACCTCCATGTGATCTCTTCAATCCTCAGGATTTCTCTTTTTCTTGTCCCCAAGCTCTTGATATTATGAAGTGTATGCTCGTCCGGATATGTAGTAAGAAAGGAATCAATAATCAACTCCATCTGGACCTGTATTCCATCTGGACCTGTATATCCATATATTCCGCTCTGAGTTTCATCTTCTTCTTTCGTTCCCATGTCTTGGACACAGCGTTTATTTTATGCAGTCTATGTTGAAAGAAATCCCAAACCCCAGAAGTCAGGAAATCGCAATCATCCCTCCATATCCCCTCCACAATGCTGGTATATTCAGGATCCTCCAGCCATATTCTATTGAACTTAAAAGGGCGCCCAGGAACCATCCCAACATTGGACCATGTAAAGGTAATCGGCATATGGTCCGAGATGTCGGATGCCAGTGTAGTAGATCTAGGACCACCCAAGATATCCATGATTGAATCATTAACCAACACCCTGTCTAGCCTTTTCCCGATAAAGTTGTCAACCGATCTTCTATTGGTCCAAGTTGGAGCAAGAGGTAGCGGCCTTATGTCCACCAGTCCTTGTGATAGAAAGATGGCGTTTAAATACCCAACCAGAGGATCCATGCGAGCGCTACTGCCCCATATTTCATCAGCATTCAGTGTGGAGTTGAAATCTCCCATTATGATAAGATTTGGGAGAGATAATATTCCCGCCAGCTGCATTCTGTCCCAGAAAACCTTTCTACTTGAATATGGAGCGTAAATATTGATCAGATTAAAAATACTTTGTATACCTCTGAGGTGTCCAGATAACAATATACCCCCGAAGAAACTGTAAGCTTTGAAAGATACTTAGTCTGGGTCCCACATTGCAACCATACCCCCAGATCTGCCATTTGAGTTTGTTGCGGCCACATGCCAATCTTTCTTGATTTTTAAAAACAAATTTATAGTCTTCGTTCTTTCAGACATGGTCTCCTGTCCTAAAAAAAAATTCAGATTCTTTGATACTAGTAGATCCTTCAGGCAATGAAATTTGGGAGCATCACCCAACCCCCGTAAGTTTAATGAGATAATGTGAGTCATGGAGAAGATGTTCCAGGGTTTCTTGCTCTAAGCGCCCTAGTGATGTTGTCCAAAACATCAGTTCTGTGGATGGGAACATCTGAAAGACCCGTATCGTCATCAGAAAACAGTGATATCGATTTTAGCTTGTCTTTCTTCCGGCGACATGCCGCTTTTGCCTTCTTTTTGATGGACCTGATAGCATCTGATAGAGTAGGGGATTGTTTTGCAGATGAGGGGATAGGTTTGTCAAAAACAGTTAGTGCAGCGAGATCAAGGTTGGAATTTCTCATAAGGAAATCAAGATCACTCCCGATGGAGTTCCGTGGTGAATCTGAAATATTAATAGGGCCGGATATGTCGAGAGTGCCTAGTGGTGACCCAAGATTTTTCCCACTTTCATCACTATCATCTAACAAACTACGAACTTTAATACGCGAAGACTTCCCCCCAACATGCATGGACGTTTTATATATAGGCGGGTCATTAGTAGGAGAGAATAATCCAGCAGAGTGGATGAGAATCATAGATCGTTTGTCGACAGAGTCAGTCTTGGTCATTGTCCTCTTATCAGGGTTCCTCATGCTCGATTGTTCAGAAAATGAGATAGGGTTATTTTCAAGAAAAGAAGGTTCAGTGGGAGCAAAAGAAGGACATGATACCGGACCATCAGAGTCATCACGTAGGTTAATGACTGGAGGATGGGCAGCATTTGTTTCGTGTACTGACTCGGGCTCAAGAACTCTATATAGATTCCTAGCAATAGATGGATGACTAGCAAAATTAGGAGGGACCACCGAATCAGGGATCGTAAAATCATATTGACCCTCCGCCGATATATATGCTTCTTCTTCAGAGGAGGTGTTAATGGAATTACCTAGTCGCAGGCCGCCCGACGGTCCCAGAACAATATTATGTTGACGTTCATCCCCCGCTGCCTTTACCGTCTGATCCACTCTAGCCATACGCAAACGTAAAGGACAATGATCTTTGAGGTGACCAGTCTTGTGGCATATCAGACACCGAAAGGGAATCCCCCAAAATTCGATTCATTGACGATGCCTTCTATAGCTCCAGAGTAGGTCAATATCTCCTAGCAGACCACCCATGTAATCCACCTCCACAAGAAGCCAAGCAATCCTCTTATCAGATGCCCCCACGATACTAGGGTCAATGTATTTGGTGGAACCAATTGAATCTCCAATCGCTCGCAGCGCCTTAAGGGTCCAATATTCCAATGGCAGGCCTGGTAATTTAACCCAGACCACCCTACTTCTAGGAGCCTCAAGAACCGGATTAAAACCGATGTACCATGGTATGATTTGCATGAAACTTCTACCGCGGACCCATTTCCGTCCAGTGATTTTAAAAACATCCTTCTCGTCCATGAAATGGATGCTGAACCAACCGTTTAGTAACTTACTAACCTTGGGCGAGTATCCTATAATGGGGTTCCACTTCTGATTGATCCATGATACAGTGTCGAAATCCTCTCTATCAGGGAACACCCACCTCCCAATAACAGCCCTCCACTGTAAGCTTGCCACCCTTATGCAAAGATCATCATAGTCCAAATTTACTTCTTTAATTTCCATGTTATGCTTGAAAATTTTCCTCTTGCGTCGACTAACACCGCAGCCAGCCCCCCGTTGTTGTTGTCTTATAGGTCGGCGATGTGCTTTTACCTTAGGCTCTGTAAAATCCTGAATAGCTTGTTTGATAATAGCACCATCTATTTCAAATTCGGCAGAGGAAGTCAGACCGCCACAAGCAGGTGCATCCCCCGTCAAAATCTCAGATCTAGAACCATCCATCTTGTAATTACTTCATCAGCTTGCCAGTAGTCGCTTCATCAGTATGGCAGTGTGTCGTCACTACATATTGTTGTCAGCCAAATCAGAGAGCTGATCACATGTCAGAGTGCATCCACCCTGTAAAATCTTCGACCATTATGATCGACGTATGCACTGCAGTCCTTGTTTGAATTTGAAAGAACAAACAGGTGGAGACGAAGTAATATTCCTAATGTTGATGTTTCATGTTCCCCTGTCCCTTTTACCGGAGAGTCATAGGAAATTAGAACCAATTTAGTGAAAACTCAGGACAAGTGCCTTACTTGAGTAGTAGATGTTAGATCAGATGATCGTCAACCTTCATAAATGATCTGATCAATCAACCGTCCCAGCCTTTAAAGGTAAGTTCATTGTTCCAAGGACTCGACATAAAAGCCATAAATAGCAATTAGGCAGTTATAGCTCTTGCCCAAATTCCAATGGCATATCCAGAATAATCCATCATCTGCTCATTCCCAGAAGTATATGTAACACTTAAACCACACCATATAATGCCTGCAGCATCCTCAGTACATCCCTATCCATCTGCTTCCGCCTGAGGTCATACCCAACCATTCACCGCCGCCACTGTGATCCATAATATTAAACAATTGTATCAATATTTGCCCTTGAAATTCAAATTTTCAAAGTGGATATATCGGAAAGGGATCCAGTTTTCCGGGAAGACAACTACCGTTATGCCATAGCCATATCTATGCAAGCTAAGGCAGACAACAGCAACAACAAAAACACCCTGGTAAGGACCACCATCTTTTACAAAATCTGAAACCTATACTCTTGCATGGCCGAGAGATGAAAATAATATCCTTACAACTGTTCCACCCAAAGAAACACTTTCCATGCGGATATATCCAATACAGTGTCAGTAGATGACGATGAAAACTCAGAGTTGTTCTCATGTGCTAACATGAGTCCAATGGCGACGTCTTTTTATTTCTATAAACCAGCAATGACATGTAGCAGTGGAAATAGCAGATAAACCCGCTCGAAAAACCTGTAAGGCTCATATGGGGAAGACACCGGGAGTCCTTCGTTCTATCCTAACGTAAAACTACAGCTCTGATGATTCAGCATTAGCCACCAAAAGCAACAACAAATTGTCTAGATTGGGTTCCAGCTAAAAACATTCTTCATTAGCCACCAAAGGCAACATCAAAATGTCGTCATTGGGTTCTAGCTAAAAACATACGACAATAGCCACCAAAAACAACAACAAATTGTCCTCATTGGGTTCCAGCTAAAACCTCCTTATCAGACTCCTAACCAGCCCTTTCGCACCAGACTCCATTACCTGCTCCAACGGGGAATACCACGACCCCAATAAGTGCTTCAAACTATAGGGCCTCTGCAAATTTTACTGGTCTCCTCGAGTGCATGAGGGTTAGTCTTTTCTTGAAGAATCCCTTACTCGTGTTAAGTGTTGCATTGGAGTGGTGCATCTCAAGGGTATTCAGGTGATATTGATAGTGATTTTAAAGTTGGTAGCATAATTTGTAGAAGAAAATTACACAAATAATACTGGATGGACGTTTAAGGATTAAAGCAATAGCAAGGAAGAGATAAATCTATAAGCCGACCTTCCAATGGTTCAATCGCACATTGTCAATCCTACCAAAACTCAACAGGTTGAACAATGAAAAGGGGGACAAGAATGGATTTGATTGGGCAGTTAGCAAACAACGAAGTCATTCCTAGCAAATCAAACAATGAGTCAAAGAGAAATGTAGACAAAGGAAGGAAGACCACTCAAGTATGGAAAAGAAAGAAAAAGGAACAATTTGTCACTTCTATGATAAAGTGAAGTCAACCTTGTTTCAGGGGGAGTTCCTCATGAAAGATATGAAGAATACTATTAGAGAAACACCATCTTAGGGGGAAAATGACATTAGGATTGCATTGGAATAAGTAATAAATATAAGGAGAGCTAATGTAGATGTGGTGGTTTCTTAAATAAATGAGACACTAAAAATAATTGTCTTCAAAAAGGAGGAAATTATTGTAGATAAGCTTATTGAATATGTTTCATCATCAGCACATGACTTGATTCTGCTAGGTGACATATAACTCCTGAGCATAATGGTATGAGGATCCATTATTGATAATGTTTAAAACTTTTGCAACCTACAAGGCTAGCTAGAAAAATATTAAGGGAAACTTGACTCCAATTGAAATGCCAATTTGCAACCTGAAAATGATATGCCTTCCTTTAATGTCATATGAAAGGGAAAATTTGGTCTCCGCAAAATAAAAATGAGTCACTTTGGAAAATACAACTTGCTAGAGAAACAAAAAAAAAACGAAAACCAGATCGAATTCTTAACCAATGTGCTCTCAAAATATTTGTGAGCATATCTCTTAACCACAATTTTTTCTCCATATAAGTTCAAAAGAAGGAAGAAAACAATACAATAAACACTATAGATGGAGGATAGCTCCAATGCAGGAATGGGTAAGATGAAGAAAAAGTATTGGCACAAGAGGATTGAAACTTAAACAAATTGTAAACCTAAAGAGAACTATGGAGACTGTAGATACATGTAGCAAGGATATTTGAAATCTGGCTGAAATGAAATGGATCTTGAAGGAGAATCCAAAGTGTAATGATCACATGGCCAGATGGACAATTAATATGAGGCCACATAGGGGGTGATGCCTAAATAAATAATGTTATGGTATCATTATATGATTACAATGATGTTGGATAGGAAAATAAGGTATTACATAATCAACAACAAGAATCATAGGTGAGAGTGATAGGTAATGTTATCACACATAAATTCATCTATCTCATAAGGTTGGTCCATGAAATTAGTGAAAAATTCATGAAATAAGTCTTTATCCTAAGTCCAAAACACCTCATTGATCATGTCATCTCAGTCATATCTATCAATTTTCACTTTAGGTTCACACGCATTGGTCTAAAATTCGTTTTTAAGTCACATGTATGATTTTTCCTTATTCTTCAGCAAATCTGTAAAATTTATAACTGAGAACACTACAGAATTATGTTTTTCTACAAAAATTAATGGGATGATGACCTATCAAGTATTTAGTGGTTTAGGGTAAAGGTAAGGTCATATAATTGATTTTCATAATCATCCAAGCATGCAAAAACATAAATACCACTCATCATTGCTTTTCACTCCCTCATTTTGTCACCTTTCTCTCCACATTCAAATTGCATTCCTTAAACAAGTTACCCAAGCTCCTTTATGTAATTTAATTTTCAACATTTGCATGTATCAGTCAGTTGTCACCTTTGAAAAATTAGCTTTGTGGCAAACAGCTTGTTGTCCAAATTGTTTTTTACAGCTGTCACATTTTTAAGAGGGAAGTTTGGGTTATAAAAGGAAATTGCCATGAAGAGGAAAGCATAAAAAGGAGGCTATGTGTTTAGATAGGAGCCTATGGAATTTTAAATGATCATGGACGACCTCAACTTCACACAAGCTTTCATCCAAACAGGTTACATGTATTTCTTCCAGGAGCTACAAGGGAATTTTTATGTTTCTTGGACTCTTTGAGCTGTTGGTTTCAAGAGGAATTTTTAGGCAAATGAAGAGGAGCTTCAAAAATCTTAAGGAGGTTGTTTCTAAGAACATAACAAGGAACAAAAAAATCTTTCAATTTTCTCCCAAGTGCTACCAATTTGGAGATTCGAAGTTTCCTTTGAGACCTATTTTCAGAATTCTGAATTTTCCTGTTTTATACATGATTTTATAATATATATCTCGGACAACTGAAGATGGTTTTCAAAAAACCAAGAGAGGTTTTTCTTAAAAACATTCTTATCTACAAAAACCTCCTCCATTTTCGCAACAGTTATCAGGGATCAAGAGATAGGATTTCATGAGTATAGCCTTATTTCTCAGGAAAAACAGAGTCATTTTTATTGGTAGATGAAGTTGTTGAAGGTGAAAAAGTTGTTCCTTGAGGAGGGTAAGAGGTATTTTTAACCAAATTTTCCTTATCAAGCTTCATACTATCTTCTCACACATCCATGGACCTTTTCTAGGCCTAAAATCCAAATTCTGTGAAGTCTGTGGGCAATTAGGCAATTTTGCAGCGTGTCGCAGGCTTGAAGCCCAGTTTTTGCTACGGAATTTCTGAAGACATCAAGTTTTTGGTTTCAAGTCACTTAAATTGACCTGGTTAAGGAAATTTAAAGTTTGTATTTAAATATTTTTTATCACTCAACATCCTCAAATGGTCAAAATTAGCAAAGTTACAACACATGTGGCCTAATCATGTGGAATGACCCCTTTTATGCATTTTATGCTTATGCTGGGATCAAAAGAAAAACCCTTTGAGTTATCGTTTTTATCCATGTTGGAGTTAAAGGTGTAGCCGTCTAATTTATTTTTAAAATGTACGCTGCATTCAAAGCCTACAACAGATTTGAATAATTAGAAATGTTGTTGTTTGGCTATATCCTTTCTTGAAGTGTTACATATTGGAAGTTATAATGTCTCCAAGATCGGCTAAAATATCCTTTGATGGAGGAACCTTTGTGCCATAAATTTTTGGCCACAGTGGAAAACAATCATGAGGCCATTTGACCGTAAATCATAAGGTGTTGAATTTGGTGACAAACAGATCAGAATGATAACTATTTGAAGAATCCCTTGCTCGTGTTAAGTGTTGCATTAGGGGTGTTAAGTGTTGCATTGGGGGTGGTGCATCTCAAGGGAATTCAGATGATATTGATAGTGATTTTAAAGTTGGTAACATAATTGGTAGAAGAAAATTACAGAAATAATACCAGATGGATGTTTAGAGATTAAAGCAGTAGCAAAGAAGAGTTAAATCTACAAGTCAACCTTCCAAGGTTTCAACCGCACATTGTCAATCCTACCAAAACTCAATAGGTTGAACAATGACAAGGGGGACACGAATGGATTTAATCGAGCAGTTAGCCATGGTGAGAACATTTAATGTTTGCAGAAGCCATTGGAGCCGACCCTATTTAATAAATACAAGGACTAAGTTAAATTTACATTAATTGTCAAGAATATTGAGTTTCAAGTGGAACGTTGCTCTATAGGGAGCGACTACACCATGCTCATGGCGGAGCTCGATGCGACCACAACCGAGGAATCACAATGGAAGAGAGCCATGGCGGTGATTTTCTAGTGCATAGACAATGAGGTCAGTGGTTTACACTGTTAGTATGGCCATTGATGGTGAGTGAGCAATGAGTAATTCCATTGATGCAGTGGACGATAGGATGATTGACAAAACATTATATGATTGTATCAATTATGAAAGGTCCCGTTCTTCCCAGTAAGTTGTACTTCCTATTCAGAATGTTGAAAGTTTGAGAGACAAAATAAAAACATATAAAGGCATAGATATGTATTTAATGTTGAGGTGTATCATGAATAGAAAGTCACCCAAACCATGACCTCCCTTTTCATTTAACAATGGGTCACTTTCTTATACATGTCAAGATTTGGAGTAGTGATAGAGGAATTGGTGGATTTGGCAGTTTTGGACCTTCGATTAACTAATACTAATTTGAAATAAAACCATCTGAATGGAATCCTAATCCAAAAATTGTGTATCCATTTTTATTATTACAATATAAGTGCAATATAAATTTCTATATTTTTTCCACCTTTACTTATATGGGAAATGGTGAAATTATATGGTCATATTTATGGCGCGTGGCATTGATTGTTTTTGTAATCCTCTATGGCACATTACACGAACTATACCTAATCAGCCTAGATCCATCTTAACTCCGGATCTATCAAGCGCCGAGAGGGATCAAATCTCTCGAGGTGCAAACCTCTTTTTTGAGTGCAAAACTTGAGGAAAGGTTTGCACCTCGAGATATTTGATCTCTCTCGGCGCTTGATAGATCCGGAGTTAAGATGGATCTAGGTTGGTTTCAGTCATGTGCTGCCAAGGAAAATCTATCGAAGATATGATTAATTTTATCAATAATATGTAAATATATCAAATATTAATATAATCATTTTAAATATGCTAAATATTTCTGAGATTAACTTGGTCATTTTAATTTTAAATTTTCTTAGTTACCTTATTTTGTTGAGATGATAAATATTGTTAATAACTTTAATGATGAAATAATGTTTTTGAATGTAAAGTGACAATAATAATGTTGAAAGATAGAAAATGTGAATAATAAGAATGTATTCATGTTACAAATAGTTTTCATTGTGATCAATCTCAAACTATTCTCTTCTACTATTCCTTAGAAATAAGCCACTTCGAGGGGGAAACCTCCAATACATTACATGAATGAACAATTCTTGGATGATACAAATGACCAAAACCTCCTTCTATATATAGGAGTCCATGGGGCCACAATGTAATCCTAGCCGACCTAACAATAATAATATAAAGGCACAATAATAACAATATGGGGGTTACAGGGGTACAACAATAACAGTAAGGGGGGCTACACTAACATAATAAGGGAATATGCTATTAATATAGGGACTTAACATGCCCCTCTCCTTCAAACAAGTGTTGTCCTCAATGCTTGATTATTTCTTGATGCCTTTGTATAAAATTATCATCCTCCCATGTGGAATCTTCTACAGGAAAGTTCTTCCACTTGCTGAGATACTTTGAACTTGATCGTACTTGTCGAGTTCTTGTTTATGTGACTTCTTCAGAACTTCTTTGATGTGATGTCGATGGGGCTTTGATACCAAATTTTGATGATACAAATGACCAAAAACTCCTATATATAGGAGTCCATGGGGTCACAATATAATCCTAGCCGACCTAACAATAATAATATAAAGGCACAATAATAACAATATGGGGGTTACAGGGGTACAATAATAACAATAAGGGGGGCTACACTAACATAATAAGGGACTACGCTATTAATATAGGGACTTAACAATATATCCAACTACATCAAATCAGAAATCAACATCTACATTGAAATCAATGCATTTAATGCAAGAAATCAAATAAGATTATAAAATAACTTCTACAATGAAATCAATGCATTTAGTGCCAACAATCAAATAGGATCAGGAATCATCTACATTGAAATCAATGCATCTAGTACAAGCAATCAAATATAATTATAAATCAACATCTATATTGAAATCAATAGATCTAGTGCAAGCAATCAAATAGTATTAGAAATCACCACCTACACTGAAATCAATGCATCTAGTGCAAGTAATCAAATATCATTAGAAAAAAATATCTACACTAAAATCGATGAATCTAGTGCAAATAATCAAATAGTATTAGAAATCACCATCTCCACTTAAATCAATCCATCTAGTGCAAGAAATATTCTTCCCTCTCTCCACCCTCCATCCATATCTATATCCCCCTCCATCTCTTTCTTTTTGTCTCTCTATCTCACCCCCCTAAACACACATGCTCTCGCACTCCATATCTATCAATCTCTTTGTCACTCCCTCCCTCTCTCCATCTCTCTCTTCTTCCCTCTCTTCACCTTCCATATATATCTCTATCTTCCCCTTCTCTCCCTCTTCCCCGCTAATATCTCTCTTTCCTCCTTCTATCCTCTCTCCCTCTCTCTCCATCTTCCTTATCTCTCTCTCTCTCTCTCTCTCTCTCTCCACCTTTATATCTCTATGTCTTTCTTCTTACCTCCCTCTCTCTCCCCCTCCAATTCCATCTCTCTTTCCCTCCCTCTCTCTACTCCCTCACATCCTCTCTCTTCCTTCTACCCTTTCCCTTTCTCTCCCATCTCTCTCTCTCTCTCTCTCTCTCTCTCTCTCTCTTTTTCTTCACCCACCAACTATGTTACTATATCCCTCCCTCTATCTTTAGCTCTCATTATCTCCCCCCTTATCTCCATCTCTCCTTCTTTGTCTATCTCACCCCCAAACATACGCGCTCTCTCTCTACCTCTCCCTTGTCACTCCTTCTCTCTCTCCACTTCTCACTCTATATATTTCTTATTTCCTACCTCTCTCCCCCTCCAACTCCATCTCTCTATCGATCCCTCTCTCATCCTCTCTCTCAAGTCCTCTCTCTCGCCCTTCCTCTCTCTCCCTTTATCTCCTACCTCCCTCTCTCTTCCCTGGTATCTCTCTCTCTCTCTCTCTCTCTCTCTCTCTCTCTCTCTCCACGCCTCTCTCCCTCCAACTACATTACTATATCCCTCCCTCTCTCCTACTCTCCCCCCTTCTCTCCATACATCCTACTTTGTCTCTTTTCTCACCCCTAAACATACACACTCTCTCTCCATATCTCCCTTGACACTCCCTCTCTCTCTCCACTTCTCTCTCTCTCTATGTTTTTTCTTCCCTCCCTCTCTCCCCCTCCAACATCTCTCTATCCCTCCCTCTCTCAAGTCCTCTCTCTGGTCCTTCCAATCTCTCCCTTTCTCTCTTACCTCCCTCTCTCTTCTGCCATCTCTCTCTCCCTTTATCTCTTACCCCCCTCTCCCTTCCGCCATCTCTGTCTCCTCTAATCCTATCACTATCTCCCTCCCCCTCTCCTTCTCTCTCACCCTCCTCCATATTTGTGTCTCCCTCTCTTGCTCTTCATTCCTCCTCTCCCTTTTCCTTTAGTTTATCTCCATCTCTCCCTTCTCAATCCCCCTATATCTCCACATCTATCACTCTATATCTTTGTTCTTCCCTCCCATATATATCTAGAGTTAATATATATCATGATACATTTATATATATTATAATATAATAAATTTAATATTGTATTAATCAAAAGTTATTAAATTTAATAATATTAATATTATAATATATTAATATGAGTATTAGATTTAATAATAATATTAATATTAATATTAATATTAATGTTTTAATATTATATTAGGGTTAATAATGTTTTTTTTCATGGTATTAATAATAATTTAGCCCATGGCATTTGGACCATAGGCTTCACCTAGATAAAACCTATTTTTTGAGTGTTCATAAATATAAAGCAAGTTTTATTTACTTACCATACCTCTGGTCTATTTATATTTTTATTTATTTACCATACCTCTTTTATTTACTATGGTATTTGGCCCATAGGCTTGTTATATAATTAGATTTTTATTTATAATCATATTTGATATATTTTTATTTTTTACCTTACCTCTTTATAACTCTTTTATACTTATTTATTTACCATACCTCTTTATACCTATTTTATATTTATTTATTTATCATACCTCTTTATACCTTTTTTGTAACTATTTATTTACCATACTTCTTTTATAAATATGGTATTTGGCCCATGGTATCAATATTAATTTGTCCCATGGTATTCGTCCCATAGGCTTCATCTAAATAAAACTTAGCCTTTTGAGTTTTTTTAAATATAAAAAGGTTTATGGAGTAAATATAAAAAGAAGTTTTTATTTATTTACGATACATCTAGTTTATATATATTTTTATTTATTTACCATAGCTATGGAGTAAGTATAAAAATAGGTTTTATTTATTTACCATACCTCCAGTTTATTTAGATTTTTATTTAATTAAATTTTGAAATGTTGCAATTTTGATGGGGAAATATTTATATCTTTAAAGATTTTAATTTGTCCATACAACTAGGTTTTCTTTTTAAAGATTCATTTTACAAATATTTAATTAAAAGAAATATTAAAATATTTTGGACTTTGATTGTTTGTGTTGAATTAACTCTTTTTCTTTGATTTAGGAAATGGTATTGACTTTAGTAAGGAGTAAAGATGTTTAAAATTTTACCTAATTTGGAAATTCAATATGGTAATTTTTTTTGTTAAAGGTAAATTTTTGATCCATTCAAATTCACGTATATAATAAAGCAATTATTAAATGGGTAAGATAATTTACTA
Organism: Pinus albicaulis; assembly: GCA_034641835.2. Lineage (NCBI taxonomy): Eukaryota > Viridiplantae > Streptophyta > Pinopsida > Pinales > Pinaceae > Pinus > Pinus albicaulis. The sequence continues at coordinate 244,341,756 of CM076577.1, read as the reverse complement.
TACATTCAAATTATATAAATAATACATAGTTGTATTTTAATAATTAATCTTAGCCCATTAATAAGTTAAAAATGTTATATATAATCTAAATATTCAAGTTATATAAAATTAAATATTAGGTTAATGCTTTGGCCGACATTAGCAATTACTTTTTAAGGACGTGACATACTTGACATCAGGGTCATATTAGGTTGTAGATTGCGTCTCTCGGCGCAACAAGTGGCATTGATATATAAAGGGAAGCATTGAGGATATTGTCAGTCTTTTGACATATTCAATTGGCACGCATGGAAGTTATCATATTATGGATATTGACACATTTATTAATGTGTTATTTGCAAGCATTCATATAACGTTCATATTTGTCAGCGTTCATATAGCTCAAATCATATATTAGGCGTGGAAGGGTTATTCCATTCCAAATGAAATAACCTTACACCAATCACGTGGGTCTGTAGAATTCATTGTCAATTCGCTAGAGACTGCCATCCGACAGATTTATACTAGAGAGATTTCATTGCTTGAGAAAATTATAGTATTGATATGGTGAAAGCATTTATATGGAAACATTTATTGTGTTAGTGCATGTTGATAAATATTAATGCAAATTTCACATAATTTAGTGTTTTGATGATACATTTAAGTGACAATTTTTTATCATTATGCAATAGAGAAATTTTCAATTTCCATTAAAGCATCTCACCACAATTGGCATTATACATTAGCCCTCGCTTACATTTTTCTCTCATTTCATCATCTATTTGATCCATAGAAGATGGCATGTGAAGTTGTGATACTAGATGAATTTTGTTTTCATAAGTTAACATGATGGTGGATATCATTATTACTGATGTTGTCTCCTTCCAACCACAATTGGTGTTCAAATAATATCTAAGATTGGCTCTGTGTGAAGGAATGTTTTGATTTTTCCATAAACTGAATCTAGAAGAAGCATATAGAATGTTGTGGAGATGTAAATCCATGTGAATATTATTGTATATGTTGCAGTGAATACTTCCCAGCGTGTATGATATCAGAAAATTGATCCATTCAAATTGAAGTTCAAAAACAATCCAAAGAGTTATTCATTATGTCTGATGGTTATTTATGTATCATGTTTTTAAAAGTAATTACGCAACAACAAAGATAGACAACAAATTTTTTTTCTCTCAGTAATAGGTTTGGTATATTGTGACCTTGAGATCAATAAATATGATTGAGTACTGACTAAATTCATATAGAACTGTTGATGATGGCTATCATGTTTTTGCAATAAACCAGTATTTGTGCATTGTTTGGTTTACAATGTGTTTTTTACATGGGTGTGCAAGATATTGAGAGGAGGGACTTGAAAATATTTCGAATGTGTCCTATTGGAGTTGAGATGCAACCAATACGTTTTGGTATAGTTGCCATATATCAAAAAGGAGGGTGGTTATTGGAGCGACCACTCACAAAACCAAAGGCTTTGGATCCATGGAAAGGTTAAGCAAATATTATTGGCAATGGTTCTAAGCTTTTGTTGATGAAAAAAAGGATACAAGGTAGATAGTAGGAGCTAAACTTAGTGTAACTTTCAACAGTGGAGACAAGGGATACAAAATACTATTATTAAGTTTGTACAACATTGATGAACCTCAATACCACTTCCAATACGTTAGACTCCATGTGGAAGAGAGAACCGTTTAAGGTTGGTACACTTTATGTTGCAATGACATGGAAGCATTGTCAAAACAACAAAGAAACTGCGATGAAAATGAAAGAGGAAAGTTGGTACATATGTAATTTGTCCAATCATTGAGTATCCCTTGCAATTCATCAATTTGAAAAATCCCCTTGTCATTGATTTCAAAGGGGGAGGTAAGAAGAATGATGATTCTCAGGGGAAAAAAGGGAGAGGATCACAATGTTTCCATCAATGCAAAAGGGGGAGATTGATGGCGTTATCATCATTGATGACAGAGTATAAACAAGGTAATGAAGGAAAATGAGCATCAAAATTAAGGACCAGTAAAGGAGCAACACAACAAAGAAGAAATAGCATGGCAAAGTAGTAGCAAGGCTAGTTTGAAGACTGGTTTGTTCGAGAAAATTGTCGTGATGCAAGGAAATACTCCATGGATTCAACAAAGGAAAGGAAAGACTCCATGAAACAAAGGCAAGGTTGTTGAGACAATGACATGAAGATGTTGTGATGCAAGTCCAAGGCAAAGGAAAAGATGTTGTAGAGATTATTTGATGCATTGATTGAAAATCTTGTTATTGATCATGAGAAAAGAATGATCAATCATATAGACATGTTATTCCTATAATGTTACATGATCTTGGAGTTATAGAAATTTAATATTTGGTGGAGAACTTTTTTCCTATTATAATATTCTAAATATGAAGAGTTTGGAAATGAATGAGTGGAAGGAAAAAAGTCAAGCTTGTTCACTTCATCTTCTTATGTGGGATACAAACTACCAACAAACTATATTTTTAAATTATGTGATTTTGGAAGGAAAGAGGTGGTTAGAGAGTTGGATAATGTGTGAGAGTTGATTGAGGTGTTATGCATTAGTTATCTAGCACATATGAATCTTATGTGAAGCAAATTTGAACGGAAGAAATGTGGAAGAAATGAAGATGGAGATGTGTAGAATTTATGACCAAGTAAACCAACACATTGTTGTTTCTTGTTTCCATAAGGGGATTGTGATATCCTTTCAAGTAATGGATTGATAAGTATCATGTTGGAGCTTGTTGAGGAAGGATCCTCATGTGGGTTGTAGCCTACATAAAACATATGGGATTTGGAGCTTCTTGGCATGTTGCAGCTTGTAGAAAAATGAGGTAGTATCGTCCTATAGGTTGGAGATTACATAAAATCAAATGTAATAAGGGAGTAGGAGCTTGCCTTTACATTAAATCATTAAAAAATCGTGTTTTCCTCCCTTTATGGTTTTCCACTTATATCTAATCACTACAAGTAAAATACCCTCTATCTAATTTTTTTGAGGAACCCCTTATAAAAATAGCCCAGATATCTATTTTTAGTGGAGGTTTGTAGAGGAGTTTGGCGGGCAAAGGTTTTTGCAGATGTTTTTTTTCCCCGATGTGTTTCTCATCCTACACCGCATTGGTGCGTTTAACTAGAAAAGTATCGGTGCGTACTACAAATTGGCACACCGAGACACCATGCTCTCCGTACAAACCCTCCCAGTGCATCTAATTACTGTAGCACACCAGTGCTTTACACAGATTCATCCCCAGTGCGTCATAAAAACCCATGCCAAAACTGAAACAGCCCGGTGCGCTTGGAAGAAACCGCCTGGTGCGCCTCAAAAACATGCGCACCAAAACAGGGTTAAATAAAAAGAAATTACGGCCAAAAAGGCTGTATTTTCACTTCTTCAGTGCTCCATAGCTCTCAAGCACCAGTGAAAATTTCCCTTGTGTGAGGCACCCTACCATTGGTGCTCCCATTGCACGCACTGTTGTTGTCCATTGCCCACCATCTCGATTTTGAATTTTGGAAAACAAAGGGAAAATTTAGGTTTGAAAATTCTTGAGCAAATATGCCTCCTCAATGCCCAAATTTACAGGTATTTTACTTGTTTCTCCATAATTAATCTTTTTGGTGGATTAGTTTTGTAAAAAAACTTAAAATTTACCCTTAAAAAAAAAAAAAAAATCTCGTGCAATGCACTCAAACCATTCGGCTCGCACCGATTTCTGGTGCTCCCTATAAATTTACAAGCTGCACAGCAACCAGTGCTAATGGTAACCACACCAGTTCCGGTGGAGTACCAAAATGATGCACAGTGTTTTTTTTTTAAATACATAAATTGCGGTGCAGTCAGTTAACTGACCGTACTGTTGACTATGTCCAAGCTCAGGAGGGTGGTGCACTGACCAAACTATGCACCTCGGGGCAGATATTTTGGTCAGTGAACCACCCTCTGGACACCATTCCATTGTCAATGGTGCAGTCATCTCAACGATTGCACCGTTGACCATGTACTGATGTCAGGAGGGTGGTGCACTGACTAAACTATACGCCCTGGGACGCATAGTTTGGTTAGCGCACCGCCCTCCCGATACTGGTACATATTCAATGGTGTGGTATGTTATACCATTGCACCATTTATTATGTAATGATGCCAGGAGGGCAGTGCACTAATGAAACTATCTACCCCGGGGCGAGTAGTTTGGTCAGCGCACTGCCCTCCCAAATTTGTACATAGTCAATGGTGCTATCGGTTAAATGACCGCATCGTTGATCATTAACTAATTTTTGGTGGTGAACTAATATTTTTATGCTTAATTTTCATTTACTAACATCTGGAACCTGATCAGGGTTTGGTATATTGCTCTGCAGGTGAGCTGCGGCCATGACCTAGGCGTAGACGCTGGAGCAGGTGCGCTCCCCTCAGATTTGATGCTTGATCTCGAGCGCATGGCCCCTCCGAATAACATCCTGGAGGCAGACTCTCTTCCTGATCATGCCCAATCCTTTTCGGAATTTATCATCTCTTTAAATCCTCCTCGCCCTAGACTTTCAATTTCTAAGATTGTCAAGAAACTAGAAGGAATTCAGGAAGTGTCTTTTCCCCCAGCTATCCCACATATGGCAGCTCTCTCACTCACCGAGAAAGGACTTATCGAGAAATTTACAGGTCTGTGGCCCTCGCCGAAGATGGTACAAAAATGGGTTAAACGCAACTGGGCGGATAATATCAGTGGGAAAATATAAATCAGATTTTGTGGCAGAGGCTATTTCACATTCCATTTTGAGACTAAAGAAGACGAGGACTTGATATTTAGGAATGGGCAATATTTCATGGACACCAGAGGGCTCTACCTAAACAAATGGAATCTAGACTTTTATCTAGAACTTGACATGCCCAATGTTGTTCTGGTCTGGGTTCGCCTCCCTCATCTCCCCTTGCACTATTGGGGTGACGATTCTGTTCGAGAAATCGGGAACACAGTAGGATAATTCATTGATAGAAGTGAGTCAAAGGAAAACATGAGGCATCTGCCAGGATCTAGGGAAAGGACTTCCGGAGGCGATCAAACTTAAGGTTGACAACTGGACCCACATATAGCAGCTAGACTATGAACAAATCCCATTCAAGTGCAAGTTATGCCATGAATACAGTCATTTTTCAAATAGATGCCCTAAAGTTATTGAGATTGAAAACTCTGATTCTAAAACCAAATGGGAAACTATAAAAAAAAAAAAGATTGCTCTGAACCCTAGAAATACAGGTATCCCTCCTGTCCAATCCTCCCAATCTGTCCACCCCCCCCCCAATCCTTCCTCGTCTAACCCCTCCTCATCCCTGATAAATCTCCTGATCCCCCTCTTATTCCATCCTCCAACCCTTCCCTTGCCTCCCCTAATCCCTTATCTTCCCTTGCCCCTTCTAAAGAGGATCCCCCTCAGCCCTCCATCCCCTCCCCTCTTCTTGGATCCACTCCTCAGTTCTCCCCCTCCAAATATTTTCCTCCCTCCTCCTCTATAAAACCTTCTACAGCCCGGATTATCACAAGAAACATAGCCAAAGAGCATGGGGTCATTCTGGAAATTCTTAAAAGATCTGGTCCCAGAAGGAAATCTTCCAAGAAACATAGAGATTAAGCAGCCCAAAATGACATAGCTCTCGGAATTCAGCACCCTATAGAATCCTTCATTGTAGGGAAAAACAACAAAGAAGTAATTCATAATGAACAAGGAGGGAAAATAGGTCCTCAACCTGCATTTCTGATATGATGAAAGCCCTCCCTTGGAACTGCAGGGGACTAGGGCACCCCTCAAAAAACTCATCTCTAAGAGACATTTTGAACCAAGAAAAACTTGACATCATTCTCCTTCAAGAAACTAAGCAAGGAGATCAAGACAAGGAAAACATCATAAATAAAATGAAGAACTATATGGGTACTATTATGGAATACAGGGGTGCCTCAGGAGGAATAACCACCATCTGGAATCAGAATACTTGGAAACAAAATGGAGCTGTCAAGACTCAAAACTAGAGCAAAGTCAATCTCTAGAATATCCAAGAGAATATTGTGATCATTGTGTACAATATCTATGGGCATAATCATTACAAGGACAAAGAATTTTTTCGAAGCACCATGAAAGAAGATATAGACAATGTGGATACTAAAAATATCATCATTGGTGGGGACCTTAACCTTATCTTTCTAGCCAACAAAAATAGAGGTGGAAGTTTCAATTTTGATCCCTCAAGAGACCACCTTGAAACTATAATTCAAGGCCGTGATTTGGTTGACATTATCCCCAAAAACTGAAAATTCACATGGACCAATCATAAAATTGGAGCTGGAAACATAATGGAAAGGCTTGACCGTTTTATTGTGGTTGTTCCTCTTATTTCTTTCTTCTTTGTTGCCTCTTCTTGTATTCTCTCCTTCTCTACTTCTGACCATTACCCTCTCAACCTCTCCCTTGGAGATTAGTCCTTCCTTGGACCCCTCCCTTTTAGGCTCAACCCCTTTTGGAGTGAATTCCCTGATTCCAAACAGGTTGTGTATCTCTCTTGGCAGCAGCACGCGGAGGGATCCCCTTCACACATATGGGAAACAACGCTGAAGAATGTTCGTATGGATCTTAAATACTAGGTCAAATTTCATTACAAGGAACCGGACAAACTTAAAAATGAAATCAAATTAAATATGGAAGTATTTCATACTGACATTGACACTCATGGAGTGAATCAAGAAAATTTAGAAGGAGAAAAATCTCTACTGGAACTTGTATAAATTTAATAGGAAAGAAGAGGGAAAATGGAGGCTTAAATCTAAAAACTTGTGGCTAAAGGTTGGTGAAAAAAAATCCTCTTTCTTTCACAAACAAGCCACTATTAGAAGGTCAAGGAATAACATCTCAACCATAAAAGATGATGAGGAAAGAGTTCACACAAATCAAGAAGGTATCAAGGCTACATCTTACAATCATTATAAAAATATGCTATCTGAATGAGCTATACCTGAGGATTATTCGTATCTCTTAAATCACTTGCCCAAGCTAATCACAGTTGAGATAAAAAAATCCCTTAAAAATTATATAGAGGAGGCTGAAATTATCAATGCTATCTGGACCTCGCATCTAGACAAGTCTGCGAGTCTGGATGGCTTCTCCATTAGCTTTTACCGAACCTATTGGGATGTAATCAAAAAGGAATTAATCAAAATGATTCAGTGGGTATAAAGAAAGAAGAAGATCAGTGGCTTTACCAATTCTACCTTCCTCACCCTCATACCCAAAGAAAATCGCCCCTCCTCCTTTTCCAGATTTAGACCTATCTCACTTTGCAACTCCTCATACAAAATTATCACTAAATTTCTTGCCTCCTGCCTCAAACCCCATCTCCCTAACCTCATTTCTAAAAACCAATGAGGATTCATTTCCCAAAGGAAAATTTCTGATTCTATCCTTTTAGTCCAAGAAGCCATTCACTCGAATATGATGCAATCAAAGAAAGGATTCATCCTGAAGCTCGACCTTTCCAATGCCTTTGATAGAGTGATACATTTATGTCTCCTCTTTTTCCTCCAAAGTATGTGATTTGAAACTAAATTTATCTCTCTTATCAAAGCTTGTATCTCCAACCCCTCGATCTCTCCCTTAATCAAAGGAAGGCCACAAAATTCTTTCAATCTTCTCGTGGTCTCAGGCAAGGTTGCCCTCTCTCTCCTTTTATTTTCATTCTAATGGAAGAGTCCTTCAGTAGGGCCTTGGATCACAAGTGCAGAGTTGGTATTATCACTAGAATCAAATTCGACAATAGAGTCAAGAATATCAATCATTCTCAATTTGTTGATGACACCCTCTTAATGGGTGGAGTCGCCTGCATTATTTCCCAAAGGTTCAAAAATCTTCTTGACAAATTCATGATATACTCAGGAGGGATAATTAACTACCACAAAATTTTTATCTATGGGTGGAATGCATCAAATCACACTATCCATAGTATTGCACAATTTGTTTGCGTCTCCTACAAATTGAACTAGACCTACTTTAACTATCTTCGGATTCCAGTCAGTGTTGGACCCTTGAATGCTGAGGTCTGGAACATAAAAATTGGCAAGATGAAAAAGAGAGTGCAACAGTAGGGACCCTCCTGGATCAATATAGTTGGGCGCACAAATCCTCCTAAAATCTATTATCTCTACCCTGCCATTGTATCACTTCTCAATGTTCTATGCTCCTATCAGCATCCATCAAAGAATAGAAGCAGTTTTAAGGAAATTCCTATGGAAAGGAGGGAAAAACGAGAAGAAGAAATTCAACTTAATTAAATGGAGCTAGGTCACTCAAAACTATGAAAATAGTGGGCTCGATATTCGCATTCCAAAACTCTTGAATAATGCCTTTGGGGGAAAAATAGTGTGGTGCATCATCACTGGACAGCACTCCTAGTAGAAGAAAGTTCTGGAAACTAAATATCTTCTCTCTGCTAGGAAAAATATCCTTCAACATGATATCCCAAGCAGACCATGTTCCAGAATTTGGCCTTTATGCAAGAAATATGTTCCTTTTATCAGCAGAAATATCTCTAAAGTTCCTCAAGGTGGAAGCAGTATAAATATCTGGAAGGATAAAATTATGGGTCAATCTCCTCTGAATGACAGCCCGAGCATTCAGCGCATTCAAAATTATCTCTGGAACCTTGATATAAATACCTTGGATCAAATATCCAATTGGGATGAGCATTCCAAAGCCTGGATTGGATGGGTTTTTCCTAATACTCCCCCTCACCTTGAGGCTGATCTAGTAAATCATAAAGCAATGCTTCATGGTGTTGCTCCTTTGGTTAAAGGCAAGCAAGACATCTTTTGGTGGGACCCTTCTGGGTCAACATTCTCAATCAAAGTGGCTTATGGATACCTTCATAAGACCATTTCCCCTCTCCTCAATGGCCCATATGGAAGTCCATATGGAAATCTAAAGCTATTCCAAAGATAAGAATGTTCATTTGGACTCTGCTCAAAGGCAAGATCCTAACATCAGACAATTTTAAAAAAAAAGAGGTATCTATGGCCCCTCCATATTCCCTAACTGTCAAAATGAATAAGAGAAATCTTTCCATCTCTTTGTGAGATGTCCCTTTTCCAATCAGTGCTGGAGTGATCTTACCACCTTCTCTCAAATCGATTTAGATTCCATCAACTTTGTCTCAGACTTGATAAAAATCTGGAAAAAAGGATATCCCTGGGGAAAAAAGAGCAAGAACATAGTCAAAAGGGTCTGGGACACCCTCCCATATGTCCTTCTCTAGATTATCTAGCTCGCAAGGAATAAGATGATTTTCCAAGACATGGAGCCTCTCTTTCGAGATGATTATGTCCAAAAGCAACTGCCATATCAATTTCAACTACCTCCAAGATGAGGAAAGAACATTTCTAGGGAGATCTTTTGACAATCCTAGCTATTTCAAATCCCCAATATTTCAAACTCCCAAAAAGGAAAAATGGAAGATAAGACTCAGTAAAAATATTTTATTGAATGCATGGATGGATGCAAAATACCTACTCTCATCTTCGATGGAGCATCAACGGCAAACCTAGGCATCGTTGGGGTAGGAGGTCTCATAAGGGATGAACATGGCAGTGTCATGTTATCCTTTGAGTGGGGGCTTGGCTCTCTGTCTAAAAATAGAGCTGAGGCCTATCATCTGCTCCAAGGGCTCCAATTGATCAAAAAATTAAATCTTTCAAATATAATGGTATTCAGTGACTCAGCCATTATCATCGATATGATGAAAAATGGTAAGAAATCTCCCAATATTTCCCTTTACGAGCTTATCAGCAGATGGCAAATGGTAAGAAATATCCCAATATTTCCCTTTGCAGGCTTATCAACAGATGTCAAATTCTGAGTAAAGATATAAAATATCTTTCTTTCTATCATATTCTCAGAGCCAATAATAAAAAATCTGACACTCTGGCTAATAAAGACTTTGGAAGACCAGCCGGTCAAATTCATTGTCAAGATGACACATTCTTCTCCCCCCTGCCATGATTTCATCTCCTATCATGATTTTGAATCCTGTTGTGCCGATAGGCCGTATAATCCTCTACAATATTCTATCTGAGCAATCTGGATCTCTCCTCACTATCAAAAACGTCTCTCCCATGACCTTATCTCCTCGCTTATCCCAATCTTATTATCTTGATATGCCAGCCCTTCTTATTTATACTCATCCTCCCTGTGCAAATTCTCATCCTCCCTGCCTCTGCATATGCTCCCCTACGCTCTGACTAAAGCTCAAATCCTTACTTTGCGGGTCTTTCTCTCCAGAGTGGTTTGCCCAAACTCTGCGCAGTGGACCCCTATGTCCCTAATATTTCTGTGTGCCCTTGCAATTCCAACAGCATCATGAAACTTGCTTCTCTGCATTACATCTCTCACCCTCACTATTTTTTAACTGCTTCTATTCCTCCCTGCAATCCCAGTCCTCTCGAGTATCTTCTCATCTATCCTCATATGTGTGATATGTGATCCCCTTCGTATACCATGAGAAGCGAAAATTGTTTTCATTGTGTTTACCTTCAAGAAGAGATGGCTCTGATCAGAGGGCAGTTGAAGATCATGGAAGACTAGCACAAAGTGGACACGGCTTTTCTCCAGCAGCAAGCTAAGTCATACCAACAACAGCTTTTAGCTGCCACTAATCATTGTGCTCATATGGAAGAATCCCTCCAGATTCTGAAATACATGAGTGATAAGTGTTCTGCACCAAGTTCGAGCTCCAATAATGTCATCAATGCCAATGTTGAAGACAAACAAGACAACACTTATGCATCAACTGGAAGACCAATTAGCATCGACTAATCCTCACTCCTCCTCTCTCTCTTTTACTAATGTATTTTAAATTTTCTCTTACACTTTTGCAGTTTGTTATAATTTATCTTGAATCTGTAATGCCGAAAAGTATCAATAGTTGGCACATTGGAGGCACAGTATTTTGTTTTTGTATCCCTCCCTAGTTGTCCACAACTACACTAGAATGTATCAGGGAACTCTCCCTCTCTTTTTTCGAAATATAATACAGCAACCGAATTTGTAAAAAAAAAAAACTAATGTTTGGCTATGCATTGACGTAATTATCTACCCCGGGATGGATAGTTTCATCAATGCACTACGGGAGAAAGTACAGTTCATGTTGTACGGTGCGCTGAAAATTTCGAGGCACACCACAGATGGTGCATGACTATTTTTTTTGGCGCACCGACTATTTTTTTTTCAAAAAGTTATATATATATGTCTCATTTAATAAATTTAATATTTGAATCATTCAGCGACGTCAAAGGAGAGAAGAGAGGGAACAACATGAACATATGGCGGACCCGTATAACGTGATTTGCCTATGGGAGGCACAAGAGAGGGAGAGACTTATGTACCCTCACCCTATTACGACAGCCACCTAGGTGCTCCTAAGGGAGGTAGGCCTGCTCAAGTTCTATGAGGAGGCTACATCCCTGAAGGGCCATAATGGGTTATTGCGACAATTTATCTTCAAGTGGAATGCCCACCGACAAGCTTTCCGGGTTGGTTCTAACCTGTGGTACGTGCCCACTGAGGAGGACATGTATTTTATTACTGGCCTATCTAAGAGGGTAGGACTTTCCCTCGTTCCCAAAGGTACCCATTGGCTATGGAACAGGGAGTCAGTTGGTGTACTCCTAGAGATACATTAGCACTGATATATTGTCTCCTTTATATTTTCATGTCTCCGATGGTCAGTTACGTATTGCTTCATTTGGTGGAGAGGAGGTGAGGTGCCTCTCACTACTGTTCTCGACCATTGCACACCATACCAGTGATGGGAAACACATTAGTTTCCCACTTTTATTTTATTTTGATTCTTTATTACAGGTGCCACAACTTGTGAGGTGGTGTACGATTTTTTTGCGACAGTTTTGTACATCTTTAGATAAATGTCATGCTCAGGCACAAGGGAGGGTGAGCTTCCCTTTTGCTTTAGATATATTTTGTTTATTTTTTGAGAGTTTTCCAAAGATGAGGCCTAATTTTGTTTGGCAACCTCGTAGGTCGAAGCTACATGTACAGATGAAAATGTGGGGCTAGATGATGCCAAACAGGGGCAAGTCTGACTTTTCCGTGAGGATATATCATGATGCACTAGAGTTGCCATCCAGTGTTAATGATCACGCCTTCATTTTGGTCCCATGTTCGTATGCTAGATTGGATTGGCGAGGGTGCGCCAACATCCTCTTCACAGTTGATGAGTCACTGGATGATAGAGGTAATATTAGTGTTTTCTTTAAATTTATTCGAACATGTTCTTTAACTTACTTTTTTTAAATTGTTTAATGACATTTTCTAATTATTGTTGTGTACTTATATATATTCTGTAGATATTAGGTCATTTGTTGGAGATGGAATGCCACTGCCACCAGATAATCCAGGTGTAGATCCTAATGATGATCAGGAGATGGAAAATGCAAAGGATCATGCCGGTGACAGACCTGGTCCTCATGATCATGCGCAGGTACCGATGAGTGTGTGGCATACGCCTAACACTAGATTTAGGATGGAGTTGGGAAACCAACTCTGTCAACTCCTAGTGTTGTGAAATACCTCCCATAATTTCTTAGTTATTTTTAGTCGAAGCTTAAATATATCATACATTGGTCATGCACGCTGATTTGAAGCACTTTCCATGAACATCAAGACCATGAATCCTCATTCAAGGCTTAATGCCCTTGATTTCGTCACTCTACTATTTTTCATAGTCTTGATAAATTTATGTGGTGCACAATACCTCCTAATTCCATTCATATTTCTAATGGTAGGTTAAACATTCCCTATAGTTGTCATGTATTGCAGTTTAAGACCCCATCCATGGACCTTCAATTAAAGGATCATTTTATGAGGCCTTAGGACCTTAATTTCATCTCTTAAAAAAATGCAAAGCCCAAAAATGATTCAATGGTGGGAAATTTATATCAAAGGTATATTGGTGGAATAAATAAACAAACCAATTATTTTTCCTATGGTCATTGTTGGTGATTTGATGCCTTCTGCATAGCCCTTGAGGATGGAAAGAATTGTTCAAGGCCTTATACCCTTTATTTCATTCCTCAATCAATGTTAGGACCCCAAAATTAGTATATAGTGGGAAATAACTCCCAATAATAAGCGCAATCCCATTTAGGGTCTAAAATTTTCCTACATAGGTCATGTATAGTTTTATAAGACCTCTTCCAAGGTGATTAAGCTTGAGAATGATTATTTAGGTTCCAAAGTCCTTAGTTTCATCCCTCAACGTTATGAAGGCATTGATACATACCCAACATGGTCTATAATACCTCATGATGGTTCTCATACATTTTTGTTTGGAGTTCAAGTATCCCTTATAGATATAGTGAGTGATGATTTGAGTCCTTATTCATGGTCATTAAGACAATAAATAATCATTTAGGTGCTCAATAACTTGTTTATGTTCCTTGGCGAAGATATAAGTTCATGGTGGACAATACCTCTTAAAAATGGTAATGTTCCTAGTTGGAGAAGAATGATCCCCCATAGTTGTCATGTGTGATGGCTTTAGGCCTTGTTCATGAATATCATGCTCAATAAGCCTTATTTTGGACATAAGGCCCTTGATTTCTTCCCATTTCCATTACTATAAACCTGATACATGTCTATAGTAAACAATACCTTATCACAATTGTTGTGTTCTCACCTAGGGATAAAATACCCCTCACAAATATTATGAAAGGTAGTTGGATGCATCATTCATGTGCAATAAATTATCTAGGAGATAGCCAATTCTTTTATTCATGAACTATTGATGTTGTGCATGTGCACTCTCATGCACACACCACACACACATATGGCACCTAATTTTTTATTCCACCAAGAGTAATTCTAAATTTTTATATATGAATTCATGAGAAGATGCTACATTGTGTTCATCTTTTGAGTATTAATTAATGGAAAGAAAATAAAATCAAAATATGAATAGATACATTTCACCTTAGAACTATATTATTCATGCTTTATTTTCTTGAACGATTTCCCTATAATCACAAAATGAGATACAAATCCAATATTATGATTTGTATTAGGTGATATAATGGCCCATATCACTTGTAGACATGCTTTAGGTTATAGTGATGAGATGTAGATGATAATGAAAAGGTGTCACTTCTACATAAGTGATTGTACCTGCAACATCCATCATGTACATTTGATTTCTTTCTTTTTATGATTACTTGGTCATTACAGATATTACCACCTTTTCAAGATTGGATTTTGTTATATTATTATATAGGTTTGATAAAAAATTCATGCTTCTATTTATTTCACATAAGATATAGGATGCCACATACATGAAACTATTTTGAAACTAGACATGGAAAATAAGAGTATGATGGTGCTAGTACATATGATTAAAGCTACTCTACATAGGGAAGAGTTGAATAATTGTTGCGGTTAATATGAAAAGGGAGAGGATTTTTGAAATTTTTCATAAGAATGGGAATATTGCACAGAGGGTGGTTGAAATTTCATAAAAAATACCACAATATGCTTGACATATTGTGGATATGTGCGTCAAAGGATACGATGAATTTACGATAGCTGAAAGATTGCTTGGCCACTAGGGTATCCTCTAGCTATGTATATTAGTTATGTATGGGGAAATGTGGTAATTCAACTCGATATGGTCCAAAAAATAGTTTTGGTTTGGCCCATATGAGGATAAATCATCAAGGTGACCTAACTAGGTGAGTTGGCTAGAGATTTCTTGAACCTAAATGTGGAAGACAAAGGCGATAAAAGGGGCTATTGTTGATGATCAACGGATCTGTTGGTTACTACTATTTGGGATATGTGTGTTCAATGTTGTTATTTTAATTATGTTTAATGTGATTTTAGTATTTATTTTTTTATATGATAGTTTTGGATTTCTAGTGCTATTTGACCTTGTTTTTATTTATTGACTAGTTTGGTGAATGATAATGCTGAGGATCCAATAATTTGTCAATATGTTGTTAGTATCACTCTTTGTACTGTAATGAAATTAGCTAGATTGGTAATATATGAATGATCATAGTTTGCGTCCTTTTAGTTGGATATATGCAGTTGTTTTATAATTTGCATTTTTTATGCTTAATATAAATATGAGCTATCCAAAGGTTTTGTTCTAGATTCATGGTTCTACAATTTATATGTTTTATGTCAGTGGTAGAGTCAATGAATGAGCTATGGAGATTGTGCAAGGTTTTTGGCAAGTGTCTATGTGAATATTTTATGTGTTGTAAATAATTATTTCATTACATAAATGAATGCACCCTTTTCCTTGTATTGTTTTATGTTGGAGTTATTTCTACGTGCAACCAATGAAGACTTTTCGAACATTTAATTTTCTATGTAAACCATAAATTATTATGCACAATCAATAATTGTCATAGATGTTGGGAATATGTTAATGTACACAATAAGGGATTCTAAAAGCATCTACGCTTAATGGGTTTGTTTGCACTATATGGAAAATGCACTGGGTTTCGTTCTGTTACTCTCAACTAGAGATATCTCCATTTCCCTGATCTCTTTACATAACCTTCAAATTTTCTACAAAATCATAACCATACCTCAAGTGAGACCTCGTCTGAGATTGAAAATGTTGGTATGGGAGGGGGATTTGTTGGAATATTCCTTAACCATAGGTCACTTCCCTCGTGTGCCAACAAATGGTTCCATTGTCGAGACCTGGAGGTATCTGGTAGACAGGGGATGTGGAGGTCAATTAGAGAGCCAATTAAAGGATGGTTGGACTAGAGATAATACGATTTCATGGTGTCAAACTAGGAACTTGCATATTAATCTAGAAGATTGGTTGAAAAGGTACCTATTTTATGACTTCTATAAAATATTCTTTGTCAATTTCCCTATCATCCTGTAGGAATATATCAAATGCCAAGAAGAGCAATGAGGATTATGGGCTCAGCCAGATTCACTACAAAGAGTAAATTATGTAAGTAATTATGCATCTAGAGCCATTTATTTTTGGTTAACTAGAGTACCAGAAGGATACATAGTCACACTTTGTAGTAAATTCCACCTATTCTTTTAATGCAGTCGAATGAGAATTTTTCAAGGAACCGCAAGGTTGGTGAGGACACTATCAACTTGGATTAAAATGCTACTATGCGACAAGGGATTAATGTCATTGGATTCCAACACCATAAGTGGCTAAAGCTCTATGTGCTGCAAGGAACCAAGGAGCTGAGTAAGGGATATATTGAAGTAGAAAAGGGACAAAGTGTGCAAGGAGTGGTGGGAAAATATAGAAGCGCGTATAAGAATAGCTCAGGTTTTAGAGGAAAATTATGTAAGGATGTTGAGAAAGAGAAAAAATTTGGGGGATTCAGTCGATTCAATCTTGAATAATATTTGTAAAGGGGTCGTAGATCTCCCAAAATTTGAAGATGTACCAATGGCATGGTCAGTCCAGGAGCTGTGGAGACCTGTACATCACCACCAAGAGTGGGCAAGGTGAATAAGATATTTGACACTCTGCGCAATGGGACCAAGTATGTATGTGGTTCAAAAATAGGTAAAAGAACTACAATAGAGCCAATCTCTTACAGGAAATTCAAGAGAAGGTGTGTTTTTGCGCAGAATCAAAGCATTCATATTAGAGAAGATATAGTCCATTGCAAGATAGAGAGGAATAAATAGAAGAGAATGGTTCAAAGGAGGATACCTGCACCTATATTGGAGCATTGTGTCATGTAGAGGGCCCTCCACCCAAGGTAGAGGAGAAGGTTAGTGTGAAGTATGAGGAAGAGGGGAAGTGCATCATTCTAGTATTGGTGGGGCAGGGACATAAGAGGAAGAAGTACAACTCAATGCATAAGATCCAAATCCCCTCGTTTTCCAAGACATGGTCGTTCATCTTCTCCATATTCTTTTGACAGTTGGTTAGTATATAGTGGGGCTTCTAGACATTTCACTGGATATAGAGAAGTCCTCTCAAACCTGGTTGAGAGGGAGCCTAATTTGAAGATAATTTTTGGGGGCAATTCTATATATCCTATGAATGTGTTTGGATATGTTTATTTTCATTTTAACTATGGACAAATCATAAATCTACATATGTGTTGGGACTAAAGAAGAACCTTGTCTCAATTTCTAATATGAAAGATAAGTGTTTCAAGGTTGCATTCATTAATGGGAATTACCTTACTTGAAAAAGGAGAACTTGTATGAGAGGTGCCTTCACTCTTGTAACCAAAAATGAAGGTCGATATAAAGTTTTTCGGAGCCTTATGCAAGCCTTGGTTCATGATTCTTCTCATTAATGTGAGTTGTGGCACCAAATATTTTCTCACATTCGCTATGAAGCCTTTCCTAAGGTGAGGAAGATGGTTTTGGAATGCCTAAGTTTTTAGTAAAACATGATGGAATTTTTCAAGGGTGTGCAAGTGGAAAGAAGGCAAAGGGACCATTCCCTTGAAGGAGGAGTAGGTCAAATGAGATACTTCAACTTAGACATTCTAATATATGTGGACCCATGATAGTGACTTCTCTTAATGGATACTTGTACGATATAATATTTGTGTATGAATTCTCCCACAACTCATGGAATTTCTTCTTAAAGCACAAAGACCAAGCATTTTACATGTTGAAGGATTTCAAGGCTCCGGTGGAAAATATTTCAGGGAAGAAGATAAAAATATTTAACTCTAACAATGGAGGATAATTCACTTCAAATGAATTCATTGACTTTACAAGAAAGCTGGAATCAAGAAGAATACCATTGTACCTTACAAACCTGAGAAAATGGAGTAGCTAAAAGAAAGAATAGGACTATCATGGAAGCAGTTAGAGATTGTTAGGTCCCCATATTACTAGTGTAGTCCCTTATTTTTATTATTGTAGCCCCCTTATTGTTATTTTTGTACCCCTGTAACCCCCATATTGTTATTATTGTTCCCTTACATTATTATTGTTAGGTCGGCTAGGATTATATTGTGACCCCATGGACCCCTATATATAGAAGGAGGTTTTTTCAATTGTATCATCAAATAATTGTTCATTTATGTAATGTATTGGAGGTTTCCCCCTCGAAGTGGCTGATTTCTAAGGCGTTGATCTCTCTTTTCTTCTATTTTTGGAGCTGGTTTCATAACATTTGGTATCAGAGCTTTGAATTCTAGGGTTTCGCTGCTCCAAACAGGTCATCGTGGCATTTTTGCTATAACCTTTTTTCTACGAAGGTTCAGAAGCTAGAATTTTTACAACGTGAAGCTGAAATCCTGAGGAACAGAGTGCAAAAATTTCAGATCTTGGTTCGCAATATTTTCGAAGATATGATCTATGGAAGTTAGGGATTTTTGCAAGCTCCTGAACTTAACCTAAATAGTTCATCATGTAATTTTCGCTATAAATTTTTTTCTACGATGGTTCAGAAGCTGAAATTTTTACAGAGATAAATCGAAATCCTGAGGAACGTCATGGAAAATTTTCAAATCTTGATTCGCAATATTTTCAGATATATGGTTTTTGGACATTAGGGTTTTTTTAGGCTCCCGAATTTCATTTCAAAGAGGTGACCTTGGGAAAATCGTCATAACTCTCTCTCTGAGAATCAGATTGGAATTATGTAAAACATGGCCACAATTACACAGACTTTAGTTTCCTGTATATCAATTTCATAGCCAAAGGAGTAAACAGTGATATGTGGCATGTCGTACAAGTGCATTATACTGAACCAGTCCATAATTAGGTCATTATGGGAGATTCGGCATAACTTTGTCTTGAAGTATCCAAATCAGGTCAGACCTGTGGCAATAGAAAGAAGATTTAGAGGGCTACTACAAGAAAAAAATTTAGATATTGAAGATCCATAATTACGGAGATAATTCAATTTCAATATCAGACTCCTAAAAAGCAAGGAAAAGGTGTGTATTTTTTTCAAATTTTATAAGTCTTGTTTGAAAAAATAGTTTTAAGTGATTCTAAGGACCTATTGAGCATAGATATCAGTATTGGGTTCTAAGATCCCCCCTAAAAAGAATTAAACGCCCATTACGCCCTTAGAATACACTACTATGACTCATGAAGATGAAGAATTGAAACATGATATATCAAAATTACAAGAGAAAGTGCACCAAATTTCGCTCTCGCAAAGAACAACAAAAAATGAAATGGAAGTTTTGAAGAAAGGTGTGGAAGAGAAGATGGATGTTTTGAAGAATCATATGGATGGTTTGAAGAAATGTGTGGAAGCTAAGATGGATGGCATGGAAGCTAGCATGGAAGCTAAGATGGATGACATGAAATACGACATGGAAAACAAGAAGAATGATCTAAAAGCAGACATGGAAGGTTTGACAAAGTTGATACAAGAAATATTTCCTAATGCCGAAAAGATAGTAGAGGAAACTCATGATGAGAACAAAATAAATTTTAATCGTGATTTCATAAACTCTAATGTTGAATGGAAGAACCACCATATTCTAAAGATGGATATGAGGAAGTTTGATGGCAAGGATCCCGTAACATGGACACTACAAATGGAGAAATATTTTGATCTCAATAATGTACAAAACACACAAAAGGTACGCATTTCCACTTTACATTTAAAAAAAAATACATTTGTATGGTATCGATGGCTTTGCTCCCGTAGGAAATTATAGCACATTATTAGGATACAAAGAGCAACACCTTCTTTAGCCAATTGATAAATCTCAAACAAAAGGGTTTATTGGTGGAGCACATTGAGGACTTCCAAAAATTGAATATAAGGGTAACTGATATTCCATAGGAACACGGGATTGATGTCTTCATAGGGACTTTAAAGGATAACATTCAACATGAAGTTCGTGTCTGGGAACCTAATTCATTGGAGAAGGAATTTAGGTTGGCAAGAAAAATTGAATGTAAAATTATAGCGACAAGAAAGCCTACCACTCACATCTATAAAGATGGAAGTGTTGCTACTCCTATACTTCCACAACCTACAAGGTTGACACAACAAAAATTGGAAGAAAAAATATCAAAAGGGATTTTCTATAGTTGTGATAGAAAATACACTAAAGGTCATAAGTGTGTTGAGAAGAAATTATTTTACATATATTTTGAAGAGGAGGAAGAAAATGAACAAGAAATTTCAACATAAGAGGATATACACTAGGAACCAACCCTAGAAGAAGAAGAAATGAGTCCGACCATATCGTGTAATGCATTGGCAGGAATTACCACTCCTCAAACTCTCAAGATAGAAGGACATATCAAGAAGAAAAAGGTAATAGTGTTGATTGGTTCAGGTAGTACCCATAATTTTATTCCTTGTAAGGTAGCCAAGGAATTGAATTAATTCCTATACCCAACACTAGAATGTCAAGTGATGGTTGCAAATGGAGGAACTATAAATTTCTCTGGAAAATGCCATAATATCAAGCTAACCATGGGGGAATATGTATTGAATAGTCCAATGCTTACCATTCCAATGGTAGGTGTTGATGTTGTACTAGGTATACAATGGTTACAATATTTGGGGAAGGTAGCTTTTAATTTTCAAGAACTTTTCCTGAAATTTTTTTCGGAAGGAAAGGAAATAAAATTATGGGGCATCGTAGGGAAGCCAAGAAATATAATAAGCTCTAATGTCATGAAAAAAAAAATTAAGAAAGAACAACAAGGCATGATTTCAAAATTATGCTCACTAGAAGTTCCAACATCAAAATCATATATTTATTCAGATCTCCAAAAAGTATTGGACAATCATTCCAAGGTGTTTGATACTCCCGAAGGACTCCCACCTATATGTGATCATGATCATGCTATTCATTTGATTCCAGGAAGTGTTCCTCCAAACATCGGGCCTTACAGATATCCTTATGTCCAAAAGAGTGAAATTGAACGTATGATTGCAGAAATGTTAGAGGATGGTATAATTCAACCTAGTCAAAGTTCTTTCTTTGCTCCAATAGTATTGGTGCACAAGAAGGATGGATCATGGCACATGTTTCTGGATTATAGGGAGTTCAATAACCTCACTATTAAAGATAAATTTCCCATTCTTGTGATTGATGAATTATTGGATGAATTACATGGCACAATTTATTTTACCAAGTTGGATCTTCGTTTAGGATATCATCAAATTAGAATGAAGGCTATAGATATTCCGAAAATATAATTTTGAACTCATGAGGGTCATTATGAATTTTTGGTCATGCCTTTTGGCCTTACCAATGCACCATCTACATTTCAAGGGTTGATGAATTCCATTTTCAAACCCTTCCTTATAAAATTTTTGCTAGTATTTTTTGATGACATACTAATCTACAGTAGGTCTTTGAAGGATCATGTTCAACATGTTGACATGGTGCTCAAACTGTTGGAGGAGAAACAATTATATGCAAAAACATCCAAATGTTTCTTTGGATTACAAGAGGTAGAATATCTGGGTCATATTGTATCTCACAAGGGTGTTAAGGTAGACCCTAACAAAATTAAAGCCATTAAGGAATGGAAAGTCCCCACAACCATAAATCAATATCGAGGATTTCTCGAGTTAACAAGGTATTATCGCAAGTTTGTTAAGAATTATGGGATAATAGCAGCACCTCTAACAACATTATTGAAGAAAGATGCATTTTCATGGAATCCTGAAGAAACTAACTCCTTTGAAAATCTTAAAGAGGCAATGTGCCTATTACCAGACTTAGCTATGCCAGACTTCACAAAAACCTTTATTGTGGAATGTGATGCCTCAAGAAATGGAATTGGTGTTGTTTTAATGCAAGAAGGAAGACTCGTTGATTTTGAAAGTCATCCAATCAAAGGAAAGTATTTACAGAAAGCTATTTATGAGAAGGAAATGTTGGAAATACTGCATGCACTAAAGAAATGGCGACCTTACCTAATGGGAAGGCACTTCAAGGTAAAAACTGATCATGATAGTCTTAAACACTTTTTGGAACAAATACTATCTTCAGAAGAGTAGCAAAAATGGGTCACAAAGATGTTGGGTTATGACTTTGAAATCATCTACAAAAAAGGGAAGCTAAATGTTGTTGTAGATGCACTCTCAAGAAAGGATGAAGAGGTGGAAGCATTGTTTTGTGCAATTTCTGTTATCCAACCAAATTGGATAACCGAAGCAAGGAATGAATGGAAGAAGGACGAAGAATTATGGAAACTCATTCAAAAGTTGAAGCTGGATCCTAGTACATCTGATAAATTTAGTTGGAAAATTATTCCTTATGGTACAAACATCGCTTATATCTTTGTAATAATTCCCAACTACAAAAAATATTCTTTTGGAATTGCACACTTCTCCTTTAGGAGGACACTCAGAATTTTTAAAACCTTACCACAGGGTGAAGAAAGAATTTTTTTGGGATGGCCTTAAATCTAATATTAAAAATTTTGTGGCAAAATGTTTGGTTTTTCAGCAAAATAAAGTTGAGACAATTAAGACCCCGGGTCTTCTAAAGCCTTTATCCATTCCAAGTCAACATTGGGAGGAGATTTCAATGGATTTTATCATAGGTTTACCTAAGTCCGAAGGAAAGAGTGTCATCATGGTGGTAGTTGATAGACTTACCAAGTATGCACACTTTTGTGCATTATCTCATCCATTTAAAGCAAGTATAGTTGCTACTGCACTTATGGAAACAATCCAAAAGCTACATGGAAACCCAAAGATTATGGTAAGCGACAGAGATACCATTTTTACTAGAAATTTTTGGATAGAATTATTTTCTTGTTTGGGTACTCAACTAGCTCATAGCTCATATTATCATCCTCAATCTGATGGTCAAACTAAGATAGTGAACAAATGTTTGGAAGGATATCTTCATTTTTTTTTATCTGATAAACAAACACAATGGGTCAAGCGGTTACATCTAGCTAAATGGTGGTATAACACTTCCTTCCATACTGCAGCAAAAATGACCCCATTTATGGCACTTTATGGATATCATCCACTGTCCATCACATCATATTTAAGAGAAACTTCTAAGGTGCAAGCAGTGGGAGATCACATCGAGCATCAATAGCAAGTTCTCCAACTCTTAAAGGATAACCACAATTTGGCACAAAATCGAGTGAAACAACAGGCAGATCAACATCACAGCGAAAGAAGTTTTGATGTAGGAGACTGGGTCTTTTTACGTCTACAACTAGACAAAAAAATGTCCCTCAAGCAAGCTAAGAAGGATAATAAATTATCACCAAAAAAATACAGTCCTTACAAGGTGTTGCAAAAGATTAGAGCTATGGAATACAAATTGGAGCTTCCTGCTTCTTCGCGAGTGCATCCAGTTTTCCATATTTCATGCTTAAAGAAGGTTATAGGTGAAAAACTTCCAGTTCAAACGAAATTTCCCGAACTTAATGAGGAAGGAAAAATCATGTTGGAACCTAAAACAGACACGGAAACAAGAACCCGACAGCGATGAAATCGGTCGATTTCAAAGTATCTCATCAAGTGGAAGAACTTACCCACTGAAGATTATACATGGGAGGATGAGAATTTTATACAAAAGCATTGAGGACAACACTTTTTTGAAGGAGAGGGGCATGTTAGGTCCCCATATTACTAGTGTAGTCCCTTATTGTTATTAGTGTAGCCCCTTATTGTTATTGTTGTACCCCTGTAACCCCCATATTTTTATTATTGTTCCCTTACATTACTATTGTTAGTATCATCAAAGAATTTTTCATTTATGTAATGTAATGGATTTTTCCCCCTCGAAGTGGCTAATTTATAATGCGTTGATATCTCTTTTCTTCTATTTTGGAGTTGGTTTCATAACAGAGATATGTTGCACGATCAAAAGTTGTTGAAGTTTTTATGGGGAGAAGCTACTAACACTAAGGTCTATGTTAAAAATATAACTATTCATCAAGCCTTTGGTGATAAGACTCATGAAGAAGCTTTCACATTTGTCAATATTTAAGTTTTACATTTGAGTATATTTGGCTACCCTATCTACTTTCATGTCTCGAAGGACAAGAAGAACAAGCTAGAAGCTTCAGTAAAGTAAGGTACTTTTGTTGGTTATTGTGAAAATTCTAAAGCTTATAAAATATATGTACCTAGTCAAAGGAATATAGAGTTTAGAAGGGATGTGAAATTTGATGAAGATGCTTCCCTTGAGAAAGCAATGGGCACTCCTCCCCCTGCTATTATTGGAATAAAGGATAATTTCGTTGATGAAAAAGAAGAGTCTCTTATGCCTAAGCCAGAGTCTGATCTTGGTGATGATCCCATGGAACCCTTGGATCCCCCTCCATGTGATCCTCCTACTATAAAAATACCATTATGGCTTTGTGTCACTCTATAAGATGTTGAGAAACATGTTGCTACAAGATTAACCTTTAGGGAAATCAAGAAGCCATGTTGATATCAAGGATATGTTGTATCTATGAGCAACACCATATAGTTTGAACCATGCACCTTTGAAGAAGCATTGAAAGACTAGTTATGGAAGGATGTTATGGTAGATTAATATCAATCCATCATGAAAAATGATGTGTGGGAAGTGGTTCCAAGACCTGAAGGGAAATGTTTTGTGAATTCAAATTGGATTTACAAAATCAAGCATGGTGTTGATGAAGTGTTGAAAAGTACAAGGGGAGGTTCGTGTCTAGAGGATTCTCTCAAAAAGAGGGAGAATACTATCATGACATTTTTGCACCAGTTTCCCAATATATTCCCATTTGATCGATTTTTCTTCTTGTTGCTAGCCAAGTATGGACACTACACCAAATGATGTGAAAACTACATTTCTACATGTCGTACTAAGGAAGAAGTATATTTGGAGAAACCACAAGGATTTGAACTACATGAAAGGAAGACCCATGTAGTCAGGCTAAAGAAATCACTTTATGGATTTAAGCAAGTCCTCAGGGTGCGGTATGCCCACATTGATAGCTATCTGATGAAGCTTGGATTTACGAGAAGAAATGCTAACCCGAATCTCTAATTCAAAGTGGTCCAAGTTATTCCCCTAATTTTGGTATTATATGTTTATGATTTATTATGGACATGTGGAAAGCCTTTTATTATCCAATGTAAGAGGGACTTTTCCTCTGAGTTTGAGTTGAAATACGTTGGTTTAATGCACTACTTCCTAGGCTTAGAGGTGTGGTAGAGACCTGGTGACATTTTACTTTCTCAAGGGAAATATGTTTTCAAGCTATTGGAAATATTTGGTATGGTAGAATGCAAGTCCATGGCCACATCTATGGAGATGAATTTCAAGAATTTATGTGGTGAATTTGCGAGACCTGATTTCGAAAATCCTTCCAAGTTCCAACAACTGATTGGGGCACTGATGTTCTTAGTGAACACTAGACCAGAAATTTTGTTTTTTTTTCAACACTTTGAGTTAATTTATGACTGAGCCACTTCATGCACACTGGGTTACTACTAATAATGTATTGAGATACTTGCATGACAATTTTAATCTTGGTTTGAGATATAATAATGAAAATGTGAGACTACATGGATACATTGATGTTGATTGGGTTGGAAATGTTATTGATAGGAAGAGCACATTAGGATGTTTTTTTAGCCTAGGGTCTTCCATGATATCTTGGATGAACAAGAAGTAGAAGTATGTTTCTCCTAGAATAGTTGAGTTTTAGTATATTGAAACTAGCATCGCTAATTGTGAGGCAACATGGTTGAGGAATCTCTTTGGAGAACGATTTGAGCAGGTACTAGATACGAATGTGATATATTGTGACAACAAGAGTGGGAATCGAATTTTAAAGAATCCCATGTTCCATGATAGGTCCAAGCACATTGAGATTGGATATCACTATATCTGGGATATGGTAAAGAGAGGATTTGTAAGAATCCATCACATTTCTACTGATGCACAAATAATCGACATACTTAACGAGCCTTTTCAAAAATGGAAGTTCTTGGTATTCATAGAGAAACTTGGACTAGTGGATATGACCCTTCTAGGAAGTGTTCATGGTTGATTGAGAACACTAAGATATTATACTACCCCCTGCCTGAGCTCCCAAGGTGGGAATGGAGCTGGAGAGATCTTAGGGTCGAGGGAACTCATGGAAAATAGGTTTTTTTGATCCTTACCTCATGGTAAGTGTGTATCTCCCCTCTTGTGAATGTAGGGATGTGTTTTATCCTTACCAAAAATGGTAAGTGTGTATCTCCCCATATTTTCAAGTTCGATACTTGATCTAGTATACCCAAGTATGCATCATACCCACATGTTGGGCTTGTTGGGATTGCCACCCATCTAATTAATAAGAGAGGAGACTTGGGACATGTTTGATCCTTACCATTTGTGGTAATTGTGTATCTCCCCCAAGTGATGGGATGCAGGTGTTCTACCACTTGATTCTTGAGCTTTAAGGTGGGAATATCAATGAAAAATAGGATAGTTGTGATCCTTATCTCTAATGGTAAGTAATATCCCACCTATTTTCATTAGATATAGGATTTAATATTAATCTCCCTTATGATGATTCTTCCTCCTTTGATCGATAATGTTCAATAGATTATCAGAGATGATATGATTCAATGATGATGATGACGTGAAATCCCAGATGAGTCCTATGATGAAATTAGAAATTCTTCCCTATTTGAGAGGGAGTGTTGAAATTTGGAAACTAAGGGAGTAATTACCTCTTTGGAGAGGCCCAAAAAACCATAAGGAAACCCCCTCTAGCCCTTGGAAAAATTAAATCACTCATGGAAAAATATTATTTTCAAATTCAACACAAAAATTACAAGTCAACCGAAAAGGAGAAATTCATCCACCAAATCCACATATAAATACACCTAAGGTCACATTGTAACCACCCTCCTCCCATATTTACCCAAGTTAACTGGTCCATAGAGGTAAACATGTGACAAGAGGCTAATAGGATTTGATTCAACCTCCTATGCCACCTTAGAGAAGTGGAACCAACATAAGACAGCCAATCTGACCTTCCACACACACTACAAAACCTTCAGGACCCAACCAACCCTTCCAGGTGGTCAACCACTGAGAAATTTCATCATTTGACTAACTTGGACTCTCACCCACTCCCATGACAAGCCATACAATTGACTTATGCCTTCCATTCATTCCCACAACAAGGCATGCTAGCAACTGTGGACTTTTCCAGCTATTTTTGTGTTAGCAACCCTGAATTTTGTGCCAAATTTTTAGGGCCAAGACTCATGTTGCTACCCAAAACTTCACGAAAGCTTCATAAATGATAAATAACATGGGAACAAAGATAATAATGAAAATTTTGATACAAATACTTGATCTAACCCCTACTAGCCATGACATGCATTTTGTTAAATATGTCACAAATATGTAATCTACAGGTCATAAAATCATATCTGAGCATAGGGATTTCATACTTATCTGAGATTCGTAAAGAGGCATTATTGCCTTATCAAAATAGTACAGTATCATCTATTAGGACATATATACATTTTATATTCATTTTCTAAACAAAACATGATTAGAACATACATCAAATATGTTATCAAACATACTCATAACCAACAGAAATAACAAGGATATAACAACCATAAAAAATACATATAAATTAATACATTTACAAATGAAATACCAAGGATAAGAAGATATTATTAATGAATGAAAAATCCAACTAGGTATGGGACTTGCACAAACCCAAGCATGAATGTGGGACTCAAAATCAAACCACACTGAATTTCCTTAGGTTTTACCGCAATCCCCACCAGATCACTAGGCCCTAAACAATCATGGATGCCACCAGATTTCTCCACATACACTGTGAGGAATTTTCCTACCTCCTAGTCTCTAGGCTTTACTGTATATCCCACCATTCACAGATCGAGTATTCCTAGGCCTAATCAAGACTCCACTCTCTAGGATTTACTATAAATCTCGTCATACACCATTCGAGGATTCCTAAACCTGATCGATGGCACACACCTCTAGGATTTATCATATATCCTTCCATTCATCGATTGAGTATTCCTAGGCCTACAAAGGCACACAAAATCTGAATTTACTGCAATCCCGGTCCAGTTCATGGATTCCTAGGCCATGTGTTCTTTCTTTCATATACCACCTCACTTAGTTTCAAAACCATCTGGCAATCCAGCTTAACCAACTACAAGGGAACCCATCACACTGTTGGCGTTGGAATCAGCACTTGGACTACAGCAAGCACCTGACTAGACACATCCTAAACTCTAAGGCAATTTAATGAGATTTGTAGGTGTTGTAAACTCTGATTCACTGAAAATAGATTTCAATCAAATCCATAGTTCTGCTAATGAGGGTATTGTAACTTGATGTGGTAGTAGAGTGCAATTTTGTAGCCTATGAGCAGAGGAAACTGTAAGATGAGAGAGGAAAAGTAGGTCTGTAAAACAAAAATCTACTGAATTTAGTAGAAATTCACAAAAGTAGTAGTTTAACAATGTTCCATTAAGAGAAAGCTATTTCTAATCTAACAAGATTCTTAATCAAATATCATGAAGAATAACTATCATAAGTGATGATCTTCCACTGTTATAACATTTATTTTACCAGGAATGCTCATTGCATGAGACTAACAAAAACTGATAAAAAACATAACATGTTTAAGAGACTGATAGGAACACATAATAGCATAATGGTTTGCAAACCGTAACTGAAAGAAAGGATATATGGAAACATAAGTAAATTTGACAATACACACAGCAAATTGGTAATAAGTCCTCAATAGTATCATTCCATTTCATTCACAAAAAATATTACAGATCATATGAGTCAAAAATTGTAGAACCACTAACCTTTACTTCATATTAGTTTGGCATATATATACAGAATATGATATTGTCATCTCCACAAAAAAAGGTAAATCTGTTTCAAAACTCATTACAACCTCGTGCAAGAGGTGAGGCTTATCCCTTAATCTTAAATATAAAGTGTTATATTAAAAAAAGATAAACATCATGTAGGCATCATGAAGGTTGTCACTCTGAAATGCTTGTATGAGGTGGAAGCCTATTTGAATACCACTCTCTTGTTCTGGTGCAACCAATATTCAGCAAAAAGTGTAAAAACAGTGGGAGTGACATGTGGTTGTCTCATTCAAACATGCAAAATAGAACCATGGTATTTCGGAGAAGACTGGATACATGACACCTGGAAACATCCATTGCAACTGAAAAACTCCTCCACTTCACCTGTTTAATGTCACCATCATGATTCAAACCAAAAATTAGCTCCTTTCCATCACTTGCTGATATTTCAAAATAATTGCTACCTTCACAGAAAAGGTCGTTGTATCCAGAAAACATGGAACATTAATCCAAAAAGTTTCTCCAAGGCATCCCTGTTCTTCATTCATCAAAGGTCCAGAATAGAGGGAAAAATTCTAATGGCCTCTGCTTTAGTCACCCTTTTATCAGGCCTCTTTCTCTGTGCTTGACTCTTTGACTGAGTTTTCTTCTTCCTTTCAATTTTGTCTTCTAGGCTTTCTTCAATGTTGATAATTTCATCTCTTAATTTAGGATTGGCAATCAACTTGTTGTTTAGTCTGAGTTTATTTTTGGGTCTAGTATGAGGTCTTTTTACGTAGGGATTAGTGATGACTTTGGACCTCTTTTCTCCATGTATGAATTTACTAGACTCTTCCTCCTCATATTCTAATTCTGTGTACTCAAAGTCACTGCTGTCTTAATAGGAGGAATAGGAGTGTATCTCATTTTTCTTCCTCTTCTTGATCGAAGAACAAATGGAGGAAACTAATTTAGCCAAAGTAGGATCTTCTTCTATGATAGGCTCTATCATTTTATGTCTTCCTTTCTTAAGAGAAAGAAAAACATGTGAGAGGGTGGACTCTATGAGAGATGTGTCACTACTTGGTTGTACTTTATGAGATGACTCAGGAACATGGCTTTAACTTTTCATACCAGGGTTGACTTCCACTGGTGACAAAACAAGCTTAGGTGCAAGAATTCCAGGGTTGACTTCCATTAGTTCTTCTGCCATGAAGAGTTTCTTCTTAATCTGGCTTCGTGAAGAGGAGGCAATTTGTTCTTTGTCCTTTAACATAAGGTTCTTAGGAGACTATGCATTTTTCTGTTGCAGTATCTTCTTGTATTCATCCATGAAAGACCTTAGGTTTTGGGGTTCCCTAGGTGACCTACTAACATAAAACTTCATCAACTGGTGATACTGCTAGTGTAGGAATAGGATTTGCAACCTTTCTACTTGAGCTTCTGGTTAGCCTTTTCGCTGAAATAGAGGTAGGGTTAATTTGACAGAAGACTGATGAATGTACAGAGTTAGATGGTGAACTATGTGAAATAGGGGCAGCATTGGTTTTCTCATGGATGTCTTTTTTCTTTGGCCTCCCTACCCTTCTTCTGGAATTAATGCTACCAAACCCTTCCTCTCTTAAAAACCTATCCCAAGTAATTTTCTTCTTTAGGAGATGATAGACAATTAAAATTTTAATCAGCCCTCTATGGTACAAATTGTGCAAGGAGTAGTTTGGAATTTTCTATAGCTTAAGGGAAATTTTGAGCAGAGATTTATACAGAAAATAGGGTAGGTTCATAGGTTTATCTCCTGAGATGTGAGCAAGGAATATTAACTGATAACAATGAACAGAAGAAAACCTCCCTTTGCATGCGATGTATTTTTGGACTGAGGCAATAACATGCTACCACTCGGCCTTAAAACAAGATATGTGAGCAGTTGGATTCCACTTAATATTAACATATTCAGGCTTAAGGTAAGAACTTGCTTCTTCAAGGAGCGCTTTGATTTTAAACTAATGGTCACCAGTTGTAGAAGTTTGGGTTGCACGGGCTATGATGGCCTTGGAAATGTTGAATGTTTTGCTGCCTAACTTGACCTTTTCACCATCGAAATTCTCAGCGAAAGCCTCAGCTAGAGCCATGTGCTCCCCAGAAAAATTTTGCAGGAATTTATACCAACCAACAGATTTGAACTGTGATTTAGCCCTAGAATCCACAATCTTGTATTAGTTGGCTCTGACCTAATGAAATTTCCTCCTTTCCCCATTTTTCTGACAGCTAAACTACTCACAAACACAATTA
Organism: Pinus albicaulis; assembly: GCA_034641835.2. Taxonomy (NCBI): domain Eukaryota; kingdom Viridiplantae; phylum Streptophyta; class Pinopsida; order Pinales; family Pinaceae; genus Pinus; species Pinus albicaulis. The sequence continues at coordinate 244,310,662 of CM076577.1, read as the reverse complement.
TTGAACTCTGGTTGCAATAATGTCCTAAAAGCCTTGATTTGTCTGCTTTGAAAACTGAAACTATTTGCTAGAGAAGTGGTCTCATTTTACCTGTAGCCTACACAGAGGACTTAGTTTGAGTAAAAACTGAGCTCTCTTCTCTAATTTCGCACCTGCAATTATGGCAAGGAGTAATGACATGTTTTGAAATAATTCAAAAACAAGCGCCAAGTCATCCCACTAAGTTTCACACTCCACATTATCATTAAATGTCAGATTCCTCGTACTATGATTTCTGCTTGTCTTAGGTGAAATAGATATAGGTTAGCAGCCTAGGTAAATTAACCATTCATTAATAATAATCCCCTTGGATCGAATAATAATTAATCTTAATTAAAAGAATACTTATATTCATAGCATAAGGGTTTTCAATGATATTCAAATATGAATGGTCCTTGCCTTAAACATTATTTGCTGCTCTTATATGCTTAATGAACAATTGTCTTACCTCTAAATTGAGATAACCAAAATCTCAGTGAAATAGTTGCGCTTTTCACAATGTGAAATATATAACTTTCAATTCTGAGAAAGAGCTTCCTTTTATTGCATTATTGTTTTGACAATGAAATCACATCAAAGGTAGCTATTATTCCAGACAAGATGACTGCAACTCTATTACCCAAACAACGACTTACCTTCACCTTCAACACTAACATAAGTCAAAATAGTGATTTTAACTTATTTTATGACTCTAAAACACTAATGAAACCTTTTCACTTAAAAATACCTTGATGTTGGGACTCTTTTTCACCTTTGCTGGAAATGACTCAAACTTGGACATGCACTAGGACATTAAAAAAAAAAATTGAAAACAGTGAGACAATGGCGATTACACCATTAACATTTTCAGTGCTAACACACACCATGGCTATTCAGAAATGGCAAGGCTGGGCTAAAGAACAATGTCACACCTGTAAAATCCCATGCCAATAACAACAAGAGAACCAAATACACACATGCATGTACCATGCATGCCAAATCTAGCAAGAAAATCACACATGCAAATCGATACCTGCAAGTAAACCCATTGTAATCGCTTGATCCTAATCGTCCTTGCTTGATCTTTGATTCCTTTGCCTTCTTGGTCCTTCCTTTTCTTTCCTTGATCCAATGCTAGAGTGCTCCAAGAAAACTCTAAGTTTCCAAGAGTGAGAGAGAGAGAGAGAGAATAAAGAGAGAGAGCTCCAAAACTGAACTAGCCAAAGGTACCAACTAATCCTCATAAGCCTTTTTATTAATTACGCCTCTATTTTCTTCATTTTTCCATTGTTTTCATTCATTTTCCTCCTCACATGCAACCTTTGACCTTTGAACTTAATTTTATCTTAATTTCCATTATTTTCATAAATAAATGCCAATAAATTCCACTTTTCCTTTCCAAAGCCTTCTCCATTTACTTTTCCAATTTCCTTAGACATAATAAATGAAATTAACACCCACACTAGGATATTTTTTCCAAAATTAAACTTGGAATACGTGTCCCATGACCATGGTTATTATTTTTCCTTTATTAACTATATTTACATGAATTTTTAACTAGGGTTGTTACAAAACCCTCCCTCTTGGGGGAACATCGTCCTCGGTGTTCAATGACACCTACAACCAACAAGACTACTGAAAGAAAAACATATTTCCCATGGAGTTTTATAACTTATCTCATTGCAGTATTTGAAACAATCAGCCTACTGAGAATCAAACCAACATGAGAAACATAACAACATGACAACCATAACAATATGACACCCATACAACTTATTGGAGCTTTATAATATAGATCATGGAGGAATTTACATCCATATACACATGCAGATATGCCAAAACATATACCAAAAAAATTCACTCAACTAAAAAATAGAGAAGGATACATAGCCTACATCTGATCCGCCATCTCCCATGTAGATTCATCAGGCCCAAAGTGCCTCCACTACACTTTAACTTTCTCAATTGCTCGGTTCTAGAGCATGATCATATTTCTCTACAAAATACACTACGGTTCTGGATGGAATTATCCTTCTGGATCCACTTGCAATACAGACCAATCAATCACATGATCAACATGTTTAACATACTTCTTAAGTAATGACACATGGAAAACATCATGGACTTTCACTATCAGAGGCAATGCAAGTCGATAGGGTACTGGTTCAATCCTTTCAAGAATCTTGAAAGGTCCATAAATAGAGGTGCTAGCTTAGCACATGATCCAATCCTTAAGGAGATCTTCTTGGGCTTGATGCGCAAGTACACATGTTCCCCAACCTGAAACTCCTTAGACATCCTATTCCAATCTGCATAACTAGAATTCATGTCTTGTGCTACCTTTAGATTCTTCTTGATTACCTACATTTCTTATTCCATCTCTACCAACATGGTCGGTCCTATAAATGCCCTATTCACTTGATAACTCCAACTGATGGGAGTATTACAACTCCGCCCATATAGTGCCTCAAACAAACTCATTCTCAATGACTCCTGGTAACCATTATTATAAGCAAACTCAACCAGTGGAAAGTACTCCTCCCATCTCCCTTGTTGATGCATCACATACATCCTCAACATGTCTTCCAAAATCCTGATGACCCTCTCTATCTATCCATCTTTCTGCAAATGATAAATTCTAATGAAGACAAATTGTGTCCCTAAACCTACAAATAACTCCTTCAAAAACTTGGAAGTGAGCTTAACATCCCTTTCTGACACAATCTTCCGTGGAACACAATGTAATCTTACCAAATCTATGATGAATACCTCTGCCCATCATTAGATGAATACGCATTAGGGGAATTTTGAGGTTAAAATGGGCCTCCTAAGGAAATTGTAAAATAATATTGGAAATAATAAAATAAGATTAGATTACATCATCAAATTTTTAGAGGGAAAAAAAGAAAAAACTACTTTTTCAACTAGTATTTTCAACTTATCTCCCTATGGGTTTACTACAATTTCGAGCAAGAACACTCGTTGGATGAGAAATTTGATTCCTCATCCAATGGGTACCCATGTTCAATACTTTTGATCGACCCTACTACATTAACAATGAGAAATACATGAAAGACATGATTGCAATCATGTTTTTTCATGTATTTCTCATTTTTCGTGTAGCAGGGTCCATCGAAAGTATTCAACATGGGTAGTCCTTGGATGAGGAATTAAATTTTGCATCCAACAAGTACCCCCGCTTGAAATTTGAGTAAAAATTTAGGAAGATAATCTCAAAATACAAGTTGAAAAAACAGTTTTATTATTTTATTATTTTTTAATATTTTTACTTTTTTACCCCAAAAATGGTGAATCATCCCCCATGGTTGACATCATCATATTGAATCCTATTGGTTCTTATAAAGTTTATTTTGGTTGTACATTTTTCTTAGGAGGCCCATTTTAGGCCTCAAAAGTTCTCTAATGGTAGACTTCACTGGAATGAAGTGTGCTACCTTTTTCAACCTGTCCACCATAACCATGATGGAATCATGTTGTCTAGATGTCCTCGGAAACCTTGTGATGAGGTCCATGGAAATGACCTCCCATTTCCACTTTGGAATCAGAATCGGATGTAGTAGTTCACCTAGATTCTTACATTCTACTTTTACCTAATAACAATCCAAACATCTAGCCACAAAATCTACCACGTCATTCTTCATATTAAGCCAATGATAAAAATTGTCCATTTTTGTCAATGCCTTCTGATATCCTAGGAGAATTGAATACGGTTTTGGATGAAACTCTCGCAAGATAGGAAATGATTTTTATATAATGTGTAAGGTATAAAATACTCCTAATTAACTATTGATATCTAGTAGAGTACAATAATGGTGTAGCACTTCCATCCTCTAAATTAAATCTCAAAAGAAAAGAAGTGGAAACCTCCTTGCAACTAATCTATAGTATGTCAAAAATGTCACTAGCATTTATGGAATGAATCAAATTGATCCTATAATCATCTTGGATGATCTCCAAATAAAGAAACAATGAAATAAATCCCATATTAGTCATAGCAGACCTATCTTTAGGAAGAGGTGCCAATTCCCAAGTGTCTATATCTATTAAGTAGTTGTACTCCTCTCTCGTAGTTCCTTCAAAAGAGGGGTTTCCCTCAACCTATGCATACATTTGAGGTTTTAATAAAAAGTAAAATAATAATGGATATCATGTTAAATATCCACAAACTACGACTTGGGTCTCTACAGATTGGTAGGATCAACTGTTAGATCACAAACTACTTAAATTGTTTGGTATACCCTTCAAGGACTTTGCTATATATCTACAATTTTTTTTTACTATTTTGAAATATTAGGATCCAAAATTTGTCAAAATTTTGATATGATGACATATCACTAATATTCATCACAAGTAGTGGCAAAGAGGATGAAGTAGGGTGCAATGGAAGTTCTTGTAACAACCTTCTTCAAATATTCCACTTCTATGGTGTTGAGATTCGACAAGATGATGATCCTAGTGAAAATTAAGCACCTACACTAGGTGGGGCCCGCAGGCTAATTTTAGGTGTATGTCTATTTTTAGAATGGTGAGAAATTTATATTTATAGCAGGAGTCTATTTATAGATGGTTGAGAAAATTCTATTGATAGATGAGTTTATATCTTTAGATGCATGGGTGAAGTCTATTTATAGATCGCATGTCTAAAAATAGAATGCATGTCGATTATTATTATCTCTTAATAATAATTAGCCAATAAATAATAATCGATTCTCTTGAAGAACTTGATTTCAGTTAACTAATATGGAAAACCAGTTAGCTGAAGGAATTTTGAGTTCTAAGGTTGGTTGGTGGGACATGCAAGTGGACTCAGTTGTAACTGAGTGATTCGAAGTTGTAACAGAGTTGGATGTGTAGTTATGTTAGTTGTAAAGTAGTTTAACTTAGTTAAGTGATTTAAACTCAGTTGTGCTAGTTGTAACTAGTTGTAACTAAAGATACACTAGTGAGAGATTAGTGAATTAAATATTAAATTAATTCACATGGAGTGATCTCACATGCAACTGAAGATTTACTATTGTTAACTACATGCACGTCAGATCCAGTGGAGACCCAAGTGAGAGAAAGGTGAAAGGGACGGTTTGACTACCATTTGTGACATTAGTGGGTGCACTCTTGCAACCACACACGCATTGGAGATGCCAATGAGGATTGCGCAGTCAAGTCAAGGTAGGATCCCATTCATTCATGGATTTTGATCAGCAAGAATTGCGTAGTGGAGGTAGGTTGTCAGGAGGCAGTAAATTGGTGCATGTATTTGCCAATTTTTGTATGATAGTGTGAGTCGATTGTATATTGTACTAAGAGCTCTTGGATTAGAGTTTTGTACAAGATTGTTTCATGATCCATGATATATACATAATATATGATAGTGGGGTTTTTAGCTTTATGTTTTCCTGGTAAAAACATCTGTGTTATGTGTGACTGATCTTTCTTCATGTCTTTGCAATTGGCGATTAAATTTCCACAAATATTTTAGTAGAAGGATTTTGTATTTAACAGTGGCATATAATTTTTAGATCAGGAGAATCCAGGCAATACATAATTGTATTAAAATTTCTACATATGGATGAAAAAAGTATTTGATTAAGAGACTAATAATTGGTATCTCTTAACTCCATCTAGATATCCCACGAATATGCACTCCCTACTTTGAGGATCGATGGCCTTCCTTATATTAGAGGGAATCCTAGCCCGTGCCCATGAACCAAAATATTTAAAGTGAGTAACATATAGTTTCTTCCCTGTAAAAGGGCTCAAAAAAATTGATATCATTTAATGATTTATGTGTAATTATATTTTGAATGTAAATTTCATAGTTAATATCTTCATACCATGGGTTAGGAGGTAAGGATCTAGCATGTTGTATACAATTTTCCATCCCTTTTAGTGTTCTATTTCTCCTGTCTACAACACCATTTTGTTGTGGAGTGTAAGGAACTATATTTCATAGGTTTAATAATAATTATATAAAAGAAAATTATACATACTTATTTACATATTCGCTTCAAATATCTATATAAATGAATTTAATCATCTTCCATATTTGATTGTCTACATGTTGCTTGAAATTTTGGAGATGCTCAAAGACTTATGATTTCATCTTAAGAAAATAAACCCATTTATATCTTGAAAATAAGAAATGAATGATAAAAAATACCTTTCCTTAAAATTTATAGGTGAGGAAAATTTCCAATAATGTCATTTTTCAGTAGCTCAAAGAGCTAGGAGGCTCTCCTAGAATTACCTATCTACAATTTCTCTATGTGTTATTTCCAAGTATGCATCTCTAATAAAACACATATATGTATTGTATATGTGGCATCCTTTCAACCATTCCTTGTTTGGATAGATGATACAAATACTTATAGTTAATATTAACAAATAGCTTGTGTAATAACCAGTTTTCCTCATTAGCATATGTTAGAAGAGAAAAATCAGATTTAAGAATTAATTGAGAGAGAGTATATAACATGTAATGTTGTTTCACCTCCCCAATAAAAAATTTGGATCCATCTAGCATATTGGAAATAACCATTGTAATTTGAGTGAATTATACTTTATTTCCTAACTCTATATGAGTGATATTACAAATAGATATGATGTTAATTAAACACTAAAGAACATAAAGTACCTTACTAAAGTTGCCATGCTCTAAGTCAATTCTCATTTCTCCAAAAAAATTCACTAGTGTCTCATCTCCAAAAAATATGGGTATTCTAGTACATATCTCCAAGTGAGAAAATATTTTTTTTTTCTTCTTTCGACAAGTACATAAGAATTACATCATGTCATGATCCAAATAGAAATTATAAAGACCGATACTATTTATAATTTTCAACATAACATTCACTGACAAGAACCACCAAGAAAAATATACAAATAAAAGAGCATGATCATGATTTTGGAAATCTATTGATACTTTAGGGAGGGTGAATTCCTGGATATTTCAAGTCCAAACCCTAAGTCTTTTGACATTACTTTTAGAAACATCAACCCTATGGTTTCAATCTCAAATTCAATTTTACCCTCACTAGGGTTTTCCATTTCACCCTAAATTCCCAATAAACCCTAAAGACAAAAAGCTAGGGTTTCAATAAGAGAATAGGGTTAGGTTTTTTATTATGACTAAGGTTTCCAAATACCAACTAGGATTTACAAAAAAACTTAGATGCCAACAACTTCGAGAAATATGAAGCCTACAAACCCTAGAACTAAAAAGGGAAATCTTAAAACCCTAATTTGATTTAGGTTAGACCTTATATGAAGCTGCTAGACCCGCCAAAATTTAGGGGGTATCCTCGATATGAAGTCCTAACTAGACCTCACACCATTTGAATTAGGAGTCCCAACAGTGGGGTGTTAATGATCTTCCTTGGTTTATAAAACAAATAGAGTGGTGCACAGTGTCTTTAGTTGGAGAAAGTGTGTGACCCTGCAGAGGGTCAAGTGCAACATATGATGGTTCCAACACATGAAAGGGAAAATGAAGTGTGCCCCTTAGAAGTCTCTAATAGTACACATCTTAGAAGGAACACACGAGAAAAAATTCATCACACAAACTAATAAGCAGAATAGTCCACAAGTTAAGGTGATGAATTAACACATCAACACGCATCCAACAAGATACATAAAAATGAAAAATAAATAGTTCATAAGAATATGTGTAAGTTAAACAACATACATCAAAAATAAAACAAGAATAGTCCTATTATATTCACAATATATGCATTAAAGTGTGCCGACTTTGAGTTTTATTAAAAGTGATAGTTCCAATCATACATACAACATTTGACAAGCCACTAGCCCCACTAGTGGAACGTGAAGTCTACAATAACTTCTCCTCCAAAGAAGTATACTCCCTCTATGCTATGAATAAGCCAAGGCTCGCAAAACTCCAAAACTCTCTCTAAGCCTAATCCTAGCCAAAAGCTTATCTCCCAAAAGCATGTTACAAGAGTTATGAGGATATATTTATAACAAAAGGGGGGTGAATCTTGGCATTCCCCCTTTGTGACTCTTGGAATCCCCTCATGACTTTTAAAATTATTACATATGACTCTTCACATTCCAACAAGGACACTTGGAATTTCACTTTTACAATAATTACAAATAAGATTACATTTTACACTTGTACCCATATGAGACAAAATAGGGTAGAGACAACTTTGACAGAATACAAAACACTATGATGATGGAGTTGGGGTGAAATCAAGTCAAGAAAATTTGAATTGGTGTCTCTCGGTTACATAGTCATGCCAAGCTTAGTATTGTGCGATGGTCTCCCCAAACTATGAGATAGTGTCAGGCTGGAAGCAGACTCTTGCCTCCATAGCATACAAGTACAATGTCTTGGAACCATTCTGAACCTCTTTCTCAATTAGGAGAAACATTGTTCTGATCTGAACTAGGCCAACGATGTAGGTCTACAAGTTTTTTCTAATCACCTCCAAGTCCTCCTGGGTGGACATTTTTCCCAGCTACTCCAAGTATTGATCAATCTCCCATCGGAATTTCCGTTTGCATTTAATCTCAGTGAGTGTACCAAATGATGGGATCTAGTGGGTTCTCACCATGAAACCCAAATTTTTGTATATCCATACATATCAGGCCTTAATGTTTCCCATGAATGAGGCAATCTTCTTGTTTTTCTAGATCAACATTTGAACTCTTTCTTTCTCTAGCTCCGCCTGCAGCTTCATCTTCTTCACCAATGTAAGTGGTGTTGCCTTAAATTTCATTTTACACTCATGCACGGTTGTGATGTCATCTTGCACATTCTTAAGGATATTGACAAACTCTATGCTCTATCGTTGCAAGTCATGTAAGCGGAAAACTGCCTTATGTATGGTCAAAAACTCTTCATAAAGGTCTCGCATAGTGTCTCCAAGTGTGGATACTTCAAAAAGTATCGTTTCTCTAATCTCCTCCCGATAGATCTGTGGAGAAGGTGCATTATGCATTGTTTCATGGAGTTCCTCATTCTCTTGTCGAACTTCCTATATATTTTGTTCCAACTTCTTGTTATCGGCCAAAAAACATTAGGTGTTAGATCTTGTTTCACCTGTGAAGGCCAAGTTGGCATCGACAATGGCGTTTGGATTCTTTCTTTTGTCTACCACTATCACCCTTTCTCTCATAGATGCAGATGATGTGTGATCATCCGGGAAGTTATTTATTTTCACTTGTACAATATTCTTCTATATTTCATCAAATGACATATTGTACACATCCATCACTGGATCATCATCAAGGAGAACTATCTCCCCTTCCTTGCTCGGGGCTGGCTCTACAGCTGGAGGTAGTGGAGTCTGAACAGTGACTTGTGGTGCACTCAGCATCATGTCCACATCTTCATCTTGTGGCTTCAATCCCAAATCTATGTCCGAGACTTCAATCAACTTCTCAATATCCTAAGCAAGCTCTCGATCCTGCATTTGTTCGCTCACTCTTGTTGTTGGATGATCTTGTACCTGCTCTTCAACCCTGTATGGGCGTTGTCTCTTCTGATATGGCACCTTGCCTTCCTTCTTCTTCCTTCTTCTACTTTTCCTCCTGTTCTCTTCTTATTTAATCTAGTTCTTCCCTTAGCTCTTTCTCTTCTTTCTACGCTCTTAACTGTGCTTCCTCCAATATTTTCTTCTCTCTCTTACTCTGCTCTGCTCTTTGCTTCCTATGCCTCCTCTTTTCTTCTATTGCTAAGGTTGTTTGTTGAACGATAGGATCTTCTTGCATCTTCCAACTTTGTTCCTCCTCTGCATTTTCAGCAACCTTCCTCTTTCCCTTACCATGTATTCGGTTGTTGTATTCTATTTTTGTCTCTTCCGGAAATGCTGTCATCAGAGGAACAACTTGAGAATTCCCAGTTATGTTGATCGGCTCATGAGGTCTTGAGGAGTTATAGCAATTCTTCCATGGTTCCTCCTCTGGCCATTGATATGCCCAATTGACCCAGTTGTAGTAGATTCATGCACAATGGTCCTTGAAAATTCCCCTAGTATCATACAGATTGAAGTCCTTTGTACCAAATTCAAACTTCACTATGGATTTTGATTTGACATATGCAAGTTTTAGGTTCTTGTTCTCGTATAATATGATTTACAAAGGAAGAGTGGGCCATGGTGCCTTCTTTGTCCTATGTAGTGTTTCTAACAACCCTATGGCAATATGGTAAGATACCTCTTACATGAAAAAAAATTTGGTGGCATATATTGGAAAAATATGTGGCGGCTTTTGCCCGCCGAACACACTGATCAATGTGCCATCCGGTAAGGAGAACCAATCCACAATCTTTGATATCACCTCGATCGCTCTTCGTGACATGCAAGGTGGGTCCTCCTGAAAGATAAGCTTGTAAAGCTGGATAATGAAGTGATTAGTTAGCTACTCCATAACTCATCTATGGCTACAATATGAAAGTAGATTGCAGTAGATATGCACGACAATTTCTCTCGGTTTCCAAATCCAGTTTATGCCAGGAAACTGATTTTGTGCACAGATCACATCCAATATGTATGAATACATATAGAACCTTGTTTGCTTTCCCTTGGGAGGATCTCGGTATTTTACTACATGGGATCTTAGTTTATGAGCCAGAAGTTCTAACCAATTGAACGGTTTCCCCTCGTCCACCACTTGGTTCAATAAGATAGCCCACTCTTCAAGAAAGGTATATGTACTTGGCTGGACATATATTATGCAAGTTAGGATGCCCAAAAGTTGGTAGGCCTTCCTGAGTGACCTTATCTTGTACATGTGGATGGGTGTATGTCTAATCCTCGATGGCTCCTTCACCCAACCCTTAACGATATCCTTCCTGTTGACATATTTTTTGGTGGCATAAAACAATGAGTCCATGATCTTCATTAGCTTAGGAAGATGATACATCCACTGCCATAAATGTAGCAAGCTTTTTTCCATTGGTGTTGCTCAATGTCATAGTTTTCTCATCGGTGCGTGAGACAACCCATCTGATCACATCCTTACAGGGGAAGGTTGGATACCTACATGCAACCCTGTATAGTCCTGAATTCTTGATGTTGAGATAAACCTGTCAGTCCTCTAAATATGCATGAAATTATTTCTTGAAATCATCTTTAATCTACTGCCATGTGAGGCTCAGTGCCCGCATATACTGGAAACTTAACCAAAGCTTTCTCAATTGGTTCCATGGTACTCCTTTCAATAGTTTATTTTGAGGCAACTCGCTTGGGTGTCATTGTAACAGTGACTTCTGGAGTGGTGCTCAACAATTGTTGTACCTGTGGGACAAAAAATACACTCATGGAAAGAAAACATCATTTTTAGGAAAAATTACTTTGAAGGCATGTTCAAACAGCAAACTAGCATCTAACGGGAAGGATTGTGCAATTTTCACTCGAAGGAGGGTCTAACTTCCTGAGGTAATTTCACACTATGCAGTCACAACAATCAGGGTCGAAGCTTGGGGAGTGAGACTTGGCATTGCGCAATTTAGCTTGGGCAATGAGTTGGGAGAGACTGCGCATTACACAGTCTCAGTGGCCAGGGATGTAGAATGAGCCATGGAACTGTGCAATGTTAAGTTGGGCCATCCTATACTATGCACTGCGTTGTTCCAGAGGCCAAGCTCTCATCTTGAGTCTCCATATTGCGCAGTGCCCAGCTGGGCAAAGTGAAATCTGGCCATGGAAATGGAAAATATTCCCAAGGGAAGTGTGAAAAACAAGAATATGTGAGAGATGGTGGTGGCTTGAGTGAATATTTAACTAATTGTAAATGACACAAGACCAATCAAGTGTAGAAACTAAGTAAATAGGAAGAAAACCAAATTGGTCATGAGAATCTCCGCAACGACAACCATCGGTGCAAAAATGAAGAAATTGATGCGACACTTGTGAAAGGAAAATGATAGCTTGAAAAACACTTCTACATGCTAAATCAAGTTAAAAATCTAGAATGCATGCAAATAGATAGGAAAAACAACACTCACACAAGCCAAACGAAAAAAAGGGACAAAATAGCAACAAAAGCGATAAATGTGAAACTCACCTGGAAAAGTGATGATGATCGCACCGAAGGTTCCTATATCTCCTCGGGAATGATAAAGCTCCAAGATCGAGTATGCAAATGAGATCTAGGGGTGTTGATTACAAATATTTGAAAAATTTAGGGTTTATGACGTGCATGCCAAAAATCAAGGGAAAAATGACATGGCGAAATTTTCCAAAAAATAGCAAGTGTGCTTCCTTCGAGTTACTAAAAACAGATCCCTATATTTTAGGGATGCCTTTTAATTTTTTGACTTTTCTGATTTTTCAGGGATAACTTTCCATGCACATTACCAAGAAATATTGTGCAATTATGGAACTTGGAAAATTTTTGGCTCAGTGCACTACACAATTTCTGAGCTTGGTGAGGGATTACACAGTTTTTGGGATTAGTCCTGGGCTTCATGTCATAATTGTGTGTTTTTCGAGCTCACGGCTGACTTCCAATCATGACTGTGCAATTCCAGTCATCAAGGTTCAGTCTTCCCTCATAGATTGCGCAGTTTTTGGAGGCAAGCCCAAAACTGTTGTGCAATACTTAGACATGAGGTTAGCTTTGACTTAGAAAAATCAACTAAGTGAAAATCACGTGAAAAAATCATAGCTAAAATATAAAAATCAATCAAATTATGCATACCTGATAGCAATATAATATAATATCTTGTGAAGAGAAGGTTAGGCTCCAAAATCTAAGAAAAGGAAAAAATTTGAGGGTGGTTGTAATCACTAGTACTCCAGCTCTCTGAATGAATCTTGTCTCATGCAAAACCAGTCTCACCCTTCCGAAAGTATTGCTCAATTGATTGATCATAAAAACTTCCTCACTTAGTTTGAGTTAAAGACATGGTCCCATCCATCCTCTTCATCAATGGCACACTAACCAAGCCAAGTCAAATTGAGTTGTTTCAATTAGGGATGAGGATTATATAAGTGCACAAGTAAAAGAAATTTGTCAAAGTCTTATTTTCATCTCTAGTGTTGCTCCACTTCCAACAGGCTTCGTTAGTACCCCGATGGAGTCACTTCAGGACTACAAACATTGATCTGCTACTAGCGAGCCTGGACAGTAGCCCGACGGAGTTGCTTGCTTCACCTCTCTACATAGGCAACCTTTCTCTTATTTCTCCCTTTATTTTATTTTATTTTCTTGATTTTTTGTGTTCAAATAACTGTGCATAGGCACTTATTTATTTCATGGGGCAGAAGAGGGATCCCGACTTATTGAGAGCAGAGAAGTATTTTTATGTACACCTCTGACATACTTGTTAAGGTTTTCCTCCCATCCTTACTGTACTCGACTAGGTTGATTAGGATTAACCGAAAAGTTAAAACCGATTAGAGTATGTGGTACGAGTTAAAATCCAAACATCGTGATTTCACTTGGGATTTTCTCCGAGAAGGAACGTATTTTCCATCAAAGTAACATCGACTTAAAATAATGTAATATTTACACAAAGATAAGGAATAAACATCAAACCAAACATTGATAATAGAATAACTTCCTATTGGATTTCACCATGCTTACTTCAAAATCCAAACACAGTCGCATGCAGAAACTAATGTATAGATGAAAACAATGAAAAGGAAAGAGGTGGAACGAAAACAAATGAACATAAAGCAAATCAAAGCAAAACAAAAAAGAAAAGAAAAACACTAATCCTACTCCTAACCTAAGAATAAATTAGGCCAAACGCATGTGAAGTGATACTTTCAATGCAACACTAACATGTTGGTTTGCATATGTGGGTGAGGGAATGCAAGTCAAGAAAGACATACATGCATAATAATAAACAAGAAATATCAGACGATGCAAACCAAAACGTTCGAAGTTTGAATACATACATATAAAAATAAAGGTGAAAAGCACAAGAAAAAAATTATGTGGATGTAACATGGTGCCGTGACACATCACGAGTCGAAGACTTGCAAAAACGAACATTCGAACAATGGAAGTGAGAAAACATAAAGAAAGAAGAATTTTTTCATTTTTCCATGGTGCTAGCTACGTATGACTCCTCTAATGATTGAGAGATAGGATTGTGTAACTGAGGTGGATGATGCAAAAATTGTGAAACTGATTGATCGTCAATATGTGTAATGGAGTGATGAGGATCCTCAAAAGATTCAACATTATTCTAATGGGTGGAACTAACCTCAAGGCTACAAGAACCTAACATAACCATCAGCTTGCGTTGAAGTGCCTCGACAGCTTGAGGAAGTTCCAACTCATCGGAAGGTAGATCATCAAATATCGGTAGCTTGGAAAAATAAATAACATGAAAATCAAAATCATGACCAAATGAATCAATGTAAAGGTCATGAAAACCATGATAAAAAATTTCAAGAGTGCGGATAGAGGTAACCTCATGATCTGATGAATTGTACAGAAGGTAATATGTGAGATTGTGAAGATCATGAGTAGAAGATTTATCCTCACTGCATCGAGATGAAAAGGTGAGATTCCACAAGTTTTGTGAATGATCAAAAGTATTAACATTATCATAAACTAGATCCTCCATCACTGATTCTTGTTCAACAATGGGCTCTTACACATACTCATCGTAAATGATATCGCAAATTGGAAACATCAACTCCATCCAAAACTTGATCCTTGCGAACATCAAGAGTAATATTTGAAATGGTGAACACAAAAAATCATAATCTGGAGGATCGGTGGGACTAAAGGATGGAGGATGAGGAGATAACTCTTCATAACAACCATCAAGCTTGCAACCCAAACTTGCACAAAAATTATGAGCATGTGAGGTGGGAGGAGATGGTGGAACATCAATGTGTGAATTCTAAATCTTTCTCACCTCAGCCTATGGAAGTAAACATGTTATTTGAAAAGCGGACAGAGTGTTACTTGGAACAACAACCTTGTTCGTCGCATATTTAGAAGCTTTACGAGAGAGGTTTGTCGAGTGTGATTTAAGAGATTCTAACTCGTGTGGAGTAATTGAAATGTGAACAAGATATAGAAATATTCCGGTCAAGAAATCCCATTCAACTTCATCTTTTGGAAACTCAAAACAAAAATTCATAAAACGGATGAGAAAATGATGTAGTGATTCATCACGCGATTTTCGCAATTCTAAAATTTTATTGCACATATGTTTATAATAATACTTATCAAAAGTGTGAACAATTTTGTGACAAGATGCTCGAAAGAGTGAATAGAGTGGTTAGTCAATGTGTAACACCATTTCCTTATGTTCCCTTCGAACGCGAGAATGAACAACCAACAACCAACATCCTCAATGGGGATGTCGCACTCTTTGCAAAATTGAAGAAAACATTCAGTATGGTAAAGAATGGTTGTTTCACTCTATATAAAAAAAAAAAATCACAATAGGCACTATCCAAGATCAAGCTCAAAGATCCAAAGCTCACACCATCATAAGTTTGATTCATACATAACTAAAAGACATAAATCCTAGGTGAAGAAATTTTTTTATATACCTTTTAATCTTTCTATAATTTTTGCATGAAGAATAGGTCCATTCACATGAATAAACCTAAGATATATGTTCTTTGTCACACCAACTATGATCAAAGTTAAAAAAATAAACTCAAGAGGACACAGTGATCAAGTATGACCTTGTCTAATGGATGCACACAAGTATTGGACCATTTATTGTTCTTTTTACTTTCAATGGAATCACTACAATAAACATTTAAACCAATTTTTTTTACTTATATTCCTAAATTTCTTGAACAAATTAAGGTTTTTCGTAAAAGAAAAATGGACGATATAAATTTGTGTTCTTAGAGTTGGACTACTTGGTACATGGGAAAAAAATTGTCCCATGTTAATATGGATCTATCTTATGAAGCCAAAATGAAATGTTATTATGTTCTTAAAGATGTTTGTGGTTGAATTTGAAAGACACACTAATAAGAAAGTGAAGGACTTGCAAATTAAAAAATATGGTGGTTATTGTTCCAAACATTTTGATGCATTTTGGAGTTCATATGAGATTGTAAAGAAGACAACTTCATATCCTCAGCAAAATAGTTATCGATAGGTTGAAAAGATCCTTGTTGGAAAATGTTAGAAGCAAGACAATATATGTTTAATTAAGAAAAGGATTTGGGTAAACATTATTCACTCAACAAATCATGTGAAAAAATGATCACCTATATCCATTTTATGGGGTAAGAAAATAGAGGATTCTTGGAGTGGAAAATGGCCTTTTGATTTACATCTTAGAGTTTTTGGATATCATGTGAAAAAATTATCACCCAAATCCATTTTATGGGGTAAGATAATAGAGGACTGGAGTGGGAAATAGTCTTCTGATTTACATCTTAGATTTTTTGGATGTGAGGCTTACATGCATATGCCCAATGAGAATAGGAAGAAGCTTGATAACAAGTTGGCAAAGTGCATTCATATTTGTTATAGTAAAGAGGTCAAGACATAAACTTATGTATTCCATTAGATCAACACCATATATATATTTAGTATGTGATCAAAGAAGATATTTTTAAAGATTGGAGTAAAGATTTTGTTTCATATTAGGTAAAACATGGGATAATTTTATAAGTTAAAAATAATCAATCTAGAATTGATCGGCAAGGAATGGAGTAGTCAAAGATGGATATTGAAAGTGACAAAACCACCTATACTAGATCTAATCGCCTACAAGTGAAGACACTTAGATCCCACAAGTGAAGAGCATGAGGTAACCAACAACGAAGAAATTATGTTGACCATCCTAGAAATGATCAAAGTGATCAAGAAATAAGAAGTCGTTGGAAAAATAGTCCTCGAAAGGTATGGTAACGAGTCGCCTAATTATTTTATCTTGCTTTCCTCCATATGTGATGAACATATAAATATGAAAGAGGCATTTGCAAATGATATTAGTAAACCAAATGTAAGGTTACAAATAGGCTTTTAAAAATTAGTGTTGATAGATTTATTGAGAGATATGAAACTTAATTGATAGAAAAAAGATAAACCCGCAATGTGATGGTATGGATTATAGCGAGACATTATCCTTGATAACCAAATTAGACACCATTAGAGAGTTATTAGCATTAATATTTTTTTATGAATAAGAAATTGAGAAAGTTAAAATGATGATGACATTTCTTCGTGGAAAGCTCAATGACAGAGTCTTCATATAACAATCATAGGGATTTAAGGTGAGTGTGAAAGCAAGTTTGTTGTGCAAGTTGAATCAATCATTATATGATTTGGCACAATGCCTAAGGCACAATGGTACCAAAGGTTTGATAGATATTTTATTAGAAAAGACATCTTAAATAATATGTAGAGAATTATGTCTACCCCTACCATAGGTGATAAGGTAAGCATTTCATAATTCTGGTCTTATTTGCTGTTGATGGTACCTTTATTAGTAATTGCAAGGAACTAGTCCAAGAAAACAATTTTGAATTGTCATGTAGGTTTGACATTAAGGATCTTAGACAATTGCATCATCATTTGGGTATTGAGGTGAGAAAATATTGCAATAACTAAAAATGTGAATTAGCTAAAGAAATTATGTTGAACACATGCATGAACTTTTTAATATGCATTAGTATACACCAATTAATTCTCCATATCAAGTGGGATTATTGTTGTCTAATGAGAAGAGTACTAAGAGTACACAAATATAACAAAAGATGACAATATTATCAAATTCTGGTGTGCTTGGAAAAGCTCATGTATGCAACTTTGGGACTCACTCATGCACAAGGAGCTATTAGTAGGTTTAAGCCCATTACAAGTTAAAAACACTAAATGATAGGCAAGCGAATAGTAATCCTTATAGGACCCCAATTTTTATGTTATTTGTTGTCGTGAAGATGGAAACAACATGCTTTAAACACATGGGTTATGAGGACAAGGACAAGCTTTTCGCTCCCTATATTTTTACCTCGTTTGAAGAAGAAAGTTGGAGGAAACAAACAACAAGTGGTTTCCCAATATAATACAAAGATGAACTACAACGATGCTACAAAAACACTTCTAGGAAGTGGTTTGGCTAAATCAATTGGGTGTAGACATTATGTTGGTTTCAAACAAGAGCCCATAACCTTATGGTGCGACAAATAGAAAGTTACTGATTTGATAAAGAATCTCAAAGTTAAACAAAATAGGTTACCAAGGTAAAATACCAATATATTAAAGAAGTAGGAGACTGAAGGAGTCTAAAGTGAGTGATTCTACTAAAGGCCATGCATAATATCATTTGACCAAGGTTTTGGAAAGAAGGAACCTTGTTTTTTACCCAATTTAGTACAAAGAAAAAGTACAATATTACTACAAAAGCTTCCATAGAATTTAGCTACATCATTAGGTGAAGACACAAATTGACACCAATTTCAAACAAAAGTCTATGCCCTTATGGTGTGCAAATCATTGATTTGACAAAGAACCCAAGTACCATTAAAGAACAAAACATACCATAGTAAAATACCACTATATCATATAAGTTAAAGACTCGGTTGAGGTGATACTACTTAAGATGAAAACTCAAGGCAATGTTCTTGATTATTTGACCAAGGTTTTGGGTAGATAAAAGTTTTCTTTGTGGCTAAGCAAGTGCAAAGATATAATACAACGTTGTTGAAAAATATTTTATGAAAGTAACATGGTTATATTGAGAAGATGAAAACTTCAGTTAACATTGGTTAAAAGCAAGAAGCTATACCATTATGGTGTAGTGATCAAACAACAAAACATGATAAAATATCACTACATTAGATAAGTAGGTGACTTGAGCAACATGATACTACTCAAAATGAAAACTTAAAGCCATGTACTCAAGATAAGAATTCAAAGTTGTATAGTTAATCATTTGACCAAGGTTTCTAGATGCAAGGAAATTTGGAAGGAGATCAATCAAGGTGGAAATATAACCTTGTTAGGGTTTCTCACATTGTCAAAGTGAAAACTCGAATTTGAATTAAATTCTCACCTTGTCAAGGTAGAAACTCAAGGCAATGCACTAAACATTTGATTGAGATATATTATGGATAAAATTTTGCTTTGCATAGTCAAATTGAGCATCATATTGTTAAGTAAAAGTGTTGAGATATTACATCAACTACTTCTCAACAATAATTAACATTAATAAAAAATGTACTTAAAATATATATTAATATTGTAATTATCCAAATATATATTAATTGTTTATATATATTCTAACTATAATTAATATTCTAAATATATATTAATGATTTATATATATTTTAACTATGATTTACATTAATAAAAATGTACTACAATAATAATCTACATATTAATGATGCTGTAAGTATCCAATATTATATATATGTTATATGATTAGAAGAAATGATATATTAATGTTATAACTAGCCAATAGATACCGCATACCTATTAAGCGAATCTATATCTATATGTGAGATGAAGATGAGTATTATTCCATTTAATATTACACACATTTTAATGACAATTGAGATCTTGTATGTAATGGAATTCTTCATACTTAATGAATAGCCACTTAATATTACATACCTTTTAATGTGTTAGATATATTCATAACCCTATATTTATAACTCTGTAAGAAGTTTGGTAGAGTATTATTCCATTTAATATTACACACCTTTTAATGTGTTAGATATATTCATAACACTATATTTATAACTCTGTAATGCCTCATAGATATATTCATAACCTTTTTCGCTTCATTATCCTATCAAGATTACCAAGATGACCATTGAGATCTTGGAATTTTTCATGCTCAATGAATAATTTGGTCTTCAAAATCATGAATAGTTTGATGACAATTGAGATCTTGTATGTAATGGAATTCTTCATGCTTAACGAATAATTTGGTCTTCAAAAAATCATGAATAGTTTGGTCTTCGGAACATTTTAAAAATCTCTTTGAATAGTTTGGTCTTCGGACCATTTTAAAAATCTCTTTGCCGGTTCAGTTCTTACTCCTCTCAATATAGAGTGGAATTGTGTAATTTCTTCCTCCTCTCAAAATCTCTTTGCAGGTGAAGTTCTTACTCCTCTCAATATAAAGTAATTGTGGAGGTTCAGGTTCTTACTCCTCTCAATATAGAGTGTAAAATTGTGTAAAATCCATTCGGCTTAATGAATAATTTGGTAATCATAAAATTGTTGTTTCGTATTTTGAATATTTATTGTAGAAATCTCATTGCATGTTAAGCTTATCACTTGATCACATCAGGGAATTGGCAGAAGTCTCTTTGCATGTTAAGCTTTTCCCCTTGATCACATCAAGGAATTCGTAAAAAACACTTTGCATATTAAGCTCTCATATTGCATGTTAAACTTTTCCCCTTGATCACATCATGAAATTGGAAAAAATCTCTTTGCATGCTAAGCTTCTCCCCTTGGTCATATCATGAA
Source organism: Pinus albicaulis (assembly GCA_034641835.2). Classification (NCBI taxonomy): domain Eukaryota; kingdom Viridiplantae; phylum Streptophyta; class Pinopsida; order Pinales; family Pinaceae; genus Pinus; species Pinus albicaulis. The sequence goes on along the minus strand of CM076577.1, from coordinate 244,290,235 downwards.
ATTGGTAAAAAATATCTTTGCAGATTAAGCTGTCCACTCTCTTTTTCTATGTTATCCTCTATAGTCTTCTTCTATGTTATCCTCTATAGTGTTTCACATGAAAATGAGGTTAGGAACTAGGCTACGAGGTCATTAGCATCAAATTATACTACTATCAAAACTGTAGATACCCTTCCATCCTTGGAGTTGCAAAAATGAGCTTATCCATTGAAAACTTATTAATTCAATCCTTACACACTTTTCTAAAGATGGACTTCACTAACCACCTTCAAATTCTGCCTTCAAGTGAAGCTCTACTGCAAATGTGAACTTCACGGGAAAGGGAACAATGCAATCATAGAAATTCTATTTTAAAAAAAACTCCCTTGGAACGCTTCACAATAAATTGCTACTGATGATATGCCTAAAAAGAATCATATTTTTTTTTACATTCGCAATTTATTAACATGTAATTTACACTCGGAAGCACTCGAAGGATGAAATGGGGCTGGATATATAAACCATTTCATTGCTTGCCCTGTAATTGACTTCCAAGGCACTGAATTCATCTGAAGGACGACTGGATCTCTTCGAGAGTCCGTCCCTTTGTTTCAGGTACACACAGTGCCACAAAGACGAGGATAAAAGCAGATACAATAGCATAAATCATGAATGTTCCTGCAACAAAAAATACTAGCTCAATAACCAAATAGGCAAGTAAATAAGGAAACACATAAGCTGTAATCCATAGACAAAAATGTTGGCCTTATGACTAGCCCAATCGTTCAAGACTAGTCAATGATAGAGTTGCAGACTGACTCCCAGGTGCTACTCTCATCATGTGAAGGACCTAAGGGCCATTGTAATCAGGTGAAGCCCAGACAGAAAGCTCTGATGCCCATGGCTTAGGCAAGCATTCAAAGGAATACTTAAATTTGGCAAACCTTACCTGCAGAGCTCCACTGCAAAAGTAAATTGATAGTCATTGTTATTGCCCATGATGTCATCCAATTTGACAAAGTAGCTACACTACCGCCCACGCCCTTGACATTAGCAGGGAGTATCTGCAATAGGAAAGGACGATGCAAAAGAAATCATTGCTTCTATTGTTTAAACTGCTGCATAAAGATACTGGTTGAACTGTGAATATAATGATATAATGGAATTAGATCAATATGAAGAAAAGATGATGCAGTAATCAGTTTGCGCTGAGAAGCAGTGATCTCATAGTGAATATCTAAGAAGGTACATTACCTCAGACATAATAATCCATGGGATGGCCCCAACACCAAGTGAGAATGAAGCAATATAAATCTGTAATGAAACCATCAGCCAATAAGATTAACTATTTATCACATGCAAGATGATGGCAGTAACTACATACAATACTCTGACAACTGGAACTCTAAAACGTACCAGAAGACTCACTAAAGCCAAAACAGTGAAGAATGTTTCATATTGAGAATCTGCTCCAGAATGAGTCTGAAACAAGAAGAGAATAAATTTAGCCCTCACACAGCCAAACAAGGAATTTCAGATAATATTCAAACCATAACATTGAAACATCTCGTTTCAGTTCAATTCTATGTAACAGTAATAAGCAGAGCCGCAGACTGAATATATGGAATATTTTATAGGAAAGGTTCGTGAAGATTTAAGCAGAGCAGAGCGCTATAAAATTATTGGAGAGACTTGCCTTCAAGTAAAATGACAAACTAACGAGGAAAAGACATACGGCCATGCCCCCAGATGAGACCTGTTAACATCAACACAATTTCGTGTAAATGATTTTGATTGAGATCAAATTCATGAACTAACCACAGTCAGCTGTAAACCATTTTCTCACCATAAGGAGGAGACGTCGTCCGGCTTTATCCATGAGCCATACAGCAACTGCAGTCATGATGACCTGTACAATAAATTAGTTAACATCCCTCAACACAAAATTTTGACTCTAATACTTGGGATAGAAAACCAACAACTTGGATTTTTCATCATAGCCTTCAAAAGTTAGTGGAGCTCCACAGAACTAAGAGAAAACCTGGATGGCACCAAGTCCAAGCGATGCAGCATTGGAAGATGAGATTCCTGTAAATGTTCAAAGATAAAGAGTTAATTCAAAGTTCAAACATTACTGAAGCCAAGCCAAAGATGTTGATATTAACTGTCTGAGTTTGATATACATATTTCCCAAAATAAAGGTTTGTTATTTTCCATGCATTAACCTTTGCTGAGAGAAGTTCCTAAAAAATCCACAGATCCAGCACATTTTTTCAAACTGCTACTATAAAACAGAAAGAAACCCACAGCTTGATAAACAACAACAATATGGAAAAACCTATGTCAGATGAGAACTCACCTGCAGATTTGAAAATGTTACTGCTGTAAAACATGATACCATTAATTCCACTTAATTGTTGCAAAAGCAGCAGTCCAATGCCAATCTGTGATATCCCATTTAGATGCACTAATGTCAGTATAGAAAACTAGAGATCATTCTCATTTCAGAATAACAAAGATGCCTCCACCTATCCAAACAGATTTGCAAATCTGCCAAATCAAATGACATTCAAAATGTGACTCACAGTCAAAGGCAGTGCATATCTGCGCTCAAAAAGCTCTGATATCTTGATGCTACTTTGTTGAGTGCCCGTCTCCATGATACTCTGAAACACAACAAAATTTTGATTAGTTAGAAGATAATTGTCCCAGTATAAGAAAATGATTAATTCCTGTGATATGTATTGTGCAATACACAGACCATTTGAAAAGGCCAAAAAACTGAAAGAAACAAGAAAACCACAGAGACTTTTGAAAATGGAAATGGAAAGGAAAATGAATGATGAGAAATGAATTCAAGATTGAGAAAGCATACAGACAGAAGGAAAAGTGTAAACAACTGAATGAGCACAATTGCTGCAGAAAAATACCCTGATTTCAACTGCTTCTAGAGAAATATCGGCATCAGAGCCTCGGAGAGCCTGTAATGAATCTTCAAAATTTTTATTACCAATCTTTGCCTGCATGTACATGCCCATAAAGAATGAGACCTTACCAATAATGGATGATAGTAAATAAGTGACAGGGACACCTAAAGAAAATGTCATATCACTTCAGAGTACATGCTTGAATGTGCTACTAACTCACCAGCCATCTTGGTGATTCCGGGATAAAGAAGAGTCCAAGCACCAAAAGGGCACAAGGAATTATGCCTGCCCAGTTAAAGATGTCATTATATGCCTATTATTTGGAAAATGATAAAGGATCTCCATAAGCTATCCCCAATAAAAATGAATTCAAGGTACCTATAATTGCAAGAGGCCTCCAGGAAACGAATAGTCCAAACAAGTATGCCAGCATAATACCAACTGTCACTGAGAGCTGTTAAAAAAATTAACAGTTATGCTTAATATTGATATTATAATCAAACATATTATTCTTATGGTTTTTCAGTAAATCACTATCAGTGATTCTGAATACTGAAATTTATGCACAATCATATTTGCTCTGGCACTTCAGAAGACAGTAACGAGACTAAATGTCCCTAAAAATTCCTAATACAGCAAAAGCTCACCTGATTTACTGCCCCAAGACCTCCTCGAAGGTGCTTTGGTGCTATCTCAGATATGTATACAGGTACCTAAAAGAACCATATCAAATATTGTTTGTCAGAATCATACTTTCCGTTTGTATACATAATCTTCATTCACATATTCTGCACCTAAATATAGAAAACATTTAAAATACTACCAGCCCTTTCCCGACCTTGAGAGAAAGATCTTACTTACAGCAAATGAGATGACCCCCACTCCAAACCCTGTGAACAATCTTCCCCAGTATAAAAATAAAGAATCCTGCAATCATGGCAGGATCAAATAAAAAATTGGCTTCTAATTTAGAATCCAAATGAACCAGAAACTACTTTATTTCTAGAGAGGACCCTTCTCTAAGGTAGTTTAACTTGCCTTCGCAAAAAAAATGACAAGCCACCCAATAATATTTGGAATGGCAGCCACTAATAATGCCTGCATACAAACATAGCAGAGATTAATCCTACCAAACTGAATCAAAAGGATGAAATCTGCAGGAAAATAAAATTTAAATCTTATTAAGACCAAATAAATGAGGGGACTACATGGATTGTCCCGATAACAAGCTGATATCTATTTGAAATAAAGATTTATAATATCAAAAAAAAAAATAGTAATTAAACTAAATCCAAGTCTTCTTAAGCAATGATAGGGTTGGAACTTGATATATATAGTATTAAGGGCACTTACGCCTTTCCGTCCAATATAATCAGCTACCTGTCCACTGACTATTGCACCCACCATGGCTCCCACGTTTGATAAGGATCCAAATAAAGAGAACTGGCACAGAATTCAGCATGTTTTAGGTCACAATGGGCCTTTATGTAGTCCCGTTGGGAAAGATTAATCACTTTAACCCAGCAGGCAACAATTGAAATTTTTTATAGTAGCATTCAGCACTTATGGACTGATTGTGTTGGACAATAGTATATGCACCAAAATAGATATTAAATAGGTCCATGAATTTCTTAACAGATGTATGTTCGTCTGTGTATTTATCCTAAAAGTCTGACTGAAAGACATGCCCTTAAAAATTTTCTAACAGTGAAAACATACCTGAGACAAGGTTAAACCAAGATCATCAATGATCCCATTTTGAGTAGGCGATGAATATCCAACCTGTTACAACATTACTTTGTCAGAATCGTGAGAAATTTAATCAACCCTTCCCTGTTTTGAAGACTGAAATGTATTCAAGACAAAGGTTGAGAAGCAAACTAAGAAATAAAAAAGAACTCACACAGAATCCAAACTCTATAGGCCCCAAGGCAACAATAGATGTACAAAGTATTGCAAGAAGAGAACTCCCTTGGAAGGAGTGAACATCTGCACTTTTAGCCCCTTTACCACTAGGACGACTGGATTTTGATCTGCTACGCCGGCTACTTCTTTTTTCTAAAAGAGGCTTCTTCACATCTCTACTGTCAGCCCTGTTTCCTGTCTCCAAATCATCTTTGTATGCCATCTGGTTCTCAAGGGTAAAAGTCCTGGTGACCAAATTTCTTGCAAATTTAATACCAATTTATTAAACTCCTGCACAAATCAGCAAATGAAAACCTTTAACAGTAGCACATGATGATGATAGACATCACTGCTAGTGGAGAAATCTCATAGCTGGGCAAACAGACAGTGATAATTCAACAATACTGTGATGTACATGAGTTTGGTTTTGAACAATATCATAGCAAGCAAGCAACAAATAATCATTCAGACTAGTTCATCAATACATGTAAACAATGCATTTACAAGTTTGTCCGGTAGATGCAAACAGATATTTTCTGGAATGATGTGACAGGAGCCTAGAATAGAAAGAACACCACAACGATATCACTGAAACCTATATGGAGCATATTGCATAACTCAATACGCTAGCACCCAATAAATTATTTTTCTTTTGAGAGAAAAAAAATTATTCAGATTCCCGCTGTACAATGTCTAGTTGCTGCAAACGATATTTTTCTGGAACAATTTGAGAGAAGCCTAGAAGAACAAAGATACGAACAACAGTATCATTCCAGAAATGCAACAGTATCATTCCAGAAATGCAGCATATTGCAGAACTCACTCTGTTAGCGCCCAATAAATTCTTTGTCCCTCATGAACACAAAAATATAATCAGATGACCACCCTACATAACAATGCAGATCCAATTGCAAATTCACAACCAAAGGTATATTTGAAACATGCCAATGAAACCAAACCCCCAATCTTACAATTTGAAAAATGAAAATCAAATCGAACACCCAACACAATACGACTCTTAGGCAACCACCATTCTCATGGAAGGGAGGAATAATCAGTATCCAGTGGGTTCAAAGTCGATTCAAAATAAGATCCTTGTGCACAGGCTGAGGAACCATATCCATATGCGCTAACAATAACTTATTTCAATGGTAGTGCCATCCATATGCAGAAATAATGGCTTGTCTCAACATTGAATTTAGCTACAACCAAAATCAACTTAGTTTTGAAGATCCATTAGATTCCACTTGAATGAATTCAAAAAGGCTTTCAAATAAGATGCAGAGCATAAATTACAAAGCGCAGATTCAAAGACAATATAAATCATCACATTTTAATGACCATCATACAGTAACAAAATGGAAACAGAAACTCACAAAATCAAGAAAACCCAAACAAGAACCAGGAAAGAAGCATCAAAAGCAAATGCAATACTGTTGTTACCTCTTCCAATAGATACAGAAAATAGGTATTCTGCTTATTGAGAAGATATACCCAATTCAGCCAAACTAACAAACACTATCACGGATGGAGATACAAATTCAGCCTTGTGGGATTCACCTCTGCTAAATATCAGAGGCAAATTTAACAGATTTGAAGAATTCCCAAAACTCACAATTCCAGTCTGTCTTTCCTTATAACCGCCATTTCAGATAAGGTGAACACGTCGTATTAGCAAGGCTGGGGCTGATTATGCTGCTGTTTCTCTCATGGAAGACCTCCTAGTCAACGGTAATGCAATGAAATAAAGAAAATAACGGGATGGGGCAAATGAAAGGAAGTGCAGAAATAGAAATTGCAGAGACACGACAAGAATCTAAGGAAACACTTGGCAGGCAAGCATGAGAAAAAACATGAAACGGGCTGCCGTGTCCGGAAATTTAAGGATAAGGACGGTTCCGGACGGATAGCGAGCACTCAACTTCCTACGTATGTATCCATGACTCATTCTCATATCAAGATCGCATTGATGACAGGGCACCACAATTCTCATAACGCGGACCTTTTCCAACTCCAACCCACGTGTTTCAAGTTTGGTTTTGTCATAAGTTACACGATTTAATACTTGTGTTGGAATTCGATGGTGAAATTGCTTCTGTGTATAGAAAATAAGGGCAAGAATTTTAATTATTTATAAGAATATAAATATTTGAAATATTATTATATTATTTATAAGAATAAAATAAAATACAAATTAATTTTTTATTATATTTTAAAATTAAATAATATTTAAATTTGAAATATTATTATATTATTTATAAGAATGACAAATTGTATCAAAAGAAAGGAATGGATTCTCTATTATAAAAAAATTAAAAATGTTGAAAATTGAATAATTTTTTTATAAGTAATCGAAATGTTATTTTTTGTTGTAAAAAATTAAAAATTTGAAAATTGAATAATTTTTATAAGCATAAAAGATTGATAAAATAGGTTGAAAATTTAATAATTTTTATAACTTTAAAGTATTTGGAAAATTTGATTTTTTTTATAGAGTAATTTTTCAAAATTACAAATTCACCAATTACAATTTAAAAAATAATAGATTTTAAGTTAGACATTAAATTGGTATATAAAATTCTAAAATCTATAAAACTATACACACTCTATTTACCTCTAAATTAATTTTTATTTTATTTAAAAATAATACTAATTTTAAATTAAATGAAGATAATATTTATTAAAAATATAATATATAATAAATAAATAAATAAGAGACTTTTTAAATCACTTTCAACACAATAAGATCACTTAAAAATTATTATTATATTTAAGAAAATAATTATAAAAAAACTTCTAATATTATTCAAATATTTTATATTAGCTCAAGTGTTTTGATAAACAATTTTAAAATAATCACATTCTATATAAATTTTAATGACAAATGTCATATATTTTTCAAAATATCTCATTATAATTTAAAATAATAATAATAATATTAAATTATTTATTATCATTAAAATTAAATTTAATAATTTTCTCAAAATATTTCAATTGGTAAATAAAGTAATGTGGAATCTGCGTAAATTGAGAAATCCAAAATTAAATCCCCAAATATGCCATCTGGTTTATGGAGGATATCAAATCTCTAGATATATAACCCAATTTAAGAAAAAGAGAATAAAAAAATTAAACCTAATAATTCACACAACACAAATAAATATAAAATATAAAATATAGGTTGAATATCAATTTTTAAATTTCAATTCTGTTTAGAATTAATATATATAACCACTAATATTTCAAATTTTGTATGTAATAAAAAAACCAACCATAGTCAAAATAAGTGACTATTTGACGAACAAGTAGAATTTGTGTTTAATAAAACTAATCATTGTCGAAATTTAGAAGTGTTTACTTGACCAGTAGTAAACTGTGTGCTTAATAAAACTATCCACGGTTAAATTTTAGAAGAGGCTAATTTATTAGCAATAATTACATAAATGGGTGATTTTTGAAGTTTTTTTTAAAATTTTTTAATAAATTATTTTAAGATTTAGTTTTAATATAATTCAATAACTAAATATTACAATCCAATATCTTTATATTTTAGTTAAAAAAACATAAATATTCTCCTATTTAAATTATCAGATAACTCCAACATTTACCACGATTAGGTATCGCTTTAATTTTTATGTAAAAAAAAAGAGTTAAAAGGACAATACTTTAATGTTGGTTAAATTTTGATGGTTAATTCTATAACAATGGTATACTTTGATGTTGGTTGTATTTTGATGGTTAAATCTAATTGATAACAATAGGACTTCTTGGAGAACAACTTACCTACCTTGAAAAGACATGTTAGCTATGGGCATGGGCATGGGCATGGGCATGGGCATGGGCATGCTCATGCTCTAGTGGGGTGGTAACTTAATTTCTTATGAAGTTGACTAACTCATAAACATATGTGCTAACTGAAATAAAATATAAATTTGCAATTAGAGGGTGGAGGGCAGGTTGATATATATATATATATATTATAAAATAATGTTTTCAATATTTTAATTATTATTCTTTTTATATGTATTCTAAAATAATGTTTTAATATTTTGAAGTCAGGTTTATGTAATTCATTATCATATACTAAGTTTTTTTAATGAATAAATATCTAAACATTTAGAACCATTTACTTGGTTCATTATAAAAACAAAATATGATGATAGGTTATAGTATTTTAAATATTTGTAATTTAAGATAATGAAAATGATAATATTACTAAGAATAATATTATTTTATGAAATGTTAATAAAAATTATTATTTATTTTATGTTATTATTATTTGAAGATTATTATGTTAATGAAATGTTAAAAATATAATTATTTATTTAATAAATAAATAATTAAATATACAACTAGTTAATTATAACATAAATAATTATAATTTATAATTAGTTGATTAATAAAAAAATTTATTTTATGATTAATTAGTTAATAAAAAATAATAATTATTTTATAATTAAATGATTTGAAAATAATTTATTAAATTTATTTTATTTTGATTTTATATATTAATACATTTAAAATAATAATAAATCAATTTTTCAATAAATATATTGATTATTTTTAAGGTAAATTCATGTTCAATTAAGTAGATTTATTTGTGACTATATTGAATGGCTCAATTATTTATATTTTGGAATATGTTTGTAAGTGCATTATATGTGTAAGTTTATAAGTGCATTAAGCATGTGTGTAAGTTTTATTTGGAAGGCATTGAGTAGATTTTTCTTCTATTGAGTCGATAGATGTGTTTATGAGCACATTGAATAAATATGAATTCATATTTGACTAACTGAAAGCATTATTGAGTGAACATCTTCAACATTCTCTTAATTAGGCAATTAACACATTTATAAATTAATAAGGACAGTGAGAGAAAAGATAAAATGAATTCGCTATTCTCTTAGTAATATTCAAAGTGTGGATTTGACTTTGGATCTCACTAACATTTATAATTGGTTAACCAAAATCATTGGAAGTTCAATCTATCTTTTAAAGCTTTATGAATTATTGTCGTTGAATTTTGTTTATATTTATTAAAACTCTATAATTTATTGAAGCAAATTTGCACACACAAAAATATTAAGAAGTTATTTAGTGTGATAATTGGGTGGGTGCACAAGTTATTTCTCTTAGTTTTCTTTTATCATTTATTCGCTTTCTTTCTTTAATTCAATGTGTGTAATACACAACATTGATTTATAAATTGTTATGGATATCCATTGGAACAATTTGTCACAAAATATTCAATAAAATTACTTGATCTAGGGGATAAAAAATATGCTAAAAATGAAAATCCTCAAACACTCATGAAACTAACATCAAATTGTACATGTCATCATTCTGATTCCAATGAAGTTTGAATCACCTATATCCGACACTGTATGAGGAAGTTATCGTGTTCTGAAGTTTTTGAAAAACAACTAAAAGGTCAACTTGTAGGGTTGACGATGCAGGGTATGGATGTCATGTGGAAGTCTGTATGATGATGTCCTGTTGACGTCATCAACTAACTGTGTTGTACGGATAACAGGTGGACCAATGATGTGAGGGAATAGGGTGCATGGTTAATGGGTGTATGGTTGATGTGGTGGACCAATCATAAGTCACCATGTGGGCCAATTAGAGGGCGCCACGTGGCCCTATGAGAGGTTGATAAGTGCCCCAGGTTTTGGTGCATTTTTTTTTTTTTAACGAACCAACAAACCTCCGCAATAATATAACATGTAATCTCTCATTTGCTAAACTGACACCCCATTAGTGCACCACAAGTGTCGCTTGGTTTTCAATGGAGGTCGAACCTATTTAATTTTTAGGAGCTCGGTGGTTGTGGTAATGGATGGGCCGACAGACACGCCTGACCAGCCCAACCCTTGGTTCTTTAGTGTATACGTGATCTTCGACAAAAACTCGGAGGGGCAGGGTGTGTCACACCTTGCGCACGCCCAAGCCTAGGTTTTGTTAATGTCACACGATCAGGAGCGGTCGGTCATATGTGGCACCACATGAAAACTAGCGTGGGAGGCGGAAGGGGTGTCAACCTTAAAAAAAAATGTTAAATAGTTATTACAAAATGTCAAGCCCTTCAAGGATCATGGATCAAACCTGAGACCTCTGAGTTGCTAATAGACCTCCATACCAATATGCCACAGTCCAACTTGTTGTTAGTTTTTTGCAGCGGACAAGTCTTTGTAGAGAAGTTAACGATGCTTTGGAAAAAGAGGCTTAACTTGGCCATTTTTTAACCTATTTTAGCCCAAGAAGAATTATCACAAGGGTTTTTAGGCATTTTGGACGCAATGGCAGTATTATTTTTTCAAGTTGAGGCTTGTATGTTGATGTATTTGAATATTTGAGCATATAATAAAAAATTCCACCACTGGAAGCTAGACCTAGAGACATAGCCCAGGAGGGGTGAACTCCGTGATCAATTTGTTGTGTTTTGATGTTGCTTATTGTCCATTATAATTGTTAAAAATTTTCAAAATTTAATTTAGTTTGTGTGCTTTTGCAATCACAATCCATTGCCTAAAAGACATAGACTAGCTTGCAAATCATTTATGAAACCTTCATTTTTAAAATTTTGGATCATTTTGGTATCAGAACATGGTTTATGTGAAGGTTTGACAGAATTTGCAAGGTATTTGAATGCTTATAAGGTATAAACTGAGAAGAGGATAATGAGAACTTGAAGAACCTAACCCTCGATGATATAGGAGGATCCTAAAAGGACAAATTTTTGAAGTCCTCAAAACTCAACGAAACCTATTTCAAATCGAAGAGCTCTTCGTTTTGAATCCAATGGCATGAATGACATCTCAATCTGACAATGTTTGTGAAAGTTATGGCTTGCTGAAGTTTTAGCGAAACAACTAAAAATTTTGCAGGGTGGACACACAGGGATGACACATGGTGCTAACATCAGTAATATGGATGTTGATGTCATCCATACGACTACTAATGTAAACAGGGTGACATGGCAGTATGATCAATAAGGAGCCAATCAGGAGGCGACTCAAGGTAGGTGATGTCAGCATGACGTCAATGACCCAATCAACAATACGAATGAATCTAAATGCACCGCGTGGTGCTCAGTCAACAGTCAGTCGATTTCTTAACGACGCGACATTTGTCACCTTTGTGGCATCGAAATTATCGCTTAGTTAATTTTCCCAATGACCCCCAAAAAATTGGCGGCAAAACTTTGGTGGTACGGAAAATTCAATATATATATAATAAATTAATTAGGTCAGTTGGTCAGTGGTCAAACCCCGCCAAGCAAACCCAACTATATATATATATATATATATATATATATAATAAAAGTGCTGACAGGTGTTAAACCTGCCTGACAAATTCATTTTTTGGTCCGCCAGTGGTACTCCAAATACTGACGACTAATGACGCCCACCAACCGCCAACCAAAACCCATATAAAACAAAATTTTTGCCAGTGTGTTTGAACCCGAGTCGCCCTGGACCCATTCTGGTATGCTTCAAGTAAACCACAGGTGGTGGGCCTTGATAGGTTCGCCAACCCACATTCATTTAAACAAGTGTTTTCCAGTAGGAAGCAAGGTGAGAGGGTTGCATGGAGGACAGAGGGCGCGCACAGTGGAATCAAGAGCCTGCTAGAATGGTAGTCGGTGTGTTTTTCGAGAGTATTTGTAGGGAGAATATTCCCTAAAATATTCCTCAAGGAATCTAAAATATTCCCTCACTACAAGGAAAAGACCCTCTAGCAGAAGTTATATAGGAGGTTTTCACTGTTATAAAATTGGACAAAATTGTCAAAAAAACATTTTCTACAACATCCGTTTTTGGTAATGGAGGTTTTGACGGAGCTTCTAATGGAACTTCAACACAACTAAAAAAAATTGGGCAACCGAAGGTTTTTACGGATGTTTTTCTCATCGGTGCGCAAATCATGTCTGAACGTACCAGTGCGTTTAACCATGTACGCACGGGTACTGTAAATATACCAAGCACTAGGATGGAAAACAAATTTCGAATGCCCTGGGGCACTTAGCAATGTCCCGGTGCGTGTCACCCACACAGACACACTAGGCCTATGGAAGGTTCATTCAACGATGTCGTTAAGGTGTAAAAACACACCAGACCGTTTAGGTGTTAAAACGTATCGGGCACTTAAGTTATAAAAACGCACCGATGCATTAACGACAAACCATACCGGTGCATGCAACGCCTATCCGACCGCCTGGGTGGTAGTCGTCGATAAAGTGCACCGGACGTTCTAATTGGTATTGGTATTTTTGCAATGCCCATAGGTCATAGAAACACACCGGTGCGCAGTATCATACAAACGCACCGGTGCACAGTAACTAACATGCACCGGTGTTCATTTTCTATTTTTTAGAAACATCGACATGTGACAATGCAATTATTGTGATTTTTTAAAATTCATTATTCATCAAAATTCGACACATGTCTTACAACAGTATTTATATCAATTAAATTTTTATTAATGCATTTGAATGTGATGTTTGGATTAATTTATTATATCAGATCATCAGATTTCGCATCTCTTCATTATAATATTTAATCAGTGGTGTAACATTTCACAACGATAATGGAGAATGCAATAGAATAAATTAAAACCTATTATATATATATATATATATATATATATATAAGACACTCTTTGTCATACAAAATGGGACAATTATTGGTATCCCTTTGTCTTTAAATTGGGACACTATGTCCATTACATTAAACAAAATGTCTGATTTCACAGAGAAATATTTCAAAAAATACAACTCATTGCTTTGATATCCAAACATATTGATCACCATTATTCGCTGGAATTGTTGTCACTGCTCGAGCTACTTCCATGACTTGGGTTATTTGGAAAAAGGTTTTGTTCATTATGTTGATTCTTTTCTTCTTCTTCAAGTTCCATCTACAAACATAAAAATAAAGTGTAATGCGTGTATATACATTGGTGAGAATAATGAAAATTGCAATATTAAATAATATACATAAATGTAAATAAAAAATAAATGTACCATAGCAATAATTGACTCGTGAACTATACACATTCTTTCAAAACCAAATTTCATGCCATCTCTCTGCAATTCATTTTTTGGTGCAATTCCAAACTTTGTTTCCTACAAGTTTTATACCCCATTACAACTCATAGATTTAATATAAAAGATTTTTTTGTTCTATTAATTATAGACGGATCTAAGTTAAACAAGATAGATTGTTAAAAATTCCACAATTAATTTCTGATATGCTAACATATACTGAAAACCCATATTTAACCCAATGTCAATCAATTCTTCTGATGGTTCTTCTTTGTATGTTGGCACATGTTTGAAGACATTCAATGATGATTATTGTAAAACAACTTAAAATATACAAAAATTAAATCTAGTTAAGTTGTTATAAGAAATTAACAATTACTCATAAACATAGATATCAACCCTTTTCTTCCTTGTCGTCTTGTTTTATGTGCTAAATGGGTTCTGTTTTCTTTTCTTTTTTTCTGCAAGAAAATACTTGAAAATTCATATTTAATGCTAAATTTTGTATTTATTGTACCTAATCGAAAAATTCAATTATTACATATTACATTTGAAGCACATTGTTGTTGAGATGCCTCCTCGTGCGATGCAATTATGTCCATTTCTTTGACCATCTTGTACACCTTTTTGGACACTCCTACTGGCATATTTATGATATCAGCTCATTCATCCTTTGAGATTTTCATAATCTTCCTGAAAATGTAACATGTCAATAAACTATTTAATTTTTATATTGATATATGAAAAGTAAATATAACATAAGTGATATTTATAAATGATTTCTTTGCAGTAATATATGCATATAATTTTAGAAAAACATTTAAAGGAATATTATTTTTTCAATCCTTTTTTTTTTTGGTACGTTTTTGCTATTAAAATTCCGACATGTCTCATTGAACAATTCTCTGGAAACTCATCATGTAGTTTAAATAAAATTTGGTTCTTGTTATTATTGGATTGATTTTTGTGTTGTAAGTGGAAAGAACATCTATAAATTCGTTCCACTAGATCCCTCAAAGTTTTGTAAAAGATTTTCCCCCTTTTATTAACCTCTAGCACCACTCCAAATGAGTTCAGGAGCAATTCATATTCATTTGCATGTTCTATTTTTTTTCTTTTCTTAGAACAACATTCTTTTTCTTCGTTGCTGGTTCCTATAGAACATTAAACATATATGAATTAATAGATTGTTTGAAACATGTTATCTAATATTTTTAATTATATTATTAATGAAAATTCAAAAAATAAACTCATATTGAATCAATAATATTTTTTCATTCACCTCATTCATCCTTATGTAATTTTTCCATCAAGCTTTTACGCTCTTTTGGTCTTAGATCAGAAATAATCTTATCGAACTTCATCATTTTGTGGCTTTGCATGATACACACTAAACAATACATATTAGTTAAACTTACACATAGTTCAAAAATAATAATTTTTGTATAGAATTTACAAAGAACTTGTCTTTTTTTCTTTTCTGGATGTGTTATCAGTATTTTTGTTACTTGAACGCTTGTCAGCCATTTCTTTATCAATATGAAACTTGTACCATTCATTAATATATTTTATAAATACCCTGGATGCGGGTGTTTCGATGCCGAATTAATGGGATGGGACGGAGGGTCTCAAAGCCCTGCCGCCATCTGCCCTTCTGGTACGAGGTGTTAAAGGGACAGCTGCGCAACGGCTGGCTTCATTTATCCTCCCCTCCTTCCAATGCCATGGGCACTGCAAACTTCTGCTCTCGCTCGAATTCGACTGTCACGAACCATTCCTCCGCATGCTTCGGCGGGATTCTCACCATGGATGCAGTTAAGAAAACTGATCGGCTTGGTATGGAAAGGACGAACTGGGCGCATGTAGAGGCATGGCGCAATGTGGGTGGGTTCCGCACGCAACAGGTTAAATATAACCTGCTCTCGGCTTTCCTTCAGAATTGTTCTGGAGTCGTTAATCGTTGCGTCTACAGGTGGGAGAGAGTCTATCAGTGCCTGTTGCGTTTTATGAAGAGGGAGGATCATTCTCCTGGGATTGTCAAGCAGCTGCTGCGTCCTCATTCGGATTCTCATTCGGGCCACCCCTCGTTGGCTTTCACTGTTGTCTTGGACGCTTTCTGGACCCCGCTCCATCTCATTATGCCGAGGATTCGACACCGTTTGAGGAGCAGAAGGGGTAGCTCTCGGATCCATCCCTCTCATGCTCTTTCCAGCCCATCTCCGAACTCTTCCTCCTTTGGTGAAGGCTCGAGCCACTACCCCAGAACTCGTTCTGGTCGGGGGAGCTCGCATGATTTACGCCTTTTCTGGGGTCCTCATTCACACCGCCCTCCAGCCTCCTCTGCTCCAACAACTGGCATTGCTCGGTTCACCTTCAACAGTAGCCTCAATCGCCCTCAGATAACTGCCATTCTCTCGGTGGTTTTCCTTGAAGACAGCGTGCATGGGGAGTCCAGCTCGTAGCCGACAGTTCCTAAGGCGAATGTTGCTGCTCCTGACACCCAATTCTTGACTTTCAATCTGGGTGGTGGCAATTTCCCGGCGCAGCCTTCGTCTTGCCCTGTAGATTCTGTTCTGGATGAAGACATGCTCTCTATTGAACCTGGTGCCCCGGCTTCTCAAGACGAGCCTGCTCCTGACATGCACGCCACCGGCTGGTGCAGGATTGAGGAGGAGCCTCCGGAAGACTAATGGGTTCGTTGCTTGGTCTTTTTTCTGTTTCTGTCACTCAACCTTCTGGGTTTTTTCTGTTATGGAAGCTTTGATGTTTTCTGGCCCCCTTTTGTTTCTTCTGGGTCAAAGTATCTCTTGGAAAACTATGGTTCTGCACCCCTGCGTGGGTTTCAACAGTCTACTACTCTGTTTTTTCCTGAATTTTCTGCCTCCAAGGTAGTAGTCACTGACTTCGGTCTCGATGTAATTTTACCCACTTGTTAATAGATCAATTTTACTTAGAAAAAAAATATATATATTTTATAAATAAATCACATACTTTTCAGGTAAAAAAAAATCAAGAAAATGGTGTGCCTTTCGCAAAGTACACATCGAACGCGGTGTGGTAGTTTCTTATAAATGCACCGCCAATGTAGTAGAAATTTCATACGGTGCTCTTTGTAAACAAAGAGACCTGACACGTTATATATTAACCGGTGCATCGATTAACACAAACATAAATTAATAAAAAACTGTTTTTTATTAAACAATGTTTTTTGTCAGTACGCGTCCAGTGCACTATACTACAATAGCGCATTGGTGCGCTATTTTAAATAATGTGCACTGATTAAAAAAAATCGTGCAAGGGCCAACATGGATTGGGATCTGACTCTGCAAGTGTTCCCGTGGGTTAGATGTCATACACTTATATATATATATATATATATATATATATATATATATATATATCTCTCTCTCTCTCTATATATATATATATATATATATATATATATATATATATATATAGTAATACAAACCCTATAAATCTAAAATGAAAAGCCCTAATTATGAAGTCACATAAACAAGAAGAAGCAAGGATTTAACATAAGAATGGATTATATATATATATATATATATTATTTTTTGAAAATGCACTGTAAAATTTAAATTTTTTACTATGCATGCATTAAGTCTAACATAAATTGTAAAAAAATAATTATTACACTAAAATTTAACAATTTTACTATACTACAAGGATTTTGTGTGAATCACTAGATGTTTCAAATTTTGATTCTCTGAATAGTGCTATTGTTCAAAAGTATTTTTCTGCTCCACAGTGCTATTGTGCTCTCTTGCTCCAAGTATGTCTCTCGTGAAAATCCCTCCTTGAAATTTTTTTCAAAAATAATGAAATAATGAGTAAATTTCACTATTTAAAGAACTTTTTTATGAAATTAGTTTCTGAAAATAATTTTCCGCCCATTTTTCAATTTACCGCTTTTTCTTCACTTCAAAAAAATAAAGTTGCTCTTTTTTTCTCGATATTCAGTGTGTTTTTTAACTAATAACACCAGTGTGTTCGTTAATAAAAGCGCACCGGGGCGGTTAACAGTACATTAGCACCGATAACAATAAGACCATTTTTAAGGCACCAAAATTACTTTTAGGTATGTACACCAAAATTTATTGTTGATTTTACTCAAATGCAGGGAGAAAATCTCATAATTATATCAAATGGAAAATTCTTCAAAATCCATCTCGTTCCATAATATTTCTCAAAGTCCATCGCGGAGTTCTCCCTATCCATCTCTAGACGTAATTAATTCAAATTTTATTTATATTTTCATTATCTAATTTAAATTAATTTTTTTATCCATGTCAATCAGCTGAATAAAATTAATGTATACAAATTTGCAGGTTCATGTTGATTAAAAATCAAGTTCAGATGCACAAAATATTCAAACAACTCCAAAAAGTTGGAAGCTCTTATCAAGAGCAGCATACCGCAAGGCGCAGTTGGTAGATGAAAATGGAAAAATGTTGAAGAGATAAATCCTTTCTGCGGACAGAGGTGACCCCACTAGCCCATATTAGGTCTAGCAACAATCAAGTCAAGCAATGACGTTGGTTCCTAGTTACAAAAAGACAAAGATCGCGATAAGTAGGCTACCTTAAATCCCACGCAGTTGTCGTTGAAGAAAAGATGACGTTTCCCGTCCCTCGCTTGACAGATCACGATCCTTCCGTTCGACACGTCCGAACACCTATACACGTGCAAGGAAACAACAAAATACAACATAAAATCTAAAGCATGTAACCATATATCAATCAAAGAGGATATAATTCATTGCATTACATAAAGAAATGAACACATGAATGGAACCAAAATCAGAGTCGCTTATATTATAAATGAAAAAAGGGAGATTACAACCAAATGCTCTGACGCTATGATCTTCCTTCCGCGGAGCTGACAGTGGAGTGTGTCTCAACAAAGCCTGTCAGGAATCTGGACGAAGCTCTTTCTCTTCGGTTTGGCTCTCAATAGTTGCCCGGCTATAGTTTCCTTCCTACAAGTTCAGCTAGCTTGCTAATGGAGAAGGCAAGCTTTTATAGATGGAGGGAAGGAAGTTGGGATCCCTATAATCATGGGATAGGCCCTGTCTCTTAGGAAGGTTCCATGGTAGGTGGAAAACCACTTCCTATACATGGAGATCCGGAGCCAAACCACTCAACTCCTTTTGATGATTCATCCAGGAGTTTGTTGAAATCAAAATTCCACCATTTATTTTTTAAAAACATCCCTTATTAAGCTTGGCGCAAGTGGAACATAGGGACAGGGCGGCAGTCGGCGCGCCCTCTAGTGTGGATTTCCCCCATTGGCGCACTAGTTGTTCCAAGGCTAAAACATCCATTTTTAGGGTTTTCCATAGGAAATGTTCTTCAGGGGAATGTTTGTACTTATGCAAGAGGATGCCATGAAGGTGGTTTTAGGTCATTCTACTGTTCACAGGTCATGGGAATAGTCCTCTAATGTGCGGGACGAGGGATTGTAGGGAAGGTGACAAAATGTTGTGTAACAGATGCCCCCTAAAGCATGAGGTCCTAGAGAGAGGGAGGGGTGAAATGCTTTATGAGAACGTCCCAACTAAAAACACCATCGTCGGAAGACCTGTGAATACAAGTACAACTGATATCTCGAATACATGATATGTGGTATGGGCGCAGCCATCCATAGTAGAGTGTACAATAACTGGGATCCAGGGTATGGACGCAGCCATCCAGCAAAGAAGGATCAACAAGTAGACTCAGGTATGGCCGCAGCCATCCATTCAAATGAGTCATGTAACTAATCATGATAATCCACAAAGAATCCACAACCTGGATTTCATCAAACAAAATCCAGGGTCTTGCGCTCCATCTCGACCCAAACAGAGTACAAGTCCGAGCATGTGAAGAAGTGAGATGAATTCGAACATGCAAGAACATCGTCTGATTACCAGCCAATAATGAAAGTCGTTAACAGACGCGAGAGGAACCACCAATAATGAGGATGGCCCTCAAGGTACTACAGGTACAATCCACGGAATGTGAACAGTGAGCTGGCGTCGAACACCTGCAAAATCATCCAATCGAAAGCCAATAATGAAAACCTTGCGTCGAATGCAAAGAACCTGCCATTGAGGCATGCAGGCTCCAAGGTAATAGAAGGGAGTCTCTAGATCAGCTTCCTGGATAATGAGCTGAAGTCGACAAGAAGTGACCTTGATCGAAGGTGGACCATAGTGTTTCCCACATCATCGACATGAGACAAAGGAACATGATGTTTGTGAATCAAGAGCAGTAGAGAATCAGAGGGTGGTTGAAAACTGCAGAGGAAAATTTCTCTTGAACATATCGGCAGCACGACACTGGATTTGGAAATATTTGACATCAAAGGATCTAAGGTCATGACGACATGGAAAAGAGAAAATGAGAGGTCAAAAGGGATTACCCAAACCCACGGAGGCAAGCAGATAACGAGGTGAGATGTCCCCAACCCAATACGAATGCAGACAAGTGCCATGTTTAAGAGTGACACACTACCGACACGACGGTGATACTGGTTCCATTTTTCCCCACCATTTCTGGCGAGTACCCCAATTATTTTTGGAAACAAGCTTGAAGGGGATAGCATATGCTTGCGATTTAAGTTTTTCCTTCGGACAAATCCAACCTATTACTTTTAACGAGCCCTAGGAAGGAGGAACTCGAGTAACGTCATTACGACGGAGTCTGATGTCATCAGTTTTTAACGAGTCTAACAAAGGAAGAACTCAGTGTCTTTTCATGTTTAGAGAGTTTGAAAAGACAACAGAAAAGAAAACTCCAACAGTCCCTTTTCGTAGATAGTCTCACAGATCCGAAAAGGTAGAAAACTATGTTTGAGAGAACCTCCTAGTCGCAATAGGCTAGGGTATTCCTTTTTCGTAAATAATCTATCCCAGCTCGAAAAAGGGGTAAACGTATACTGGATAGATGTCATTTCGCAGCCAATTCAACGAGCTCAAAGTGACAAGCAACTCAGCAATCTTTTCATTTTTAGAGATTCAGAAAAGAGCTGAAAGATGACTCCACTAGTGACTTTTTCGTGTTTTTACTGAGTCCGAAAAAGTATAAAACACAACTCGTGTCATCGTCCTAGTCATGCAAAAACCTGTTGCTGCACAAAAATCAAGTGTAAAACCCATTTTTTGACAAAAATATGATAATATATCAGAAAAATAAGCTTCAAAACCTAATTTTGATTTTGAAAAGTTATAAAGATGACCAAATAGTAAAAACATATTTACTTTTTACTTTTTACCTCTTGTGCAGAGCGATAGTGAGTTATTTTCCTGTGATCTTGCGGTGACGATTATGGACGATCCAGTGCATCATTCCAAATCTTGTCTTTTCCAGGTAAGAGCCGCTTCCATTAGCTATGTTCTAAGCAATATTTCATAGTTTTCCATCGTGATTTTGCATCCCTAAGCGAAGGATTTGCAAATTTAGGGCTTCCGCGGTTGGCGCAGGTATGAGGCACAGACCCGCGCCAATCGAGTTCTTTTTGCAAAGGGGTCGCGCCAACCGCACAACCTCATATTCTGCTCAAATTTCACAAAAATTGAACCAATCAATTGAATTTTTGAATGCCCAAGGGATCTTATGATGTGCTTATGACCAATTTGATGCAGGTATAAAGCCACAATGGTGATTGAATGGAAAGAAAGGAAGCACAACGAAGAGGATGAAATGGCAATGGGGAATGAGCAATGCATGGATGCTCTTCGGAATTGCGGATTAAAGAAATTATTCTTGACACCATGTCTCAGGGCACAACCTAAATTGTTACAATATTTGATAAGTATCTGGGATGAGAATGAAGAGAAGTTTAGGTTTCGAGATCAAGTGCTTGAACTCGAAGTGTCCGATGTCTACTTCATCACTGGGTTGTCTCGCAGAGGTCTAGTTCCGATTATGACAAGTACCAGGCCTTCTGGTGAAAATATGTCGATGGTTATGGAGAGAGTGTGCCCAGGGGCACAAACAGGATCAGGTAGCGGCAAAGTTGACATTCACACTGTTCCCGATTTAGCACTCAGAGTGGTGCTACATACCATCACGCGGGCCGCGGGGTCGCAAGCGCCGCATGAGGCTACCAAAACACAGCTCCTTCTGGCATCAGAATGTATGAACCCGACAGTATTTGATTAGGCCACAACCGTAACCATGAATATCAAACAACAATTGAATAAATGTAAAAAATCCAAACTGAAGAAATTTGGGTACAGGTCAATCTTGGTATCATTCATCCTAGAACGATTACCTATCTTCCAGGGCCAGGGGGCGATAGTCACAGATCCACCTTTGAGAGAGCCACAGATGGCTCGATGGGCAGCATTGATGCCCAGAGCAAGAGGGGGCCAGCAAATTTCATGGAAGCACGAGCTTTTCGGATGGCTTTGGTGACAGTTGATCGTCGTAGAGGACTGACCCTATGCCGGTACTGATTTCATGGGAGACCCAGACCTTCCACTCTCAGAAGGAGAGGACTGGGATAAGGAGCTGGGTAAGACTCTTTTTGATTTTATGATTTTTATGATTTTTTTTTCATACATGCATGTTCTAACAGCTAATCCTATATGTATGCAGATGTTGGCCCAGAGAGGCCCGCTGGGATGTCGCCGATTGCGCAGAGGACCCCTCTCGCCTATGACCCTCAAGTTGAGGGGGCCGAGGGGAACGAGCTGGTTCAGAACTTAGAGGGAATCACCCGTGGGATTCCTGATTATGCTCGCCTAGCACATGTCCCTATGGCTTATCAAAGGCACACCGTAGGGGTGCCTAGTCACCTTCATCGCTTACTGAGGCGATTGGTGCAGGCAATAACATGCTACCATGAACACCATGTTGATTAGTCGCCTAGGCTTTTCATATGCATATTTTTGAGATACATGTTTTCTCCGGATGTAACTAAAAACAAACATGTATTTTTTGGGATTTTTATATGATGCACACGCTGCAAACATTCAACATCTATATATATATATATATATATATATATATATATATATATTTCTGCATGGATCTTTTCACATATGACGATGTTTTTACAAGTTGCGTAAATGTCTATCTAATACCATGTTAGCTATTGCATCTGTTAATGCATTCATTTGTCTGGGTATATGCTGATATGTGATGTAACCAAAATTTCTTTCTAGTAAATGAATACGTAGATACAGTCTTAAAATGGATGGGTTCCTATCGGAATAGTGACCATTGAGCTGTAACATTACAAGTTGTGAGTCTAGATATACAAGTAATGCATGAATACCGAGGTTAACAACCTCGTTCAATAATTCCAAAACGGCACTATATTCCGCGACATTATTTGTAGCAAGCCCTAGACAAACACCTTGTAAATTAACTAACTCACCAATAGGATTGTAGATTACCCAGGCTGCCGAAGACAGATTCCTGGTACTGCGGGAGGCACCATCCGCGAAACTGAGATAAGGAGTAATAGACATCTACACAATCAGGAAGACCCAATCAATAGAAATATGCTTACAAAGCACACCACACCACACATGCACAAAAATGAAGAAATCACCTATGTACACACACTACACAAGAATGATTCAAGCGTAATACTTCTTCAGGTAGAACCTATTTCTAGGTTGCGCCAAAGGAAGACCTTCATAATCGATCAGCTCATAGGCCCCATTTTTTAATACACGTTTAACAATATAGGGCCCATGCCACATAGGCTGGAATTTTCCTGCCCCAAGCTTATCATGTGCTTGATCATACAAGAGGACGAGGTCTCCTTCGATAAAAGAGCGTGGAGAAACTGTTTGATCGAAATGAGCTTTAACCTGCTTTTTTTTTACCTCAATAACCAAAGCAGCCAAGTGGCGAGTTTCGTCCAGTCGTTCCAGGTATAAGAGATGTTCTTCCTCTGGGGAAGTGTTGGGTCGTAATTCCACAGCCAACTTTAGTGAAGGGATCTCACATTCAACCGGAAGAGTAGCTTCCAGACCATACACCAACTGGAAAGGTGTGAATCCAGTCGCGCTCTTTACTAATGTTTGGTAGGCCCACAGAGCTAAGAACAATTGGAGATGCCAGTTGGACTTGTGTATACCAATTATTCGTTGAAGCATTGTGACAAGCACCTTGTTCACGAACTCAACCTGGCCATTTGCCTGAGGGTAGTATGGCGTCGAGCTATCGTGACGCAAGCCCAACTTCGATGTCAGCTCTGCCATCATGTAGTCTCGAAAATGAGTGCCATGATCGGTGATGATGGCTTTAGGAACGCCGAAACGCATGATCACATGGTTGAAAATGAACTGAGCAGTTGTCTTACCGTCTGCGACCAATGTAGGCATCACTTCAGCCCACTTGGTGAAGTAATCTATGGAAACGATGATATAAGCATGCCCCCTGGGTGAGTGAGGGTTACATGTCATAAAATCAATGCCCCATTTGGAAAAAGGGCCTACGGTAATGACAGGATGTAAAGGGAGGGGTGGCGCACGCATCTTGCATTGGAAGATCTGGCACGCATGACACTTTCTAACTGCAACAATACAGTCTTTAAATATAGACGGCTAGAAGTAACCCGCACGTAGAATCTTCTGGGCGGTAGCATAACCAGACATGTGACCGCCATAGGCGCCACTGTGATAGTCGTTCAAAACTTTCTTAGCCTCTTCCAAGGTAAAACATCGGCAGAGCACAGAATCGACTCCAACACAATATAAGGTATCTTCGACAATGTGAGATGGTTGCAATTGATGCCGAACGCAACGTCGAGCATCCTTTGTCAACTCGGACCGGAAGGTAGATGTGTGAAGGTACACGATGATGTCACCGTACCATGGATCTAGAGTGTTGATTAGAAAGAGAGTTTCATCCGAGATATGATCCTCGGATTGAGACGGAACAGAGTCGGTAGGGAGAGAGCAGATGACATCAGCAAAAACCAGTGACTTCTTTGATTTGGCAGTAGTGAACTCCAAATCAAACTCCTGAAGGATCACAATTCATTTGGAGTACTTGCCCCCCAGCAATTGTCGATACAAAATTTAAGTCATGGGGTTGCACTCGAAAATCGCGGTTACCGTGCACAACAGGATGTAATGGCGAAACCGCTGAACGGCCTGGACTGCGGCAAGCACCAATTTCTCAACGTGGGAATAACGCATTTCAGTGTCGAGGAGATTCCGAGACAAATAATAAGCCACGTGTTCGTTTCCGTCATCGTCATCCTGTACCAAGACCATGGAAATTATGTTGAATGCAGCAGCCAAATAGAGGGTAAAGTCACAATTATAGTTGGGAGGACGTATTAATGGAGCATTGACAAGCAACGTCTTAATTTTATCGAAGGATTTCTGAGCAATCTCGTCCCAATGGAAGGGAACACCCTGTTTTAGAAGTCGCGTAAACACTTTGGCCACTTCTGCATAGTTCGGGATAAAGCGACGTAAGAAATTTGCTTTCCCCTGAAGACTCTGAAGTTGATGCAGCGAGGATGGGGATGGGAAATTAACAATAGCCTCAACCTTGAGAGGGTCAAGGCGAATTCCGTCCTTAGAGACAATAAATCCTAAAAGTTGACCAGAGTGAACGCAAAAGATGCACTTGTGAGGATTAAGTCAGATGTTGTAACGCCTGCAGCGGAGAAAAATCTGGTGGAGATGTTTGGGATGGTCTTCGCACCGAGCTGAATGAGCCGATAGGTCATCCGGATACGGCTGAACAATGTTACATATGTCGTGAAAGGCATAGGACATGGCATGCTGGAAGGTAGCCCCAGCGTTTTTCAAGCTGAACGGGAGCTTCTTATAGGCAAATGTGCCCCACGGATAGATGAAGGTGGTCTTATGTTGATCGGATGGAAGGATATTAATTTGATTATGACCCGAAAAGCCGTCCATAAGGGAATAGATCTCACTCCCTACACAATCATCGATGATCTGATCTATAAATGGGGTGGGATAGTTGTCCTTAGGACAAGCGCGATTGATGTCTCTATGGTCAAAAAAGACTCAAATTGTGCCCTGCTTCTTATCTACATGGACAATATTGGAAACCCATTCTGTGAGGGGGATTGGATATATGAAGCCCACTTTAAGAATTTTCTCAACTTCTGCTTTTATAGCAGCGGCTTTTCGAGGATGCACTGGGCACAGACGTTGGCACACAGACTTCACACCAGGATAGGTGGGAATTTCGTGCACAACAATACTGGGATCAATCCCAGGCATCTCTTCATAAGACCATGCGAAAACATCTCGGAATTCGCGGAAAAGGCTAGTGTACACTTGAATCTCTTCGAGAGAACAAGTGACTCCCACGTGAATGTTCTCGACGACCCCCAGTTTAACGGAGATGTCGATAGGCCTTTTTTGGGTAATATTACTCAGATTTCCTTCCGAAAGTACTTCATGAGTCAATATTGGCGTTTGGAGAGGCGAAGAGGGAACCTGAGATGAAAAACGCTCGAGACAATTAGAAATTGCCCCCAGGTCGGGCATGAACAAGGAACGATGATGTCCATCGCTCCACGACAGATCTTCGAGAGACACAGTCTCCACGATAGCTTCGTCAGACGGAAAAAATTCTCTCAAAGGATCGGGTGAGTCGATAGTGTCGAGCCAAGGGGATTGAGAATAAACATCAAGAGCCATGCTCAAAGGAGCATTTTCAGCAGGAGGAGGATCTGATGTGGCAACGATCTTGCAATAATTGATTTCAACTGGGGTCAGAGGCATCGTTTCTCCAAAAGAGGCCACCTGGTCAGGAGAAGGGATGATCCATCGGTCATCCAACCTAGAGATCATGTTGACTTGAACGGTGTTCGATGGTGGAATGGGAAAAATACCCATGAGAATGGGGTCCTTGAAAATACCAAGTCCTACACTGTCGGGGGGATTAGGAATTTGATCCATGTATGGCACGTTTTTCTCAGAGGATGAGGTAAAGAAAGACAACTGATCAACAGTAATAATTTTGCCCTCATGTGGAAACTTCAAAATTCGAAAGAGGGTGGAGGGAACGCAAAGCATGGCGTGGGTCCAGTTGTGACCAAGTAGAAGATTTTAGTTGAGTTGAGCATCAAAAACTTCCACTTCAACGATGATTGTTTTACCTTGCAATGTGATCGGTAGACTCGCGAGAACACCCAAGGGTTTTGATTCCCTTCCATCGAATGCCTCGAGGGCATTGGGAGATGAAGTGAGGGCTGGAGAGCCGATGGCTTTCCAGAAATCAGATGACATGATGTAGGTAGAGGCACCTTCGTCCACAACGACTCTATGAATATTGAGGTCGTTGATGCCAACTTGTATAACAAGGGCAATCTGGTGCAGAAGTCGAGGGACGAAATTCTCTAGATCAAAGGTGAGAAGGCTAGAATTAGTAGGATCAATTCCGTCGATTGGAGATAACAGAGCTTTCCGTTGAGACGGGAAACTTTGAAGCACTTCCAACATAGACATTGCGAAGGGCGCCTGTGCCAAATCCTCAACAATGCTGTAATGCTGAGAAGCACGGGCGTTTGGATTATAGGAAGAATTTCAAAGAACACCTTTGGAAGGTGGCCGTATAACGAGTTCAGCGCTGGGATTCTCAATTTCTAAAGGACCAGAGGCAGGTGGGGGAGGCGGGCCATCAACGACTTCCTTCCTAGCTGCTTGGAGTGATCCAGCATAATCCTTCGATTGAGTGGCAATAGAAATAGGTGCACCATTCTTCATGAAAATATGAGACCCAAACGGTGCAGATGGTGAAGGCTTCTCGACCATCTAGGTCTACTGAGATGGAAAAGGTTCCTTAAGAACTGTCGGAGTTCCCTTAGAGCCTTTAAGGAGTTTAGTAACCTCGGATTGTCGGGGACAATATTTGGTGTAGTGGTCTTCATCGAAGATCAGGCAAGGGTACTTTGGTTTTCATTGCGAACCATCATCAGATGTGGTTTGGAGGATTCTGGTTTTGGGGCATCAGATTTGGCCTTGCCTTTGCCCTTCTTCTTCCCTTTGGAAGCCTTGTCCGTAGGATTAGCCTAAACGGCATTGACCTCCGCGGTCTTACCAGAATCTGGAGTAGTAGAAGGAGCAGAATTATTAGAAGAATTCGATTTCTGCTTCCCATTAGAAGACTTAGGAGAAGTCTAGGAGACGGAACCAATAACACCGTCAACCGATGGGGTAGCTGGTGCTTTAGAGGTCCCTGGACGTAGGGCATCAGTCAAGATATTATATAATGTGCTAGACTGAGAGTACACTAAATCGAGGTACTGGGCACGAGCGATGGCTTGCTCCTCGGTTACACATGCCCCCATAGTAATGTCCTATGCAATCTTGTTGACAAAGGAGGTAGTGAACCAGTGAGTTAGAAGCTGATCAAGAATGCCAAACTTGATCAGATGACGACGACGTCTCCACTCATGAATATGATCTGAAATATGAGTGGCTTTTTCCTGCTTCAGAGATTTCAGGAGATGCGTCCTGGCTTCATAACGAACCGGTAACTGGAAATGTGTCAGGAATGCCATAACTAGAGTATTAAAGTCTTGAAAAATACCACGGGGTAGTTCTATGTACCATTTAGCAACAGTGCCGGTGAGAGTGCGCTAGAAAAGATGTAGACAAATCGAATCATCCACCCAAGAGTTCGAAGAACACCACAAATGGTAGGTCATGACATGTGCTTCGGGGTCTTCTCCAGATTTGCCTTCAAATTCGGGACAGTCACCAGGTACCTTTGTCGGAACCGGAGGCCAATATGGATTATGAAGAATCGGATCATTGGTCAATTTGGATACATCTGGTAATTCCAATGTGGTGAGAAAAGGTAACTGAGAATTGAAAGGCATACCAGGTCCTCGATAAGGACCTGTACCTGTACTCCATCCTGGTTGAGCATAACTCTGCCCCCATTGGTTCTGTCCTAGAGGATTCTGACCATAGGGGGTATAAGCTGTATAATTGGGTTGATATGGTTGCTGATAACCAGGGTACGGGGGTTGATAACCAGGGTACTGATCCTAATTATATGTGGGCCCCGTTTGAGCATTGTATGGATTTGACTGTGGAGTATCAGTGTATCCTGGATGTTGAAGGTAATAACCAGAACCTTGGGGCAGGTTGTAAACCGGTCAAGACTGACCTTGAAGGTAATAGCCGCCTTGGGGTCGAACGGGCTACTGGTAAGTGGGACCCTGCTGAGCTTGATAAGTTGGGCGCAAAAGCGGGTTCGGATGTGGAATAGAATAGATCGGCTGCTGAGCAGGGTCAACAGGTTGTGCAGGTTGTCCTGGTTGAACAGGTTGACCTGCCTGTGCAGGTTGCCCTGGTTGAACAGGTTGGCCTAGCTGAACAAGTTGTCCTAGTTGAACAGGTTGACCTGGTTGATGAAGGACACCAGGCTGCCCCGGCTGAGCAGGTTGGCCTGATGGCGGGAGAAGGCCAGGTTGTGCCTGATAACCAAGTTGACCTGTGACAGGACCACAAGATGGCCCTGGTTGTGCAACATTTTGACCAATTGGAAGATGAGGTTGCTGAGGTTGCACCAACAGTTGAAAAGGATGGGTTTGCCCCCCAGGACCATACAACGGTCCAGGTTGATACCCCGATTTCCCTGTGGGTCCTTTAGGTTGCCTCGACTGGACCATAGGGTGAGGCTACAGAGGTTGACCTTGAGGGTTGTAAGACTGCCCTTGCGGATCATACAATAATCCTTGTTGGCCCTAAGGTTGTCCCTGTAAGGGTTGTCCTTGCGGGTCGTATAGATAACATAGTTGGACTGAAGGTTGTCCCTGGAAGGGTTGTCCTTGTGGGCCAGAAGCATATCCTTGCTAAAACAAAGGTTGTCCTGGTAAGGGTTGCACTTGCTGATTATAAGGTTGCCCAGCTTGGGCAGATAGAAAACCGTTAATATACTGATAAGCCTCAGAAGCAAGAAAATGAAGGGGGTTTCCCTGCTCATCATATTGATATGGAAATATGTAGATTGGGGCACCATCCGGTCCATAATGGGAAAAGTAAGGACGGTTGAGATCTTGAGAGGATGGACCAACCTCGAAGTTTGACGACTATAAAGACAACCGATACTCCTCAGGAGAAATATTCTCAGGAATAGCTGAATCTATATAAACTTCTTCAGGGACTGACGAGGTCCTCGCTGACTGAGTAGTGATAGTAGGCGTAGATACAGCCATGTAGACAGTAGCTCTAACAGGTACCGATGTAACGAAAGGAGATGTCATGAGAGGTGTCGATGGTGACATCCCTAATGAGGGAATAGGCCTACTCACACGGAGTCGATATTCCCATAGAGGAAACAAAGTGGCCATGACCTCGACTTAAAGACCTATATTCAGCTGAGAGAAGGACCAGTGAAGACATGTCGTAAGGTTCGGGGATGTTTTCAGGGAAAAGCTGGTAATCTTCACTAGATGTAGGAATTTCCTCACTAGGAGAAGGACTGGGTGAGTCCATATCTAACCCTGACGCGAGATCTTCTAAAAGACGACGGGGACTAGGAGGTATAACAGCAGCCAAGAAAGGCGATCCTGATGTAATAGGAGGGAAGTGTTCCCCTACTCAAAATCCAAACCAAGTGTTGGAGAAGGGCCAATTGAAGTCAACTGGTCCTCCAAAGGGAAGTTCAAATATAACCGGTCCCCCATTGGGAAACTCGGATACAATAGGCTACTGTTACTCAGTAGAGGACTGGGAGACCTCTAATGAATCGTTTATGTAGGGACTACCAATAGACGAAACTGAGGGTTCCGCCACTGTGATTGTAACGAAAAGAGGAAGAGATCAAAACAAAGGCACATGGGCAAAAACCAAGGCAAACAACAACAGGCCGAAAAATCAATCTCTAAATGGGCGTGTGATCGTAGGTGATTAATTTTACCACATTGAAACTGGAAATTTTACCATTTCATGTTTTAAGAGTCTAGAAACGAGTAAAAGATGACTCTATCTCTTTCAATTTGGAAACAAGCATGAAAGGACAAGCGCTTGATGATATTTTCAAATTTAATGAGTCAGTAAAGATCAAAATGACTGCTCTGGTAATCTAGGAAAATGGGTGTACTAGATATCCATGAACTTCCATATACACCTTGGTTAAAAAATGAAAGAGAAATCAACCAAGGACTTGGCGTAGGTGCAGGTAATCTCCGCGAATGCTGTGTCTAGTGTATCATGGGTAAAAGGCGGCAGACTCGGCTTCCTACGGATAAAGGATTGCAACCTAGTGGGGTCTCCCTTTATATACGCGATGGTACGGGGAGCATAAGTCCGTACTAGCACTGTCTAAAGTCAGATGGAAAACAACAACTACTAGGTTTAACGACGCTGGAACACGTCACTAGCCTAGACCTCTAGATATTCCGTTAAATTTTCAATGTTGCCTTAGGTTAATTCAATAAATTTTAGAGTTGATCTTCAATTTATGTTTCAATTTCATGCCCTATCTAATGTTGGATCTCAAAAATCCTATAAATGCACACTACATGCCACAAAATATCACTTTGTTCAATGAAGATATATCTATGGGAGGGATGAGAGCTTTTCAAATAATAACAAAATGAGCACAAAAACATCCACTACTATCTCTAATGCAAGCTAATGAAACTATAAAACTTCTCTCTTAGAGTTATATAACACTAATAATGCAAAAGAGCTTTCAATTTTCACTAGACTAATCAAAATGCAAAGAAATTTGTTTTTGTATTTTTCAATGTTTTAGAGAAAATGCACTAAACGAATGAAAAAACTAATGAAGGAATCAATTCGAGAAATGAAAGTGAGAGAGCTTGAAACAAACAAGTTCACTCAATACAAACGCACACAATCAAGACTCAAACTGATGACGAAATCCCTCAAATTGAAGAAGAATCTTGAAAAATACTCACACAAACCGTGTAATCTAGGCTTGGAATGAGACAAAAGCGAAGCTTGAATGAAATAGAGAACAATCACTCAAATAACGCAATAATTCAATGGAATCCAGAAAAATGAATGCAAAGAAGCGAAAATGAAGTTGACTGGAAAAGAAAGAACCAAAAACTCCCACGAGAGGCTCAGCACACTGTAGCACCTAGAAGCCCTAGGGCTAGAATGAAAAACTAATAGTAAAAAGGCAAACAACCGGAGGACAAGGGCCAAACACAGTCAACAAAGACTTCAAGGCACTCAATCAATCAGAAAAATGACACTAGGACCAGAAATCAAGCTCAGAGAGCCAAAAAGCAAGCAAACCCTAACACCAAATAGATTTGGCGTGCCTGTTTGGCTGTAATCTGCGCCAAAAAAGCGTTGGCGCGGGGGCCTAACTAGCAACTGGTGCCAGTTGGTGCGATTGTCAAGAGGTAAACCACGCCAATCGAGTTTACTATGGGAAAAGATAAAAAAGGACACACAGATAGTGGATCAGGTCTTCTGGGGGCTGAACAGGGGTTTGACACCAAAGGAGGCGAACAAGAAGAG
The DNA here is from genome assembly GCA_034641835.2 of Pinus albicaulis. Taxonomy (NCBI): domain Eukaryota; kingdom Viridiplantae; phylum Streptophyta; class Pinopsida; order Pinales; family Pinaceae; genus Pinus; species Pinus albicaulis. The sequence continues at coordinate 244,257,912 of CM076577.1, read as the reverse complement.
CAAATAAATCAATCAAAAGCCAAAAAAAAACAAAAGAAGAAAGACTAACTCCAACTGACTCTTCCCAGTATGGTCGCCAGTTTTTTAAAGAGGTAAATCCCCTCTGCGGACAGAGGCAGTCCCTACTAGCCCAGATCGGGTCTAGCAACTATCAAGTCACGCAATGATGTTGGTTCCTAGTTACAAAAAAACCAAGATTACGACAAGTAGCCTACCTCAAATCCCACGCAGAAAAGATGACATTTCCCGTCCCTCGTTTGACAGATCACGATCCTTCTGTTTGAAACGTCTGAACACCTGTACACGTGCAAGGAAACAACAACGTACAGTGTAAAATCTAAAGCATGTAACCATATATCAGTCAAAGAGGATATAATTCATTGCATTACATAAAGAAATGAACACATGTATGGAACCAAAATCAGAGTCGCTTATATTATAAATGAAAAAAGGGAGATTACAACCAAATGATCTGACGCTATGATCTTCCTTCGTCGGAGATGACAGTGGAGTGTGTCTCAATAAATCCTGTCGGAAATATGGACGAAGCTCTCTCTCTTCGGCTTGGCTCTCAAAGGTTTCCCGGCTATAGTTTCCTTCCTACAGGTTCAACTAGCTTGCTAATGGAGAAGGCAATATTTTATATATGGATGAAAGGAGGTTGGGATCCCTATAATCATGGGATAGGCCCTATCTCTAAGGAAGCTTCCATGATAGGTGGAAAACCATTTCCTATACATGGAGATCCAGAGCCAAACCACTCAACTCCTTCTGATGATTCATTCAGGAGTTTGTTGAAACCAAAATTTTGCCATTTATTTTTAAAAAACATCCCTTATTAAGCTTGGCACGAGTGAAACACAGAGACAGGGTGCCAGTTGGCTCACCCTCTAGTGTGGGTTTCCCCCATTGGCGCAGGGGGCTGAACTGGCTAGTCGTGCCAAGGCTAAAACATTTGTTTTTAGGGTTTTTTAGAGGAAATGTTCTTTAGGGGAATGTTTTTCCTTATGCAAGGGGATGCCATGAAGGTGGTTTCAGGTCATGTCACTGCTCACATGTCATGGGAATAGCCCTCCAATGTGCAGGACGAGGGATTGCAGGGACTGTGACAAAATACTATGTAACATCATTCTAATTTGATGATATCCTGAACGAAGATCCAACTTGGTAAAATAAATTACTCCATGTAATTCATCCAATAATTCATCAATCACAGGAATGGGAAATTTATCTTTAATGGTGAGCTTATTGAGCTCCCTATAATCCAGACACATGCGCCATGATCCATCCTTCTTATGTACCAATACTACAGGAGCAGAGAAAGAAATTTGACTAGGTTGAATTATACTCGCCTCTAACATTTCCAAAATCATACGTTCAATTTCGCTCTTTTGGACATAAGGATATCTATAAGGCCTGATGCTTGGAGGAACACTTCCTGGAATCAAATGAATAGCATGATCATGATCACAAATAGGTGGGATTATTTTGGGAGTTTCAAACACCTTGGAATGATTGTCCAAGACTTTTTGGATATCTGCAGAAATAGATGATTTTGATGTTGGAACTTCTAGTGAGCATAATTGTGCAATTACGCCTCGTTGTTCTTTATTTAGAAGCTTTTTCATGACATTAGAGCTTATTATCTTTCCTGGCTTCCCTGCAATACCCTGTAATTTGGCTTCCTTTCCTTTTGAAAAAAATTTCAAGAAAAGTTCTTGAAAATTAAAAGCTATCGTCCCCAAAGATTGTAACCATTGTACTCCTAGTACAACATCAACACCTCCCATAGGAATGGAAAGCATTGGACTATTCAATACATATTCCCCCATGGTTAAATTGATATTATGACATTTTCCAGAGCAATTTATAGTTCCTCCATTTGCAACCATCACTTGATATTTTGGTGCTGGGTATTAGAAACAATTCAATTCCTTGGCTACCTTACAATGAATAAAATTATGGGTGCTACCTGAATCAATCAACACTATTACCTTTTTCTTCTTGATATGTCCTTCTATCTTGAGAGTTAGAGGAGTGGTAATTCTTGCCAATGCATTACATGATATGGTCGGACTCATTTCTTCCTCTTCTAGGGCTAGTTCCTGGTGTATATCGTCTTCTTTTGGAGATTCTTGTTCATTTTCTTCTTCCTTTTCACAGTCTATGTAAAACAATTTCTTCTCAGCACACTTATGACCTTTAGTTTATTTGCAATCACAAACGTAGCAAAGCCCTTTTGCTCTTTTTTCTTCCAATTTTTGTGGTGTCAACCTTGTAGGTTGTGGAAATCTAGGAGTAGCAACACTTCCATATTTGTAGAAGTGAGTGGTAGGTTTCCTTGTCGCCATAATTTTACATTCAATTTTTCTTGCCAACCTGAATGCCTTCTCCAATGAATCCGGTTCCAAAACACGAACTTCATGTTGGATGTTATCCATTAAAGTACCTATGACGAGATCAATATTGTGTACCTCTGGAATATCAGTTACCCTTATATTCAATTTTTGGAAGTCCTCAATGTGCTCCCCCACTGAACAATTTTGTTTGAGATTTATCAATTGGCTAAAGAAAGTGTTGCTCTTTGTATCCTCATAATGTGCTATCATTTCCTCCGTAAAAATTGATCAAGTGACAATTTTTTTACGTGAGCAAAGCCATCAATACCATACAAATGTATTTTGTTCTAAATGTAAAGTTGCAATGCGTACCTTTTGTGTGTTTTGCACATTATTGAGATCAAAATATTGCTCCATATGTAGTATCCATGTTACAGGATCCTTTCCATCAAACTTCCTCATATCCATTTTTTTAATATGGTGGTTCTTCCCTCCAACATTAGAGTTTATGAAATCACGATTAACATTTATTTTGTTCTCATCATGAGTTTCCTCTCCTATCTTTTCACCATTAGGAAACATTTCTTGTATCAAATTTGTCAAACCTTCCATGCCTGTTTTTAGATCATTCTTCATGTTTTCCATCTTAGCTTCCATG